>JAWNPC010000262.1:5717500-6317500 GCA_035045365.1 Drosophila leonis | reverse complement strand
AGGCATTAGGCGTGCACAGCTGATGCCACAGCTGTTTTCATCGTTGCACAAAAATCAAAATGAAGCTAATATTTGATTGCAAGTGTTAATTGCTCATTAATAAACCATAAGAATATTTTGATTGCACTTGCAGGTAAACGGCACCGACAACGCCGTACACGGAGTGTTTCGCCAACGGAATACCGAAGAATTCGAAAGTGCCAGGCCAACAAATTCAACAGGTAAGACGTTCAAGCACTTATACACACACATACATATGTATATATTTTTACGACGGCATGTACATGTATGAATGTGTGTAAGTGTGTGCAGAATTACTTAATGTGAATGGAATTGGAAGTAAATTGCTCGGATTTTATACATAAAAAAGCCGATATACATATGTACATACTTTATGACACGTTCGCGAGGAAGGTATCACAACAGAATACCCTGTAGAAAATACTATTGAGTGAATATGACTAAGGCAACTTTAACGTCATTAAAGATATGCATCAACTTCAGCTTTATATTCAATATTACAAATTATGTTACTTATACATTTAATCTTTATTTTTACAGCTAATAAATACCTTGCAGGCAGTGTACCTAATCTGCAGCTGGCCACACTGGCGCCGTATGAATACAAAGAGGATACAAGCATACCGGAACTGAGTGGAACAGTTGCGCATCGTCCACAGCCTGAGGCAGCGCGACGTAGACGTCGTGAAGTGCATAGCTCTAGCTATGACTACTATTCAACGCCGCCTACACGCCAACCTCCGGCACCGCCCATCGCAGTGGAAGCAGCTGAGCCGCCCTCTCAGCTGGACATACCCAATTTCGATCATTTCGCCGAGAAATACAAGCTAATTAGCGTTCAGACCGGCAGCGCGGATGGTAAGGAATTGCAGCTAACGAGCAAGGAGCGGGGACGCTATATCAAATACGAGCAGGTCGATGATGTGCCAGAGCTTTTAACGCCCGATGATGACCAAGTGGGAGCGGCTATTTCTGTGGCTGCTCAAGTGCATCAGCCGGCGGTCGTACCTCAAGTGAACTCGTTCCTAGAACTGGAACCGCAACCGCAACCGGAACCTGAACCAGAACCAGAGCCAGAGCCAAAGATGGAGCCACAGCCAAAAACACAGTCTGAACTGGACCAGAAATTAATACGAGATGATCATCTCCTTGAGTTGGAGCATACGGAATCAGCGTTCGTTGTGGAAATCATAGCTGGCACACCCGATTCAACTGATCAAACGGAGCCAGTTATAACTCGCAACTTGTTTGCTGATCTGGAATTGCCACACCATGTGGATGATGTTGAATTTGAGCGCATTCGCTCGTCCTACGAAATGAACGAAGCAGACATCTTGGACATGCAGCCAGACTTTACTGGACTGCAAACTGAGCTACCAGCGCCGGGCAGCCCACCAGGTTTTGGGAAGAGCATCGATGATGACTGGGAGAACTTTGAAAATTTGGAAAGTGTGGCAAATGCAGCGCAGCGCAATTATGGGCTACTCGAGCTGCCACGCACAGAGCGGAGCGAGGCGAGTCTCGAGTTGGAAAATGTGGTGCAGCAGGAGTCACTGTTTCGAGAACTGGAGCTAATGGCGCCAACAGATGAGGCAAGAGCACAGCGAGCAGCAGCTGCCTTGGAGCCACCTCCATATGATATGAGGCCGCCTGCTCCACCTATCCTGCCAGACTACGAGTCACTGATGCAACTCGAGGAATCGCGATCAAACCGAAAGTTGCCCAATTATGAAGATGTCATTGCCCAAGGCAAAGGGAGCAGTGCAAAATATGTGAGCAGTATAGAGGACATGTTCGGAGAGCTGCAGGTGAATGGGGAAGTGCCTATTGGAAACTCCACTCCGCTCGCTACGGACGTACACGATTTCGATGCGCTCTGCGAGGAGCTGGACATTGTGCCATCTCCAGTGCCTGCACGGCGGCCACCTCAGCCAGCGCCGCGCGTCTCCAAGCCGGCAACGCTCAGTGTACGGGGTAATGCAGCGCCATTGACTTGCTACGAGCCCGAGGAGCTGCCGAGCTCCAGTTCGAGCGAGGCGGAAGTGGAGGAAGTTGCTGCCCCACCACCACAGCCAGCTAAGCGAGAGGCACGTGCTCTCAAGGTGCGCTTCGACGTGGAAAACTTGCAATATTATCAATCCGCCGAAGTGCCCAGCTCAAATGAGTCAGATATTGACTTTGACTCCGCTGAGGAGCAGAACGTAAGGGAACAGTTGCCGCCGAGGGCCACACAACGCCTAATCACATTGCTACCTGAGGAGCCTTCAACAAATGCCGAGCGTGATGTACCCAAACTATTCAGCTCTCAGATCTCGCAGGAGGACAGCGATGATGAATTGTTTGGACGCGCCATACGTCAACATCGCTCCATGACAGAGGCACTGCGGCTAGATCACACGACGCCGACTGACCGAATGCCAGAGGCTCAGATCACCAAACCCTAAATGCTGCTCTTAATTTCCTTAGCGAAGTCAGTATTTTACATGTAAATAATACTATAGACATACACTTCTAAATATGAACATATATATGTATATATCTAAAGTATGTTAGAAGTTGCCATACGACGTTGACTATGTTTAAATAAATTTATGATTAATTGAAACTTTTTTTTTAAATGACCTTTTTGGTAGTTCAAGTATTCCCCCTTTTGCCTAAATCTCCATTTGCCCCAAACAGAAATATCGACTTCGTTCGAAAAACAATTAAGCCTACTTCAATGACAAATGATTGTCTTATCATTGGAAAGGCTTTAACTCTTATCTGAACTATGTCACATCTAAGATTGGACTGGTTCACTTACCTGTGGAGCTTGACCAGTGGAAAGTGCATGCACAACTTTTGATGGAACTCGGTAAACTCGCGATACGAGCGAAATAGATGGGTTGGATCGAGTTGACCGTGGCGAGTTACTTGCAGTATGTACATATAATACTTCTCCATGCTGTAGTGCTTCTGGAAGCGAACTACTTTAACAATCTTCAGCCGGCCATCCTGCTGCATGCTGTGATTGTGGTTTGAGATCAATTTCAATTCCAATTTCAAAGATTTTTAGCAACTCACGTGTATTTGCGGGGCACAAAGGATAGCAGCTCGCCAGAGCCTTCGTCATTATTGAAGCGCATCTGAGCCAAGTTGTGCAGAAAGAAGTTGAATTGTGTGAACCAACTCTTTAGCGAGGACTGTATCATTTTGGCGAATGTGGCCGCCGCCTCGGGATTCGATTGTGAAGGCAGCAGAGCGCGACGCACATAGGTGACCGCGTTTGAATTCACGCCCGGCATGCCCGCTGTGGCCATGTGCGCTAGCGTATGCAGCAACAGGTCAGCGTTCTTGCGGACAATGTTAAAGGCACGACAGCAGAGATCAACGAAATAGTGAAAGTCCGTGGACGGCTTGTCGCCGCCATTGATAACATATGCCATATCCGAGGTGAGCACAAAAGGCGTGCGATCTCTGCAAGGGCAACATTTGTATTAGATTGACATAAACAAAGGGTATTTAAGTCGAACAAGTGTTGAGGTACGTCAAGGTTACTCATAACGCACCTTTTGAAGTTACCAAACATTTGTGCATCGCCCAGAAACTTTCCAAAGTCGATGTGAAACAAATGTCCAGAGGTCTTAAGCATTATGTTGTCGTTGTGTCGATCACAGATGCCCAGCACGTAGGTCGCCACGCTGTAGCCAGCGCAGGAGAGTGTGAAATTACGCACTGCACTTTGATATTCCAACGGACTTGGATTCTGTTTGCCCAGCCATTCGGCTATGGGTCGATCTTTGAAGGAGCCCGTTAGACCGCATTCCACTTGGATTTTCCGCAGCGTTTCGGCCTCTGACACCAGTTCGATCATGCCGCGCTTGTACCCAGTGGGCACACAATTGAATGTCACCATCTTCAGATCCAAGCGTTCGGCCAGCCACATCTTATTCATGATGCGTATCAGTTGGATCGTCAGCATATCCTGTTGCAAATCGTCGCCACACTGTCAAAAAGGAACCAGAGAGATGTAGAATGTGTGGCTGTAGCAGCTGCATGGGCTTACCTTAAAAATAGCTGGCAGAGGCTCGGCATCTGGTCCCACAAAGGTAATCTTTAGGGGCAGCGTATTGGAGTTGAAGTAGCTGCAGTTGCGCACATTTACACCCGATACCTCCAGCTCAGGACCCAGTGGCAGACAGGTGGGCTCCTCTAACAAGTCCTGATGCACCTCATCCATGCCTGCTACCAGGCTCTTTTGACGCATCGACTCCTTAGCTTCCTTCACGGACTCCGCAATCTTGGACAGATTCTGCACGAAATATTGGAGGCAATGATTAGGAATTCATGGAGTTATGGAGCAGTTGTAATTATCACTCACTTGACACATGCGATGCTGATACATGAAACGCTTAAGCAGCTTCTCGCCACAGATAGCCATAAGAGCCCGCAGCATCATTTTGTTGCGGCGATAGTAGCGAGCCTGTGTGATTTGCGACTCGTCGTAGTCCTGATCCACCAGCGAGGCGCCAATCGAGTTGAGCGGATCGTCGGGCAGACTGTGCACCAGCAGCCAGTACATGTGATGGGCAAAGCGCGGCGACTCCAAGCACTTCGAAAGCAGAAAACGCGAAAGCGCGGAAGCCTCGTACGTATCGTGCTTCAGCGATTGCACCAGCTGTGGCAAAAAGTCTACCAGCTGATCGTTAGGCATATGTGAGATCCACTCGACAGCCTTCTCGCGCACTCTGGCATCCGGATAGCGTGGCAGCAGCAGCTCCAAGGCCTGCAGCGGTGACAGTGGCGCCCAGGAGTGCAGCAAGGAATGCAAATCAATCAGATTGGCAGAATCCCAGCTGTGCGCTGCATGTAGAACCTTGGGCAATGCATTTGGATAGTTCTGCAAGTAGAGACGCTTTTCCCAGAACACCTCGCGGCGCTCAGTTGCGCCCGAATAGCCCAGCTCGGCTGTATTCAGCAGCTCCTCCTGCAGATTAGCATCCAGCGAGGCAAAGTCATAGCTGTGTCAATGAACTCAAATCAAGTGATGCTACAAGTCAAATATTTCTTGGGCAAAACTTACTGTGGTGCAGGCTTGGGCGCCTCCTGATGCTCGGGAAACTCAATGCGACCGCCATAGGGAGGCACTTCAATGCTTAGCACCGGACAGAAGTCGGGGTGTGGATGACAGCCGCGCGCTGGAGCTGGTCCCAGCATTTTGTCTGTGGTCGGTGGCCAGACGGACAGCAAATAGGGGCCACAGATCATCGTGCGCTTGAAGTCAAAAAGCTGTATGGAGCACCAACCTAGCTCCGTGGTCACCTGTCGCCGTTCGCCATTCGGCTCGCCACTTGGCTCATTCTCGCTGGCCGCCTGCTTGCCGTAGAGCACAAACGTGAGTCGCGCCTCGCGTGGCAGCGTGCATATTGGATGCTGGTCAAAGGTCAGCCAAGCGCTGAAGTTCAAGCGTGGAAACAGGCCGCCGGTCATATCATTGGAACAGCTCAAAACATTCGGGTTGGACAACAGGCGCGTGCCATACACAAGCTGCACGCAGAGTGAGTAATCGTCATATTTCCAGTTCGGCGGCGGCCTGTGTAGGCAATTGATGCTCACCACAATCGGCCTGGACACACACGCGACGTGTATGGGCGCTAAGGAGAGTTTTGATTATAGTATTCAAGCTCAAGCAATTGAAACATTTACTCACTTGTGGCAAAGTCCGGCGTCTTCACCGAGAAGGCAACGCGAAAGACATTGGCATACAGTTCGATTAGCTCCTGCACAGCATCACGCAGCCTATTGCACTTTAATTTGATTTGTTCCAGCATGGAGCGGGGTCGCAGTGTCACCTGAGCATATTCACCATAGTCGCTGACAATCTCTGGATTGTTGGAGGCCGCCAAGGGTGCATACTTGGTCTGGGCCTCTTCGCATATGCGCTTCAAGTCGGATATGCAACGCGCTATCTCCAGCGTGTCAATGGAGCCAAGCAGCGCACATATAGCTTTCACAGCTTGCACCACGCCCGAGCAGCTGACGACGCTGCGGCTGGCTGGCGCACCGTCTGCCGCCGATTCAAGCTTGTCGATTTCCGTTTCCAGCGTCTCAATGAGTATCATCATGTTGTCGTAGGTGACAATGGCCACCACTTCGTTGGGCAGCACTTGCTCCGGCTGCAGATCGGCGTCGTTGTCATCATCCTGTTCAGTGCGCGCAATGGCCTCCATATTGGCCGCGCTGCGCAAGCACAATCCCAGATGCACATCTTTCTCCAACTGGAAGCTATTATGCACACACTCTAGCTGGCTTAGCTTCGAGGTGGGCGCCAGCCACTCCAACAGGCCAATGGGCTGTAACAGAAAGAGCAAGTTAGTGATGTGATGTATAAACACATTTGGGTCTTCCTTCCATACGCACCTTGACCGCATAGTCCGTGACTGTGCCCTGAACCTGACCCTCGAGGGAGGCCAACGCCTGCGCCACCACCTGCGCCACAACTGAATCAACTGCAAGCAAGGATTTGCCACATTATTTGGATTGATCAGAGCTAAATGAATGGAACTTACTGTCACAGGTGAAGGTCACTGGCGTGCCATAGCCCTTGACCTGTTCTCCAGCCAACGAATTGGACAGAGCGTGCTGCTGCAGCGTATTCGCAGCCGGATGCACAATGACCTTGATGCTGGTGTCCATCATGTAGTGATAGTTGAACTCGGCCGCTATTATGTGTCCCACATTTGTCTTCTTGTCCTCATGCTTATAGCATCCTCGCAGCTGACGCACCATATGATAGAACTCCAGGAGTTCGGAATCATTCGAGCGTTGCTCACTGATTAGCTCGTAGAGGCGCGTAAAATTTTTCCGCCGATCTAGGACGACATGGGCTGGTATGCTGTTGGTGTAGACGTCGGTGAACGGCGGCAACTGATATGGCGGCTTCGCTGAAGTTGTCGAAATTGTCGAAGTTGCTGCGCCTGTCTCATATAGCTGCTGGTTGCGTGGCGGCAACGGCGGCGGCGGAGAGCACGGCACAGAGCCCGTGCTAGACCCGCCAGGTGGTGGTTGCGCTGACGTGGTCGCAGTTGCAGCTGTTGTTAATGTGGGTGACGGTGAGTGCGAATGAGAGGGCTGAGTGAGGTAATCCTGTCGCCAGCCAATGGAGCTAACGCTGCCACTATTAATGGCACCCTTGTCCCACCTGTTGACCGCCTCGTACATGGGATCCGAGTACTGAGTGCCATTATCGCCGCTATAGAGGAAGTCAAACGGATCGTAGTCCGCGTAGTAGGAAGTGCAGTCGGAGGCGCCGTCGTTGCCTGCAAGTAACGAGTGCATCATCAATCAGCGAGTTAATTAAACACAAGCAATCGCACGATTCACTATTATGCAAATGACCACACGATCGACTGGTTCGAGTCGAGTCGATCCGAGCGTGCAGCCAAAAATAAAATAAACAAAAGCCCCACACCGCGATGTAGCCAGCCGCGAACGGAACTGAGAAACTGTAGACTCTAGAGAACATTTCGCAAAACTATGCTAACAAATCTGTTCGGCCTCCTAACCAATTCTAACCAATTTTCAGTTCAGCAAGAGGCCAATTGGCTCAGCTGTCGGCGGACGCCTACGCGACACATATCAAAATAAATATATATATATATATATATATAGAAATATAAATAAATATTTACACAAATCACAGACGGCAGTCTATTTGACCTTTCCTTTAATATGCTGACCATATGTATGGAGAGCGAGACTGTTCTTACTTAGTTAGTAGATAACACATTATATATACTATCTAAAAGGGAACTCAGAAATTAGCTTCTCTCTAGTCAGCGCCTACGTAGTAGTATAATTCTCTATCTATATATATTTACATATACACATACATATATATTTCTTGTTGAAATGATCCCATATCATGAACGAAAATCAAAAATCAAATACGTTTTCATATTCCGAACGCTCAGCGTTGAATTGTTTAATAAAACAACAAAATGTTGGCATTTTTATTCTCAGACATAATTTATTATTGGTCTCCAAAAGTTATACAAGCTTGTATTTGACATATGTATGTATGTATATATGTATATTAAAATATTATATGTTTATATATTTATATATATGTATATATATATGTGTATGTATATGTAAATATGTAGCTGGAAATCACAATTTCTTCTGTTCCATAATACTCATCAAAAAAATTAAAGTTAGCTCAATTTGATGTGATTTGCCATCGCAGACAAAGTTGTCAAATTCGTTTTGAAATTTTGCAAAAATACTAATTTTTATATATATTATTTCTGTGATGTTTAATGTGATATGTGGCCATCGGGTTGATCAGTGTCAGTGGCATAAAACTCTCACATTTTTATTCAATTTATATTCATACAGTGAACAAATATCTAATGTTTGGCTCTAGTGCAGTTGTGGAAGGCACAAATTTTTCTCTATATATATATATATATATATATATACATATGTGTGTGAGCAGGTGTAAGTGGGTTCTATTAACATATACATGACATGTATTTTTATTTTGAATTCAGATTTATCCACACCATAAAACCCTTTTGGCTTTTAGCTGATGACGTGTTGTTGTGTATGTGTCGCCTGACTTTTCTTTTATTAGTTGCTGTTGTTGTTGTTGTTCTGGGTGGGTGGTGTTGTTGTTGTTGTGGTAGTACATAGTTAAATAGTTGCAGTTATTTGGTAGTAGTATGTAGTACTTAGTATGGATAGTAGTAGTAGAAGTTTTGCACTAAAATGTATTACTTTTGCGACACTGCAAGATAGAGAAACAGAAAGCATTCAGTATAACAGTTTTTGTTACTATGTTTTTTATATAACTTGGTATGGATAAACAACAGCAACAACAACAGCGTGAAACAATAATTCAAAAACAAAAATTAAAAAAAATAAATAAATAGAAATTATAAAATTAAAGGACACGCGGACAGACAATTGATAAGGACAACATTTCATGCATTTCTAATCTTAAACTGATATACAAAAGTCTCTTTGTTTTTATATAAAGCTTTCCCTAGTAATTTATACTTCTTTTTATTTAGCTATCAAAGCCTTACTGTAAACTATAATTTCCGATGGCCCATTGCATGAATATAAATGTTGAAAGACGTTTATTTTTCCACCCTTGGTCTATAAATATTTTGTGGAATAAGAACTAGTCAGCGCTGTAGTCGTTGGGAAAAATAATCTATTCGCTTATCAATTGCTCTTTGGTTGACCTTGACTAATAATTTAAGATCTTCATTGATGCTGGCAATTTTAGGGAAATTATTTTAATTCAATCCACGGCTTAAATTTCATTAAAAACTAATCGCTACAATGGAAAGACGCTTTATCAATATGGCTTGAATTGATTGAATTGGCTAAGAACATCAACCAGTGCTTACCAGAATTCTCATTCAGCAGCGGATCGAATGCCTCCAGGACGCTCACTCGGGTACTGCAAGAGAGAATTGTCAATTAAAGAGGCCGATCATGGGAGTTCGCATGAGTAATATAATGAATGATGCCTACTAATCATCCTGCTTCAGATCGATCAAATCGTTGCCGCTGCGCTGAGCTGGCAACGAGGGTCCAACGGACGGACAGCTGCCAACGGGCGGTGTGGCCCGTCTCACATTGTATGCAGCTGGCGTCGCAGGACCGGAATGTGGAACAGAGTGGCTGGAGGCTGGTACTGGAGTTGGTATTGATGCTGCTGCTGCTGCTGTTGCTGGAGTGCTGTGTGGGCGTGCAAAGTCCACGTGCGAGCTGCCGCCGTTGCTGAGCGCATAGCCATAGCCATATGCCTGTGAGGGATACTGTGGCGGCATATAGGCAGCTGAGCCGGGCACAACTGGTGCAGAGAACGTTGGATAGTACACAAAGCCAGCAGGCTGGACCGGGGCGACTGGCTGCAGTGCCAATTGGTTGGGCATGCTATAGAGCCGCTGCAGCTCTTCGTTATTCAGCGGTCGTTGATGTGGCTGTTGCGACGGCGCTTGATAAGGCACCAGCTGCATGCCAATGCCGCCTGCTCCATTTGGTGGCACACCATACGGCGGTGCTGCGTACTGCACGGGCATTGGCGTTGCAGCCGCCACCGGACCCACCGGCACCAAAGCCGTTTGAGGATTATTGGTCTGCAGGCGCTGCAGATCCTCAATCAACCGGTCGAAGGTGCTGCCGCTCTCTGACGTCGGCTGCTTGCTGGTGGGACTGGCAAAGCAGATCAGATCGTTGTCCCCATTGCTGTTGTTAGTTTGAGCCGGCGGCGTGCACGACCGTCCGGCGCTGCTAAACGATGAGCTCGCCTGATGCACCTCCGAGTGTCGTCGCTGCACTGCACTGTTACCTCGTAGTTGTTGTTGGTGTTGCTGCTGCAGCTGCTGCTGCTGCTGCTGCTGTTGGGTGTAATAGTCAACACTGACTGTTTGATAGCCAGTGCCGTATTTCTTGTTTCGCCTGTAGTCGTCGAGTGCCTGCTGCTCCAGACTGAGTGCCGTTGCCTTGGCCAAGTCCTCCTGGAATTGCCTGTCATAGTCGATTTGCGCCTGATTCGACATTATCCACTCAGAGTCCTCGCCCACGACCAGCTGCTGAAAAAGAAATACAAATTAAATATTTGTAGCCCAAATGTTGTTTTCTATCCGAACAATGCCTTGTGAGTTTATTTCTACGCTTATCTCTGCCTCATTCGGCCGTGCGATAACAAAATCAACGATAAAAGCGATTACGTGCTGTAAAAGTCCAGCAATATTATACAGACAAAGCACAAATACATATTCTTGTCTTTCTTTTTGTTTTTGTTTTGTTTTGGAATTGTTCCTCAAAGCCAATCATATTTCAAATGCAGCCAATGCAGCCCAGGTGAAACAGAAGAGAGAGAAACGAATCAACAATTTATAGATTAACAAATTTTTTATTAATATTTGTATTATGGGAACGTCGCCCTCTTATCTGCTCAATGAGTCAATGTTTCACTATCAATGCGACTTATAAAAAATACATTTTAATCAATTGTACTTTTGCTTTAGTTGCTGAAATTGTCCAACAAATTTTCGATTACAATTATTACCTTTTTGCTACCAGAGCGTGAAGATGTTTTCAACAGTCATTTAAACATTTTTGTATATTTTTTAAAATAATTGTATTAGATTTAATTTGCTTTCAGCTGTGGGCATTCGCATCTGATTGGATTGTTGATGTAGATTGACAAAAGATTGTCAAATAAATAATAATAATAATAAATATATATGTATATATTTATATATTAATCATCGAATTTCAAAATGACAGCAAATACTTGCTAAAATCAATGTGTATAATATTTAATAAAAGTATTTCTATCAATTTCTGGTTGTTGTTTCATTAGCTGACTGTCTACAGCTAACAGAAATGCAGAAGAAACTTAGACAATTTGGCAAAAGTTTTTATATTGCGTTCATCTCTTATCCCAAATATGTTTAGACTCTGATAAGAGCTTTCTGAAACAGTTGCCACAAATAAAATTGGAAAAAACAGATTATATTACTACGTCCATTATTCCGGTATGAACATTGAGCATTTTACTTCAATAATAGTTTAATTATTACATTTATAAGTTTTTTACTACAATAATATCTGTTATATTGTATATAAAAGCTCAATTGATTTTAATGAAAGACTTGGAAAACCTTTCACGAATATCTCTAAATCTCTTTTCATAAATTGTTTATATAAATACCAAAAAATTTTAAACCTAGGCAGATACGAGTTTATTTGAATATAAAATATAGAAATGCTCAATTAAGCTGCAAACTATGAGAGTTTTTTTAATTGTTTGCGAGAGAATAAATATATTATATATTTCAATTTATATTTTGTTTTGTATTATATTTATTATAATGCGAAAAAGGTCTCAAATAATAATTATATTAAACGAAAATAGTTGATTGTTTTTATTAAATTTAAATTTTGTATAGAAACTCCGAGATTTTTGTACGGTTAGTTTTTGATTGTATGATATATATGAGTTTATATTTCAATCAGATTAAGGAATTTTCTTGTTAATGCCATATGCATAAGTAAATCATTCATATATATATACATACATCCATATATATACATACATATATATTTATTAGATTTGATAAGGCGTTTGTTTTGTTGCTGGGATTCTGTGTGTCGCGGCGAATCAAAACAAACAAACTTTCTCACGATTGCCTTGAGAGGAGAACAGCTGTTCAGCATGAATGCCCGCACACACATGCACACATACACACATGCATGTGTGCCCACTGCACACATACATACGCACATAAGAGTAACACAGATGTGGCACCGGTGCATACACACAATATGAAAACGAAATGAAATTGCTATCAGAAAGAAGGGACAGAATAGATAAGAAAACATAAACCGGCGAAAGCAAAAGTATGAGGCGAGGCAGAGCAGCGAGCCTCGTTAAAGCAAAGGTTAAAGTCAATCAATAAAATATATAAATATATTAGCGAACAATAAATGATGTGATGAGTATGGGGAGCAGCAGTTCGACAAGTTAAAATTTGCATACGTATGTATATATACATGTGTATGTATATATGCATGTGTAGGTATTTGCAAAGGTGTGTACACACGCATACACCCATATCATATGTGTTGGCAGCACAAACACAGTGAAAAAAGCACAAAAATTACGAATGAACAAATACAAAAATAATAACGATAGTCATTATATTAATCAGCAGTATTTTAAGACATTTATAACTATATACATACACATATATGTTTCTATATGTGTATGTTGTAAGCAGCAAAGTATATGTAATGTTGGCAGCGCATATACACACACACATACGTACATATGTGAATGCACATACGAATGTATGTATATATTTATATGCATGTATTGTATTTGGTTTCGCTTTTCATCCACTTACGTAGTTCGATTTTGGGTTTTTCCTACTTGCTGAAAGTTGCTTTAAATTTCATATGCAATATTTTTTTGCGTTTTCATTTGGATCTCTTGTTACTTCCGCGGCTCTGGAGCTTCCTCCACTCACATACACAAGCATACATACATATAAACAGATATAACATGAACACATACAAATTTAAACTTGCACAAGAAACGAAACTGAACACACTAATACACGTAGGCGTAAAACGCGAAATACTGTTTATTTCAACACATTATTAAGAGAAATTATTGAACAACATAATAAATATACTTAATTGAATGTTACTAAAATGCTACGGTTGCTTCGTCACACAAAAGAATAATAACAAACGCCACGGAAAAATGCGCAAAACGGAATGCAACAAGCAGAGGAATAAAATGAAATATTTCAATCCAATGTACACACTGAAAGCTATATTGAGTAGTGTATCGATTGTTATTCAAGAATATCGATAGACCACTTTTAAAATTCAAATATTGTTACTTTTTAATAAATATTTATCGCATATCCAGATTGGCCAACATTAAGTCTTCGATGTCCAAAGTGTTTCCATTGTCTAACGCTAGCTTTTTTGAGTCATCATCAAGCCCAACAGTTGTCCAATAGTCCAAGTCAACATTTTCCGACAAATTGTACATTCTGCGATAAGAGGCTTCAATGTTCTCGTCCAGCATGCGGTCCACAATATCAGCCGCAGGAATTGTCGGTTGATTCTCTAGCTGCGACCTGAGCTGAGGCTGAGCGTGATCCACAGCCCCAGACGGAGACGTCGCGGCTCTGCCTTTGTCCTGGCCATGGGCTTGGCTAGTCATGCGCTGACTGAATTCCATGTTCTCCACGCCCATCTTGCAGAGCGCGCATTTGCTTTGGCCAATCTTTTGCTTCATTTTGTGCAGCGCAATGCGATCCTGAGTGAGCAGCATACGCTCCTGTGAGATTTGTGTCTCCTTCTCGCTCAGCTCGTGGGCGCGGTTGCCCAGCAGCTGCAGCTTGCCATGCAGAAGTTGCTCGGCGTCCCGAGCCTTGTGTTCGGCCGTGTGCAGCCGCTTAATGGCCAGGCGATAGGTGCTGGCTGTCTGCAGCACTTCATCCTCCTTGATGCTGAGCGCGTTCTCTTTGTCGAGGAGCAGTCGCTTGCGCTGCTCCAGCTCTCGCTGCTGCTTGTGACAGCGCTCGCGCTGCTCATCCGCTCGCTTGATGGCATCGCGCGCCACCTGAAGCTGCGCCTCCAGCTCCAATCGTTCCCTATCCAAGTCGCCCTGCTCATGCAGCTTGTGCTGCATCTCCAGCTTCTGCTGCTCCACCAACAGGCGCGTGCGCTCCTGCTGCACATCCAGATGCATGCGCTCAACTTCGGCCAGCTGCAGCGCCTTGAGCTCCTCGATTCGCTTCTCGTCGCGCTCCAGTTGCTCACGATGGAACTGCTTCTCCCGCTCGAATGCCTTCTTCTCCGCATCTATACTGGCCATGCGCTGACGCAATTGCCAACTCTCTTCGGCTGTGTCCTTGGACAGGCGCTCCAGCTGCAGTTCCAATGTGCTCACTAGTTCCATGAGGCGTCGCTTCTCCTGCTCGGCGCCTTCCTCGTCGATCTTCAAGCGACGCTCCGCATCTGCCAGGCGACGCTCTCGCAATTCCAGCTGCTGTTCGCGCTCCTTTGTGGTGCTCAGGCCTTCGCGCAGCTCTTGCAGATCACTGGATGCCATGCGCAATGTGTCCAAGTAGCTGCCATGGTCCCGCACTGTCGCCTGCTCCAGCACCTTGGCTTGCCTTATGCGCTCCATGTCCGCATCGTGCGAGCTGCGCAGCAGGCGCAAGTCGTCCTCGTGGTCCTGCTTCAAGCTGGAGATCTGCAGCTCGTAGTCGCCCTTGAGTTTCTCCAGCTTATCTGCATAATACTGCTTCGTCTCGGAGTTCTCCAGCCTCAGACGCTCCTCCACTGCCGCCAAGTGCTGCTCCAGTACCTTGAGCTGCTTCCTAATAAGGGATAACCTTGTGAGATCTTTGTGGCATTCAGTTGACTCACCTCAGTTACTTGTAGGAGCTCTCGATCATTTGGATTTCCTGTTCGTAGTTGACTCGCATGTTGGCTACCAGCTCCTCCAGTCGCTGCTTCTCCAGCAAATGCCGTCTAACATCCGTTTCCAGCTGAAGCAGCTGCTCCTTGCTCTCGTCCTTGGCGGGCACCTTTTCGAGCTGAGCAGCAGTTGGCAGAGTCTCAGTGGTTGTGGTCACAGCCTGTGGCTGTGCCATGATGGGCTGGCTCATCATCAGCTGAAGATGCATATTGATGCGCTCCTGCTGTGCCTTGATGTGCTCCTCCATTTGCAGTTGCCGCTGCAGCTGTTGCTGCAGCAGCGCCTGAAATCTGCGATCCTGCGTCTCCTGCTTCTGCTGCATTTCCAGCAGCGCGCGCTCCTGGCCTTTCACTTGGGCGGCAATCGTCAGCTGCGCCTCCTGCTGCTGCAGGGCAGTGTAGCTGTGACTGCTCTCCAAGTTTAGGGAGTTTAGCATTAGTATCGTGTGCGCTGTGCTATCCACAGGGGGCAGCACGTTGGACTGCTTCGTTTCCAGCTTTGGCTCATCCGAGTCCGCAATGCGCAGTATATCCGAGTTATTCTTCGGAGTTGTTGCTGGTTCTTTTGTGGATTTGGGCGTGGGTGGGGAAGCTGCGCGTTCCAGTTCCTCCTCGGCAGCTGGAGACGTTTCTGTCACCTCAGCACTCAAGCCCAGCCAGTCAGCAGTGCCGCGCTTCTTGGACACGGGCGTGGACATGCCGGAGATATTGGTATTCGCCTCCTTGCCAAACAGGCCCAGGGGATCGGCATTCAGATTTGAGGATTGCACAGTTCCAGAACTGCGTCGACCAGCGCTGGCGGCCGTTTTGGGACGCGCCTGTGAGTGCACGTTGGAGTTTTCTGTGGTGGTATCTGTGGATTGACGGGACATGGAAGGCTTTGCAGTTGCTGGCCGCTTGTTGGATGCATCGCTGTTATTCAGGATGTCATCGAAAATGTTGCGCTTAGGCTCCGCAGTGCCTAGTAGATCGTCAAAGAGACTCTTTCGTGCTGCTCCGCCGCTCTTTGGGCGCTTGGGATCAAATCCCAAGTCGTCATCGTCGGCATCATCCATTGAGAGTGATGGCTTCTGTTTGACAATGCGCGGTGTGCTTGCTGCTGTTGATTTGGCATTTCCCTGCTTAGTTGCTGTTGAGTTTTGGGCATCTGGTTCACTCTCCTCTTTTATTCCGAATAAATCTTCGAGTTTTCCTTTGGCTTTGCTTGATTTTGGCAATTTCTTCGTAGCTCCGCCACCGCCACCGCCAGGCGCGTCGAAGAAATTGTCATTGTCCAAACTATTATCACTGAGTAGATCAGCCAAGGGGTCGTCGCTAAAATTCATAGTAAATTCTATCTACTTTTCTATTTCTCCTATAATTTTCAAAGCGGACAGAAATGACAAGTTGGAAAACGTAAAAAGCAACCGTTGCTTAGTAACGAACTTTAGTATTTTTTAGGCATATTGCATTCTCGAAGATGTGTACACACTTATACTAGAAGCATCAGACTGCAACAGGTTGTACTATTGATTTTTATGGCAAACTCTAGCTTATCGATATCGAAATAATATCGATAGATTGCTCAAATACTTACATCACTAATTAATAACCATCGACGCTGAAGTAAACAGTTCGTGGTTTCTCAGTTTATTTATTTGTTTTATATAAAAATGAGCAATATTTACATTCAGGAGCCGCCAACATCTGGCAAAGTACTGTTGAGAACCACAGTTGGTGACATCGACATTGAGCTATGGGCCAGAGAGTGTCCGAAAGCATGTCGCAACTTCGTTCAACTCTGTTTGGAGGGCTACTACAATGGCACAACTTTCCATAGGCTGGTCAAGGGGTTCATTGTGCAGGGTGGGGATCCCAATGGCGATGGCACCGGAGGCGAATCGATTTACGGCCACCCCTTTAAGGATGAATTCCATTCACGACTGCGATATTCGCGTCGCGGATTGGTCGGCATGGCGAACTCGGGCAAGGATGACAACGCTTCACAGTTCTTCTTTACCTTTGCGCCGACACCAGAGCTAGAAAACAAAAATACTCTCTTTGGCAAAGTCACGGGCGATACGGTGTTCAATATGCTTAAGCTGGAGGAGGGCATAGTTGACCACCAGGAACGACCAATGTATGCGCATCGCATAACATCCACGGAGGTGCTCAGTAATCCCTTCAACGATATAGTGCCACGCTCCTTGCCGAAAGCAACCAAAGTAAAGAAAAGCAAGAAGGAAAAACAGGGTGTGAAGTAGGTCTTCACTTTTCCATACATCTGCAGTTTTAAATCAGAAATTGAATTATTCCCTTTATAGAAACTTCGGACTACTTTCGTTTGGAGAGGAGGCTGAAGGAGATGAGCAGGAGACAACAATTTTTGTCAAACAAAATGCTGGCAAAGCCAAATCCTTGCATGATGCCACGGATGATCCAAAGCTAAGCAAGGAAGCCATTAAGATGCCCAAAACGGAGCCAAAACCAGAGCCAGAGCAGAATGAGGACCACTTATCCGATGACTGCGAGGAGGAGACGCCTTCTAAAGCTTCCATCAACTCAGATATTATAAAAAATAAACTGGCGAGAACTTCAAAACCCACTTCGGCAAAGCAACAGAAGCGTAAAGATATCAAAAGTGAATCTGAGGATGAAAATGAGGATGACGATGTTCTGATGACCCAGGAGCAGGAACAAAACCAAAAAATATCAAAAGAGAAGTATGTGCTTAGCTGGAGTTTCAAATCTTATTTTAACTATATGATTAATGTGCTCTAGATCTAAAATCCGGGAAGAAATTGCCTCATTGAAACGGCAATATCAAATGGATAAAGTCACCAAGGATAAGCAATTGTCCAAAGAGACCGAGAAGAGTTCGAAGAAGGAAGATATTAAGGGAGCTAGCGAAAATCAGTATATCAAAGATTTTATACAAACAAAAGAAAAGTATACTGTTAAAGCAAAGACCACGCTTAAGGGGCAAGGAAGGTATGTACTTCAGGTTTTAAATCTGAATTATTATAAAAACTAACAAATTGTATTCTCAGAGAGGAATTTACTTTGGGTTTGTTATCCAAGTTCAAATCGAAATTGGGCAATTTGAAATACAATTCAACCTCTGATGATGGCGACAAGGAACCTAAGCCAGTGGACGACAGTGAAGTGGAAAAGGAAATCACGGGGGATGACTGGCTGGCGCACACTTTAAACTTTAACAGCAATGTTCCTGTGCTGGCCAAAGATGCGTCTACTAAAAGTGATGATTGGTATGATGTGTACGATCCGCGTAATCCGCTGAATAAACGGAAACGTAGCGCACCAGATCATAATAAATCTTCACAGAAGCTTAAATCTTCTAGATAAACTGTATGATTAAATAAATAATATATTGCAATTTTAGCTATTTGAATTTTTTACGTTACGCGGGAATTTCGATATGTCGATAATTCTGATATATCGCTTTTGAGTATTAAAAATTGAATTCTAGGCACATTTGGTATTTCTCGATTACTAAATACCCATTAAACCATCGAAGTACTATCGATAGCTTTGCTAGCGGTAGCAGCTGAACAATAAAAAAAAAACGTACCCAAGGTGAAGTAATTTGGCTTTTAAAAATACAGGTAATTATTGCAAAGCATTAACTCCAACTTGAGCACACAATTTGGCTAATAAGGTGACGTCATTTATGAGAATAAATGAAGACATACTAAGAAAACCGAATTCAGCCAAAATTCGCGTCCCAGTCAAATTATTGATTTTATTTGACATTAGTTTGTCGTCACAGCTACAGCCCCACACAAAACAGCAGCTGACCGAAGCGCGCGGGGTGAAAAGGGGGTACGAAGGCAAGGCTGCTTTAGTCACCGTCTCCAAAAACAGCCACCAACAGCAAAACAGAGCTGAATGAGTGCGAAGAGCAAACGCCCTGGCACGGCGAACAGCCAAACGCCGAACGAGTGCGTCCAGGTGGTTGTACGATGTCGGCCGATGAGCAATCGAGAGCGCACTGAGGGCTCGCCGGAAGTGGTCAATGTGTATCCCAATCGTGGTGTCGTGGAGCTACAGAATCTCGTGGATGTCAATAAAGAGCAGCGCAAGGTGTTCACCTATGATGCGGCCTACGATGCGGCGGCCCCACAGACTACGCTCTATCATGAAGTTGTCTTTCCGTTGGTCAGCTCTGTGCTGGATGGCTTCAATGGCTGCATATTCGCCTATGGCCAAACGGGCACCGGCAAAACATTTACGATGGAGGGAGTGCGAGGCAATGATGACTTGATGGGCATCATACCGCGCACCTTCGAGCAGATCTGGCTGCACATCAATCGCACGGAGAACTTTCAGTTTCTGGTGGATGTTTCATACTTGGAGATTTATATGGAGGAGATGCGCGATCTACTTAAGCCGAATTCCAAGCACCTGGAGGTGCGAGAGCGCGGATCCGGCGTCTATGTGCCCAATCTGCATGCCATCAATTGCAAGAGCGTCGATGACATGATAAGCGTCATGAAGGTGGGCAACAAGAACCGCACCGTTGGCTTCACCAACATGAACGAGCATAGCTCACGGTAAGTTCTGACATTGCGCTGTAGACTTTATTGATTTATTGTTCTGATTGACTTGCAGCTCGCACGCCATATTCATGATCAAGATTGAGATGTGCGACACGGAAACGAACACGATCAAGGTGGGCAAGCTGAATCTCATTGACTTGGCGGGCAGTGAGCGTCAGTCAAAGACAGGCGCATCAGCGGAACGCCTCAAGGAGGCCAGCAAAATCAATTTGGCGCTCTCATCGCTGGGCAATGTGATCTCTGCTCTGGCGGAGAACTCTCCCCATGTGCCGTACCGCGATTCGAAGCTGACGCGCCTCCTGCAGGACTCGCTGGGCGGCAATTCCAAGACGATCATGATTGCTAACATTGGACCCTCGAACTATAACTACAATGAGACCCTGACGACGCTGCGCTATGCGCAACGGGCAAAGAACATACAGAACCAGCCAATTAAGAACGAGGATCCACAGGATGCCAAATTAAAGGAGTACCAGGAAGAGATTGAACGACTCAAGCGCCTCATTGCGCCGCAGCAACAACAGCGCACCGAGAAACTGGCCGCAGCAGCCAAGAAACGCGTCAAGAAGCCCAAGCGAGAGCCACTGAAGCGCGAATTAACAGACAGCGTGACACAGGAGCAATTGCAAGCGACCGAGGATGAAGGGGAGAGCGAGCTGGACGCTTCGGAGCCAGAGTCGGACAAGGAGAACGAGGCGGAAGTAGCCAAGTCCAGTGAGCAATTGGAGCGGGAGCGTGTGGAGAACGCGAAGCTGGCTGCCAAACTGGCCGAGCTGGAGGGTCAGCTGGTGCGCGGCGGCAAGAATCTGCTGGACACGTACAGTGAACGTCAGATTGAGTTGGAGAAGAAGCTGGTGGAGATAGCGGAGCGAAAGAAGCGTGAAATTGAAATACAACAGCAGCTGGAACTGCAGGAGGAAACGACTCTGGAGATACGGGAGCGCAACGTATCGCTGGAGCAGGAGGTCGAGTTGAAGAAACGCAAACTCTCCAAATGCTATGCCAAATATCTGGCGCTGCAGCAGGAGCTCAACGACTGCAAGCACGATCACAATCAGGATCTGCGCGAACTGGAGATGGCACAGAACGAGCTGGTCAAGGAGCTAAAACGTCAGCTGCTCATCATCGACAACTTTGTGCCCATCGAGGTGAAGCAACGCCTTTACACGCAGGCCAAGTACGACGAGGAGCAGGAGGAGTGGAAGTTCGCCTCATTGCCGATAAGCATGACGGCCAGCGATGGCAAATTTAGTAGCAAACGTCCCGTCTCGCATCCGCTTCGGCGACGACCCATCTCCGAGTATGCACTCCAGGAGGCGAAGTCGAGTGATCCCAGTGCCCTGCGCTTCAAGAGCGAAAACATTGTCAGCTACGAGCTGGAAATGCCCTGCCGCACCACACAAGAGTACCGCACGCCCAAGGTGTCCGCCTCGTTGCAGGCGGTGCTGGCTCAGGCGATGCAAACCGGCGATGACATCGACATTGTGGACACCCAGACCAATTCGTTGCGCTCTCGCCTCGAGAACATCATCAATGGCAATGCCAATAGCAGCAGCACAGCTTCAGCTGAAGTCTCGCCCACAAGTGCTACCGCCCCCTCCAAGCTCGTCAAGTCCACGCGCAGCGGTCTGCCCAGTCCGGGCTCTGCGCTCGACTCCAATCGACGGCCGCCCACGGGCCGTGTGCAGCCCAAGAAGCCGGCATCAGCTTATCCCAAGGCGCGCGGCCTCGTCAACAAGTAGTAAAACGAACAACTAACCCCCCAACTCATCTCAGTCAAAGAGTCACAAAAACACACGCATAAACTAACCAAAGTTCTCATAGTCACAGTATATAAATCGAATCCTTGTTCCAGTTGCGCATTCTATGCAAATAATTTAGCCCAATCTTCGCACAATTCTCGCTTTGTAAAAGTATTTTGCATATTTGTATTGTTTATTGTTTTTTCTTATAATTTTAATTTTAATTTATTGTTTAGAAAGTCGAATATTTCATTTGTTATTGCTATTTTGTGTATGCAGTCGGGCAGCGCCTGCAGTTGGCCCCACTGTGACCAGACCAGTCATTCATTTAATGTGCAATTTATGTTTAAGCTTAGTGTATACTTCTAATTGTTTATTGTAATTATTATTATTATTATTATTATTATGATTATGTTATTATACTTACATAGTAAAAGCCGCTTAGTTAATCAGACAAACCAAATAAAGCAACTCAAAACAATTGTATGGGAAATCTTACTTGGTTATCAGATATTGACATTATATCAAAGATGAAACTGCAATTTAACATTTTCATCTGTGTTCCTGCCTCCAGGTTAAAGTTTTTCCGCCGCCGAATCTTTTCGAAGAAGTCACAGACTCTTTGCCAAGCATTTATGCTGTTGCACATTTACTGTACTATCTTCTCTACTTTCACTTCGCCGAAAATGTCTACCAAGTCGATTCCTTCTTCTGATCACCTTTCGCAGCTCAAGAAAGTTTGCTCTGCGTCGTCCATTGCATTGTCGCAGTAAATGCAGCTGGATTCGGCAGTTTTCCCTAGATATATTTTATCTATATGTTACTTATATATTATTATTTGATATCACATCATCTTATACAAGAAAACGATATATTTTGCCAAAATATAGCTTGAATATATTTGTTTGGTAAATGCCAACAGATTTGCTACAATAATTCTAAATGCAACACATAATATACAAAATATCATTGAGGTTTACATTGCTATTTGATGACCTTCAGAGAGCGTCCGACTTCGATGAACGCCTGAATAGCTCGATCGATTTCTGGCTCGGTGTGAGCTGCAGAGATCTGGACGCGTATGCGCGCCTTGCCCTGCGGAACCACCGGGTAGCTAAAGCCAATGACATAAATGCCACGCGCTGCAGGAAGAGGATAGACAGGACACAGAGGACATAGAAATGAATCGATCAGGCAAAGAGAAGAGAAAATCACTTACTGAGCATCTCATCGGCGAAGCTGGAGGCGAGACGTGCATCGCCCAGCATGACTGGGCAAATGGGATGGTTTTCGCCGGCAATGGTGAAGCCAGCTTTGGTCATGGCTTGGCGGAAGCGCTGGGTATTGCTCTGGACGCGCTGACTTAGCTCGCTTGAGGTGAGTAGCATGTCCATGACCTTTAGCCCCACGGCGACCACCGCCGGTGGCAGAGTGTTGGAGAAGAGGTATGGACGCGACTTCTGGCGCAGGAATGAGATGAGCTCGGCCGGTCCAGTGGTGTAGCCGCCGGAGGCGCCGCCCAGGGCCTTGCCCAGCGTTGAGTTGATAATGTCCACCTCGCCCATGACATTGTCGTACTCCTCGGTGCCGCGACCGGTGGCACCAAAGAAGCCCGTCGCATGGCACTCATCCACAAACACGAGTGCATCGTATTTCTTGGCCAGCTCGACAATGCGTGCCAGCGGCGCTATGTTGCCATCCATGGAGAAGACTCCGTCGGTGGCGATCAGCTTGAGCCGAGCATCGGTCGAGCGCAGCTGCTGCTCCAGATCAGCCAGATCGCGGTGCTTATAGCGCTGCTTCTTGGCCCGGCACAGACGAATGCCATCAATGATGGACGCATGGTTCAGCTCATCCGAGAAGACGGCATCCTCTGGCGTGAGTATTGCCTCAAAGATGCCCGCATTGGCATCAAAGCAGGAGGCGTACAATATGGTATCCTCCCGCCCATGGAATTGCGAAATCTTCTGCTCCAGCTGCTTGTGAATATCCTGAGTGCCGCAAATGAAACGCACGGAGCTCAGGCCGGCTCCATACTGGCCCAGCAGCTGCTGACTGTACTGCACAATCTCCGGATTGTTCTGAAAGATTCGATTCAGGATTTGAGGAGAATGGAACAGCCACAGCTGGCCCAAGCACTTACCGCCAGTCCCAGATAGTTGTTGGCGCAAAAGTTGAGTATCTTCCGATCGCTGCCCTGCACCGTAATCTGTGTGCTCTGCGACGAGGTGATGATGCGCTCCGCCTTGAACGTGCCGGCCTCCTCAATGCCGCTCAGCTGCTTGCCGAGCAGCTCACGCAGCTGCGATTGCGCTGCGGCGCTGTACTGACGCATTGGCTGCCTTCCAGCTGTGAGCATTGCATAATGTAGGAAGGGAAAGTAGATATATGAGTATATATAGGAGAAACGATTATGACAATTGCCTGCAAGACATACAGCAGCCGGTCAGCGACAATATTTTCGAAAAGACTGGCATCACGCAGCGTATGCTTAATGGCGATGCGTATACTTGATTTCAGCTAGCAGCAGGCACGAGTCTGCTCAACGTCTCGCATGGAACTGAACGCCGAGCAGCGGCAACAGCCAGCACCAGGCCCCCTAAAAGCATGGCACCAACAACAACAACAACAACTGGCCGAAGAAGGCGTTGTTGTTTTTCCGATTTATAAATACATAGGCAACGTATATAATATATATATATATATATATATATAACACTCTTAACTATGTACAGAAATGTTTGTTACTAAACTAATTGAATTTGCTTTCATTTTCGTTGTCATAGCTGCCATTGCAGGCTGACAAAGTTTAGTTTTTTCTTCTATTTTGTTGTTTGTTTTCTCGCCTCGTGCACTGAGCGCAAACTAGATACAAGAAAGTAAAACTAAAGAAAGTAAAATAATATATTTTCATTATGTGACTTTTACATGTAATTGATGTAATTTAACTGATTTACAATATAATTGATTCCTCTCGACAGATTAGTTTCTTACAACACATATGAATTTCAGCAGTTATTAATATACTCAACCAGACAAGGCTTTGAAATCTGTACAGGGAATAGTAAATCATTGAGGAACTTAGACAAATTTCCAATTTCAATTACAGTCGAGTCTCGATAATTTGTACCCCACTAAATCGAAAATCGCGATAAATCGAAAAAAATTCTATCCCCTTGATGGGGATATCTATATGATAGAAATCTCGATAATTTGAATTTCTGTGTAAATCGAAAAAAAACTGATTTCCTTGCCATTTCGAATTATCGGGACCCGACTGTATTATTAAATAATATAAAATATAATTTTCCTAAATTTTTGGAAAATATCTGCTTGCTACTCAAATATATATGAAATGGCTTTCAATACTGTTTTCTTGCAGTGTAATTTGCAAATATCAAAGCATTTACTGTAAAAAATAGGCGGTATATCTATATATTTTTATTTATTTTTATGTTTTTTTTTTCATTTATTATTTATTTGTTAGAAATTAAAAAAGAAAACAAACCTAATGTTAATAATAACTGTTAAAGCTATTATCTATATCTATGTATATTAGACCACTGTGCACAGTGTGGCACATTGGGGTCGTTGGCATTTATTTATTTACTCAATTTTGTACGCTCAGCTCTTTTTTGATGCAATTACTGGCAAGGTCATTGCCAATTGGGCTATGCTAGGAATATATATAAATAAATACATATATATATATATATATATATATATGTATATATATATGTATATCACTCTTATATATGTGAATGTACACACATGTATATTCATCAAAGCTGAGCATTTGATTTGAGCTTCATAATTTGATTGGATTTGTGGCAATTCAATAATAAACTAAGCTGATAGGGCAGATGTCTATTAATGCATATATAAATTGATGTGCATTAATACATATGCATGTATATAATTAAAGCTATCAATTAACTATTGAATAGAATATTTTAAAATAATTTGTATAAATAATGTAATGTGCACGTATTAAAAGTATAAATGCTATAGATCAGGGAGATGAACTAATTAACTAATTGATTTAATAAAATTAACTAATAAAAGGGGCAGAAAGGGCACTTCAAGTATATATAGTATATATACATACATGTATGTAACTATGTAAATATATCAAAATAAATCAGAGCTGAAAATATTGTTAATCAGCATCAGTCGGAGTAACATTAGAATAATATTGTATAGATAAGCTTTCATCATTATACACAGAAACAGCTAAAACTGAGAAATGCTAAATAAATACTCGTATATGTATATACAATGTATATAATAAATTTGTTTTCTACTTTTACAACTTGTAGGGAGGCCAATAAATATTTTAAATCAATTTGTTGTTTGCGAAACATAAATATAAATTTAAAATGCATATAATTTCTTGAGAAAACATTTTTAAACATGACTGAAAACCCATATTTAGGTACTTTGTAATGAAATCGAAATCCAATAAATTTTTGTTTGTTTGTAAAATTCTGAAATTAAAAAAAAAAAAACATAAAAATGTCGAATCAAATCAACAGGTTCTACCGAGATTTGAACTCGGATCGCTGGATTCAAAGTCCAGAGTGCTAACCATTACACCATAGAACCGCACACTTCGCCGTCGTCTTAAGCAACAAACATATGCGCAGACATCTATGCTTGGCGCACCATGCCTCGCCCGTGAGGGCGCTCGCTTAGCAGCATTAAAATGCCTTGAAATAACATTTTAAATGAATAAAAAAAGATTTGGCAATTTCAAAAGAAATTGCGAAATTTAATTTTTTTTAAATTTTACTGAAATCAATTTTTTTTAACAATTTAAATTAACTAATTATATTAATTATAAATAGTATATGAAGATTGTTCGAATTTTATTAATATTTATTACATATGTATCTTTTGCATGTAGATAAAATATAAAAAAAATGGCTAGAGTTGTCTAGCCGACTGCCAGACACCCTGTAAACAACGATGAATTGATGTTAAGGAAATTTTATTTGCTTTTATTAAAAATAAATAAATAATTAGCAGATGAAGTGAAGAGGATTCTTTTATAATTTTCTGTATGTTTTTTGAGTGGAAAAACAAAAAATATTTTAAACGAATTATAATAATAATATAATAAATAAATAATAAAAATATTGAATGAATTAATTTATCTATTATTAATAATTATTAATTAATTATCAAGTTGGAGAGAACGCGTTTCAGCTTATCTACAGAGTGAGATCAAACGGAGCTGCAAAAGGCGAGTATTTCCATTCGGATACTCAACGAATCCAGGGTATACTGAGTAGAAGCTGGTATACGCCCCCCTTTAAATGCATATAAATTATATAGAATCAGCTCGGCTGGCTTCAGTTCTTGTGCCATTCTCTATGCCTAAGCATAGCTAAAAAAAAAGTGATCTAATTTAATTGCTCCGAACTTTAGTTTGATTTAAAAAATGTGTGAAGATGCTTATTGATGAAATGCAGTTTGTGATTTTGCTGTCTCTGGGTCTCTGCGCCTCTCTGCCACGGATAAAGGCAAGTGGGGAACGCAACCAGGCGCTGCTCCATGGCAGTGACGATGGTACTCTGCTCTTTGAGGCGGCTACAGATCAGAACATAACCTTTCGCCTCATGGGCGAGGCAGCCACACTGCTCCTGAACGACGTGGACATTGTTGCCCTATTGCAGAGACGTCGGCGTGCCCAGGCATCAGCGGCACGACGAGAGCCCCTGTCCCTGGACGCGCTCAAGGAGCAGTTCCGCAACGTGCAGCGGTATCTGACGCGCTTGGGCAGATGGTTGTCCAGAACGCAGAATCGAACTCGTCGCATCAGACCTACGCAGCGTGTATTACGCCTTGACATACAGCGTGTCCAGACAATTGCCAACACCCTGTCAACTCTCGAGACCAATCTACTGAAGAACGACTGCGAGTCGAGTCCCTGCAAGAATGGCGGCACCTGCTATGACGCCTACAAAGCCTTCTACTGTGGTTGCACCGCCGGCTGGCAAGTGAGTAAGCTGGCGGGTGGGCGTCTTCTTCAAAACACGTTACTCAAAAAACGGGGCGTTATTGCATAGCAGAGCTATGGAACGATAATCTCAGTTGAAAATTTAGTGAAAACACGAGAGAAAGCGGAATAATGAATGAATGAGTCACAAAAGGAACAAATATAATAAAGAAAGAGAAAGAGAGAGAGAGAGAGAGATAGACTGGGGCACAAAAAAAGATAGTGTGAGAGAGAGAGAGAGAGAGAGAGAGAGAGAGAGAGAGAGAAAGAGAGAGAGAGAGAGTGAGAGAAAGAGAGAGCGATAGTGAGACTAAAGAGATGATAAACAGGAAAAAAAATTAAATTTATATTGAATAGAGAGAGAGAGAAAGAGATAGACAGAAACAGAGAGAGAGAGAGAGAGAGAGAGAGAGACAGAGAGAGAGAGAGAGAGAGAGAGAGAAGAGCGCTTGCGACAGAAAGATGAAGAGTGAAAAACAGTAAGATAGAATCAAATTTAAATTCAATATATATTGTATATAGAGAGAAAAATCTAAGTGGGAGAGATAGAGAGAGTGAGAGAGAGAGAGAGCGAAAGGGAATAGCGAGAGAGGAGAACAAGAGTAAGAGAGAGCGAGAGCGAGTGCCCGAAAGAGCAAAAAGAGAATGAAGAGATAAGTAACAGCTAGACAATATATAAAATTATGTGGCAGTAAACATAGAGAAAGGTAGAGCAATAGCGAGAGAGCGGAAAAGAGAGAGTGAGAGAGAGATAGATAATATGTAAGAGAACGAAGGACTACAATTGGATTGCTATCAGTAACAAGAGACATAAAAGCTCATCATAAAACTTATATAAATAATAAAAAAATAAATCAACAATAATCATGATAAAGACAAAAGTTAAACAAGACAAGAGTTATATGAAATACACAATAAAGGAAATTATTAATCAAAACAGCTAAATTATATTTCAAAATTCTGTATTAATAAAATCCTTAAAAAAGTTATGAATTTGATGCTTCTATTTTGTCTATCCAAACAAAAATAAAAGTTCATGTTGTATCTCATCCTCTAAGACAAATGTTATGAAGTTAACCAATAAGAATAAAGTATAAAGATATACAAATATTTTGAATTTTAGTAAATATTTCAAATTTTAAACTTGCAAATTTTGTATCTTCCCTCCCCATCAATATCAGGGCGCGACATGCGAGGATGATGTGAACGAGTGCTTCAAGTTTGCCGGCACTGACTTGGCGGTGTGCCAGAATGAGGCGCAGTGCATCAATACGCCGGGCAGCTATCGGTAAGTGGAGCAGGATATTCAGACAGGATCAATACGATCGTGTAATCTTCTAGCTGCATCTGCCGCAAAGGCTTCTCTGGAGCGCACTGTCGTCTGCGCCAACATGCCTGCCTCAGCGAGCAGTCAGCGGAGCTCTGCGGCAGCCATGGCACCTGTTTGTCATCCAACAATGCCGCTGGTTATGTGTGCATCTGCGATCCGGGCTGGACCTGGACGGACACGAATGTCAGCATAGCAAGCGCCAGTCCCTGCACACGTGACGTGGATGAGTGTGCGCCAGATGTGAATCCCTGTCACGATGAATGCATCAATTTGCCGGGCAGTTTTCGCTGTGGCGCCTGTCCGCCGGGCTATACAGGTGAGGCAAGCGCTATGCTGATGATAGCTGATAGATGCAGGAAGATATTCCTTTTGCCTGATTCCAGGTGATGGCAGGCATTGTCGAGATCTTAACGAATGCGAGGACGGCAATAATGGGGGCTGCAGTCAGCGCCCTTTGGTCAACTGCATCAATACGGAAGGCTCCTATCGATGCGGCCGCTGTCCACCTGGCTGGACGGGCGATGGTCGGGTCTGCAGCGAGGCCAAGTCCAACTCTTGCAACGGCGAGTCCATCTGCTATCCAAGTGCCGAGTGTGAGTATATTTCCGGCACAGTCGTGTGTAGCTGCCCAGCCGGATTCTTTGGCCATGGCTACGGTGCTGATGGCTGCACTGAGGACTCCAGCCGGAAACCCTGCGATGAGCATCGTTGCCTGAACAACGGAACCTGTGTGCTCAGTGGGCGCGGCACCAGCTGCATCTGCCAGCCGGGCTACACGGGCGCCTTGTGCGCCGATTCTGATGCCTGCCATCCGAATCCTTGCGAGAACAACGGGTTCTGCCGTCTGCTGCCAAGCAATAAGCATCAATGCGTTTGCCCCTCCGGCTTCACGGGCAGCAGTTGCTCCCATGTGCGCAGCTACTGTGGCGTCGTCCTACGCAACGACACCGGCAGCCTGCAGTTGCCGCCAAACAGCGCTTTCTACCAGCCCAATGAGCGCTGCGCCTTCATCATACGCACGCGGCCTGGCTTGGTGCTGAATGTGACCTTTGGCATGTTCGATCTGCAGCAGACGCCAGCTGACTGCAGCGCCGACTTCCTACAGCTGCATGATGGCAGCTCGCTGACCGCCAGGCAAATTGGACGTTTCTGCGGCACTCAGCTGCCTTTGGGCAACGGCCGAGTGGTGTCCAGCCAGGAGCAGCTGTTCTTCTGGTTCCGCTCGGACAATGAGACACAGGCGCGAGGCTTTAATCTCACTTGGCATTCACAGCCGTTGACGTGCGGCGAGACCTTAGGTCTGGCCCTGGGAGACAGTGGCGTCTTGCGCTCGCCCAACTATCCGAGTAAAGCGCGCTCCGGTCTCGACTGCCGTTGGCTTCTGATGGCACCATATGGAAGTCGGCTGATCTTGCGCTTCTATGAAATTGCCTTGGGCAACGGCATTGACAATCGACAATGGTCGAATAACTGTAGCAATGGGGATTCGCTTGGTGTCTGGGAGTCGGATCGACTGCTTTACATGGCCTGTCAGTCGGAACAGCCGGAGCCCTTGTACAGCTCATCCCATCTATTAAAGATTTTATTCCACACGGATCGAAACCGAGCGGACAGCTTGTTTCAGTTGCACTACGAGGTTGTACAGGGTCATCCAGGCTGTGGTGGCGTCTTCACCGAGCCGAGCGGCGTCCTCAGTGGCCACATGAATGCCGAACTCTGTTTGTATCTCATTGAGCAACCAATTGGAACGCAGATTGAGCTGAACTTCCTGCGGGTTAAATTATTAGAGGACTGCTCCTTGCAGGAACTGGAGATCTTTGACGGACGTACTGACGACGAGCCGCTACTACGTCGCTATTGCGGAGAGCCGAAAGAGCATGAGCTGCAGCCGGTGACGTCTAAGAGTAATGTGATCCTACTGCGCTATAAATATGCTTTGGCGGGCCTTGAGCTGACCAAAACCTTTGAGCTGCGCTACAAAAGAGGTGGGTCGATCAACCAGGTTGATTATGCAATATATTGCTTTTCATGATAAGAGCTTCTCCCTTGCTCAGTTTGCAGTGTCACCTATATCGATGCATATGTGGCAGGTGGAGTTATTACTAGTCCCAACTATCCACATAGCTATTTGGAGCAACTGGACTGCAGCTACCACATACATGGAGGTGCAAATTATCTTTTACGTATTAATATCACGGATCTATCGCTTAGCGAAACAGAGGCTGAGGATCAGCTCAGCTATCTGGATGTAAGTGTGCTACAGTCGTACAGTCGAAGAAGGTAACATATTCTCAAAAATCTACGCACCCACAGGTCTATCTGTCTCGGAACGAGAGTGAGAAACAACGTTTGAGCAAGAATCTGACCAACCACTTGTTAATCTCAAAGAACAACCAAGCTCGCTTGGTCTTCCACGGTGCCAGCAATCCGCAACGAGCTCGTGGCTTTCGTTTGGAATATAGCTTCATTAGTGTAGAATGTGGCGGGGTACTGATTATGGATGATCTTGAGTTTTATATGGGGTATGCCGGCTGTCAGTGGATTATTGAGGAACCAGGGCAAAAGCATCTGACCATAACTGTGCGAAGCCCCTACCACCAGGATATCAAGGTCGATATATATGATACCAGCGCAAGCTCTGAAGGTAGACTCTTAAACAGTTACCACCACCAAGAATTTGACCCTAAAACGATCGATGAATACCTCGATTCGAATCTGGTATCAGTCGACTCTGGAAGTAGTTCATATGATTTGTACATAATAAGTATCATATATGAGCTGGCCAACCAAGGTACTTTAGGCTCGCCGCTTCAACAACAAAAGCTCGTTTCAACCTAATTTATTTGCAGATTGTAGTATCAGTTCTACAGCTCGATATGGAGCCATCAAGTCCCCGAATTGGCCTTTAAAGTATGACTCAAACTCAAATTGTACTTGGCTAATCAAGGCACCGATCGGCAATCGCATTGAGTTGATGGTTCACAACTTTACGCTGGAAACCATATCGGACAGATGCACAGATGACTATCTAGAGATAAGGTAAGCCTCAGCTTAAGGCACTTCCCCTTACTTCTTATGATAAGAGATCACATAACATATTTCATCTATGCCTACGAACAAAATTAGGTTGGGTTTTGATTGGCCTGGTGCCACGATCAAATCCCTATCAGACAGATATCGGAATAAAACTTCCATAGATTCTATCAGAATGAGTTGTAGTCATTTCAGGTGAAAGGAATATTCTATTGAAATGTATTCAGATCAATGTAGAAAGTAATAAATATTATATAATATTAAGTAAAGTAAGTAAGTAATATGGCCCAGTAGCCCAATAATATGTTCCATATCCATCCAATTGATTCAGAATTCAATTCTTAAAGCTGGAGTCCTATAGATAGATACCCGCAATTTGGAAAGCTTTCTTGTTCTGCTCAAAAACTGAGCAAAATTGTGACCATCACGAAACTTTACAAATTAGCAGTAATACTGTCTAGCTTAGTCTTCGACATCCCCATCCAAAGTCAAGCATTCCTGGAAAATCGTCTCGAATTGTTAGTTTGCAGATGAGCTGTAGATATAATGCTCGCATGTTTTTTTTTATACCCTGAACCCATTGAAAATGGGAAATCGGGTATATTGCTTTTGTTAAACTGTCAAATTTATGTAACAGGCAGAAAGGGGCGTGGCAGACCCCATAAAGTAAGTATATATATTCTTGATCAGGGTGACGAACTGAGTCGATTTAGCCCTGTCCGTCTGTCTGTCTGTCCGTCCGTGCGTCTGTCCGTCTGTCCGTCTGTCCGTATGTATGTAGAACATATAAGAGCTAGAGACTTGAAACTTTGTTTGTAGGTCCCTGTATAGCACACGCATATCGAGTTTGTTTTAAAAAATCGAAAGCTTGTCCCGTTTTATTGTTATCGATTAAAAACCTTATCGAAATCAAGTTATAAAATTAAATTTCGTACATCTTTCAAGCTAGAGTCACCAAAGATCCAAAGATCCTTTAGATTGATTTATACTTTATACAATTTCGATTTTTGTTAAATTTTGTATACCAGCCAAAAAAAAAAAATTTTTTTTAATAATTATTTAATTTTACAAGCTTAAATGTTTTCTTCGGTAATAAATACATAATTGAGTATATTTTAAAACGCAGATCGGACGGGGTTCAGGGGATCTCCTCGTCGGGCACCACCGACTAGAATTTTTTTACCTGTTTATTGTTGCACCTTATTGTCTAAGACTTTATAGCGCAATTATCTCTAATCCTTAACTATTGAGTGGGCCAGTATGCCGGTATAAGCTAATTATTACAATGATAATAGTTATTAATAATAATATTATATTCAGAGATGAGATCACCCGACGATCCAAAGGGTGTAGTCTTTTTAGTCTTCGCTTGTTATTGTTGTTGGCCAGATTAGCTGCTAGATGATTTGGATGCGCAGCAAGTCTTTCCGCGTATCTGGAACTGTGTCTCCCAATCAGTTCTGCGATTGTAGGAATTTCAACCAATTTGCTCCAGTTCATCTTCGTAGTGTATGCTCGCATGTGGAACTATTTGTACTTCAATGCTCTCTCACGACTCGCATGCTCTCTCGTCAATATAGAAATGGGGATCGGGGTACGTCGCCGCTAATTGGTCGCTATTGTGGCAGCCGCATACCTCCGCGCATACCCTCCTTCGGCAATGCGCTGTGGGTGCACTTTCACTCGGACAGCTATAAGGAGCTGGCCGGCTTCCACATCACTTGGCAGCAGATGGCCACTGGCTGTAGCGGCAAACTCAACTCGCCAACGGGCGCCATCCACTCGCCCCACAGCATAGAGGGCACTTATGGTGCGGTGGCCTGCGACTGGCAGATCATAGTGGCTCAGGGCTCCACTGTGCAGCTGACTCTGCAGAGTCAGGACCCTGGCCTATGCAATGGACAGTTGGCTATTTTCGATGGACCCAGCACGCGCAACAAGCAAATGTCTTGGAGCTGCAGCAATGAGGGTCAACGGCTGCTATTGAACTCCAGCAGCAATCAAGTCCTGGTGCGCTATAATGTGGAAAAGGAGTCGCCGGAAGGCATTGACTTTGTATTGGACTACTCAACGAACTGTCGTGTGCGGCTAGAAGGGCTGGCAGGCGCCATCGAATCTCCCAATTTTCCGGACAAATATCCGGCCAACGCGAATTGTGAGTGGGACATACGTGGCGGTGCGAGAAGCAATCGCATTCAATTGGCTTTCTCACACTTGGCCGTCGAGCAATTGGGTCCGAATAACTGTGATTACGACTATGTGTTGCTGAGCGACTATCGCGACGAACAGTTGATCAGCGAGCGTCGGCTGTGTCACGCCAAAGACTTTGACTTCACCAGCGTGGGCAATCGGGTGCAGCTTAGCTTCAGCAGCGACAGCGCGGCGGAGGCGCAGGGATTCCATGCTGAATACAAGCGTCTGGGCTGTGGCGATGTGCTTCAAGGAATGGCGAGCTCCTTCGAAACGCCCAATGCACCCTACAGCGTTGATGTGGACTGCGAGTGGGTGATCACAGTGCCCGAGGGCAATCGAATACGTCTGCTCCTCAAGGAAGTGCACATTGAGACGTCGCAGCGCGACTGCAGCGACGACTGGCTGTCAGTCCTCTCTGACAGCAATTCGTCACACTTTCTCTACAGCAGCTGCCACGTGGAGTCCACCATGCAAACGCTCATTTCCCCTGCCAACGAGCTGCGAGTGCGCTTCCGTAGCAGTGCCCAGCGCACCCGCAAGTACATGAAAGCAAGCTATGTCATGTTTGAAGCATCCTGCGGCGGCTACGTGAGTGCCTCCAATGGCATAATAACCTCACCCGGCTTCCACGATCAGGGCAACGACATCCTCGACAAGGACTTGGAGTGCGTATGGACCATAGAGGCAAGTTGCAACTCTTTTGTCCACGATAAAATCGACAAGTGTCTAAGCCGTAGCGAATAGGAGTTCAATTGAGTCTTGGACATGTTTGTCTTATTTGTAGAGTTTCACCTGACCCCAAAAATCTCAGGGACTCTAAGCATTATGAGAAATAGCCAGTGAAAGAAAAGAAGCTAAAATAAAGGGAGAGAGAAGATTAGATAAAAAGAGACGAGAAGAGTGAAAAAATCAGCAGAGAAGAGCAGAGATGAGAAAAGAAGACAATAGAAATAAAGATATAAAAGAAGAGAAAAAATCAGAAAGACAAATAAAGCGAAGAGTAGGAAATATAACAAGAAAGACAAGCAAATAAAAATGAATAGATACGAATTGTAGAACAAAGAGAGGAGTAAAGCACATATGAGATTCTAAGAGTAGATAAAAGAAGTAAAGGGAAAGAAGAGCAAAACATCGGAAAAGCGAAAAAGAGACGAGAAGAGAAGGTAACAGGAGTGAATAGATAAATTGAGAGGAAAAGAAAATATAGAAAGATAAAAGCAAAGAAGAGGACTTCAAATAAGAAATGACAATAGACAATCTCAATCTCCTTTTAGATTGAGATGAAAACAGAAAGATAAAAAAAAGATAAGAAAATAATAAAAGAGAATTAAAAATAATAGTAAAAACAAAAAATAAAAATGTTAAGATAAGAGAAAGAAGAGCAGGACAATAGATAAGCAAAGAAGAGAAGAGAAGTCCAAAGATGAGAAAAATAAGAAGAAAAGAATTAAATATAATAGTAAAGAACCGGAAATAGAGAAGAGACGAGACGAGACGAAAAGTAAAGAGAAGTTAATGATATGGAGAGAAGAAAAATGAAGAGAATGCAAAAGAAAATAAGAGAAGACAGGAAGAATGAAGACAAGGTATGAGATAAGATAAAATAGAAAAGAAAAGACGAGAGATCATAGAAGAGAGCATATTTCAGAGCCTATAATAGGAAGATATATCAATAGGGGCCTGTTGGTTTTGACAGAGCAGATATTACAAGGACTAGCTCATTGAGCGATGAATATATGGAAAATCTCTAACATCTTCTTATATATATTTTAGGTAGCCGACACCTATGGCTTCTTGTTAATGTTTGATTCGTTCAACTTAACCGAGTCGTCCGATTGCAGAGTCGCCAGCTTGGAATTGTCGCACTTCAGTGAGGACAACAACAGCCAAGAGTTGATCAAACGAGCCTGTGGCGAAACGTTTCCCAGGACTAAAGTCGTACAAAATCATTTGCGCTTGCACCTCAGAGTGTCAGCCGGTTATTGGGCGAAATTCTCGTTGCACTTTGCGCAGGTCTGTGGCGGATCGCGGACAGACAGCGAGGGCTATCTGCGCTCGCGTTTGGATGAGATGTGCTACTGGAACATCGTTGCCCCGGAGGGCAGCAAGATCAGTCTCAACATATACCAGCTGGAGTGTCCACGCTGCACGGCACCAGCTGCCAACTGCACGACAGGCCTGCGCGTGGTGAATTCCCTCGACGATGTCGTGTATTACGATCTATGTGAGGAGCATCCGGTCCAGTTATTGCTGCCAGCCAACAGGCTGATGGTCCACACGAACGGCGTAGGCCTCATGGCGCACTATTCTACCATTGAGAGCTCCTGCGGCGGCAAAATAACTTCTGTGCGTGGCACTCTCAGCTCGCCCAATTATCCGAACAGTTATCCGGCGAACGTGGAGTGCGTCTGGCTGCTTGAAATGCGCGCTGGCAACGCCATGGAGCTAAGATTCGAGGCAATGGACATTGCCAAATCGGACCATTGCAATGCGGACTTCCTGGAGTTGCGTGCTGGCGTGCAGGGTCCTTTGCTGGGCCTCTACTGTGACAATGAGTTGCCCGCTGAGCCGCTTCTAGTCAAATCCCAGCTGTGGATCAAGTTCCGCAGTCAGGCTGTCAGCAGCGCTAGTGGCTTCAAGCTGCGCTGGAGCTATGGTAAGTGCAAGGGTAAGGGAATCTCCTACCAGTTCAAGTCAAGATTGTCATTAATGACTTCAGCCAGTCATATCCAACTGCATAATACTTTAGAGGTATATAGAATACATGTATGTAGAGGAGGTCAACCGTATTCCCCGTACTTCTCACATGACGGACTTAGCACAACACCTGAACGAGTATAATAAAACTTAGCCATGCATTGTTTTCAGTGCACGACAACGAATTGACGGACGGCACAAATGGCACCATCGAATCGCCCTCAAAATTGGCCATACAAAGTGACGATCAACCCTACAGCTGGCGCATCTTCGCAGAGCGCGAGCGTGTGGTGATCTTGAGCTTCAAGGAATACAACACTGGTCTCTTGGTAAGCGTCTGATCCGTGATAAACAAGGCTATATGTAATTTGGTTGAACACATTATCTGCAGCTATTCGATGGCTACGATGAGACTGCGCTGCCTGTAAGCATAGAGTCTTCGCCTTGGCAGTTTACCTCGAGCAGTAATGTGATCTATCTGAAGACTGTGAATACGAATTTCGATCACTTTCGAGTGCAGTGGAGGAGCGTCTCGCGCAGTGAGGAGCTCAAATCGAATATTACTTTGAAGAGTGAAGTGTGCAACAAGGTGTATACCTTGGATAATGCTCTGGTTAGACTCGATTCGCCCGGCTATCCGGGCTATAAGCCGAACTTGAACTGCGAGTGGACCTTCAAGCCGAAAGATCCAACGAAGCACGCGTATGTCGATCTATTTGAAGCTTTTCTGGAGGTCACAAACGGGTGCAATTCTGATTATCTAAGCATACAAACCTCAAGCAATATGATCGACTGGCCGGAACAGTTACGCATCTGCAATGGCAGCTCGTATGGTAGACGTCGTATAAGCCGTGTGCACGGCACTCCAAATCTCAGGCTGCAATTTGTCACAGACGCAACGATCAATGGCACCGGCTTCAGGTCCATTGTGAACACAGAATGCGGCTCCAATATGACGGGTTCCGTAGGCACCATCCTAAACTCATATTCCCAACGGCTTCGAAGCTATAATGACTTTGGATGTGAGTGGCACATTGAAGTGAGCCGTGGTCGAGTGATTGAGATCACGATTGAATACGATCAAACTGTAATGAATGCCAGCTGCTTGCACTATGGCCTCATCTATGATGGTCTGGACGCATATGCTCCACTGTTGACGCCGGGTAAGTTCTGCAACCAGTTGGGCTACAATACGGTACGAAGCTTTCGCACCAGCGGACCGCATGCCTACATTCGGTACGTTTATCCGCCCACGACACGCAACTGGCAACTTGCGCAGAATCTGAATTGGAATCTAACTTACCGTGAGTTCAGTGAATGCGATTCAGAAGTTCGCCTGACCCACTTGGCAAGCAGCTATAACATTAGCTCACCCGGCTATCCCTACTATCCCCATCCGCACGCCGACTGCAGCTGGGTGGTTATTGCACCGCCAGGCGAGACCATAGCAGCTAATTTCGTGGACCGCTTTGACTTGAGCCGGCGCAACTGCGACGCCGAATTTGTTGAGCTCTACGATGGCAGCACGACTCTAGCTCGACGACTAATACGCACCTGCCAGCGTACAGGCACCACATACAGTTCCGGCAATCTCCTACTGGTGCACTATCAGACGCAGCTTAATGAACCACACGGTGGTTTCCGGCTGAACGTTTCGCTTAGCAGATGCGGCGGCCAGTTCACATCAGCTAGCGACATCATCAAGTCGGATCACTATCCCGCACTGGGCGCCTATCCTAAGCCAGCTGTCTGCGAGTACAGCATACAGACGACAACCAATTCGCACATTCAATTGAACATTACTGATCTCCATTTGCCTGTTGAAGCGTCGTCCGACGTTGAGTCCCTGGATCGCATTGAAATTTTGGATCTAAGTGATCAGCGTCGCATCGCCAAGACACTATTTGGCAATCTGAGCGTTCCCTTTCAAGCGACGTTTGATACAAATAGGCTGGCAGTGCGCTTTGTCACGAAGCAGTTGACCAACAAGTATCGGGGCTTCATGCTGGAATATAAGTCAATATTGGGAACGTGCCATCGGCATGTGACTGCGGCTAGTGGTGACCTGGAACTGAAGAAAGCTGAGTACCCGAGCTATTTTAGAATTTGTTCATGGAATATAAGAGTGCCCAAGGGCCAGCGGGTTCGCCTCGAGTTCCTCAATCTGGCTGAATTCAGGTCCATGAATTCGAAGTAAGTGAAAAGGTTGCAGATTCTCTACTACAATAGTTATAATAATTTGAATTTTGTTAATTCTATGGTATAGCTTGATCTTTAGGAAGCCGTTTAGGCTTTACAATGATCCAAACTTTTTGTCTAAGATAATAGAGTTCCATCCGAAAGATTACGATGGCGATGGCATTTTTGAATCCACAGACAATTTTATGCAATTTCGCATGATCCTCAGCGGTCTAATGGCAACACTGCGCGCACGCTTTAGCTCGAGTGAAGCTTCACCATGCCCAGGGGATATTGGCCGCCAGGCAAGTGGCACAGTATCAACCGAGGAGCTGACGAAGCTGCCATCCTATTACTGCACTGTTAACTTTGTCAACGATCCTGGTGTCACGATCAGCTTTACAGTGCAGCAGTATAGCAGTGCGATGCTGTCCTCAAGTGTTACGCTGAACGATGATGTCTCTATCAATAAAATGGATTTGAACATAGAGAATACTACCCATTCGTTAGCCACCATAGCTGGTCACGTGACGCTGATCAAATATATGGGCAACCATAGTATGCATTTCCGGGCCATATACCGTCGTTACGCATGCGGTGGACAGCTGGAATTGGCAGAGGGCAGCGTCATTGAGCTACCTCAACTGAGTAAGCACTTTGGCCAGCTGGAGTGCTCGTGGACATTGCTGAAGAGCAACGGATACGAACTGAACGGCAACTTGAGCTTCAGCGATAACTGCGAACGTGAATACCTGATGATATCTGGTCGTCAAATCTGCGGCAATATATCGAAGCTGAACACCACAATACTGAACTTGCCACAGATTAGTCTGCTCTACCATGCGACTGGGTATAGTGCCGGCAGCAGTCAGTTTCAGCTGCAGACCAATAAGCCGCAGTACCTTGGTGGCCGGGGCAATATAATAATCGTCGGGAGACAGCCAACACCGCCTGTCAAAGTTGATTCGCAGAGCTATAGAAATAACATGGAGCTCAGCTGGGAGTTCCGTGCCATTGGAAAAGCGTCACTGCAGCTGCAATTTCAGGGCAGATTCTTCATTGAAATGGCGCCCAATTGCAGTCACGATAGCCTGGAGGTGCTTGAATTCCAGCAGGGCATGTGGCAGCCTATAGCCAAGTACTGCGGTCGACAGATGCCCGATCCACTCTTCATTCAGGCCAGCAGCATGCGAATTGTATTTCGCACCGATGCTCAAGCCACAGCCGACGGCTTTACCTTTGTCGTCTCGCTCAGCTGCGATAGGAAACTGGTGGCCAGCACAGAGATGCAAGCGTTGAGCTTTTTCAAGCGTGGTCACCTGACAGACAAGGGGTGCAACATTGAGATAGCGACAGATACCAAGCATCAGCTGCTAGTCAGCGTGAAATGGTCATCTGCATTGTATCCCAATGCACGACTCTGTCGCACGGCTAACTTTGAAGTCTATCGCCAGGATGGCGAGCACGAGGAGGAGCAGTCGCTCGGTAGAAAATGTCCCGACTTCGAGGTGACAGGCTATAAAAGAATACGCATTATGTACTCGTTCGTCCCGGTGGTAGGTCATTCCTTAGAGCTGCAATACCAACTCATCGGATGCGGTGGCACTTTTTTGACACCCTTTACGCTGCGTCCGCCAGTCGGCAATACGAACGGGCAGAGCTGTGAGTGGCATGTGACGGCGCCACCTCAGCATGCGATCCTGATACACTTCAAGTACTTGGAAATTGAAAGTAGCCAGCTCTGCCGACAGGACCATGTGAGCATCTATCGGGGCAATGCAGTGAGTGAGGAGCAGCGCCTTGGTCGCCTCTGCGGCAATCTAACCAATCCCAGTATCATGGTGGACAGCAACCAGGCAACCATTGTATCCAAATTGTTTGGCTATCGGCAGCCAAGCGGACGCGGCTTTTTAGCCAGCGTTCACTTCACGCCCAATTGCAATGAGCGTCTGGCGTTGAGCGAGGGCAACACACGGATGAGTCTGGTGCGTCACTACCAGCGGAATGCCACCGATGGCACCCAGGACTTGCAGTGTTTCTTCCGGGCCAGTGCAGAGCCAGGCAATCGTCTCTCAGTGTGGATCAAGCAGTTGCAGCTGAACGCGAATCGTTGCAATGGACAAAACTGCAACACATTGGAGGTGATCGATGGCTTCGATAGGGACAGTACCAGCATGGGCATCTACTCTGCCGTCGTCGGCAACGGCACCAAACTCTTCAGCTCGACCACGGATTTGCTCATTAAGCTGAGTGGAACTGTGACACAACAGAATGGAATTAGCTTTGAGCTGATTCTGCAAATGGAGGCTACTGCCTGCAATTATTTGGACTACTATCTGCTCCCAAACGAGGTGAGTAACAGATCTATAGTCTTGTACACTCTGTTTGCCAACTTCAATCGCTCCACAGAAGGTTCACATGACCAACATCAACCAAACTAACTTGGGAGGCAGCATCCATTGCAAGTGGGAGTTCAAAACAACTGCTCCGTTCATGCTTTTACTAAAATCGGTTCAGCTACAGGGTATCTCCCAGTCGACAGGAAAATGCATCGATTACCTGCTCCTTTCCATCGAAAATGTGAGCTCATTTGAAACTACAACAAATAAAAATAAATAATAATGTTCTAAATTTGACACTTAGGAAAATGACCGGTATTATTGTGGCCAATTTCATAATACTATTGTGGAAATTGCAAACAATACCAAGTTCACGCTGGTATTCCACAGCAGTAGACAAGGAGTATTGGACTCGATTGATATCTCACTTCAGCGAAAAGCAAGTAGGTCTATATAACTAAGAGAGTCTATGAATACCTTTGAGATACATCTCATCTTCCTTCTACTCCAACCGAATTCCGAATTCCTTCCTGTTCCTCCTGTTTCATTATCCCTGACGGTCTTTGACGGTCATGAGAATCACATAGAAGGGCAATATTCTTGGTTCATTTTTCAGCACTAATTCTTCACTTTGTTAATATTTTTTGAACATAGATTGCAATCGCACTTATAACGCCCTGAGCGGCATGATTCAATATTATACGAATGATAAAGTGGAGCTAGACAATTGCACCAACTCTATATTGGTCCCATTTGAGTATTATTTGACATTCGAAATAATGTACATCACACTTGAACATAGATCAAACACTTCTGCAATGTTCAATGTAAGTTGTTCACTTTATCTATTTAATACTCTTGTATATTTGATTTATTTCTCACTCGTATTTATTTTACATTGATAAATCTATTTGATAGATGACGGATCTCCGGACAAATCGTACCATCTACAACTTGACACAGGCAGGATTTAGTTCATACATATCCGTTCGTAGCACAACAAATTCGATTCGTTTATCGGGTTCTGGTGTAAATTTTATGCAGTTGTTCTATTACGCCACGAATAGCAAGTTTCTGCCGGGCTGTGGCGGCGAGCTAAATGGATTGGAAGGCCAAATCTCGAATCCAGACTACGATAATCGCAACTATTCGGACTGCAGCTGGCGCATATCTGTGCCAGGTGGTATAACCTTACAGTTCATTTTCAGATGTAAGTTCTAGATTTCAAACATATTTTATATATTCGAATAATAATTGAATTTCGTATTTCTTAGCGTTTGATATGGGCTCGGACTCCAACTGCCAACTGGATAATATCAAAGTTTACGAGGTGTTGGCCGACTTTAGCGAGAAATTGCATTACACTTTCTGTGGCCAAGCGGACCCGGAAGCATTCTTGGTGAAGTTGAATCAAATAAGGATCGTGGCCAAGAAGTCACCCAACTTTAATGGAATTGGCTTTCAATTGTACTACAATAACGTTTTTCAATAATTCCATTTGAGTTACGTTCAAGATTATTATGAAATACATCTCTATATGTATTCGGTTTTCAGATTAAATAAGCAATTAGTTTATATCCAAATAATAATATTATAATAATAATCCCTCTTTGTGTTAATGCTTGCTTTTCTTTTTCTTGGACTTGTGCTTTGATTTCTCGCTCTTCTTCGACTTTTTCTTGGCCTTCTGTTTTGATTTCTTGGAGCTGGACTTCTTGGTCTTTGATTTCTTAGCCTTTACGTCGCTATCGTCACTGCTGGACCCGGTGCTATCCTCGTCGCTATCATCGCTGCTGCCGAGCGTGCGTTCCACCCAATGCTCCGCTTTGCGTTTCTTTGGCGCATGCTGCTGCCAGAGCTGTTGCAGCTTGGCATCGATGCTTGCCTCGGCCTGGATTTCAGTTGGCTTCACCTGACTGGGCAGCTTCGGACCGTAGAGCTCCACCTGAGACACCTCTGCCATGGCTAGTTCATGATCGTTTTTCAGTCGCTCCTCACGTGATTTATATGCAATTTTCAACTTGTTGCCTGCAATGGGTGCAAACTTAGCTGGCGCAGGCTCCGTCGGCTTGTTCACCTGCTCCTCCGCAGGTTTGAATAGCGCCGCAAATATGCCGCGAGGTGGTGAATTATTCCGCAACAAATTGGCCGCTGCCGCAGATGTGATTGTGGTGCTTGGCAAGCCCAGGGCAGCTTGCATGTCATTCATTTTAATATCCGCCTGCATCGGCTGCTGCTGCTCCTGTGCTGCTGTGGATTCTGGCTCCTCGTCGCTGTCATCGAATATACTCTTGAAGAGATCAGTCTTTTCGGAAATGGGCTTGTCACGTGCCGCATCTACAGCGTGCTCAAGAGGCGTCTTTGGCACAAACACAGGCTTGACCGCTGAGCTGTTGGCAGACTCCAATGGTGCTAATGACTGTGTTTTCGCTTCAGCTGCCTCTGCAGTAGCTGTTGTTGCTGGCTTCAAAGTCGACGGCATCAATTGCTTTTGCTGCTGTTGCTGTTGCTTAGGCTGCTCGATGTGCTTGGGTATAATCGTGGGCGTTTGGAAATTTGCTTTAGTGTTGACCGAAGTCTCCAAGTAGTCAAATATGGACATTTTGGATTTGCCTTTTAGTTCCTTTTCGACCTCGGGTAGAGCACCGCCGAAGGGTTCCGCGATATTGTAGCGCTTGCATAACAATGCGTTAGGCTTCCACATAGCCTTCGTGCGTTTCATAACAATTTTAGGCTTCTCTTCTGGTTGAATTTCTTCTTTTGATTTCTGTTCCTGCACCGACGTCTCTGAAACGAATCTATCGAGCATGAGACCAGCCAGTGGTCGATAGATCTTGGCCGCCTGCACAAACTCCTTTTTTTCCATTTCACGATCCCATAAAGAGAGCGTAACTGGCTGTAGTTCGGCCAGAAATTCGGTGATCTCTTTATCGTCCTTAAGATTCGCTGCCAGAAACTTCTCATAGCGCTGCTGCTTAGATTCGTCTGCAAGAAAAGGCTTGAATCCGCTGGCCGGTTTGCTAGATGCTGCAATTAAGAAACGATTATGATCTTGTTTCCGTAATATTATTGTAATTAGACACATACCTAAATTCTTAGTTTTGCTGGCAGCCTGCGCCTGGAGTGCAGCATTAGATTGCTGCAGCTCATTGCTGAGCTCGACCGGCGCCACTGGCAGTTCCTCGCCGGTTGTACTAATGAGTCCACCCTTTGTAAAGTTGCTACTCTTGGCGCTAATAAGTTCAAGCAATGATTTACTGCGTTCCTGTTGCTGTTGAGTGGCGCTGGTTGCCGTCTTAAAGGGATTCTTCTTCGATTGTGACTCACCGAGCAACTGAGCACGTTTATCCGGATTCAGATCATGTCTACCGAGGCCTGCCTTCTTATAGTCCGATTCGGCTAGTTTACGCGCACGTTCTGCATCCAAGGGCGTAAACCGGCTGCGGCGCTGGAGCCAGTTGCGGGGCTGAAAGTCACGAGGCAAATCGATGGCATACGGCTTATTGTGGGTGCTGTTACTCTTGTCCTCGCTAAAGCCATCGATTACATGACGCTGTTGCACATGCTGTGTTTTCTTTTGTTTTGGCTGTTTGTCTGCCAGCGAAAAGTCATAGCTCGTCATGTCGTCCCTTGCATAGATATCCTCGTCTTCTTCCTCGAACGCGCCCACGCCAAAGGCCTGGCCGCGTATGGATAACTGCTTCTGCTTAGCCGCTGTCTCCAGCTCACCAAAGAGGTTAATGTGCTTCATAGGTGCTGCGCTGGTGCTGCTCTTTGACAGCACTGGCGCACGGCTGAGACCTGAGTAGCTCATGCCAAAGCGATTGTCTTTGGGAGTATAAAACATGGGCTCATAGTCATCGGGCGCAAAGGTAACGTCCTCATCTTCGTCTTCGTCGTCGTCGTCTTCATGATCTTCATCTTCAGCTTCACTGTGCTGTTGCTTGCTCGAGTTTGGAAGTCCCTCATCACCGTAATGATCGAGCAAGTATTGTTCCCTTTTGTTGCGCGTTGATGCTTGTTGTTTTTCTTTGCGCGTTTGCCGCGGTCCCACACCTTGACCAGGCTTCCAGCCCATGCTCTTTAGTATGCGCACGGCAACCTTATCGCGTACGGGACGTAACAGTTGTTCCAGGACAGGTACACCGGGAATGGGCCCAGCCACCTGGGGCTGCATAAGCTTACGTTTGCGCTGGCCTGTTCGCTGCTCTTGCTCGCTCTCCTTGGCGAATTCATCTCGTGTGCGAATGCCCTGGGGGGCTATTCCAAATTCACCCAAATCTTCCTTGTCCATGAAGTCTTCAGGTCGTTGTTGCACTTTGCTCGCTTTTTCGCCGCGTGAACTCTTGAAATTTTGTGGCGTCCAGCCTTCCAGTGAACCAACGGTATTCCAGAAGCCAGCACTGAAGCCCCCAGTAAAGGCACCATGAAAGCGCCGTTTACCGTTTTCATCCTTAACAATTTGATCCTCAATCGCTAGCGGCTTCTTGGCGGGCACCTCATCTGATAACATATCTAATTAATACGTTCTATTGTAGTTTCACAGTACTTACCTTTCTCAAGTGGCTCCAAAGGTGTGCCAAACCGGTGTAAATGGTCCTCCTCGTCCATATTTATTTAATACCATGCAACAAAATTTACTTTCTTCACAATTTTCAGCAATTTTACTTCGCGCTCAGCTGGCAAATAAATGACAACAAAATAGCAATGCTGCCAGATCGGTAAAAAGTTCCTCCTATCGTTAGAACTTCACATTGGCTGCTTTGCTATATATCGATGTTGTTAAAAAATCATCGCTGATCCTACATTCATATTTAACTTATCGATATCGTGACAGCTCACATCTCTACCTCACAGCTGTTCAGCTCTGGAAATTTGCGAATTTAGAATTTTTCACAAGAATTACTTTGCAAATAGTAAGAAGCATTTGCTTTGTTTTTTTTTACATTTGTAAGTATTGCATATGTGTGTGTTATGCATACTCACTGCATCTGAACTAGATGGCAATTGTTGCTATGCATGAGCTTGTTGTGCTCTTCAGGTGACTAATGATGTCAACATTTTTCGGTTTCTCTTTTTCCCAATCAGCTACCTGGCGTTTGCCATATTAAGGAGCAAGACGTGACTGCAGCAGGTGCATACAAAAATTGAGGTAAGTTTTGCAATTTGATTTGCAGTATGGATATACATATACTTCAATTTGATTCTAATGCGTATATTTTTGTCAACGAACACACACACACACATACAAACACGCACGTACACGTTCACGTTCACAAACATATAACGTCACCTAATGCCAGTTTTATAACGCACACACGCACAAAACTGGCCAAGGTGACGGCAGTGCATCGCGATGTCGGAGAAGAATATAAAAGTGGGCGCCCGGGTCGAACTGACCGGCAAGGAGCTGTTCGGCACGATCGCCTACGTTGGCATGACCAGTTTTGCCGTTGGCAAGTGGGTGGGCGTGGTACTGGACGAGCCGAAGGGCAAGAATAGCGGTTCCATTAAGGGACAGCAATATTTTCAGTGCGACGAGAACTGCGGCATGTTCGTGAGGCCCACGCAGCTGCGAGTGATAACACCAGCGCCAGAGACAACGCCCGGCAGCGGTAGCTCAGGCAGTGCCACGCCCACGCTGCAACCCACAAAGGCACGGCTTAGCGGATCACGCACCTCACTCTCATCCAGTCGTCAATCATTGCTTGGTTCACGCACACAGCTAACCACTTCGTTGAGCGAGCGAACTGGCTCCAACAGCAGCCTGGCAACACGAAAATCCCTAGCGCCCCAGAGCAGCAAGGATAAAGATGCTACCAGCACAGGATCAGAGGCAGGTGCAGCAGCATCAGCAGCTGCATCCAAGCGCGCCTCGTTTGTGGAGACAGGCTTTCTGGAGATACTAAAGCCGCAGTTTACGCCATCGCAGCCGATGCGTTCACCTTCGTTTACGACGCCTCCGAATACAACAGAGGACAAAGTCGCCTTGTTGGAGTCACAGAAAATAAGCGCCGAGCTGCAGACACAACTGGCCGATGTCACCGAGAAATTGGAAACGCTCAAGCAGCGTCGCAACGAGGACAAAGAGCGTCTCCGTGAATTCGATAAGATGAAAATTCAATTCGAGCAACTGCAAGAATTTCGTACCAAGATCATGTCAGCCCAGGCCTCACTACAAAAGGAGCTGCAACGCGCCAAGCAAGAGACGAAGGATGCCATCGAGGCCAAGGAACGGCATGCCCAGGAAATGGCTGAGCTCTCCGACAATGTGGAAATGATCACACTCGATAAGGAAATGGCCGAGGAAAAGGCCGACACGCTGCAACTGGAGTTGGAGTCGAGCAAGGAGCGCATTGAAGAGCTGCAAGTGGACCTTGAGCTGTTGCGTTCCGAAATGCAAAACAAAGCAGAGACCAACATAACTGCCGCCGATGGCGGCATGTCCACCTACGAATTTAAGCAGCTCGAACAGCAAAACATACGCCTCAAGGAGACGCTGGTGCGCCTGCGTGATCTAACAGCGCATGACAAGCACGACATTCAAAAGCTGACCAAGGAGCTGGAAATGAAACGCTCCGAGGTCGCCGAACTGGAGCGCACAAAGGAAAAACTAAGCTCGAAGATCGATGAGCTGGAAGCCACAGTCGCCGACTTGCAGGTGAATTGCTTAATACTTTTGCTTGTCTAAAATCAGGCCTGTTCTTGAAATTTGATTCCCAATTAATTGAATTCATAGTTTATTTATTGAAATTGAGAATTATGTTAAAATTCCGTTAAAGATATTTTGTTTATGAATTCATTTGCTGTTTACTGAATCAGAATTACATTTAAATTAGTTTCTTTTCGAATCAATTCATAAAATGGGAACAGGCCTGAATATATGTATTTTTAGACTCTATTTAAGCCACGCTCATAACACAGACTTAAGCTAAGGCTTTAATATGCTTTAAGATTGTTTGCTTCCGCTTGCTTTAGCTGGCTCTACCGCTCTCTTCTTACGACACACGCACAGTTTCATGCCTTTGTTTTGCTTTGCTGTAGTTGAACTCCTCACACCATTTCTTTTTGCCACATTCAAATGTCTAAGAATCTGCTGTCTTTCGCTCCAAACTCTAAATAAAATGTGAAATTTTTCATTTAATTTCTTTGCCGGCATACATTAAATAAAATATATAAAAACGGTTGCAGGAGGTAATTTCCAATTTTTCAAGTTTATGTTCATTTCATGTTCCATGTTCATGTTCCCTAAGAGTTTTCCAACATTTTTCATATTACGCTAAGCATTTCCTCCATTATGAGAATCCAAAGACTTAATTTCACACAAGAAACCAATATTATTGCAATTCCTAAGGAACAAGTCGATGCAGCGCTGGGCGCCGAGGAGATGGTGGAGCAACTGGCCGAGAAGAAAATGGAGCTGGAGGACAAAGTGAAGCTGCTGGAGGAGGAAATAGCACAGCTGGAGGCACTGGAGGAGGTGCACGAGCAGCTGGTGGAGAGCAATCACGAGCTGGAGCTGGATTTGCGCGAGGAACTGGACCTGGCCAATGCGGCCAAGAAAGAGGTGTTGCGCGAACGCGATGCCGCCATTGAGACTATCTACGATCGCGACCAGACCATCACCAAGTTCCGTGAGCTCGTCCAAAAGCTAAACGAACAGCTCATCGAACTGCGCGAGCGCAGTTCCAACAACGACGAAAAGTCGCTGCAAGATCCCAGCCTTAAGCTGGCCACCGAGACCATCGACTACAAGCAAATGTTTGCCGAGTCGAAGGCGTACACGCGCGCCATTGATGTCCAGCTACGCCAAATTGAACTGAGCCAGGCCAACGAGCATGTCCAGATGCTGACGGCCTTCATGCCCGAATCGTTTATGAATCGTGGCGGCGACCATGACTCCATATTGGTTATCCTACTCATCTCGCGTATTGTGTTCAAGTGTGGCATTGTTGTCTCGCAGACGCGCGAACGTTTCCCAGCCGTTGAGGCGGTCACACGCGAGGCAGTCACCCAGGGTCATGCGGTGCAGCAATATGCCTTCAAATGCCGCCTGATGCACTACATCCACAATTTGCAGTGTGCGCTGCATCAGATCCTTTACGGGCTGAACAGTTGTCAGCCCGATACGCTGCTGCGCGCTGGCAGCTCGTTGCCCGAGATGGTGGCCCAGGAGAAAATTGTCGATGGCATCATTGAGCTGCTGAAATCGAATCAACTGGACGAGAACAGCACCACGGACAACATTGAGAAATGCGTGGCATTCTTCAATGCAATGAACTCGGTGCTGCTGGCGGGCGAACAGCTCCTGAACGAGACACAAATGATACGCGATTGTGTGGCCTCGCTGGGCGCTGCCTGTGAGTCCATACTGAATGATACGGCCATTGCCAAGGTGATTATCCAGGAGGCAGGCGCCGCCAGCGACTCGATGCTGCTCATACAATTCCTCAACGAGCACATGGAGAGCATCAAGCAGCAGGTGAAGCTGATCAAGCGACGTCTGCCCAACGACCAGCATGTGATCAAGTGTGGCCTATCGCCGCACAAGATGGATGCAATGCGAGCGCTGGCCCAGAACATCAGTCGCATCATGTCCGCCATGCATTTGGCCACCAGGCAGGCGCTGGCTGCCATTGTGGCCAACATTGAGAGCGACAATGCGGCGGAGCACACGCTGCCTCAGGACAAGTATTGGTCCCTGTTGTCGTCGGCCTGTGAGCGCATCTACGAGCAGGACGATCGTGGCCCAACGCAGAACTTCAAGGCGCTGCTGGGTCAGGCCAACGCGGATCTGCAGCACATTGCCCAGCATTTGCTGGACAAGGAGTATGAGATAATTTCAGCCGCTGGCGCAGCTCCACGTCCCCAGACGCTCAGTACGCCCATCAATCAGCGTTCGCAGCTGATCAAAAAACAGCTGGAGCAGAAGAATGTGCTGGCTGCCACGTTGGAGAATCGCGAGGCGGACATCAAGCAGCTCAAGCTGGCGGCCAAGATGAAGCTGAACGAGCTCAGCGAAATGCAAATTCGCAAGGATCTCGCGGAGAAGAAGCTGAGCGTGCTGCAAGACGAATACGAGCATGCGGTGGGCAAGTGGAAGCTGCAGTACGAGGAGACGCACAAGAAGCTGCTGCAAAAGGAGAAGGAATTCGAGGAGACAATGGATCATCTGCAGAGCGATATAGATGCGCTGGAAAGCGAGAAGAGCGATCTACGCGACAAGCTGAAGCTGAACACCAGCGCCGGCAAGAGTCTGACCTCCGATTCGCACTCCTCGCTCCACAATCTGTCCGCCACGGGCACGAGCAGCGCCAACGTCAGCTACATAGCGCCCGCTGGCACTGCCCCAGTGGTGGCCGAGGAACTGCAGTTACTCAAGTGCGCCTTCAACAATGAGCGCAACGAGCGCATGCGTCTGCAGGCTCAGGATATGCGCGCCAAGCTGCGACAGCTGGAGCCCATTTATGTGCCCCAACCGCAGGATCAGCGCATCAATGCCCTCGAGTCTCAGCTGACCAAAATGAAGCATGCCTGGGTGCTGTCGCTGCTGCAGGTGCAAGCCAAGGGCAGTCACGGCATGTCGGCAGCCAATATCAACACCGTCGCACTGCAGCGTCGCAACCAGCCGCTGCCCCAAAAGGCGGAGATCTGCACGCGCGCCTCTCAACTCGCCTCGGACATACTGACAGAGTATCTGCAGCGCAAGCCACATCGTGCGTCAGCTGGAGAATTTGCCGCCTTCCCCACCGTCGATGTGAAGCGTGTGCTGCAGATTTAAGTGTTGCAGTAAGGGGCGGGGCAATAGCTAGGCTAGGTTTATAAGAGCACAAACATTTTAGAGATTGCAAATTGCCTAGGAATGTGAAGTTGAAGCGGCTCATGCAACCTGAACGCTTGGCAAGAGCCCAACTCTTGCTCAAAGTTCACGTAGCAGTTGCGTTCACATTGCTTGTAATTTATTTTTGGTAATAATACACACGCTTACGCCGAAGCCGCTTGTATCTACCTTTTTTGCAGCTCCAACTAATAACACCCACTAATATTCCGTGTATCCTTTCCCAGTATCTGCCTTATATGGTGGCCGCTGCATTGTTGCTGATAATTGTATTTATATTTTGGCTACGCTTTCCCAACGGCGTTCGATTTGTGTGGAACTTGCAATGGCCCTTTAGTTGGCTTTGAAAGAAACCTACCATATACTATATACAATATTTTATTGATATTTAATTTATGTTTGTATCATAATGTATGTTAACTATGTAACTCTGTGTATCTCTAACGAGGCCTGTAATGAAATCAACTCATGCGAACATTTTTATAAACATGTATTATCTATGAAGCGAGAACTATGTGAATAAAAGACACCTACAAAATAACACTCACTTTGTAACTAAAAAACAAGAAAATGAATCAAACATAGTTTGCATATGACAATTTATATAAATATCTATATATTTATATATTCAAATAAACGAGAATATTTTCCAGATGTTGCTTAACAAATCCCAACTGCGTTTTATTATACTACATATAATCAAGGAACCAGCTAAAATAAATCAATTTTGATAATTTCAAATTAAAGCTGTCGAAATAATAAATATACGACATTTTTATCAGTCTGCATAATGAAAATTTAATAACAATATTTATGACACTTTTTGTTGATTTAATCAATTTGCTTGAGAGTAGATAGAATATATTTATACATAAATAAATTTGTGTAGATTAATAAATAAATAAATACATAAACAACAAGTTATACATTAAGTTACAAATTTTTAATTTAAATTCAAATTTACAAATTTCCACACCTAAAAGAAGTCCACAGCACAGAGCTGCCAGCTGTGGAACGTAAGCACTTACCATCCACATTATTCAATTGACGCTCTTAAGTTCCATCAACAGGTCGCGAGTCGCGACTCGCGAGAGCGCACAGTTTTCTCTTTGCCAGCTGCTATCTCTTTCTGGCAGCATTAAAGCAATAGCAGCAGCAGCAGCAGCAGCTCAATGCCGCTTGGTTACAGCAAACGACAAACAACAAAAACAACCATAATAATGACGACAACAACAACATCGACAACAGCTGCAATAGCCATAGAAACTATTACACTAGCCGACCATAAACCATGATGGTCACAAAAGTAGAAGAGCCGCCCCTCGCGTTGCCCTTGCCTGAACTGAAGCGCAAGCTATGTGAAGTATAAACAGCTGGTGTCTTCTTCTTCTTCTTATTGCCCTGAGCCTGGCCTAAAGCCATGTCTCTTCCAGCTGACCTTATTGCAATTGCATTTGTTTTAGTCTTCTATTTCTTCTTCTTCAATTAAGCCGCTTGCGGAAGTCATTGGCCCAACTCTTTTTCGTTCCGTTTCGATGTGATCCAGTTCAGGCAGCGTAGCATTTGGAATATGTTTTGGGTACTGCGCTTTGATGAACTTTTATAGAACGAGTCTTTTGTGCTGGGGTTAAGGGTGGGGCTGCGGCTGCGGTTGCGGTTGCGGCTGGGCTCGCCAACTGGACTGAGTTCTCACTTCTCACGCCCAGCTCTGACCTTTTTAGCGGTATTTTGACTTAGCTTTAAGCCATTTGGCAATATGCTGTCTGGTTTCTGGGCTAAGAATTGGTCTTCAAGGTTCTTAGAATGTAATTGAAATATATCTGCATCTGTATCTGTATCTGGTTGCCGCACATACGATTCGCTCTGCTGGCTGGAGATCCTTAACTGTCTTTGACACACATATCCAATAGCCAACACACTGACCGAACCAAGTTCTCTTGTCATTGGCTCAGCACAGCAAATCGCAATGCATTGCGAAAATATGAAAACACAAACAAAACGCGATTCATAACAAAAACTTCGCGCATAAAGCAAAGCAAAGCAAAGCAAAGCTTGTAATGCCCCAGAGCTGTTGACTCATGCCCATGGCAAGTGCGAATAAAAAAACACATCATAATTATGGTATTATTAGCCATGTCCGAAGCGATGCAGCCCGACTTGGCATATACTCTGGAAAATTAATCTAAACTAAAATTTAATTATGTGAGCTATTTATAGCATTTATTAGACAGGACACATACCCATTGATATTGATTTCAATGAATAATGTCAGAATTATAATATGAAAATATTTCATATGGCAAACTAAAATATCAGACTTGGCATATACCCTAGAAATGTTACTAAATGAAAATTTAGCTAACTAAGATTTTGTTACCAATGGAATAATCTGAGTTACACTAAAACATGAGAATTTTATTCATATGTTATTATAAAATTGTAATATAAGACTATTAGGTAGAATCAAGTATTTAACCTAATATATTTATATTGATATGGCACTAGCTAATAGGTTTTTCAGTTAGACCTATTTAGACTTGCATCGCTATTAGGCTAGCAAGCAGCATGTTATGTTCAAGTACAGGGCATCAAAATATACAAATATCTATGTGTTTTTCATTGATTATAACTTTAGAAGTCATATGTCTAAGTAGAATAATTTGAATAAGCTCTTTAAGCGAATCTTTATTCGATATTATATTATTTATATTATTATTATTATTCATTTACGATCCAATTGCTGCTACGTGGGATATATATATGATATAATAATATTATTCAGCCGACTACGATATGTGTTTAGTACAGAAAACTTAACTTTTACAAAACTCAAGGAAAGATATGTTTCTTTGCCTTAGTTATTCATGCTGGTCAAGCATCAGATCAGAATGTCTAACTGAAAAGGTCAAACACCAAGAGTAAAAAGCTCTATTTGGAAGTCTAACTAAACTTTTATGATCTGGCCAAGTAAATATTATCAAAGGCTCTGCTACCAACTCTATGCCTCATGTTCTATCCCTAGAAACAACTTCTAGGCTGTATTATCTGATATCCACGAGCGTTGGCCCAGTTAGCTTACTCCATCTAGCCTTCCATTTACAGGGTATTATAAGAAATAATTAAACACAAATGTACAATAAGCTGAAGAGTAAAAAATCAAAACAGAAACCAGTTTGGGCGCCACCCGAAGTGAGAGAGAGATAGGTAGAGAGAGAGAGAGAGAGAGAGAGGGGAAGATAGGAATTGCATTGGTCTTCTAAATGACCGCAACAAGATCGAGAGTGCAAGATCTGTAAAGCAGCTCAAGAACATGCCTCGTCACGCGTCGTTACAGTGGCTGCAGATCGATCGAGCTGGCAAACCGATGCCCTACAAATGTTGGCCAACTGGCTCCAAAGGAGGCGACTGACCCGACCGACCACCCGGCTCGAGTTTGAGGAACTGCAAGACAAAAACCAAAAACCAAAGATCGACAACAACGGAAGCACCAATGAAGTTTCACTCTTCAAGCGAGTTCTTGGTTCCGCCTGGTTAATTACAAAGCAACCAGCTAAGCAGCTAAGCAGTCAAATGCTCAATTTGGTAAATGACCAAACAGTAGCCATCAACAATCAGCAGACGCCCCAAACATAAACAAGAGGCCACGCAATGGATGGGATGGCCACAGAGTGCCGCCTAATGGCCAGAGTTGTCTTCTCTGCCTCATGAAGAAGGGTTAGCAAGGGGTCTGGGTCTTTAGTTTACCATCTCCGGTCTTGGGGTCTCTGTTAGAACAATGGGGCCAGGCGCAAGAGTTAGACTTGAGGCATCTTCAGTTGTTTTTGTTTTTTTTTTTTTTTGCTACTTGAAGCGCTCATTGTGCATGTTGTTTGGGTCTTGGGATTTGTTGGTTGGTTGTTGTGGTGGTACCACGCACTAGACCCAATGTCTATGTCTGTGCTCCATTGTTATTGCCGCTCTTGTGTGCTCTATTGTTGTTGTTGTTTAGCTCTGACTTGGCGTCGTATGTAAATTTGATTTTCATTGAAATATTCGCTGTGCACTGCAGCTCCCTTCTCTCCCACCCTCTCTCTCTCTCTGTCCCTCACTCTGCCTCTCTCCCCCTTGCTCTTTTCGTAGCATGCACAACACACAGTTTCAATGTAGTTCACTTGAACGCTTTCGTAAGCCAGCCACAAAAGGGTTAACAGAGAGTGCGACAGAAAGAGAGAGCGACAACAACAGTGACAACAACAGCGACAGCGACAGCACCATAAGAGCGCAAGGTAACAGCTGGCATTTAAGAGAGCGCGTCTAGTTGTTGTTTGTAAACAGGTTAGCTATGCATTGAAATGTTGGTTCATAAGAGGATTGTCGAGCTGTTCGAATTTAAACAAAATTGGACGATGGAAATAAGAAATGTATATAGTATACTGTATAAGAAGTATATAAAATACGTTAATCATTATTGGAAATATTGTAAAACTTTATATATATATATATATATATATGTACATATGTACATACATACATAATTGCGCCTCAATTTACAATACTATTTATTATTTTCAACTTTTTACATCCAGCACTACTATTTCTATGAACAGCCGATTTTCAATGCATCTCTTTAAAATTGTCAAAAACTAATTCATTCTGACCGAAAGTCTCGGAATTGTTTCGTTTCTCTTTTTCTCTTTCCTCTCTTTCTTTCTCTTCTTTGCATTTTATTCTAAACAGCACTACTATTTTCATGAGCACAGCTGTTTGTACATCTAAAAAGCATCAGACATCCATTTAAATATATAAATATATTACTTACGTACTATATAAATATTTTAAAATAGTAATATTAAGTTTATTGAATAATATGAAATCAAAAATTTGTTTGCAAAGTTTTAAAAATAAAATAATACCAAATTAAACAAATTTTCAAATGAATATTTATATATATATATATATATTATATATATATTTAAAATTATTCAAATGTAAACATATTCAATTTAATTTATAATTTTTGCCAACTAAAAATTGATAAAACATTTCCAAACTTGATAAATGAATAAGCAAATTCTAATATCAGTGCAGCTATCTAGTGTCAACAGCAAAAAAATAAATATTACTCAAGTATTAGGTCATTAATAATTGCTTATCTGTATTAATTTCAGTTATTATCTTATCTATTAGATATAGCCCACATATATTAGCAGCCTTGAGATATGACTTTATTGACAGCGCTTGGCAACCCTAAAGAGTTTCTCTTAAGCACAGCCGAGCTCTCTCTCTCTCTCTCTGTTAGTCGCTTTGGCCATTTGTTGAGTTGTTGTTGTTGCCAAGTTACCAAGTTGGCTTGGTTACTCATTTGTTTTGCCAATTTCTGTAGTATGGCAGGCAGATTCAGTTAATACCGAACCCTCGCGCTACACAGACGTCGTGCATTCCATAGCGGAAACCCGAACGAACCACAGACCAAAACAAAAGAAAAACCCAAAAGCGAACTACCAAAAAAGTCGCGTTTCTCGGCATCGGCATCGGCATCGGCATCGACATCGGAATCGGAAGTTCTTTTTGGCTTGTTGTTGTCGTCGCCGCAGTCGTCGTCGTGACCGAGAGGTTTCTGTTTGTTATGATATATCCATCTACCTAAATACACTCATAGTTAGTTAGTTAGTTGGCTTGTTGCGAAAGTGGAAAGTAGTATCTTTTTTTTTATATAGATACAACTCGAGTCGAGAGCTAAATGCATGCTAAGCGCGCGTTCAATTTGCTTCTTCTCTTGTTGTTGTTTTGTCAATAAAAGCTGAGAACCAGACAGAATATATATATAAATAAATATATATATAGTGATATACTTAACTATGTGACTGTGGCACATATAACGGAAGTGACTCTAGCCAGTCGCACACAACAACAACTAAGTGTGTGTGTGTGTGTGTGTTGCTAACCAATAATAATACAAATTAAATGTTGGCCAAAAAACGAACGCATTAAGCGCATTTTATATTGGCTTTAACAATAACAACAACAACAGCAACAAAAGCTGCTGCCTCCAAATGCAGCAAAGCGTGAAGTGCTTGCCAAATGAATTTTCTATATACAAATATATTTGTATACGAAATGAAGCATTAGAAATTCGTATTTAAAGCTAACACTAATAATACCCAATCTAAATTTGGCGCGACGAAACTCGATTTTCAGGCGTTAAAAGCTTCGTTTGCTCCATTGACGTAAAACAATATAGAAAAAAATACTTACATATATATTTAACTCAGAAATGCGATATTGGCTTACATTATATTGTGCTGAAAGGCTAACTTAAGAACTAAACTAAATCAAGCTCAATTTTCCCTAACTAAAAATCTAAATACATAAACCTGCCCATACAAATATATATACCTATATAAAATACACAAGCGCATTTAACACATTTTGTCACGTAAATCAGTTAAAATAATATTTAAGCTAACCTTTATAAAGCTTCAAAAAATTCCAGATATATGTATATATGTATATATATAGTGACAGGTCTCAAAACGGAAATGCTTATATTTATAGAAAACTTAAATTCTATTAACTTGTTCCCTTAACTTTTCGATAAGTAACCAAATTCCTAACCCCTAGACGGCCCCAAGCATTAACCCTTTTGCATGCAGCTTAACCAAACGTTCATTTTATCCAGTATTTATATGTCATCATGTGTGTACACACTGACACACACATGCATATGTATATATATCGACCTGGCTGCCCCTCCACATCGACAGCCCTTACCCAGTAATCGAAAACGTGCTTGTAAATGTGCAACGTGATCGGCGCTCCTTTTCGGTTAGCTTAGCTCAGTTTACGTGCTCGCTTTTGGGGCGGTGAGCAGGTCTTGTATTATATTTCCATATGCCTTGCTGCCAATTTGGCTGTAATTCACTGTAATGCTACTTACTTACTAAACTTGCCTGCTATTTACCAACAATAATAGTTAATCGTCATACAAACGCATGCTGGGCTGCTCTTGGGCAGCGGACATCTATGGAAACATCATGTGGCTTGGGCCTGTCATTCTCGAGGCACAGCTACAGCATCATCAGCGACATCAACATCAACAACAACAACAACAACAGCAGCAACAGCAGCAGCAGCAACAACAAGAGCGACTACAACGCGTTGTCTTGTATCTGAAAACCTAACCAAAAACAAAAAAAAACAGCAAAATAATAATCGCCGCTAACAAAATAAATCGCTCGCTCGCTCGATCGCCTTCATCAAATCTAACAAGCAATAATATATAAATATATCTATATATCGCATTTTTGTGTTATGTTTGTGTGTGTTTTGTTTGTTGTTCGTAATACCACCCAACCACCACCACTTACCGCCTGCCGTTAACGATCATGCATAGACCAAAGCTAGCAAATCCTATAACTGCTGCCGGTATTGCCTCATCCATATCAAACAACAACAACAACAACAACAAATCAAAACGCGCACGTCAATTCAGCAAGCCCACAACGGCCGGCACAGCAGCAGGGGCAACAGCTAAAGAGTCTGCAATCGATTTGTCATCGCCACTCTACGATAACCATTCGCACTCCTCACTAATTGACGCTTCAATTGATTTAGAACATTACATCAGCGCCATGGAGGCACGACGCAACGACAACGAGCCGGATGTGTGGGCTCAATTGCAGCAAAAGGAATCGGATATACTATTAGCAGCAGAGCTGGGCAAAGCTCTGCTAGAAAAGAACGAGGAGCTGGTCAAACAGCAGGAGAAGTTAATTGAGGATTATTCAAGCAAAATTGAGGTAAGTTTGCTCAAGATCTAATACTCATGCTTTAACAACGATAGCAACTAATCGACAATTTGCCGATTTTCAAGTAAGCTGGGATCGCTGATCGACTTGCTGTATCCTTCGATTACTTGTAGCTTTCATAGCTGTTATCGATAGTTTGAACTGCAAAAGTTGACTTTGATTGGTTCCGCTTGCTGTCAGCGCTGATCGCATGTGCTGACTCATCTTTTGATTTGTATTGATTTTGTGGCTTCACTTTACACCAGCTGCCTTCATTCCCAGTCATTAATGTAGTCTTCCATAGTTTATGCATAATTTAATGCATATTGATTAATTTGTTGTTGAACTCCAACTGCTCAACGGCCAATTGCAGCAATACACATTTTGTCAACTGCAATGGCGTAGGACAATCTATTAAATATTTATAGTACATGCCAGCCATAGAATACGTACATATGAATGTATGTGTGTATCGTATATATCCCAAGTGAATGGTCAACGAAATGTTTACCTGACAGGTCACATAGAATCCACGACAAAAGTGCGCAGTAAACTACTGAGCTACAAACACACATGCAATGCATATATATATGTATGTGTGTGTGTGTGTGTGTGTGTGTGTGTATGCACATACATATGTATGTACATATATGCATAGTAGTTATCTACGTAATGTTATCGATTTTTCATGCTTTTACTTTGCATTTGCTGCATGCCGTTGCAACCTTAGCACTTCTGTAGCTCTCTTCTATTCTTTTATCAGCCCGCTGTCGCCTGATAGCGTCAGCAGCCAAAAGACAATACCAAGAAACAGACGCCAATTTGTTTATCTTTATCAATGCCTGTGCACGCCGACGCCGACCTTGAACCACAGTGGGTGTTGTGGGAGTTGTATGTGCTCGCACACCTATTTACACACAAGCAATAGACAATGTTCTATAGTATATTGTATGTACATATATCCAGAGCTAATGCCCAGATAACGCTCTAACGCTCTGGTTCAAGGCATAACACGCGCCCGGCTCAAGTTCGTGGCCGTTCATTAGCATATTGCTTGCTGCGTATTTAACCGAAACTATGTGGAGTACCCACTGCCGCCCAGTCCCCCACTTACCACCCAGTAAATAGTTAGGCTAATGGAAATGCTCTTTGTTGCTGACAAATTCTGTTTTCTTATCAATTATATTGACTTTTACCCATTTGTCATGTAAACGCAACGTTAATATCAATGGAACCACTCGCTCCCGCTCCCGCTCCATAGGAGCTGCTAGGAAATAGCCATGGCTGTGTTCTAGGAAGTGTAGTGCCCTTTGGTGTCAGTAACCCAGACAGCGGACGGAACGAAGCGTTGAACTTGAATTCAAGTCGTTGCGTATGCAGGTTGTACGACTGAGTTGGTTTAGTCATGCAAAGAGTTGTAATTTGTTGTTGTTCGGGGCTTTTAAAACTGTCGCATGACTTCATCTTCATTTCGAAAGGTATATGAAGGCCACCCTAGGGAATTGACCCACAATGCTAGCTGTCTAATATGAAATACATTGTTCAAGGACACTATTTTGTAATATTATTAGATAGCACAGTTATCGACTATCAACCTTCGGCCAAGACTTTATTACTTTGTTCAGAAATTAATTTTTTTAAATTTGGTTCCCATGTCTTTGGATGACCTATCGATAATCGATTGTCTATTAAAAACCAATAAGAAAACGCACCAAGTGCACCATTTAACATCGACAGCCGTGGAGCATTGCTCATTAAAATTATTGCGCTCATCCAGCGAAACAACAAAATTTTCCCATGTTCCACTTTTCATTAACCAAAAAACAATAAGCTTTTGGCTCGAAATTGGTCAAGAGACGCAAAGGTCAAATGCGCCGTTGAGTGATTCAATTTGTCATACGAAATATTTCAATTAATTTGTGAGCTAAGAGCCGCAGGACTTGTGGCGTGTGGATGCCGCATAAATCAGATTAACAAAACTGAGCTAAGCTCTCTCAGCTTAGACTGCGAATTCGCCAAGTTTTTCGCATATGCAAAACGAAAAACGTATCTACAAAAATGGGTGTCTAATTAATTTTTGGAGGCTCCGATGGTCGCTGATGCGTCATAAATACTTTACTTTAGTCGATGTCCAGGCATAATGTAGTGTATATAGTATATAATAGTTCGTATGGCTATGGCTGACTGACGTAATTAGACTTGGGACTGGTCTATTGTGTAGGTGTTGGCTTAGTTCGTGGTTCGAGTCATCAAGCGCGCCTTTTTTTGCGGTCTGTTGAAGCGTGTGTGCCAATTTATGAGCATGGGCTTTTATTTTTAGCTGATTTTATTATTTTGATTTTATTTTGACCAGCTTTTGTAATATACCAAGTCTACTATGTAAATGAGCTATGTAATACTTTGCAGCTGCTGCGCATTTACTGAACATCTAAATATTTACAGCATTTTCCAGACTTCTCCTTTGTGTATTTATGTATTCTACATGGAACAATAGTTGAAAGTTCTTTCAAACTTTCTAGAGTTCTCACGCATTTTGGAAATCATTTAAGCTCAAAGTCATTTCTTAACATGCTCTCAGCTATCAATATTGTTCGCTATTTATGTGTAAAATATCACACAGTTTTTTTAGTGTTCGGTGCCTACTCTAAAATATCTAGTTCACAGCCCGAAAAAACGCTGCTTTTTGCCATTGTCTGTGAAACGAGTTTTTTTTCTTCTCTTACGCCCAACTGGCTGACCATGCTTTTAGTTTTTCTTATTTAGTTTTTTTTTTTTATTTTTATTTTGAACCAAAAACCGCTCTGGAGAACAATTGGCGATTGGGCTATCAATTGAAGTTGTAGCTTAGTTCAGGTCTGTCGTTTATCACGATTTACAGCCAATTGTTGTTATTATTTGTTAGGAAATGAATTGAGATTGAATCTCTGAAATATTTCCAGCTCTTAACCGTACCTCTCTAATGCTCTCGCTTTGTCATTTTTGGAACCACTTTTGTGTGGGCGTACGATATGCTTAATATATTATATGTATACATATATTTGTATATACTTATATACTGTATACCTTATACAACTTGTTGGGCTTACCCCTGGCCTTTTCGAAAGTCCGTTTCGACTTACCGATTCAATAAGTCAAGTGAACTAACACGTTCTTTTATTGTTTGTTTTGTTTGTGTAACCAGTTTTTTTTCTCTCTAATTTATTAAACAGCTTTTGTACCCGCCCCAATGCCAATTTTCAGCGACTGCAATTTATTCTTGAGATCTTTGCTAAGAACTTAATAATTTAATTCGCTTCGATTAGCATTGATTGCAACAGGATGCATTTAGATGCAGAAACATGTAAAAGCGAAATTAAACGATTATTTAAATAGTTAGTGAACGGAAACGTGACGATTAACAATAGGCAATAATCGATAGTAGAATGTTTACTAGCCAGCCAGCCAGCTATCGATAACATGCCGCACTTGACACTTCGCTAACAGTGCTGCCCATCAAAATGGCCATAAAATCGGCAATTCATGCGCTTTAATTTCGTGTTTCCGCCTTTCGCCCACCACGCAACAAACTCACTTGATTGACCATATAAAGAACGCCGATCTTCAACGCCTAAGAACACAAAAGCAGTGCATGGACAAAGGCAACAACCTACACACACGCACACTTACATTTACCAAATGTAACAGTTATTTGCTGTCTTTTTACGTGAAGCGAACTATAGTCTGGATTAGATAATATTGAAAGCCATTCTGACTGCCAGTTTCTCAACAATTTATTGTTTCTATTTTTTTTGTTTTTGACAAAAAATCAAAAGCTCGGCTCACGTACGCGAGCAAACTTCTTTTTTTGGGGTGAAGTCATCAACATACATATATCGTCGCTTGTCGTCCGTTGTCCGACAATTTATCGACAAATTTGCAAAACAAAAACAAAAACAATAACAAAAATTTCAAAATTAACTCATTTGCATGTGAGTGTGCGAGCTGGTACGTCCCAGTTGATGAAAACCAGTTTTCAAAATGTTTTTTTACACAGACTCGTATATACATATATATAAATTTATATATATATATATATATTATATTCTTTGATTGCTGATTCATACTCGTAGCTAAAGCTCATTTCCCTCTCATTTCTCTGATTTTGGCTCAGCTTTACTTCTTTGAAATTGCGTGGCACGCAGTTTTATGACCATTTCTCCCCACCTCCCTCCCCCCATCTATATTTCTACCTAGCATAACCTGGTTAATAGTTTTGGGTTCGTAGTACCCTGCAAATTAAGGTCGCTCGACATAGTTGCTATGAATATTATGTCTACATATTCACATACTATTCTGAGTGTGTGTGTGTGTGTGTTGGGCCTCGCTATGGTCAGCCCATTTAGCAGTTGCCACTTGCCCAGTAATAGCATTTCTTTATTTGTTTATGGTCTGGTCGAATGGTCTGTAAATGTCATGGTGACTCTGTTTCTTTTACCTATGGCAAATTACTTTCCTTGTTTAGCGGGGCATTCGGTTTTTGTGTGTCACAGGGGAAACTTGAGTTTTTAATGCGGATTTTCCGCAATTTTTCTGGGGGCCCTTTTGCTTTTCAAATCGCAACTAATGAGCTTTGACGCAAAAACCACACAAATATTGCTAAAAGAAAATATGTTGCATCTGATTGCCGTTGGAAAACTGTTTTAAGAGGGTTTTGAACTCAACATCGCAGCAATTAGTTCGCATCAAAACGGTTTCGATTTTTGTGTACATCTTTTTAGATCTTATAACTATTAGGAGATATTATATAAGAGCTCAATGATCACAAGTATAACAAAAATAATATTTTCCTTATGAAATATATATAAATAAAATAAAAAAATATTTTCTTGAAAATATAAAAATATTAATAAATTAGATACATATACGTCGCATTGGCACAAAAGTCCTGAGTTGCGACGTTCCTTACTCTACTCAGTGACCTCGCAAAAAACTTAAATCAAAACTTTTTTTATATAAAAACTCAAATGCATGTTACATAAATTTAATAACTGTTCGTAAAGTACTCAGATTTTAATTAAAAACATGTTTCCTATAAAAAAAAAATTATATATAAAATAACGAGACTGCTTATGAAAAAGAGTTTTATTTTAAAAATTATTCTACAATCGAATGCTCCCCTTCAATATACTGCCCTTCCCTCGCCACACACCGTTCCATTCGTTTTTTCCATTGGTCAAAGCAATGCTGGAAGTCTTCTTTTGTAAGAGCATTTAGGAGCTCCGCCGATTTTCGCTTCACCTCTTCCATCGACTCGAACCGGGTTCCTTTTAAGGCAGACTTGATCTTCGGAAATAGGAAAAAGTCACAGGGTGCTAAATCAGGCGAGTACGGCGCGTGTTCGAGCACTGGAGTGCATCTAGCGGCTAAATAAAGCTAGCGGCTCGTAAATAATTTCATATATCAATGTGTTTAGCATTGTCAGTGTTGAAGAACGTAATTAATTTTATTTCATTTTCGCTATGTCTGAGATTTCTTGGTTTCGCTTTTCTGCTTTACGATTGAGCTTAACAAATATTTCTATAAGCCTTTATCTTTTGAATAGTTTTGAATAATTTGTCAATTTAAATTTGTAAATTACTAATATTAACAAAGACTTCTCTAATAGTACAATATAATATAATAATAAAATAAAATATAATATGTTAATTGTTACATTGCCAAATTCAAATTAAAATTAAAATTCAAGACACGTTTGCTAAGACGTAGTCTTGTTAGTTCTTGAATAGGGCTAACATACGAAGGGCTATAGACGAATTTCCAAGAGCTTTTAATTCAAATTTGTTTATTTTCATAGTTGTCTAGGAATATGATTGAGTTGTTGGCCGTCCTGTCTGTCGCTAGATTTGTGCATTTTTTACTTGGATTGACTAAAATGGCTAATGAAATTGCAAACAAAACTTATTGATTCCATGTAGTGACAATGATAAAGAAAAATTTGTTGGCTTTGAGGACTACAGAAAAGCTAAACACTCCTGCCTTATCAAGTTAATTCTATTTGAGCTCCTCTGTTCAAAAATGGGGAAAACCCAGCGATTGATTAATTGGGACAGATAGAACAGAAATTATTTATTATTTATACATGGTACGATGATATGATAGGCGTGCACATACCAAGAAATTTTATCTCTCGGGTTCTGATTGGTTCTGATAGTGAAGTTTAAAAACAATTTATAATGATAATTTTTTTAAATATATATATATTTAATTTTAATTGAAGTGCTATTATTTATTAGTATATTTATAGGAAATTCCAAATTATAATTAAATAAATTAGAGTCCATTTGAAGTTCAACCTTTTAGCTCTATTCATATCGCATCAAACACACCTCCAATTCCAGTTTATTTCCTATGATCTCAACAGCTTCAATGCCTTCGATAGGTCACAGTTGTCACAGCAGCTGCACTCATTGGCACGCTCATCGAATTACAGATCTGCAAAGTGGACGGACCCTCAGGTTGAAATCATGATCAGCTAACTGTAGCTGCAATTACGTATAAACTATGAATATGTGAACATATTTCCATGTAATTTAATAATGCTTGACGTCTTGCAGGAAGTAAAAAGTGTTCAAAGCTTTTGCTGCTGCTGCTGCTGCTGCATGTCCGCTACAAATTAAATTATAATCATATTTAATATTGATTTAATTTTGAAAAAGCAAGACAAAGATACAAATTGCATAATGTTGGACTGGCCTGGCCTCCAAGAGTCGTCTCTGTGAGGAGCAAACGGTAACAAATTGTTTGCCCCGTCTGCCAATCATCCGAGTCTCTGTCAAAGTTTATTGATGTGCAAATTATTATGAACTGCTCTCAGAGCAATGTATATAATTATCCATCATGCAATGTCTGCCTGACATTGGCAGCGATAGTTGACTCCACGGACGACGCAGCTTCAAGTCCCAACTCTATCCCAACAATGAGACCACCTTCAGCTCATTGTTGTTTGTGGAGTCTGTTGTTACATCCAAATTATTTTGTTCCCATGTAAGCGTCTGTATGTGTGTGTGTATTTTATTTAATTGTTCTCTCTTACTCTAACACAAATGTTGCTATCTTTTTTTTAAGTTTTTATAACGAATTGTTGAAGGTGAAAGCATTTTCACTTTCCAAAACAATTTGGTGTCAAAGCGAAACTTGGGAACAATAGCAACAGAGCTGCTAATATAGATCTAAATGAGACTCTGATATCTTAACTATGCGTATCTATAAAAATAAAATAAAAGTATGACATGTGCATAACAAATGAGCAGCTGAGATAGGTCTCTATGTTAGCTTAAGCCCTACATCAAAGTGGCAGAACAAATAAAATATTACAGTCTGCAAATTCTTTTTAAAGATACAAAAACATCGAAATGCATTAAGTCAAACTACAATATGGTCTCCAATAGGCCACGCCCCAATGAGTGATCTTATAGATCTATTTGTGGAGCAGTTCCACGGTGTTAAAGTTCTAGTTCTGGCTCTAAGACTGTGGAAATGTATATGTAGAGGAAATGTGTTATCAAACTTTAAATAGAGGAGTAAACAGGCTTACTCGACTTGTCAGCTCTGCAACGGGCGTGGCTATATAATGCTGATCTCTCCCTCACTCTCTCTGTCTCTCTCTATATATATATTTATTTATTGTATATACATTCAAGCTTAAAGTCTCTAAAAGCCTATATACATAATATGTAAAATAAAGTAATAAATAAAATTAATATTAAAAGAGGTTACACACAAGTACAGACATATACATACATACATATACGAGGTCTGGCTATTAAATAACGAGACTGCGCGCGCAGAAGGCGTCCTAGAGGGGTAGGGTGGGAAACGAATGCAGCATTGGATAGCTGGAAGTGTCTACTATTCCAGTACGAAAACACGTTTGTACAATTGAGATTCATTTGTCTGTAGAGACGAATAACTTTAATTAATTTATGTAAAATTAATAATCTATGAGAATTTCCATTCTAATTCAGATAATGGATACCCTTATATACAACTAAACAATATTGAATAATATTATTAATTAATTACTAATATTTGTATAGTAAATAGCTTTTTATGCGAACTTCAACTCGAGGCATTCAATTGTAACTACTTTCATAGAGTGCATTTCTTTAGTTTTGTTCCGCAGTTAACAATTTGTGAAGTTAACGAGTCGAACCATTATATAGTATATAGTATTTATCATATATTATATCATATCATATCTTGAAGCACTTATCATTTCAGTCAGCCCACTCACAAACCTTTTTTTCTGCATGTATTTGTCGAGTGGCTGACTCAGTTATATTTAATAAATAATATCTTTATATGCACACTCCTCATATATATGTATGTATGTGTGTGTGTGTGTGTGTGTGTGTGTGTGTGTGTGTGTGTGGTTGTGTGTATGTGTGTGTGTGTGTAGAGAGCTGCTAATTGGCCAGCTTTCATTGCAATAATAAAAATATTTGAATTGTGACTAAGAGAGACAACGAGCCCAATTGGCAAATTCAAAAGCCAACACAAATGCAAATAAATATGAATATATACAAACACATACAAATAAATATATATGTATTATATATATATATACTTATATATATATGTATATATATACAAAAATTTATATATATTTGTAATATTCATATGCGCATATGCCAATCGAACGTTAGCATGATGACAATAATAGACGATTTCACAAAATACGATACCAAAAGCCAAAAAAAAAGATACGCATGAATGCGCGCGACTCTCAGATACCCTGTAAACTAACCAAAGCAAAACTTTTTGTACGCAATGCTTACTGGACAGCTTTTCGCTAAGAAGCTTCAATTTCAATAGAGATTCACGCTTGTCGCCGCTTATACCCCATCAAGACTTGCATATTGGCACAGGGTATCAGACAATAGCATAGCAGTAGTAAATAGCTGACAGAAATTGGCAAAACTTTTGCCTTCTGCCTTTTGCACACGCAAAATCTGATATCGAATTTGAGTGTCAGCCAAAGTGGCCCAAACAATGTGTCGAGGAGGAGGAGGAGGAGGAGGAGGAGGTTGTTCGGTTTGGTCTATGCTCAAGTCTATTTGCTAGTACTTTGGGCGTATTTAATTTAATTTGAGTTCACAAAAAAAAACCTTAATTTATGCACCCCTCTTTGGTTTTCAGTTCGAACTCGTATGGTTAAGCAATAAGATATATAGACATTGGTTAATTACAAAGCTGTCTGGATTCTGTTATCGCGCATAGATGAACAAGTTTATGTGACTGCGGATTGGGCAACTCAGCTGACATTGAGTTGGGGTGAAATATGACCCCAAAAAGGAAAAATAACACAAATAATCGTATCAAATTTGCCAAATGCATTGATTTTTTTCTGTTTGCCTTGAAATTTTCGCTAAAATGAGCTCAGTTGAGCAAAGAGAAAGAAAGAAAGAGAAAGAGAGAGAGAGAGAGAGAGAGTGAGTGAGATGGGCGAAGGTAATTGAAGAACAGTTCGTAGTTTGAGTAATCTAAGTTGAAGCTCGTTAGCTCTTAACTACACTTTATACTTTGATACTTCATATGTTATTCCCTCTATGCCCATGGCCTGCTTAAGCACCTGAGAAGCACATAGAAGAGCGATATGCATGTAATAACAATAGTTTAAGAAATTTAAAGTATTTGTGTTTGAGTTTTATTGCTTGCGACTATAAATGTATAAGACTTAGGTAGTCACACTACTAGTCAAAGAAATACTCTTCGCCCTCCTTCTTATACTGATTGTTGGCCTTCTTTGAAAGAAGTAGATTTGATTTTTTCTTGCGTAGCCTGGATATGACACGGAAGTAGTTGGCGACTATCGTGGGCACAGCCGGTCGCTTCTCCTCGCCGAGCAGCTGATTTTCGCAGCGTATAAATATGTTAAATAGATCTCCGCCCTTCAGATAGTACGTCATGATCTGCTCGCGATGCATCCAGTTCGATAGAGTTTCGTGGCTGCATGGCTCGTAGATACGAAATATGTGGTAATACTTCTCGTAGCTCTGAGCCATTTTACGTAGTCTCAGTTCATCGATGTTGGGCACGGTCAGGCTGGGCTGTCGTATGATATAGTAGGGATCGTGCTGTGGCGAAAAATTGGCAAAGCGCACCGATGGCCAGTCCAGCATTAGAATCGTATCGTATAGCTTCTTCGGATGTCCCAGTATGCCGTGAGCCATGTCCATCATATGCAACTGCGGCCCCGGCACAATATACTCCAGCTCCAGCTGGGCAATCCGTGAATCGGAGCCACGGTACTTACGCTCACCTATCCACAGTACGGGCATATCCTCATCGGCTACATTCTTCAGCTCCTGAATCAATGGCGAAACCTGTGCGCGATAGTTGAAGATCTTGCAATTGCAGCCATAGAGCAGAGATCGCTCGACTGGCGTAAATTTGAGATACTTTTGACAATTACTTAGAAAGTGCTCGGAACGAAAGAGTCGATTCATTTCCATCTCGATTATGTAATAGGCCCGTCTGTGCATTGTGATCCAAACGATCTGAGTGCAGACCGCTAGAAAGTATTCGTAAAAGTATAGATCCTTGATCTTAGACGATATATTGACGACCTCTTTGGTGTGATAAAACTTCTTCATTTCGCCGTCGCCCAAGACGATCGCACTATAGTTCCTAGCCACCAGCATTCGACACAGTCTCAAGTTTGTTGAGAATATTCGCTTCATCTCGTTGGTCTGCTCGCTTTGCACCTGTGCCATATTGCCAGCCAGCTCATCGCGGCGTATCAGCAGGAATTCGACCATGCGCAGAAAGTACTCAAAGTATATGATGAGAGCATGGAGCAGTCTATGGACAGCTGGCTTATGCATAAACTCCAGAAATTTCAGAGAGATAAACTCCTTCGGCATCATAAACAACACCAGGTCGCGTACATCGTTAATCACCACAGTGTCGGCATCGAATGTGGTAAGGGGTCTGGTGAATACCTCGCGAAAGATCAGCTCCTCCTCCTGGTTGATCGTCCGCAGGAACTTATATCCATTCGTAACCACATAGCGATCGTTTGCATTCTCCAGGTCGAAAAATTGCTGAAAGTGCAGTCCATCCAACTTCTCATCCCATGACCACTTGCCACTCTGGTATTTCGGGGCTGCGCTATCTACGTGTAAGCGGTTCATCCTACATAAACTATATATATCTGTAGATAGTATATAATGTTATGTTTATTATTTTTTATGCAGTTTTTTTTTAAGTGTTTCCCTGTAGTGTGTATTTTGTGTGTTGTTTTAGGTATTGTTTTGTAGTGTTTTCTTTGTGTTGTTTTTCTATATTGTGAAGTGTTTTTATATGTGTTCGGTGATATCAGGTGTTAGACTACTATGTGATCATACATATTTTTGTTTTTTTAAAATCATATTCCCAGCTCTAAAGTTATCTTCTGATACCACTAAAAATCCAGTTCATCTTTCTCTCTCTCAGCCGCTTTTTCTTGCTCTTCCTCTCTGTATCACTGTCTCTCTTTCTGTCTCTCTCTTGTTTTCTCGCAGTCTTTCTTTCTCTCTTTTTCTCCCTGTGTTTCTCTATTTCTCTCTTCCAACTCCTCTGTCTATCTCCTACTCTCTATCTCTAAGTCTCTTTCTGTCTCTCTCCTCTTTCTCTCACTATCTCTCTCTCTCTCTCCTTCAGTGTATCCTTCTCTCTCTCCTTCATTATGTCCCTCTCTCTCTCTCTTTCTCTCTCTCTCGCTGTCTCTCTTTCTGCCTCTTTCAGTATGTCTCTGTCTGTCTCTCTCTCTCTGTCAGAGAGGAAAAGCCCTCAGTGTGTCAGGCTCTCTCTTCCTCTCTTTTAAAGCCTTTTTCGAGTCATTCGCCGTTCTCTGCGATTTTGTCTTTACAAACTTAACTGATTTTCAAGTAAGAGTGAATGAAAGCGAGATAATGAAGTGAAACTAAAGGAGAATAAATAGAAATAAAGAACGTAATGGCTCAGACTCTAATGACACGCAGAATGAAGTTCAACTGCAAAATGTAATAAAATGAAGTTAACTTTATAGTATTTTTGTTTTTGAATTAGCAACGAGTCAAGCAATTGCATTAAGCAGCGACTGCTACTGTCAGAGATTGCAGTTCATCAAGATCTAAAGCAACAAGCTGCTGGCTACAAGGTCACAGCACATTAGCAACTATTAAAATGCAATTTGATGGCCAATCAAACAAGCCGATCAAAATATGCAAAGCGGAAAACAATTAAACAGATGCCAGACATAGCGCCCGTGGGCAGGTTCGAAAACATTGCAAAATCCAAAAATCAAATTAGTTTGGCTACAACGAAGTTGACCCATTTCGAATGAGTCAGACGTGAGGCGCTTCGCTGCTTGGCTGCGCATGCGCGACTGCGCTGAGAAGTAGAAATAGAAATTGGAGCTGCATTCGAAATAGTTTAAAGACCTCTATAATACCTATATATATAGTATATATATAGCTGGTATATAGATTGCAAGTTGGCTGTTGCTTGCGAAATTATGTAACGGCGTTTGGCTAAACGGCATGAGTTTCGCGCATTTGGCAAAGTGTTTCTATACCCTATGTCCACTTTCAGCAGAGGGTATATGGACTATTGGTGTTAGCGTAACATTTAGTGGCAGATTATATAAACTGTTCAACAGAAATGTCAATTATTTTTTATATAATTTATATTTTTATAATAAAAACAAATTCCAGAAATAAGATTAGATATAGAACTCATAGTGCAGACTGTTTAAGATTTGTAATAAAATAATTTATTGTTAAGGTTGCATCACTTATGAGAAAGAAATGCATACAGGGTATACGCCTAGTCGTGCTGTCTAGTATACTCTGACTTCTTTGGCTTTAGTTGTTATTGCTTCTCCATTGTTTTGAGCTGCAATGCAGCAAAGCTGCCTGTACTTAAAATTTACTTTACTTGACTCTACAAATCAAATCTCCCCTCTCTTTCGTACTCTATATACACATATGTATGTCTCTCTCTCTCTCTCTCTCGCTCTCTCTCTTTCTTAATTAGCGCTCTTTTGCTATTGTTTGGAGTTTGCGTAAATGTTTTTTTATTTTGTTTTTAACAAGTCTCCCCCACTCGGCTACAAAATAACTGTAGACACAAATGTTGCATTTGAGTGGGGGGCTCCAGGTTTTGGTTTGTACCCTTTTCGTGTTTCAGGAAACCATTTAGCATTGCCTGAGAACTAAGTCGCTTGTCACTTTGTTTTGCGTCTCCTCTGCAATTATTTACAACTGCTCAAAAAGGTGGCAGTCGCTGCTTTTGTTGTCGTTGTTGTTGTTGGATAATATGCGCTTACCTGTTGCAGTTATGGACAGATTGCCACAGATCTTTAGGTAACGTATTATAACAGTTTGCCAGTCAGCCAGGTTAACTGCATATACATATACAAGCGACAGCTAAACAGTGTACAGAAATTATAAATGTTTTTTCTTTTAGCTGAGCTTAACTGTAACTGATCTAAAAATGTTTATAATTAAAATTATTGTATATATTATAAATTCTCTGCAATATTTCTATATACTACATATATACATATAAGTTAATAAATGAATAGCATTTTTGATGAATTTAATGAAATATTAATATATATTTTATAGCCTATAGTCGAACTCATAGCTGTATGAGCTTGCATAAATATATTGTACATATTGTATATAAAGCTTAACTTAAAATTTTGGTTTATATTGTTTTATTAATTATTGGGCAGCAAACACGATTCCCTGATAGCCTAGATTTATAATAGTATAATAAAAACACAATTGCATTGAAATGTATGTAACAAGCAGAAGAAGGCGTGGCTAAGTCCATAAAATATATATATATATATATGTATACATATATATTCATCATCAGGTTTAACAACCAACTGAATCTGTCCGTCCATCCGTTCATCGATATAAAAACTAAAGACTTTAAATTTGACCGCCAATCAAAATCAAGTTACTTTTAAATAATCGATATTTTTATACCCTGAACCCATTGAAAATGGGAAATCAGAGTATAATGTTTTTGTGAAAATGCAGAAGGAGACATGGCAGACCCCATAAAGTATATATATTCTTGCTCAGCTCGACAAACTGAGTCGATATAGCCATGTCCGTCCGTCCGTCCGTCCGTCCGTCCGTGTGAACGCAGCGATCTCGCAAACCACAAAAGCTAGAGATCTGAAATTTGAAATGTATACTCCTGTATATCCTACGCAGTACGAGTTTATCATTTTTTTCGATAACTCATCCCATTTCCTTATTATCGATAAAAATCGATAACTTTTCTTAGTTTTTGAATACCGTTATAGCTATAGATTTCAGATTTACTGTGTGTATCCGTGTAAAAGTTTGATTACGAAAGTCCATCTAGAAGCAAACCTATTCAACAAATAAGTTTCCAAAATATAGCCCATACTGCAGCCCAAGCGCTGCCCGCGCGCAGTCGCTGCGTAAACTGCGCAGTAGCAGAGAAAGTGCTTGTGCGTGCGTGTGCATGTGTGTGTGTGTGTATGTGTTGTTTGTGTATATGTATATATAAAAGAAGCGTAAAATGATTTGAATGTCGCATCTTCCCAGGGTTCAGGGTATCACTTAGTCGAGCAGTCTCGACTAGAGCACTCTTACTTGTTTGTCGTTATGTTTGTCGCTGGGATATCGCGTAAAACCAATATCTAGTTTCTTTAACGTATCCCTTACATTTTAAGACTTAAAGTCACAAAACTTGGAAAAATGTAGAAAAATTTCCTCAGCTTCCATCAAAGTGAGTAAATATTTATTTTTACAGATACAAATCTGTATTTTGATTCAATTATAAACGTATTTAAATCTCATTAAAGATCTCGCAATAAAAGCTTGCATTTTATTCCATTACATATTTCGAAAGACTTTCGCAGTGTTTGAAACTTAGCCTCACTGAAAGGGTCAGAATATCTTGAAACTTATCCTCGCTGCTGAGAATTCTCCTAGTCAGACAAAAGTTCTCTTACTTATTTATCTTTACTGAAGTCTCACAACTTTAAGAGCTTCCACAGCCACTGCTTAAGCTCATAATATTTGCAGCCTTCGTCATAAATAAATCACAGACATTTGGCAGTTGCTCTAAACGCACAAGTCAAGTGAAGTGAAGTGAAGTGAAGTCGTCAGTTGATGATAAAAACTCAAACTAAACTAAAAGACTACAGATTTATCATAGACTAGAGGAATAAAACATGTTTTTCCCATACATAATTAGCCCATAAATTTGTTGTCTTCGCTTAAACAAAAGGAACTTTGCCGTTTTTGGGCAGCTTTGATGGTGGAATCTGTTGAAGTTGTTGTTCCGAGTTGCTCTGCGCTCATCCAACAGTAGCCCGCTAAGAGCTACAATTTGCTTTGGCTTAGTCACTTCTTGGCCCTGAAGTGTTCGCTCTGCTGGGTTAGCTTAATGGTCTGTACACGAATCAGTATTTCCCTTGGTTTTATGAGCTATATTTAAAGATTAATGATATCAAAAATAAATTTACAGCTGCTAACCACAGGGAAGTCTGAAATATTTATAAATATTATTGAAGTGTGAATGATTAAAGTTATTTTTAAAAATTTTAATTATATTTTATGATATTTATCTCATTTGCTATTAAATATTTTTGTTAAGTTGATTGTTTAGATTTGAGTCTATTGTAAGAATTAAAAATTCTAAAAAACTGTTTTTTTATATTTAAATTCAAAAATAAAGATATAAAGAAATTTGAAAAATATTATAAAATATTATTTTTCTTAAATCTGTGCTTAATTAATTTTTGAATTTCATTAATTTTGTAAATAAAATAAATTTTAAAAAAGTATTTGAAATATAATTTTCTTAAATCTTTGTTCTTCATCAATTTTGTAATTTTATAAATTTTTTAGATGAAACTTTAATATAAATACACAAACTTAAAAAATCAAAAATAAGTCTATGAAGAAATTTTAAAAATTTTATTGTTTTTAAGTCTTTGTAAACAATTTTTTTTTTAAATAAATTCATTAATGTAAAAAATCAAAAATAAATATACAAATAATATAATTTAATTTTTCTTAAATCTTTTTGCTTCATTAATTTCCACATTTATAAATTAATTTGTTGAATGAATCCAGCAATTTGTTAAAGCTTTTTTAAACTCGCTCAGCATTGTATAATCAATGTTTATTATTATTTAAACAGCTGCTTTTCCGCCAAGAAAAAGTTCATTTACTTTTCTTTATTTTGTACTTCATAAAATTCAGTGATAATTTTTTTTTCTCATCGTGTTTTGCAACGTCTTTAGGAGCGCTCCATTAGCGCGGGCAGCGTAATTAAAAAGCTGTTAAAATTAGAGGTGTTGTAGTTGCTATTTTTTTTCTTCTTTTTTTCGGGGAACACAAAAGAATTGCGGCTGACAGAGCCTCCAGTTGGTAGCCACAACACAAACAATTAAAGCCACGTTTTGTCTGCTGACTTGTGCAATTTTTAATCACTTGCTGAAAACTTGTGAGAATCATAGTTACAAATAAAATTGTTTTGGACTGTCTTCATAGGGTAAAAGACCTTGTAAGTGCACATTTTCATATGTGTTTGGTTATTTCATAATTCATAATGAGTTATTCTTAGATTTTAATCAAGGTGTCTTTGACCCCCTGATGTTTTGTTATGTTGCCCAAGCATGTTTCAATTGAGATCTTCAAAATTTGAATGTAATTATTTGTTTGATTAATTCTATGTACTCAAATTTTAATAGTTATTGTAATCATGATAAAGAAATATGAGTAAGTCTCGGCCCCAACTTACACTCTGTATGATCTGTTTTGATTTGTTTTGCTTTTTCCATAATAATATTTGTGTGGCTCGCTCTCAACCCAGCTGACCTTAGAGTCGAATGGACATTCCCATTTTCAATCGGATCAGAACATGAAGTTTTTGTTGAAGTATATGTAGCAAGCAGGCGAAAGCGAGTGTTGTGTGGCTGGCATATGTAGGTCAACGGATTTTACTCCGAATGATGTCGCGACGCGTCGTCGGCATATCTCCAAGGATATATATCTGACGATGTTGTGCCTGTTTATACACATTTTACTCCGAATTATTTCGCTTCTCAAGATTTTATTCCGTATTTTTGTATCGAAACGTATCCTTGGATCGACATAATTCGGAGTAAATTGTATCTATATGAAGACAGTATTCATACAATTTACTCCGAATTATGTCAACCCTATCGATTCCACTCCGATTAATGATATTGTCTCCACATATTTTAGTCCGAATGATGCTGTCGAAACACACGCTAGGATTTTATATAATACATGTCTCCACTCAGTTTACTCCGAATTATGTCAGATTCTATAGATTTCATTACGAATTGTGTCATATCTTCCTATTTTTTCTTACAAATATAAACTGTGAAAAACACTGGCCAGGCACGGAGTTCAGGATATCTGCGAGTCGGGCAATTCCTATGAAAGCCCTCATATTTCACAGTCTGGCTTACTCACATCACTTATAGGTATATCAGATAATCGCAAAATCCTATTAGCTTCATATTAATATTAATATTTGACATATTAATATCGCATCAAATCCAACTATCCAAACTTCTTCACGTACAGCTTTTAATAAGTTGCCTAGGGGGCTTATCGTTAACGAAAAACCATTTCATAGTTTCGAGTGCTCTTTAGTGTTTTGGTTCCATCTTAAACTGTAGTTTCGGGCGCTTTATTTTGTTAGCTTGTTTGGCCTGCGGTGTCTTAAGCCGCAACGGTGACTAATTGTCGAAGTTGCCCGAAAGGTGCTTCTGCAGCTACCTGGGCAACTGAAGCGGCAACACTTGGCTGGCGTCTTTGTATCTTTACTTTGTTATATTTTGCGCTTTGTTGACTTTGCCAGAGAGCTAAGCCCACGCACGATGTGAACGATGTCTGGGAATGTGCTGGAGCTCTTGGCCCACTCTGGCTGGGCTGTCCCGTCTCAGAGCTGTGCGCAGGTGCGCAGTGGGCGTCACATTTTGCCGTAACTCCTCGTATTTATGGCCTAATAATTTTTGGATCTTCTTTGGGAAGTTTTAGTTAGAGTCAACTTGATTTAGAACTTCCATCGGCTTTAGTAATATTTATTTAGTTTCAGTTGCACTTGCCATAAAGCACGCGTCGCACGGCTGCAAATTAGCCAGAAAACGGGCTTGTCGCTGCTTCTTATCAGAATCCGTCGATGGTCTGATAAGAGGTCTGATTTATATGTTCGTGTTCTTGCAGTTTGCCACTCTGATAAGATATAAGCGTGCGTTTGTTTTTATTTTCATTTTTATCACTCTTTGATTGCCTGTTCAAATTACCTGCATGACTCACATGTACGCGAGATATATAAATAGATATATTGCCCCTCTTTGGCCTGTCTATGAGGCTTAGGTAGGTTTTTGACAAAACTCCGCAATTAATCATAATTACCGGCGCGAATTTCTTTTCTCTTTTATCGTCCCCTTCAAATTGCGCCATTCGAATTATAAAATACAAAATAAAGAAACACAAAGTCTCTGAGCTAGTTTTAATTAAGTGTCTGTGCCTCTCCCTTTCTCTCTCTCTCTCTCTCTCTCTTTCTCTGATTGCACTCCACATCAACTATACGCACCACAAAAATGCCAAAACAAAATTAACTTGCTCAATTTTTATTTCATTTATTTTATTTTGCTCATTCACAATTTCTTCAACAATGGAAAAAAGGGAAAAAATTGTCAATGCCAAAATAAATATGAAACGTTAAATTAAGTGCAGTGATTGTTAAGTTTTGTAGTTTTTGTGCAACTTTTCAAGTTTTTCTTTTGTGCCCAGTAAATTGAGTAAAGTCTTTACACGCTTTTCGTAAGCGTTCCAAGTTAAATATGTGGGTTAATGTGGTGCAATGCATCTGGAAGAGACTCGAACTAGGATTTTCAGATTAAGCAATTATTTTTCGATTTGAGGGGAATAATTGTTAAAAGAGGCATCAAAATAGAGAGGGAGAGAGAGAGAGGCACAGACGCCTAGAGTGACTAGTACAGAGTTAAGAGAGAGGGAAAGAGATATTTGTATATGTATACAGAGAGAGAGAGAGAGAGAGAGAGAGGGACAAAGTGTAAGAGAGAGGAAAACAGGCGGAGAAGGAGATAGAGAGACAGAGATAGCTAGAGCAAAGAGAGTGAGAGGGAGAGACAGAAGGAGATCTAGAAATGAATAGTGAAATATTGTGAGAAGGAGGCAGAAATGAAGCGAAAGGTCTAAAAAGAGAGAGAGAGGGGGATAGAGACATAGATAAATAGCGAGAAAAGAGAAAACACAAAAAGGAAGTCAGAACAGAAGAGAGAGAGAGAGAGAAAGAAGGGGATATATACAAAGACACAGAGAGAGAGAGAGAGAGAGAGAGAGAGAGAGTGAAAAACACAGAACTGGACCCATAAAATAAGAGAGACAGAGAATTATGCAGAAATTAGAAGAGAGAGGGGGAAGGGGAAATACAGAAAAGTTGCCTTAAAAGAAGAGAGATTAAGAGAAGGGCGGTGATGGAACTATAAAGACAGAGATCGAGTCAGAAAGAACGTAATTTTCTTAACTATCTAAGCTCATATCTCCCCATATACCATCTCTCATATCTCCTGCAGTAAGGCAACTCCTAAGGTAAAGTTTGAGTCTGCTTCAAACTAAACAGTTCTCATTAGTTTCTGTTTCAATGCTAAGACCTCAAAATTAAATATGACTAGGGACTTCGCATTGATGAATTATTAATATTATTTATCATAAGAAGAAAACAACACATCATTTCGCATGAATGCCAATTGAATTGGACAAAACATATTGATGACTCTTCTTATTGTTTTTTGTTTTTTCTTTCAATTTTGCTGTGTGTGCTTTTTTGTTCGTGTTGTAACGCATTTTGCACATTGGGACCAAATTGAATTGCCGCTGACACTGTTTGCTCTTGCAAGGCCATCCTACAGTCATCCGCTGGCCGTCTACAACAACAACAACAACAACAATAACAATAATAATAACAACAATGGCAAGATCAGCTTGGCAGCATGTGCTATTATTATGATGGTTATTATTATGGCGGCATTGCCTTAGCGTAGGGCCTGCAGCCGAAACTGGGCAGTCAACTGTAGCAACGGTCACGCCTACCCCGCTGGTCAGCTGGTCAGGGGTAATGCGGACTTGTGACCTTAGCGCGTAAGCAAACTTTGGCAATTGTTAAAAAACCAACAAAAAAAAAGCCACAAAAATTAGCATGTCGCATTGTTGTGCTATTATTTTCATGACGAGTGCCAAAAGTTGAAATCTCGTTTTGTTTTCAGCCATTAAATGCATGTGCCGCGAGTTCATTGTCGGCGCATAGTCAATGAATTAGACTGAGTTGCAAAAACGTATGTGTAAATTGAGTTTCCGGCTCGAGGGTTTTGTTTGTCTTGAGTTTCTTTGCAATATTGATTAGAAATTTGTATAGAGAATGCATCCATAATAAATTCCATTTCAATTGTGCCTAATTTTCTCAGGCTCTGTAGAAACTTGGAAATTATATGGAAATTGTGGCTGTGCTTTCAACAGATTTGCATAAGTTAAATGGCATCTTTCACAAGACTTCCCGTCCGATAATAATCAGCGAAGCTGTCATTAATCAGTCCGCTGCCAATTAGTGGCCATTTAAGTGAGCCAAAAACTTATTAACCGCTTGCTTATGTGCAATTTGCATCATTTGCCATGGCAATAAAATGCAAAATGCAAAATGCAATTTGCTATTATGTGTGAAATTTCAGCGCGGAGAGGGGCTTTGCCTTTGCTAATTAAAAACAAATGTATTTTAATTTGTAATGCGAGCGAAAAGTAGGCGGCGAGACTGAAAACTGAAAACAGAAAACCGAAGACCACAGCTGAAGCTGAAGTTGCTGCTGCTACTGCTGCTGCTGCTGCTACTGCTGAGACAGAAACAGAAAGTTTTGCTCCTGGCTTGGCCGCATTGCGCATACGCAACGTGGAGCGCTGTGCAACAGAGTGCAGCACATTTGTCGAGGGTTGCTCCAGCGTAATGTGCATAAAATACGCATCAAAAATGCATCAAGCATTTGAAAAACGTTGTGTTAATTGGCCAGAGCAAATCGCTGAATGAATTCACCTGGCCATTGACTCATGCATCGAAAAGCTGAGCTCATGCTCTTGAGTCATGCCGGCTCGCGTTGTGGCAATTTAAAGTTTTGAATGTTTATTAATAGGCCGCTTAGGTAATTGCCAGCATTTGACATTCGAAACTCGTTTGCTAACAGCTAGAAGAGGTGCAAGAGCTCCAAGAGCCCCCAACCCTCACTTTTCATTGTTTTATAAACCTTATGCACGATTCTTGTGGCACCACTGCAAAGTGACTGGCATGCCGCTGCTTAGCTAATTGTTTACAGTAATTATCGACTGCAGTCGCCGCAGTTGCCGCAGTCGCCAGCTAAGAGTCAGCAATATTCTTCGTCATTCAGATTGATGACATTATAACGTGACGTTTTAGTTAAAGCATTTAAAAACAAAGAATTAGCAATGAATAGCAATGGCCAGGCGACTCACTTATCGATACCTTTGTAGGCCACTACTTGCATCAATTAATTGTTATCGATGTTTCAAATATCGACTGCACTCCCACTCCTAATTCGCAACGCTTACTTTTGATTGTGGTGCTTGAACGCAATTTCTCATTTGCATAAATAGTTGTGGCCCCTCACTTGTTGCATGGATGACTCAGCCAAGGGGCGCATGTGCATTTGTGTCAATTGCATTTGAACATTTCCTGCCCACAGGCGCTGCAAATTGTGCTGCACAAATATTTACAATTTTTCACAAAACCAAATAAGCACTTCGCACCACAGGAAAGTGGGTCACATTACGTCGCATTTGAATAAAGCACGCAGAAATAACTATGTGTCTGTGTGTGTGTGTGTGTGTGTGGCGTCAAAACAAATTACAACTACCGTTTGGTGATCATGCAATGCAATTAGTACGGACTGGGTATAAGAAATTCAAAAATACGTAATAAAATTAACTCGAAACAAAACTCTGGCCGGCAACAGCTGAACGAGATTTGCAGCTCATCTTTATTGCGTATTTGATTTGATTTTTCTTTTAAACTTTTGCTTTGACTATGCCGTATGTGAACTCATTTCTGCGGCTGAGCTGAGCTGATGCCAACTTCCGCTGTTGTTGCCTGATTTTAACGCTGCAGCCAACGCACAGTGGAACATGTTATTCTAGAAAATTTAAATACAATTTATTCAAATTTTATTGAAATTTCTATTTTTTGAAGGAAATGTTTCAAAGTCTATAAAATCATTTATTTATATAAATGCATATATTTATAGTATATATATATATATATACACAAAATTTCGATATTTGCCACGAGTTTTTTTGCGTACGGCTCCACTGTGCCTCGTCGCAGCCATCATCAACACATTTCATTGAGCGTGAAATAGAAACAGAGAAAGTATGTACAATAATTTTTATTTTTTTTTTATTTTTTATTTTTATTTTGCGTCTTCTCTCTCGCTTTGTATTGTTTTATTTATCTGGCAACTGTCAGTGCAGTGGTTTGGCCGCTTGTTTTGCAGTCTTTTTTCTTTATTTTGTTATTAAAGTTTTCCATTGTCTGGCTGCAGTTTTCTTCTTTCTGCTGCAATTGCATTGCTTAGGCGCGAGCCGAGCGTCGCCCTCTTTGCCAACAACAACAACAGTAACAATAATACAATTACTGCAATTTTTGTGGTTATTTATGTATTTTTTTTTGGCGGCATCGTCGCATTTTATGCAAATTACCGGTAATTTTATTTAAAGCTTTTCATTTACTGTTTTGTCGCTCCATTTTATTAGCAGCGAAGATTATTTTTGGTTTTTTGCTGATAGGCAAACCGCGTTGACTTCTCATATTTATTGCTGGCTTTTAATTTACGTGTTTCCAGTGCATTTTCCGCATGAGGTTGGCTGATAAAACTTCTTCTTCTTCAATGCGATCACACATACATATAGACATATATATGAATTTACATACATAATGATTTTGCTAGCTGGCATATTCGTTTACGTTTATTCTATGCCAATTGAAGGTTCACATATTGATTAAACTTTTGCATGCAATTTTTCAATGTCGCTGGAAACCTTGATCCAAAAACGCTGAACCCTCTATTTGTGGCGCAGCAATTACGGAGCACAGAGCACTATTACTTGTCAATTATGCAAATTTAATTTATGAATAATTGAATTTGAAATTGAACAATCGAAAGCTTTTTAGCTCACATAGAAGTGGCCCGTGGCTTATCGATGATTAATGCATCATTAGAAATGCGCCGGCTGTTAGAGCTGATGAGTGCGATTGTTATCGACTAAGCAGGTCTATCGGAGCGCAACTTCAAGTAAATAATTGCCTGTTAAAGCCGCGTTGCCTTCAGCTTCAGTTAGTGTCGAAATTGCGAATTTGAATAAGATGCGCCGCAAAGAAGTGAAAATTCAATTGCATTTCAATTTGAATGTTGAATGTTGAATGTTGAATGATGTGAATTTGCGGCTACCTTGTCTGGCAATGGTGTCAAGAGCCAAGGCGCCATTGTTGATAGCTGAAGAGCTGAAGATTTTCCTGCGCACAGTGGTACCAAGGCGATTGCAAAATGCGCTTGCAGCTAAAGTAATATATTAATAAAAGGGTTTCCTTACATCTATTTTTGACGAGACGAATTTCTAAACTATTTTACTTTAGTTTTTCCCATTTAAAACGTTTTTGATGCAATTATTATAATTAACTTTTGCTTTAGGATGCCATTCGATAAGGTTTGTAGCTCTTTGTTAGCGGCTGCGGCTGCTGCTGCTGCTGTTTTTGTTACTGCAAAAAAAAGAGTTAAAAATGCAAATGTTACCTGTGCAATTACCTGTCGAGCGGTGTTAACCTTGCGGTTGCCTTTGTTGCTTGTTGGTGCTTTATTTTTTTGTGCTCGGTACGTGCACATTGTTTAGTTCACTTACTTTCATTGTCTTGTTGGTTAGTTGCTGCAATTGCGGGCAATTGCTGCTCATAGAACAAACAATTAGTTGATATCTTTGCATTTAATTAACTTTCCATTCGCTGTGCTCGCTCACTTACAGAAACTTGAGCAGGAGAAGCATGTGCTGCGCCAGAAGCTGGCCATAGCGGAGGATGAGAGCGACCAACGTGTGCTCGAGCTGCAGTCAGATCTCAACGAGCTGAAGGACAAGCTGCAAACGCAGGATGTGGCCATCAGACAAGCGGAGAAGGAGAAGACCATACTCATCGATGAGCTGCAGCATCAGAATACACGCTTAACCGAACAGATACAGGAAGCACATGCCACCGAAATGAAGCTCAGCGCACAGATTCAGGAGCTCAAGGACCAATACCACTACAGGAACAGCAGTCTGCAGGTAACCTATTGACCAATTGGCATCCTCAATTCCAATTGACTGAGCGCATTTCTTGGCAGGAGCACGTCAACAGCCTGGAGTCTATCAAAACCGAACTAAACCTCACCACAGGCAAGCGCCAGGAACTGGAGCGTCGTCTGCAGCACGCCCAGGAGGAGAAGGAGAGTCTCACCTCATCGCTGGAGGAGGCTTCGGACCGCATTCACATGCTGGAGCGACATGCCCGCGAGCAGGAAACAAAATTAGAGGTGAGCTCAAGAAACAATCACAATTTGTACGTTATCACGTCTATTTCATTATAAACTTGAACGAAAGAGAAATCGTGATTTCAAATTGTCTGATTATTTATGTCGCTTCAAAGAACTAACTGCGCAGTTTCTCAAGTGTTCAACTTATCTATGAACGAACGACTTTCTTTTGCACTTCGTTTTCGTTCTGATAAGCTAAGAGCTTCGATCTATAAATAATTAATGTGTTTTGTCTTGCATAAATCTAAACTTTATTCTTTTTAAATCTTTATAGACCACATTACAAGCATTGGAACGCTCTCAGCGTGAGAATAATGTGCTCAGCGAGCGCTTGGGCGCGGTAAGTTTCTATCTACACTTAAACTTTAAGATCATTTAGTTAGAGTTCTCTATAACACATCTGTGGACTAATTTTAAGTATTTTTATGAATAATTTGAATACGCGCCTAAAAAACACTTTACCGTGTCGCCCTCTAGCGGCACGCAATTTAAATTTGGGAAATTATTGTAAGACATCGATATACATTTCATATCTAGTGATCATTCGAAACAACTAAATTTGTATTTATATTTATTGTGATTATTCGATTTAAAGCCCTCTAGCGGCACGCAAACTTTGATCGAATTGCAATTTAAATTTGGGAAATTATTGTAAAATATCGATATACATTTCATATCTAGTGATCATTTCAATTGCTTCAAAGAAATATCTTTGTATTAATATTTAATGTGATTTTTGGACTTACTGTAGGACGCCAACTCCAGTACGCCGGGCAAAAAGAGTCTGCAATTCGAAATGGAATGCGATGAGGACGAGGCCAGCTTCTCGGAATCGGGCAAGCCCAGCCAGATGTGGATCGAGGCGCGCTCTGTTTATATACAGCTGAAATCCCTTGTGGACTCGCTAAAGGTGGGCCACGATGACGACTCCGGTATGTAAATCTGATAGCTTGCAAATGAATCTTTGTTCAACAGCAGGAACATCTCTGAACCATGCAGGTCTGAATTCTGATATATCGCTGGATCTGGAGTCGATGGACAACACGATGTCCAGCACAGAGCGCAATGATAGCGATCATATGGCCATTGAGTTCCGGCAAGGCATGCTGTCGGCCATGTCGGATGAGCTGACGCGATTGCTGCTCAACTTGGATGCGGGCAACTTTAAGAAAATGCTGGACCAAACGCGCAATCTAGTGCTGGAGCAGGAGGATGAGATCAAGCGCAGCCATCAGCTAATACAGCAACTGGAGGCGAAGGTCACGGTGACGGATGTGGAGCTGCAGAATGTGAAGGAGGAGCGGGATCAGGCGCGTGGCGATCTCGTTGACAACACCGATCGCGATGAGCTGCTGACCAAGGCGCAAAAGGAGCGCGATGCGGCGAACGAGCGTCGCACCAAGGCCGAGGTGGAGCTGGCCAAGACGCGCGTCGAGCTGATGCAGGCCAACAGCCAGCTACTCGAGTCTATTCAGCAGAAGGTGGAGCTATCGCAGCAGCTGGAGCAATGGCAAATGGACATGCAGGAGCTGATCGATGAGCAGATGCGCTCCAAACTAATCAACAACCGTCGCAATGCCCCATCCGCCGAGTCAACCACGACGACGGCGCCCAGCAGCGCGGCAGCCCAGCTGGCCAAGCGGGTCTCCAGCTACAAACTGTGGAGTTTATTTCAGCGCTAAGTGGACAAACCTAACCATACGCTGGAAGATCTATGCAACTCTTATATTCTTAATGTAGCAAGGATCGACTACATATATTTTTAATATTTATACACAAAAGAGAGCTTAGGCATATAAATATAAATATATACATATATATGTATTTGTTGTAATTTGTATGTATATTGTAATGATGCGACCTTCTTTGGTTTTGTAGTGAAATCTTCTTAATTACGCTTTATTAATCTTAAAGACATTATAATGTATTATTGTAATTGTACTCTCGTACCTATGTTTAAGCAATATTTCTGTACACAAGTTTTCTTAACATTTCCTCGCTCTCTCCCTCTTTCTTTGTACCCTATCCGTATTAGTTTATCTTTTAATTTGTTTAAGATCAAACGGAAAATCAAAAAAAGAAAAAAAAACATCGCCCATCTTGTTGAGCGTCTGGCAGTTGGCTTTAAGCCTTTGCTGGCTCAAAAACTTGTGTTTGCGATTACTGAAATCAAAATGTTATAATCTAACCTATTATTGTACTTAAGCTGATTTAACTTTAAGCAAAGCATTTACGTTAAAACAAGGAAAATATATATATATATATATATATATATATATATATATATATATATATATATATATATATATATATGAATGAATGATATGAACGAGGCAGACAAAAACGGAATTGTACGCGGTCTTCGCAACGGACAACTTGCCTTAAATACGGACAATGAAAAGTTTAACATTTTAGATTGTTTAACTATATAACTTACCAATAAATCTATACAATATAAACAACAACAAAATATGTTCTCTTTTCTTTTAAATTATGTATTAACATTTTTTGCTTTACTATTTATAAATATGTTTGAATTCGCGCGCGCATTTGAGCACTGCAGCGCCACCTACCGTTAAACTGAATTGATTGAGGTGATTTGGCTACTGTAAATTATCGATATGTATTTCATATTGCGCCAAGTAGGAGCCAGTTAAAGCAATTTGTTATCGAAAATGTTACAATTTTAACAGACGTTGGTTACTGTAAACTATCGATATGTATCTCATATTGCGCCAATTAGGAGCCAGTCAAAGTGATTTGTTATCGAAAATATTAAAATTTAAACAGACGTTATGTCAATACAGTCATTAAATATAAAATACGATTCTTAAGATATGTACATTTTATGTATAGCGATAAGAATCGATTCGAAAATGAATTACACCAAAAACACAGAAAATTCTTACAATTATATTATATATTAGGCAAAATGTTATTGAAGGCAGAAAATAAACATTTTTCACATGCAATTTTAATTGGAATTTTGAAAACGTTGTGTGTTGGACTAATTCGTTTGGCTTCCATTAAAGCCTAACACAAATCTCATTTGTGAACTCGGAACACTTCGCTCGTCCACCCAAATCCGAAGTTAGCCAGCGACCCTCCTTAATGGTATCGAGAACAGCCCGCTCAATCCTATCGGCGTATGGGTTCAGCTGCAGGTGGCGCAGCATCATGACCGCCGACAGCAGCAGGGCAGTGGGATTAGCCAAATCCTTTCCAGCTAAATTTGGAGCGGTGCCATGCACCGACTCAAACAGGGCGCCGTCTAAGCCCATATTTCCGGATGGTGTCAGGCCGAGGCCACCGATTAGACCGGCGCACATATCGGATAAAATATCACCGTATAAATTCGGCATGACGAGTACATCAAAGCTGCTTGGACTATTCGCCATTTGGAGACAAACGGTGTCCAAATGACACTCGTTGAACTGAATTTCTGGATATTGATCCGCGACGTCTCGCACGCAACGCAGGAACAGGCCGTCCGACATGCGCATTATGTTGGCCTTGTGCACGACAGTCACCGTTTTGCGATTGTTGTGCTTGGCATATTCAAAGGCGTACTTGCCGATGCGGGTGGAGGCCTTCTCGGTGATCAGCTTGATGCTTTGGACAACGCCATTCACCACCTCGTGCTCGATGCCGGAGTACTCGCCCTCAGTATTCTCCCGTATGGTGACCACATTCACGTCGTCGTAGAGGGTCTTATAGCCGGGCACGCTGCGGCAGGGCCGCACATTGGCATACAACTTGAAGTGCTTGCGCATGGCCAAATTCAGCGATTCGTGTCCATGGCACAGTGGCGTCATTAGCGGGCCTTTTAGGCCCACCTTTGTTTTGTTGACCGAATCGATAACTTGCTGAGGTATTTGGCATTTCCCATTGGCTTTAATCACTGGCTTCGTATCCACAGGCTCCCATTCGATGGGCACCTCGGCGGCGGAGAAGATCTTCAGGACAGATGCAGATATTTCGGGACCAATGCCATCACCGGGCATAAGAGTGACTCTTTTGACAGCAGACGAGAAGTGACGGATGGCAGAGGGACTTGTGTTAAAAACATGATGTATAAGTATAGGAATCATTTCGTATTTGTTGACTTGAAAAACCTTGTGTGCTAACATTAACTATTCATTTTAAGTTATTGGTTTCGCCATCTAGGGAAAAAATAGTTAAGCTTTCGTGGCGCATTTGTTCAAGCAATAGATATATCCACTATGTTGTATGGTTAGTGATATATCGTAACCTATTTAATATGTTAAATACAGTTAACGTATCGATATATTCGAAAAGCTGGACTTGTATATATCTTTTGAAATGTGATGACATATTTCAACAACATAAGCATTTTCATTTTTAAAATTCTCAGTCAACTGCAAATAATACAATTGAAAGTTGTCAAAGTGCATGTTGAGCTATTCAAAAAGTTGCAGGCATTCGATTACTGTTAAAAACGATTGCAAAATGAAAATAACAGCATGTAAAAGTGAGCTTGACGTATTGCTTGTCAGACAGCGATAGTTGAGCCATCGATATATCGATACATATCTATGTATTTTTAGCCATCTCCAAGTTTTTCGAAGAACAAAAAGAACGGCAGGACAAGGCAGCAGTTTCAATTTCATTCCTAATTTATTGTAAAAGTAGTAAGCAACCAGAAGAACACACGGCAAACAATGCCTTCGGCTGCTACCACATTCACCAACACCAACAACAATAGCAAGGAGAAACGCGCCTCGGTCAGCTCCATCGGTGCTAGCAGCGTCGTCGGCGGCGGCGTGGGTGGTGGCGGCTGCAACAATGGTAACGCAAGCAACGGACAGCATAGCAGTAATACCAATCTTGCTGACTGTGCCAAGGCTGTTGTAGCAACGGGAGCAACGCCAGGCAGCGGAAGTAGCCAAACTGATTTAAGCAACAACAACAACAACACTAACGTCAATGCCAAAGCACTGAAACTGTCGGCCGCCGCTGCGGCCGCAACTGCCGAGCCGTACAACCCGATGAAGCAAATTCTGGTAACCATTGAGCACAAGATTCGCAATTTGGAGAAGCGTAAGGTAAGTGCACAATAAGCAAAAAGAAAAAAATATTTAGGCAGCTCAAACTGCAGGCATTGCCCACCATTTTTTATTTTCGTTTGTGGGCCGCTTTGTTTCGTTTGGTTTTTTTTGTCGTGCTGTTTCCCCCTTGTGCTCGCAGATTTTTTCGCGACGCCATGTTTGCTATCTCACAGAGTTGCCAGACCAATAATCGTCGCTATAAACTAAAACATTTTACTTTGTCTGAGACTGAAAGGGAACTGAAGTTTTATTTTTAAAAGTTGTGCTAAAATATAGTATGCATTTAAGTTAAGTAATATTTGCTATTTTATTGAGTATATGAGCGCGTGTAGTGTAATGAAAAAAAAAAACAATTCATAGGCGCCAGCGCTCGATCTGGCAACTTTGTTTTCGCATGTGGGCAATCGCATTACTTTCGTTTGGTTTCGTTTTGCATTTTGTTTATTTGTTTAAAAAAAAAAAAACCACAAAATATTGAGAAAATGAAGCAACGCAAATGTGTTTCTACTCAAACCTTGACTCATGTCAACATTCTTGTGACGCACACAGACCAAATTGGAGTCGTATCGCGCCATCCAAGCTGGCGGCAAGGAACTGAGCGCCGACCAAGCAGCGGCCGTGGCCAAATACGATTCGGTCCTCGCAACTCTGGAATTTGCTCGAGACTTCTCCAAGCAGACGCAGCAGATGTTTAAGGAAGCCGAGAAGGAACAGAAGAAACAAGCACGCAAGGTATGAAACGCATCGGAAATTGATTAAAATAAATTTTAAAATATTAAATATAAGCCTAAAATATAAATATTAAATATTAAATGTATTGTGTGCAGGACAACCAGGCTAAAACGCTGGCGGAGACTGCCAAGATTCGCGAACTTTTGGTTATCCAAAACGTTCTCAGCTGCTTCAACGATGAGCAGGTGCGCAATGACTTCGTGGCCGGAGAAAATGGTGCCTGCAAACTGGAGATCAACGATTTGGAGGTGCTCGAAAAGTTGTAAGTGGTTGAGACTTGAAAGAAATGCTAAAAACAAAACTGAAAGGGAAATATTTATACAGCCAGTAAATAGATACATTCGGAATATGCTTAAATTATGTTCTGATGCCTTGAATTTATATATTCTTGAGAGTTTGATTTGCAGAAAAACTAGTTGCCTGTTTTAATACTTTTGATCAGTTAGATTATATTTTTAGCAATTTTTGCTATTAAACTTGACATTCAGTATTGAAACAAGTACATCAGAAATGTGGAGTATTTTATAGAGGTATTCTCCTTGATTATCTAGCTTAATTTTAAGCATGTTTCTGTTTAGAAAACCCAATTAAAAATGATAGATTTTTATTTTTTTCTTTCTTCTAGAATTTTGTTAGCAATTTTTGCTATTAACTTGACATTCAGTTTTCAAATATCAGTAAATATCATAGATAAAATACAAGGAACTCTTAAGAAATAGCTTTTGATCAGAAATATGAAGTTCTACAGAGCTATATTCTCCTTGATTATCTATAGATAATTTTTGACGCATGTTTCTGCTAGAGTCTAGAACTGCAATTATTTATGTCAGCTCCTCTTTGAGCGCTTTATATATATATAGATATTCCATATATATATATATATATTTAATGTTTCATAAAAACCTTAATAAATACTCTACTATAGCTGCATGGATGTGCAAACGCGCCGACCGGAGACTGCTGAGGACATCAGTTTCCTGACAACCGCTCAAAAAGCAGCCGAACTCTTTGCCATGACCATCAATGCTCGGGCTAAACCGTACGGTGAGATGACATTTGAGAAACTGCGTGCCCTCTTCCAACAGATCCAGGACAGTGGCTATTTGGACAAGTACTATTTGATTCCACTGGGGGAGCAGAGTGTGCAGGCCAACTGCACAGACAGCGGCACGGTTGGTGGTGAGGGCGAGACGCTGCTCAATGATGTGGCAGGCATTGCAGGTGACCACGATGTGCCTATGTCGGAGCCCTCGGTCCATAATTCATTGGAGGAGGGCTTGGACAAGCTGACCACTGCCGAGGCGGGAACTGGAACTGCACTGCCTGAACTGCAACAGCCGGAACGTGGTCATCTGTTGCTTGAGCCGCAGCATCAGCGTGCGCCCGTTGTCGATCAGCAGCAGCAACAGTTGCTGGTGCAACAGCAACAACAGTCGAGTGTTTATAATGCTGCTTCAGCAACTGCAGCTGCAGGCAACACGACTCCTGTGCACGTTTTGTATGCATCAGCGCCGCCTCAAGCAACGCATGTGCCGCCGTCGGCCCAGCATCCTCATCAGTTGCTCAGCAGTCCCGTGAATCTCCAGGCCTTGCACGGTGTGCCGCAGTCGCAGCCGCCCCAGGCGGGCGTTGCCACTGCGCCATCAGTGCCTTCGCAGCAGCAGCAACAACAACAGCAGCAGTCCCAACACTTTGGACCTACTACAGTGCGCGCTGTGGAGCATAATTATTTCAAGCAGCCGCCGCTGCAGCCACCGCAGCCAACTGCTGCTGCTCTACAGGCGCCCACGCCCCAACAGCAGCAACAGTTTATGCAGCAGTTGCGTCCCCTGGCCGAGGTACTAGGCACCGGCAGCTTCCACTTTCTGCAGGACAGTGAATTGGACGCTCCGGATGTACTGCCGCCACAGCAGCAACAACAGCAGCAGGCACCGCAACAGCTACAGGTGCAAGGCTTGGTCTTTGAGCAGCAGCAGCAGCAGCAGAATCATGTAGATGAACCCCAAACCATTACAACCCTGACCTTTACAAATCAGTCCTTCCCGTCCTTACAGCAGCCTCAGCAGCCGCCTTCACAGCCACCACCACAGCAGCAGCAGCAGCAGCAACAACAACTTTTCTCGCCTGTTTTGATCCATGAACAGCAGCGCCAACAGCAGCAGCCACCGATGCTTATCATGGCACGCTTGGCGACACAGCAGCAGCAGCAGCAACAGCAGCAGGCTCCGCAACCACCTCAGGGTATTGGCATGCAACCAGGTGATGTGACTGCCGTGTTTCCATATGACGCCGCAGTTGTCAGCTATGAGCAGCAACTGCAGCAGCAATTGGGACTCAAGCCACAGCAACAGAAGCAACAGATTGAGGAGCAGCAGCAGCAGCATCCGTTGCAGCCGTTGCAGCAACCTGCCAATGATGTGGATGGTAATGAATGGCATGGACGTGGAGGCGTGAATGATACCAATGCAGCTGCCACTGCCGCTTTAACCAATGTGCTGAAGACGCAATCATCGGCACTGGGCGAACAAGCAACGCCAACGTCCGGAAATAACAAATGGAGCAGCGAAATGAATGCGATGAGCAGCGCTGCCTCAAATGGGAGCAATAGCAGCAACAGCAACAAGCAGGAGTGGGCAACACCACGCGACAACAGCAGCGGTCGCGGTGGCTATGTCAATGAGAACGACAGCGGCAACAATCATTGGAACTCCTCGCAGCAGGATAGTGGCAACCAGATGCGTCGCAATTCTGGCAACTATCAGCAGCAGCGTCGCAATGGCGGTGGTGATGATCGCGGTCGCAACGGAGGCGGCGGCAACTATCGCACTCGCCAATATGGTAACTCAGCCCAGCAGAATGGACGTAACAGCGGCGTCTATTTCCGCAATAACGAGTCAAGCGGAGGCGGCGGCGGCGGCGGAGGAAACGGCGGCGGCAATGGCGGTGGCGGCGGCAACTACTACCAAAACGGTGGTGGCGGTGTTTATAATAAGGAGTCGCGTTATGATTCCTCAGGCGGCGGTTCCTATCGCAGCCAGCGTGGTGGCAATCAACGCAATGGCAATGGATCCTTTGGACGGCCGATGGGCGATCGTGGACGCAACACGGGCGGCGGAGGGCCCGGCAACGGTAGCGGAGGCTACATCAATCAGCGCCAATCACAACAGCAACGCATGCCGCTGGGCTTGGAAAATAAGAATTAGGCGAAGTGAAAAGCGTGGGAAAAGCGACGGCGCAGCTGTTTGGCCATGGCACATGTATTAAGAAAAAGCTCCTCTCATACACTCATACACATACACATACACATACACAACGCATATATAAGCATTACACACACACATACACACACACACTTATATATATATATATATGCATGCATGTATGTATTTGTATATATATTTATGCATATATATATAAATATATAGAAGCAGCGTTGCCACGTTGGCGTTCAATTTACCGTTAGTCAGCAACGTGAAAAGATCCAAAAAAAAAACAAAACAAAAAAATAGAAGCAAAATGAAAAAAAAAACTGTTTGCGCATTTTTTTATAAATACAATTTAATGTTTCTATATAATTATGATTTATTTAATTAATAATTAATAAAAACAAACACAACAATCTAGTTTTTAGAACACTTACGACTCAACCATAATACAGGAAAGCAAAACAAAAATATCAAATAAACAAAAATAAATGAAAAGGGTTTCTAAAACCCAATAGCAAAAAGAAGACACAAAAGTAAAAATAAAAAATAAAAGTGCATGGGCACTGGACAAACAGCTGTAAAATGAAGGCGAACAGAAAACAAACGTAGGGGGAAAAGCAGCTTGGAAAAGTGCGTACAACTTTTCCAAGAGAATAAAATAGATGGAAACATAAACAGAAAATAAAAGTATTTATACGTCTTAGCGATTAAATTACAATTTTGAAACATACAAATTATATTTAATGAATTAATATAATATATTGCGAATGGATGATGAACATATGAAAAGGAAACGCAACTTATGTAATTTACTATTAACAAATATATTTATAGTTTGTGCTCTTACTACCAATTTTATTTACAAATGTTTTTTTTTTTACAAATCATCGTGAGCGTGTGTTGTATATGAAAAGATAAATACATTATGGCCGAAAGAATAATTGAAGAAACAAATTATATACATATGTTCTTATATGCAACATAGTGGCATTAAACAAAAACTTATTTAAGTAAAGAATATTCTGCCTTATAGAGAGAACCTCGTCTTTCACATTGACTAGATTTGTTTTTGTTTAACTGGAGCTTTTGGCTCCGCTGTCGAACTGCTCGGGTCCGTTGTCGCATCGCATAGAAACCAGAGCCCAGCTAATATGAGAGCAATGCCAACGCCGGATAATAGTGTCAACGGTTCCCGATAAACTAAAGCACCTAAAATAAACTAAAGCAAAATGGATTAGTTTAGTAAATAATTCATATACATATGTATGTACTCCAACTTCAACCTACTGATAACACGTAATTGGAGGCAGCAGTTAGGACAGTTGCTGTCAACGTCTGTTGGGTCATTTGCAAGGCCTTCAAAAAGTAGCGCAAATTGCACACATTACAAAATAACATAAGGCCAAGCGGGAGCAATTGGATTATTGCGAATTCTAAACAAATATAAACAATTAACAATTATTTATTAGATGATTATTGGAAATACTTACCAGCATACGCATAGCCGGCAACTGGTTGCACTGCATTCGCCTGTAGTAGGTTCATTGCACTGAGAAAACTGGGTAATTTGCCAAAGAAGCTGCCACCGGCGGCGCATGCGCCAGCTAAGAAACTATAGCGGTACTTTAATAAGACATTCATTTCAGCTTATTTTTAAAGTTGATCAGCTGGTGTGGCGTTGCCAGCTTTATAAATAATCGTTCACTAGTTCACCACAACGATTTATAAGTGGCAGCTTACGAGAGTATCGTCTATGAAACATCGATTGAACAATAATTACAGCGGAATGTTAAAATAAATGTATTAATTGGAACCACTAACCATACCTTGTATGGTTAGTGTTGAAACCATGCAAATGAAAAAAAAACTTCAATTGGTGTTTCAGTTTTCATTTTTCTTTAAAAATCCATTCATTTTGTGTGAATGTCATATTTTTAATCGATATATCGGTAAGAGTACTAATCAAAATATTAAAATGTATATGTATATCAGCTAGAATCAGTGTTGCCGTTTTTTCCGGAGCAAAAAAAGCTAGATCAACCAAAAAAAAAATCCAAAAAAAGCAAAGTCGCGAGCAAAAAAAGCTTTAAAAAAAGCTGTTATTTATTAGGGACGGTACATGCTTTTTGAGCTCTGCATATACGCTTTTATTAGTTCCAACCATGACACTAGCGTTACCTGTGCCAATATCGACCAAATTTTTACTGTTCATCTTCTGAAATGCAAGCTCCTTTCTCAACCCTTTCACCATTGCTATAGCATCTCCACTTTCAAGCCTAATTAAGCTTAAAAAAGTGGATACTACAGCTCCACGTTCTACAGAAAAGTAGTTAACAACCAGAGCTGTTAAAAATTCCATTTGAATGGAAATTCAAAATGGGTTTTCAGAACAAAAACCCATTTTGAATTTCCATTCAAATGGAATTCTTAACAGCTCTGTTAACAACCACACTTAAATATATACAGATATTTAAAAATGAATTTAACACATTATTGACACTAACACTGACATACTAAGCAATTTTGTATAGCTTATATCGGTCGACTCGTCCAGCAGCAAGCTAAATTTTGAGTTGCCAAAATCCTTTACATGATCATCGCAAAAATGCGGAGCTAAAATGTTTTTAATAACATATGTGCACTTTGTGAGAAGCAGCTTTATTTTTAGAGCACGGGAGCAATTGCAGTGTGCTGAGCTACGAACAGACAAAGAGCTGCCTCCTCCTGCTCAATAGTCTTTGGCAATGGTTGTTGGACAAAATCTATTTTATTTTGTTCAATGCGCCGATATGCAAATCTCTAAGTGTCGCCGTTATATTGCTTTTGCAATAGCTACAGAAAGCGCGTGATGGATCGGTTAAGTCCTTCCTCAACCAATCTTTAAAATCTGTGCTATGCAGCCAAACAGTACGAATATTCTGCTTGTATATTTCTTTTGGCATTTTTAATTTATTTGAATAACACTTCTCATTAATTAGCGATGACAGTATTAGCAAAAATTTTAATAACCTAGAGGTGGGAGACTGAGCGATAATAGTGGTTGCTTAATCGATACATTTCCAATTTCAACACTAAATAATGTATGCAAGCAAAAAATATTGATAAAATTGGAAAAATAAAAAAAAATCTGAAAAAAGCTTTTTCGATTTTCAAAAAAGCTAGAATTCCCGCTTCCCGCTGTTTTCCAATTTTTCCCGCAGTCGGACTTTCAAAAAAGCCAGATCTGACGGGAAAAAAGCTGAAACGGCAACACTGGCTAGAATGTTCAGATCATTACTCGCAGCGCTCCTAGCCGTGGTAGTACGGCAATCATAAGACGTTTCATAAGATATTGTGTTGATAAGCTTTAATTTGCTGTACATAGTTTCCTTGCAATTTTTGTTGGCAATAGACAGTCTATCAATTCGCTTTCTTTAATTATTTTATTTTATTTGCCCATTTATTTGGTAATACACAAACACAAATGGTAAGTAGCATTAAATTTAACGTGTAATTTTCAGTTTATTAATTAATTTATTGTTGCAGGGGAGGGAAATGGCCTTAGACAATCAGAGGACATTCGTTGATCTTAAATCTCAAAACAATTGGAATCATAAGCTAGAAGCAGAGCTGAATCAAAATGTGTCGTCGGAGCAGATACTCATTTTAACTACTGGAATATGTTTTATAATTTACTTAATGGTTAAGTTTTTTATGGAAAATCTTAAAAGATCGTATAATGAATTGGAACAGTCGAGAGCAGCAGTACAATTGGTACAAAGTGTATTATAAGACAAACTTAAGAGTTGATAACATATATTAATTTCATATTATAGATGAAGGATGAAGTCCGAAATTTAAACTTGAAGCATTGCCACGAAAAGATAACTGATTTAGAACAAAGACTGGGAAGTCTCAATTCTGAGTTAAAACATAACCAGGAGCAGCTTAAAATTGAATATGTCAAAAAGGAAAAAGAACCAGATAAAAAAGAAGAAAGCTCATGCATAATATCTTAATGAATTTAATTTTTACTATGCGTAATTGTACAGAAAACAAAACAAGTCTTAATCATAAATACATTTATGTATACTACATTTTTTTAAATTTTCTTTTCGCAGATACATAGACCAAATTCAATTCATTTTAATTCATTATTTTATTTACAATTCATTAGGAACACTTTAAATCACCGATTGAGTTTTAAATATGTTAAAAAAGCGGTGATCGATTTTGTGATATCGAAACTATCCGCGAACCTACAGAGTCAGACAACAGTGCCTACTGAGTCAGACAACAGTGCCTACTGAGTCATTTAACAGTGTACGTGCTTATCATCATTAAAAACAGACACCAATGAATGAATTAGTTTCTAGTGATGGACAAGCTTTAACTGTAATTTCAAGTATTTATTTAAAGCAATCATATTTTATTAGTTCTGTCCTAGTGAATAATGCATTTTAATCGATATATCGATAATAATAGTCGAAAAAGTAAAATAATATAACAATTGACTTATAATTAATTTTAAGCTTTTTTAAAGTAAATTATTCAAAATTAAAAATGATTCAATTATTAGCTGACAGTAACATTGTTATATAACATGGGCTCCAGAGAATACATATTCTTACTCTTATCTCAAGCAAATGTATACATTAAAGCTGTTTAATGCAACCGAGCTAAAAGATGACTGAGCTAGAGATTTTATTTTTCTTCCTAATATGCTATATAATATATTTGGCAGTGATGAAAATGAAGGAAGAGCATATTAAATTAGAAGACGAAGCTGACAAGATCAGAGAAAGTGAACAAAAGGTATGTGCAATATGTTTCCAGCACCGATCGTAAACTTGAAAATGTTATCTTTGCGCAGTTAATGAATGACATCAGAGAGGAAGAAGTTAAACTTGGTTTTTATAAATACCATGCACAAATGGAGAAGAAACTTAGCAGCATGGAGTCAGAGTTGGCACTCAAAAACCAGCAAATTCGTAATATGCTAATTGAAAAGGAAACCGAAAATCCCAGAACCGAAGTCAACCCAGAACCCGGATATATAAAACAAAAGTGGAATTCCGTAAAATCTAAGTGCTCTTTTAAAACTACGTAATAAAGCGCCTTTACTGGCCAATTTGATTGTGTGATTCATAGTTGACACTAGCCATGCATGATTCAGTGCATTTGATAACAAATTGTAATCGATAACATAACATTTCTCAGAATCAGTTTTAGTTACGTTAGCTGATTTTTATAGTCGGACCTAGAATTCGCTGTGTTTACTTTATTTTTCATGATGAATTCAGAGATATGCGTGTTTTTTATAGTATTCTTTGTATTTGTTCTGGTAATGCAATGCTTTAAGAATGAACGCATTAAGTACCAAAGACGCATAGAAGTTATAAGAGAAAATGAAATGGCCGTAAGTAAATAAATAATTTTCTTTTGTCTTTGTGGCTTGTTAACTTTTGAATTTGTTGTTGCAGATAACTAAAGTTGTATCTGAAAATGAGATGCAACTACAAAATATTAAAAAGGAGTACGAATTGGAAAAGAAACAGGTCCCCGTGGTAAACAACATTGTGATCGCTAAAAAGAGAGAAGTCAAAAATACAAATGTGAATATCAACGTTGACTTTCATTTTGGCAAGCTTATCTAGAATCACATTAAAAGTTCGCCATATCACTCTCTATAGAATGTATTAATTATATATATTTATATATGTATGTATATATAAAAAAAACTACTTTTATCGCTTCCCAATGATAGCATCAACTGATTACAAGTCGCGATAGATCGATAACAAATTTATAAAATTCTGTTTTCTGTTTTTAATGTTTTTATATTTAATTATCTATACGAATGTAATTCTTAACCATTTGCATTATTTTGTAATGTTAATAATAAAGTAAATCACTATTAAAACACATACAATAAATAGATAACCTTTCATAGATATCAATCGTATCGATATCCCGATTTAGCGCGGTTAGTCAGTTTGGTTTGTATTAGAGTTGATAGTGGACGTGTTAAGAGATGTCCGCGCTTGTATTAATTGTTACTTTTGGAATAGGCTTCCTAATTTACATGGTACTTACGCATTTTATGGAAGAGCGAAATAGACTCAGTGACGAATTGGCAAAATTGAGATTGAATGAACAAACCGTAAGAAATGTGTATTTTTCATACAAATAATGTTGATAACGCAGATAGATATATTCATTATAGCTCAGGGAAAATGCCTATAACTTGAAACTTGAGCAGTGCCATGAAAAGATAAAGAATTTAGAAGACAAAGTTGGACACCTTAACTCTACTATAAAACATAACCAGGAGCAGCTTCAAATTGAATATGTCAAAAAGGAAACACAACCAGAAAAAAAAGAGGAAAGCTCATGCATAATAAGTTAATGAGTTTCATTTTTACTTTACTTTTACGAAACTATACAAAATAGAATAAAAAGATTGTTTTTGTGTGCCGACTTTTAATTCTGGGAATCACGTTTTTTAAGTCTCTTCATACAACACCGACACCTACACACGGAAGTATTTGCAAATGTGTGTGTGTGTGCAGTCCAGAAGATCGAATTGATAAATTGTGGGCTTTTCCGTTTTCAACAGTCAGCGACATTCCTCGCACACAGGCGCAGAAAAGCTCACAGATGTTTGCGAAAGTGTGTGTGTGTGTGTGTGCATGGTTGTCGTGAAGATGAATTTTTGAAGCACAGCGAAGTTTGCATGCCCTTTAGGGATGACCGATATTAGAAAATATCGATGTTGACATCGATGTCATAATCGAAAACTCAACATCGATGTTTGATAACATCGATGATGATATTTGCATTAATGACTGACAAATAAATAAAAAACAGTGAAATCGTTTTTTAAAATATATTTTGATAAGAAACAACAAATTATTACTATTATTCGTTCATATTAGAAAAACAGCGATGTTGACATAATCGAAAGATCAACACCGATGTTACGATATTGATCGCACAGCAACGCTGATGTTGTTGCTTTTAACATCGATAATAATCGAGCATCGATGTTCATCGCGCGTCCCTAATGCACACCGACGTTTGCATGCCCTACCCTGGGTTGAGTTTGTCCTAACGTACAAATTTGATGTGTGGAAGAAGTTTGTTCTCATATGTACATATGTAGGTTAACAGGATCGCTGATAACTTTTCAGGCATAGCTGCATATCCCATAAACATTGCAAGTTCATGCAGAAGCTCATGCATCAGTCAGCATAATTAACTTAGGAACTGCCTAATTTGTACATAAAGTAGAGAGCGTTTCTTTCAATTGGGTTTTTTATTTAGAATATTGTAATTTCACAGATAGTCTGCAGATAAAGAAGCTTTATTGACTGGTATTCATGGCGGAGGTATCCGAGCTCACATCGGCTATATGAAAAGAGCCATCTTCGGCGGGCAGATCATCTTCGTCTGTGTACAAGCGGCGTAGGCGCTCCTTGTATCTATTAAATACATATATACAAGATTATGAATATACAAATATATATGCATGTGGATGTCATGTTGGAACATACAGTTCGCTGTCGGGATTATTGTTTTGATTGCGACACTTGTCCAATTTCTTTTCAATGGCCTTAACTTTCTCCCGATCTGGCGGCTGATAGTTTTTGACCAACATGCGTATTTCTGAAATTATGAATTTGGCTTTAGAAGCGTCATTTGTGCATTTCCTTATTACCCACTGCGCACTGCATCGATTAGACCCGGCAGCTTCTCGCGGGCCGACACAAAGAGCAGGTCGGTGACATAGCTATCCAGGTTCTCTTGCTCTTTGCTGGCCGCATGTAGCACGGCAGCCAGTCCAATCTGCGATGGGGTATGGAGCAGACAGGCGTCTGTAAAGAACGTCGAATCGATAAAGCTGTCTATTTGCGGACGCAAACGTTCTGGATTTTGCATATTGCTGCGAGTCTGCGAATGGGTCAAAAGAGTGTGAGTCGCAGATATAGTTAAAATGAAGACAGAGAAATCGTTTCATGCCTTGATGTCTATTAGGAAACCCTCAATCGGGCGGAACGGATTGTGTATTGTGAGGTAGTAGTTAAGTTGGCCAATTAAGAGCAGCTCATTTGAGAGCACAATGTCGGTGGCCTTGTTGCGATCGCCTTTTATGTTGTTTACAAACTGATTGATCGACACATTGAACTCCTCCACCTTACAGGCAACAAACACGCAAGTGGCTCTAAAAGAAAAGCAAGGAAAGCAAATAAGATTTATTTCATGCATATTTTAAAAAATACTTAAAACTCACAGTATTTCTTTGGGATGATAGTCCATGGGCGTATTGTTTAAGTAAAAGCGCTTGAAGTAATGAAATGCAGTGCCAATTACGCATTTCGGCATAGGCGGATCGAAACGCCGGCAAAATTCAACTAGATAAATTTCATATTGTTTGAGCAACAGTCCCTCTTCAGCCGGCGTCAGAAAGTAATTGTCGAGGCTGGCTGACGATGGCGCTTCACTCTGATGCTCCTCGATGTAATTGGTGTTCTGCTCCACCCGGAATACCTGTAGCTGAGCCTCGTTTGCAAAAGTCCAAGATCGTTTTTGTGAACTTTGCGGATACATTGTTAAGCATAGCTATTTGCCAAATTACAAATTGTGTTTGCATTTGCCATTCACATGTGAGCTGCAATTTTAGCTACTATCGATAGCTTCGTGAAGGAATAGTAACAAATATATCGGTAGTTTTTTAGAGATGTCAAATGTATGGCAGACTTTTAGGCGCCAGTAAATAATCTATTTAAACACATTCAAATCATTATAAGATACAGATTTTAAAAACACAGCTGTTTCGGTAATCTGCACATTCCACGTGTTGCACATTTCAGACGCGGACAGTCAAGCTGTCATCCAAACTGCGAAATTGCCTTGATTTTCGTTGTATTTATGTCGGCATGAAATTAGGTCACTCAACTGTTTGTTCTCTCAGCAGCTTACGCACACCTCTCCTGTACGTTTGTCTGTTTTTGCAATGATCACATTTGTATACTCTTCAACGACATTTAAAAATAATTAATTTGTATTAGAAAATGAATGGGGAATGAACCTAGTGAATTTAGCTTTTTAGGTTTTCAGTGCATTTGTATTAAAATGCATTATTAGAAGTACCTTCCAGGTATAAATAGTTTTTAAATTGAGCATGACGAAGCTGACTTCGTACCAATAATACCCTTGTAGCTACTCTACACTGCGTTTTCTGTATACTTTGTATGCAAGGAGCTGCGTGCTGTGGCAATAAAATTGCAATTAATTTTTATTGACAACTCTGAACTCTTGTTACAACGTTTTGTTGTTGATCTTTAAGCGATTTCTCTGGCGCAATGTGGAAGGCGTTCTGCCGGTACTCACCGACCTCGGATGGGAAACGAAAGATATGAAAGACCACATATAATTGAACAGGGATCTGAAAAATATTTCAACACAATGACTTCTTTGACAAGTACGATATATGTTATGCTGTTCTATGCTGATCCTTTAGACGTCTTTCCGAATGGTCTAAAACCAACATGAAATAGACCACCCAAAATGGGGATCTACTTATGTAACACAATACAAATATATTTTGTTGCGATTAACGACTGTTGAACTTCGGGCGTACAATAAAAACGAAATAAATAAATAAATCTATGACTGAAAAAGAAATCAGTTTACAATAAAAGCTGGCCCCAGCATTTACAAACAATGAAATTCAATGCAATAATTCAATATTCAATTGAATTTTAAGCACGCCTCGGCTCGAGCAGAGCCTCCTCCTTGGATCTTTGAAACTAGAAACTGGCCCATGGAGTCCGACCGTCCGACCGCCCGTGTGTCCAGCCCTCTGACGGCAATCCATCTCAGCTTGTCTGTGCCGCACGCGCACAGACCGCGATCTATCTGAGTCATATAAGCATTGAAGTAAATACATACATACATACATACATGTGTACCCTGATGCATATGGAAGTGTGTGCGTAAGAGGGAATTGGCCTCAAAAACCACTTGACAAAGAAAACTGAGGTGGATTATGAAAAGTTACAAACAGCAGCATATGAGTGACACAGGCAAATGCAAATGCAAATGCAATCGAAGACGCTGCTAGATCTGGCCATACGCTGCAACTATTTTGAAGCGCTGAATATAGACGTTTTAAATGTATTAACTTTACCTTAGTCAAAAGGCTGCTTGATATCGAGTCCATGAGAGTTAGGAATCTCAAATTGGAGGAAGATTTCTTTCTTTATCAAATCTTTGAATACTCGGTATTCGAGGCAGCAGGCAGCTTTCAAAGAGTTCACCTGCAATAGGAAGTGTTCTGATTGGACTGTACTAATCCGAAGCATTTGCCACAATTTCTCGCTGTTTTAAACTATTTTGGAATATGCGTTAATCTGAGCAGTGCATGAAAGAGTAAGCAGAGAACGAGTTTATGTTGAAGAGCCATGACCTTCAGTGCAAAAGTCAGCTTCTAATATTTATTAAATTTTTTAAATAATATACAAGATAAAGAATCAGTTATAAAGTTTTCTACCTGTATAACAATTGTTTTCTTGCATGTATAACAATTGTTGAACTCTATCAGCGACATCAATAAAATCAATGCGAAAGTATCTTCAACAGGCATCTGCAATACAGACACACACACACACACACACAGACACACATACACACACACACACATGTACACACATGTACACACACATGCACACACACACACACACACACACACACATACATACACAAACTTAAACACTCACTTGCCCAATCACATTCGTTTTAGTTTAATGTATAAATGCATTTTAAAGTCATATATGTATGCGAGACGCCTCCGAACGGACTATGAGTACGTATGTACATATGTATGTATAAATATATTTGCAGGCACTGTTGTTGACGTTGTTGTTATTGCTGTTGTTGTCGTTGTGGTTGTTGCTGCTTCTATTGCTCGCTTCAAATATAGCGTGTGGTCGTGGATTATGTTCGGCTTTTGGTATCTCACTTTGTCGCTACTCTCAGGGGGCGTGTTTTCGCATAGACAAAAAAACAAACAAAAAAAGAAGCAAATAATTGAATGTGTGAATGCTCAAATTTGTCTGCTAAATATATACACATACACACATGTGTATGGGTGACTTTTCACTTGGGGCTTAGCCAATGGGAAACATGTATAAATACATACTTAACTCTACGCATTCATTGGCTTTGCTGATTTCACTTTCAGTTCGTTGCCTAAGTCTTTTGATTTCAAGTGACGCACAAACTTGAAGATATACAAATTTTGAATTAATTACCGTTTTGCAAGTAATTTCTATGTGCTGTAGAGAATGTATATAAATGTATTATATATATATATATATATATATATATATATATATATTCATTGAATCTATAACGATTCGAGCGATATTTATTTGTTATTTACTTTACTTTTGCCAGTTCGTTGCTGTTGTTACATTTGTTGTCATATATCTGCAGCATTGTCATAATTACATTTATATAGTCAATATCCACATAGCTGACATTTGGAAATATGTCAACCGGCTTACGTAATGAATAAGGCATCGACTATATACGAGCGTACGCCTCTCAGCTGGCTGTCTTCCAAGGATTGTGATGGATATACACATAAGCACGGGTCATGTGACAGTTGAATCGCAAATATATTAAACAATTTGCTGTAGATGGTCATGTTAAGTCTGCTCATGTGTCAATTCAATCGATGCAACTCTTAATGCCAAGCCAGCGATACGGAAAGTGCATGCGCCAGTGCCAGTGCCAGTGCCAGTGCCAGTGGCAGTGCTGCGGCCTAAACTTTCGGCAGAAATGAAAGATTTGAAATATTTTTGGATCATTTTGGAGATTCTGTTATTCTGTTAGGCTTATTTAGCATTTTTATTTTTTGTGGTTTTTTTTTATTTGTTTGCTGCCTTTTACATTGTGTTCGCTTAGCTTATATGTCTACGAAATAAATTATTTAAAATTAAGAAAACAAACAGAAGGGGGGAAAAAAACAACATGCAAATTAAAAATGACTTATGTATAATACACGTGCTAAACATAAACTAAATAAAAACACACAAATAAATGACAGTCAATTGTAAATTTGGCTAAACATGATTAATATTTATATATGTTGTGTTATAGTGTGTGTGTATACGAGAGTATTTTGAATCGCTTAAATGCTGTAATTGAGCTAAAAACAATTTATTTGTACATACTTTCACTGGCACCAATATCGAGTTGTTTGCTAATAGCCAAGTGGGATGACAGAGTGCTTGCCCAACACAATTGCCTGGGCAATCAGAACTGCAACAGCTTCCATGGCTCTATCCTGTGAGCGTCTGCGAACGGACCAGGGTCAGGTCGAGGGGCGTGGGCTTGCGCACAAAGGTGGAGGGCGAGGCGGATGGCAGGTTGGCTGATTCACTGAGTGGGCTATTGGAACTGTTTGCCGTGGGACTTACAGCATCCGTTCGCGCTCTGAGCGACAAATCTATGGGCTCCTCCTCCTCCGCCGGACTGCTCGCTGGAAACGGAAATAGCAGCTCCGACTTAAACTGCTCCTTGAAGATGGGCAACGGCGGCAGACTGCTGGCCATCAAAGCTGGCGGTAGAGTGAAGGGCGTAAAGGAGCTGTAGAGCGGTTCCGAGTGGCTGCGAAAGATATCCAGCAGCTCCTTGTGACGTCGCTGTTGCTGCTCCGCAATGTCCGCCTCGGAGCTGCCCGCATACGCGGAGCTGCTCTGTCGCACCGCCTTTCTTATGCTGTTGAAGGGCGTGGCGCTCAGCACGCTGGTGCCGTCGTCGGTGGGATCTCCGGCCGAGGAGGCGCCAGAATCGCTGGGCGTATTGCTGAGGCGGGACTCGAGTTTCAGCTGGCGATGCTGCTGCTGTTGCTGTTGCTCGTTCAGATACTTGGCTGCTTGCAGAAATCCAGGCAAACTGGGCGCTGGCGTCGAGGCAGTAGCGGCCGCTGCCGCCGCCGCTGCTATGGTGGGCGAGGTGGCCGCCGTGGCCGACTTGATGCAGGGATTCGTTTTGTCCTGGTACGTTTGTCGCGCCTGATTGCTTGCCTGCTGCAGTCGCGCCAACTGATCCAGATTGGCGTTGCTCACGCTGGCATTGCCCATTGTCGCGCCGCTGCCCTGTTGCTCCTGCAGCAAGCAGTGTATCTTGAACCAATTGGAGCGACGGCCATAACGGGAACCGCTCTTCGACATGCCCACCAGCAGGCACTTGCGCAGCCTGCAAGCCTTGCAAGCCGTGCGATTCTTCTTGTTGATGACACAATCCCCGTTGTGCTTGCAGCCGGCGATCGCTGCGATGTTGTTGTAGGTGCGGCCAAAAAACGACTGCAACGATGCAAAGATTTTCAAATCAATTTACGAGTTTGTGTTTATATGTTTGTAATGAAAGCTTATAAACAGTTTATAATAGCAGTTTATTTAGCAATTTTGTGGTGAAGTGCTTCAAAGCGTCTTCATTGATATTGATTCTATTCTATTTTTCTATCGATATAGATATACAAAATATTATATTATTATTTAAGTAATTTATTACGTATTAATATATTATTTTGTTAGGTAATTTTATTTTATATATAATAGTCAATTAGTCTAATATGATATATATATTTTGGAGTAGCTTAGTTCATATCTGCATTCTAAACTAATAATTTTATACCCTGAACCCATTGGAAATGGGAAATCAAGGTGACGAACTGAGTCGATTTAGCCCTGTCCGTCTGTCTGTCTGTCCGTCTGTCCGACTGTCCGACTGTCCGTCTGTCCGTAGGTATGAACGCGTCGATCTCAGAACCTATAGGAGCTAGAGGCTTCTATGGGTCCATGTATAGCACAAAAAAACCAAGTTATTTAAAAAAAATCGATCACTTTGCCCATGTTATTGTTATCGATTAAAAATCTCATCGAAATCAAGTTATTAAATTATATCTCGTACATCTTTGAAGCTAGAGTCCCCAAATTTTGGATTTATATTCATTTATGATTTATAAAATTTTGATTTTTGATATATTTTGGATACCAGCCAAATTTATATATTTTTTTTATAATTTAATTTTCAAGCTTCAATTTGTTCTGCTTTAATAAATACATAATTGAGTATATTTAAAAACGCAGATCGGGCGGTGTTCAGGGATCTCCTAGTCGGGCACCACCGACTAGAGTTTTCTTACTTGCTTAGTTTTAAATATAATAGTCAATTAGTCAAATATGAGATATTTATTTTGTAGTAGCTTAGTTCATATTTGCATGCTAAACTACATTTTTTAGCATTTTATGAACACTTATTATTTTATTTGTATTTTATTTGCACTAAATATAACATTTATTAGATGTTTAGCTAACTCTTTATATATATCACATATCACATATTAAATTTCTTGTTTGTTAGTCCAAATTGATATCGAGAAGGATCTTCATTTGTCAGCGCGCTATACTCTATCTTAATAATACTTAACTGTTAAAACTTTTCAAAGATATTCACTTCAATCGAGACAACATCAGCGCTTCAGAAATCATACAAAATATAAGACTAAATATCATAATTCCAGAAATTATTTGAATAAATAAAATTTTTTTTTTATAAGAGACTAGTTCGGGGTAAAGTATTTTGTTCTTTGAAACTTTAAACAGTACTGTGATTATTATGACGGTGAGTTCCAAATTCAAAATAAACTTTATGAATTATGATATTTTTGCAATATTTACACTATATGCACATACATACATACATATGTATGTATACATATGTATATATACTCACTTTGCTAAGTTTTTGAATTACAAATAACTTGATTGAAGATTCAAATCAGACTACAAAGTTGGGAAAATTAATTTGAATTTGTCGATTTACAGTTCCAAGCTGGATTTGCTAGTCAATCTATAAATTTTGATATATATTGATATAAGTTTCACTAATTTGTAATTGAATTTTATTTTGCTGTCTTCAGTTTGCGCCCGAGAGAAATCTAGCTTTTGTTCGGCGCTATTCTTGCTGAGGCTCTATGAGCTGTTGGCATTCAAAATCAATTATTGTTGATACCTTTTGCACCTGTGATTAGCATTCAGCAAGTGGCATAATTTCGATCAGCTCAGCGCCTCAATTACAAAATGTGCGTTAATAAACTGCCAACTGCTTGTGCTGGCCCCAGTTATTGCCTCTGCCCCTGTCCCTGTCCCTGTCCCTGCCCCTGCCCCAGACCCACTGATGGTGATTAAGCGAAAGAGTTTCATGCACTATTTAATGTATGTGAGTGCTTTTGTTTTGTTTAGTTGTTCGTTTGCTGCTGCTGCTGTTGTTGTTGTTGTTCTATTTTAGCCAACTCATTCGAGAGCTGCTGAGCCAACTTGTTCGCATCGATGTTGAAGTTCATTGAGCGCCATGTTCAGCGAATAAGTTAACTTTGATGCTTGGCTCTTGCCATTGCCCATTCGCTGAGTCATCTAATATGCATGTAATTTTTATTTGATTGACTGCAGTTTACAATTGTGCTCGCCTTGAGCTCTCCCTCTCCCTGTCTCTCTCTCTCTATGGCTGTAAATATATAGATAGTCGACCCATCAGCTGCTGCTCTAAATTTGCAGATCTTTTCCCATGGCATTTGAAGGTTCAGCCATTGTGCACGTCCTCGCATCTACTTAAAGTCAATTAAAAATCAATTAATCTACCGAATTGAATTTTAATTATAGCAATAAGATTTCTTGGTTGCAAAAGTAAAAGCTGAATTTGAGCTCATTTTCGCACATTTTGTAAGCAAAAGCAAAAGATTGCTTCCCACAATTGTAGATAAACATATATACAATATATACATATGTGTATATTGTAAAATCATCAACAATATATTGTTTATTAGTATTTACCTTGCAGCCCTCGCATGTGAATGCTCCAAAATGAAAACCAGCCGCTGGTTCGCCGCATACTTTGCACAGCTGGTTCATCTGAAATGCACAATTGATGTTTTTGAGTTGAAGATTTATATAAAAACAAAGTTTAGTATTAGCATCAATAGGGAATGATTAGACATATATAAATATATATAAGTGCTGCAATTGGTTGCATTTGAAATATAGTTAATGAATCGAACACTAAAAACAAATCATAAAAATATTGAATTTTTTAATGACTGTTTTATTTGACGTTGCATTGAAATAAAAGTTTTAGACTTTATTTTATTTATTTATATTTTATTTATTATTTTACATTGTTTGATTGCAATTCGAATATGTTAAAAATATACAGCTAAGCCATAATAGTCAAACCCTTGTAAAACCCTTTCTTTTGGTTATTGATGAAGAACTTGTCAGGCTTACGTAGAAGACTGCGCTCACACACTAGGCAACTGCAACAGTGAAAATACTTAACAGCAACAATAATAAGAAGGAGAAGAAGAAGCAGCAGCATCAGCATCAGCATCAGTGGCAGCATAACCGATGACCCACTGCGTTTCTCTTTACTTCGTTTTTTGTTGTTGTTGGATTTTGTATTTTGAGCTTTTGGCACAGGTCGTGGTTAGAAATTGAGGTATGCGACGACCGGTTTGGGCTGGCACCGCCGTCCGAGACAGGGTAACGACAACTCGATTCCCGGCCTGGTCGCACTTCCCTCCGCATGAGGATGGGTCGTGTTCACACATCTAATGTACGTAGTTACTTGTTTTCTATGTTCATAAAGCTAAGGTCAAGAAAGAAAAAAAGAATACAACAACAACATCAACAGCAACTGGGAAAATGCGCAAACATTTTGCGTCAATTATTTGATCAGTGTGGAAATGTTTAGGAATTTTGAAATACTTTTCACTGCCTAGAAATTGAAGTGAGATACATACAGACGGAATACCTAATGAAAGAATAAAGGAAAAACAAAATTAAAGTGAATTTTGCGATTGACTAATTGCCCTTTGAGGTGTTGAAGGTTCTTTAAGTTCTTTATCTGGATTGCATTTGAATGGAGCAAATTTTCTGGTTTTATGTTTGGTAATAATAACACTTTTTGCTGTTGATATCAAGGCTATTTGTTTGCGGAAAATTGAAGAGATCAATTCATATTCGCTGTAATATAGTTTTAGGATAACACATGATTGATAATCAAATTACTCTAGGCCCACGAATAAATTGGCTACCTTTGAGGTTGATAATTACTTTATCTGCAAGAACAACACTCAACTAAAATCGTTTCTTACTATCAAAGACATAATCTGTTGAAAGAAACTTGCCGGCATTTAAGTATAAATTTGAGCGAGAGAGAATGAGAGAGGGGTTACGGAGTGATAGAGCTTTTTTGATATCAGATTCTCATTCAGACTTTAAAGCAACTTCGGAATGGTATAGTCTTAAACAAAAGTATAGTCTGATACTAAAGTTCAAATAAAATCATTAGACTCATTATCTTGCACTTAAATAAGTTGTTTTGTCTTATATTCCTAGCTTGATATTAAATTGTTGTAAGTTTAAAATAATAACACCAATTTTATAAAATATATAAATAATTTACAAAATAAAAAACTTAAAAATAATATTAAAGAAATTATAAAAAAAACAATATAAAGGTTTAAAAAATAAAAAATAATATATATAAAAAAATATTAAATAATGTGAATGTTAAAAAAATAAAGAGTTTCAAAAAAATATATTAAAAAAAATTAAACAAAAATAATATATAATGTTTAAAAAAAATCTATTGAACAATTAAAAAAAACAATTATTAAATAATATAAATATTAATAAAAGAAAAATTTTAGTAAAAACTAATATATTAAGCAACCTACAAAAATAACATAAATGTTTTGAAAATTAAAAAAAAATTATAGAATATAAATCGCCGTTAGTCTTGAATCAAGTCCAATCTTAAACCTACTTAAAAACTTAAAGCTGACCTATGGCAGGGCTTTCTGATTTGCTTACATTTAAAAGGAAGCGCTTTACATGAACGTTTAGCTGCGATGAGCATCAAGATCTAAGCACAAAGTACTTGGGTTTTTGGGTCGTCAGCTGCGGCTTTTCTTTTGGCGCTTTGTTGAGTTTTCGCCATGGGCATCGGCATTGCCATCGTCTTGGCCGATCGCAATTCAGTTTTTTTCTTACTTATTTATTTATTTATTTATTTATTTATATAAAGGTTTTCTGGAAAAGCGCACCGCTGTGCCTAAAATTGTCACGGTTTTTTGTGAAGGTGCAAATTTAATGTTTGCCAATTTAGCAGCGCTCGCTGTCACCTTTGGTGTCCATTAGCGCGCGTTTATATGCAAAGTGGCGGTCTGGCGTGTTCGCCATTATCACAGGAGCAGCATCACGCCGGGCCACCACCTGCTGAGCGCTGGCCGCAACTGCCAAGCGCGATTCGCCCTCCTGCCCAGCCAAACGGTGTCAAGATATGGACACAATAACGAACTTACCGGCAATGGGAATGGAAATCCGAATGCGACTGGCAATCGGAATGGGAATGGGAATGGGAATGGGCAGAAGAAGGGTATGGGTATGGATGGTACCACAACAACATGGCAAGACGTGAAGTGCTTATGTTTAATGCTTGGCATTTCCGCACTGGCACTTTATTGGGTCACAGCTCTCTTTAGTTCTGCTAACTTCTTCAAATTATATATTAACTTAAATTTATTGAAATTTTTTAAAGATTTCAAGATGCAATATCAACATGAAACTTACGGCTTAAGCAACACAAATTTGCATCTGCATCTTTGTTATTCAACTGGCTAAATGACTAGGTCACTTAGACATTTTATCTATCGACTTCTGTTTTGTTAAAGCATTCTCAACTGATGATTATTTATTATGTAAATTTCTTATATTAAATATAATTTGTCTAAGTTTATGATTAACGCAAATCCATTTGATAAACTGAAAATGTTTTCCAAATTTAAAATTTAACTTTGCCCAGGATTCCCTAGAAGCAGCAGAGTCAAATGAATTCCTAAATATAATATATATATTATAATATAATATATAAGTTAAAATATCGTTAGGATATTCGTACACAGATCGTGCAGAACTTATTCTCTTAGTAAGCTTAACTTAAGATATATCTTGCATTTTATATATGATTTGTAGCAAAAGTAAATTTGCTATTTGTGCTGGAAAATTACCAACTTTAGCTGTCGATTGCAGTCAAAGTCTCGAGTACCTTCGAATACAAGTTTTTTGCCTGTTAATTTTTGTTTTTTTTTTTTTAAGTTTTGTTTGCTGTTCACTGAGAACAGAAGCAAACCGAATCTCAATCATTTGGCAACAATGAGAACAAGATCAGTTGTGAATATACATTGAACAAGCTCATCAAGTAGCCGTTGACAGAGCCGAGCGGGCTCTTGGCGACGGCAAAGGATTTTCAGCAATAAGCATGGCAAAGAATAATAAACAGAAATGTGTCCTTTAAAGCAAACAAAATGTTCTACACTGCAAATCAGATAAAAGGCATTTATCCCGAGCATGAGCGAGAGCCTTTTGAACAAGACCCAAAAAAAAGGAGGTGTTCAAACAAGCAAACCACGATTGTTGAAAAATATTTTGCAGCAGATACAAAATAGAACAAGACAAGGCAAACAGGCAAACAGGAGCACTGTAGACAAATACCAGGTCGAGATCAACTCAAATATCGGTGACACACAGAGTGAGTGAGTAAGAGAGAGAGAGAGAGAGAAAGAGTACAATAAACAATTGCCCATAATATGCTTTATTATTAGCCTCTGCCAAAAGACATCGCAATATGCAAATCCATTCAACAGAGTCACACGCTCTAGTTTGAATTGTTCGCTTCCTGACTGCCAGCTAGCCAGCCAGCTAGTCAGGCAGTCCGTCCGTCCCTCAGCTCTCTTATCCTTGTCTACTCTGGCTCTGCCGAACAGCTTCCTCAGCCCTTTTCTGCTTGATTGCCAGCAGCAGTCAGACAATTAAATGTTTGAATATCTTCAAGTTTTTTTTGTTGTTTTTTTGTGTGTCTTCTCTCGTCGCCCTTTTGTAATAATTTCTTGACACTTATCGCACAAAAGGCAATAACATAATTAATGAGCATGTCAATGAGCGTCTTTTGTTTTCAGTTGCGCTTCCTGAATGTAGTCGCTTAGCTAATCCCTTGAGCATGACATGCGAGAGACCCGCTATGCAAACTGGTTGAAGCCGATATCCTTCAGATATCATCATAACTATTCCAATTGAAATTCCAATACAGACCTCATCTGTCTCCATACAGCAATGCATTAGCATATGATTAATATTAATATATTATATTTTGTAAATAATTTTATCAGATTTTAATAGCACCTATGACTAACTAGCTATAAATCAGTGAAATGTCAATGAATATAATATATAAGCAGATGATCCTATAATGATGAACACTAAACTTGATGATCGTATATACATTTACATATATGTATATACTCGCATGTATGTTTTATAAATATTATTAATTATTTTCTTTATATTTCATTTGAATTTATACACTCACCTTTTCACAATATTTTTATGCAGTAAACTGCATAAATTCTTTAACTTTACTTTATTTCTCAGCTCAAGTTTTCGTTTTTGTTTTTTATTTATTTTGATTTAAATATATCACGTAAGAGATATTAAATAGTAAACTTTACACAAAACCCACTTTTTTCTATATATATTTATTTCACAAATCTTTAAAACATATTATTTTGTAATAATAATATTTATTCGATTGCATTATGTGGAGCGCTTTTGCTGTTGCTGTTGCACTATTTTGGCGACGGCTTTTCACAAAACTTGGTAGTCGTAAGTCGTGAGTCGTGAGTCACGTGCGCGAACCGTTACCGGAGAGCGCGTGTATCCTCAAGTGAGATTGTTTCAGTTAGCGGTATTCTGCAGCCTTGCGATGCTTTGCAGCGTAGCGCCCATCCGAGACTAAATCGTCATCATCGTTCTGAGCTCCAACCAGCCGACTGACTGGCCCTGGCCTCAAAGATCATCAGCCAGCAGCAGCAAGCAGCAAGCAGCAGGCAGCAGGCAGCAAGCAGCAGCCAGCAGCATTTGAAGTCGCGCGCGCACGCGTCTTCACTGTATTACGTATGTGTGTATGTGTGTGTGTGTGTGTGTGTGAGAGACAACCCAGTCGGACATTTTCATAATAATCTATAGAATATGTATGTATATTGTACTATGTAGTCTAGATTATTAAAATTATATGTGATGCTGCAGTAAGTTAATAATATAGCAATATGATACATATTTTCTGAAAATTTTATGTGTTTATATTCACTTTAGCTAAAAATATAAAATTTTAAATAATATTCTAAAAATAATTTTAAAATTTGTATACATTTTGTAATATTAATGGGAACAAAAATGTAATGCATATATTAAAATATTAAAATTATCTTTATTATAATACATAATATAATATTTAAGTTTAAATTTAATATAAATTTTAAAAATTAAATTTTACCAACAAATTTAAAGTTTTAAAAAAAACTCAAGATAAATATATATAAACAATTTTCAGAAAATAATTATTATATTATTAAATATTATGATTTTTATGTTTTTAAATTAATATAAATTTAATTTAAAATTTGAATTAAATATATAGAAAAAGTCAATAATGAAATTTTTAATAAATATATACAATTTAAACTTTAAATAAATTTTATTGATTTAAATTTAATTAAATTTTTAAAATTTTAGACAAATAAATAGATTAAGTCAGCTATTAAATTATTTGATTTCTTAGTATATTGGCGTACCAAAATATCAAGTGTTAAAATTAAATCACAAGTCTATTTTTTTTTTAAACACTTAGAAGTCTACATATAGGAAAGTAAACTATCCATAAATTAAATTTCATAGTTAACTTGAAGAAACAAACAATTATCTCACAAAACTTTTGCGCACACAGCTGATTTTTAGCATGCTGACGCACTGAAAAATCAGTTCGTTGCTTTACAGAGCGCAAGCGCAAATTTCCTGTTTACAAGCGGCTGCTGCTGCTGCTGCTGCTGTTAATGTTAAGTGCTGTGAACTGTTAAGAGTCGGGTTTGTTTTGTTGTTGTTGTTTTTGGTGCTGCTGCTGCTGCTGCTGCTCTTTGGTTTGCTCTGCTCTTTATGCTCTTCATGCTGAATTGTGGTTGGCTGTTGGCAGCGGCACGATCCGCCAGCGTTCGTTTGTTTTCATTGAATTTCTCGATGTGGTTGGCTGTTGATTTTTTCATACGAATCGCTTTTGTTGTTGCATTTGACTTTACACACAGTACAGTTATTATCGCGCGATTGCATGCGCCACTGCTGCTGTGTGTGTGCCTCTCTCGGTGTGTGTGTGTGTGTGTGTGTGTGTGTGTGTGTGTGGCTGAGTGTTTTTATTGTAAATGTGCATCCATTTGTATTCGTATTGGACTAATGTGGCAAAGAGGTGGGCACTTAATGCCCGCCGAGCTGTGTAAATAAAAGCGCGGAGAGACCAGACCGAACAACATTTTCTAACGAAATTAGTAGCTTGTTTACAAAATGGTGAAAACGAGTTTGTCGCTTAAGTCTTTCGTTTAATGACACTAAATAAAGTTGTGAATTTGAAGTACATACTATATATGTTTAACACACTCGACAAGTGGCCCTCAGTGTGAGGAGGGTATTTTAGGAGTTTGAAAAGTTTAAAAAAAATAGTTTTCAGCTGATGCCGGCCACGTGGCGTCTGTCTAGCCTAGACCAATTGCCAATTGTTCATATCACGGCTAGAAACAATTCGAGAAACTCTTTTAACGCATTTTTCTATATCTAATTGAATTCTCGTGTCATAAGCTAGATCGCAAGAGCAGAGCAAGAGCTGATCCTAGGGCACGCAACGCCAGAGCTTGGCTATGAGCTGGAGCTGAAGTTAGACTCACTTGTGTCACTTCATGATGATGATGATTTCATTTTAATAACACCACTTGCAGTTGCATGGCCGGGCCGAGATCCATTTAATGCCCGCCACCCGCCTCGGCCCGCGCCACGTCCCGCTGGGGCCCGTGCGTCAACACCAGTTGACGGAGTAACAAGGAAGCGCAACACTCTAAAACGACGTGTAATTTATCACAGCACGAGCAGCATTTAGCCATGAACTGGACGTGTACATTGCGGCTGCTGCGGTTAGTTTTTCTCTGACTTGGCTGTCAGCATCGCTGTCCTCTTCATAATCTCTGCAAACGCATTCAAAGTCGTCATCGTCATCGTCGTCGTCGACTTCGTCTTCGTCATTTCTTCTCGGTAGGCAAATCTGTTGCATCTGGCAGCGTTTTAATTTTAATTAAGTTTACGCGCTAGTCAGCCCCAACTGCTGGTTTCAGCCAACTCCCAGCCCCTCCCCAATGCCCACAGCCCCACAGCGGATTGTTTGCAACATCAGTGGCAGTGGGTTTTTATGGAACGACATGGTCATAAGCCGGCGTACCTGCATACGGGCTCACTCGCGTGCTCATGGTGATGAGTTGGAGCATTAGCTTTGATGTCTGCTCATATTTATTAGAGCGCAATCTACTTCAAATTATTGTTGACCAGTGCGCAGAGAGATTAATTTAGCTAGATGATGGCCAGCTTGAGCAGCAAAAAAGGAGAAGAAAATATATTTACAGAGATATATGAAAATCGTTTTCTGTACAAAAATCAAAGTTAACGTATGCAAATCGTACGCAAATCGATAGATAAATATTTGAAACGACTGCAAGGCCAAATTTAAGAAAATCCAATGCGAATTCCGTTGATGAGGATGTTGAAAGACTTAAACATGCAACATTGCCAAATACAAATTGTCGTTGGCCAAAAAGAGTCATGGCCAGCAGAAATAGGCGACAAATCTGCTTCTGCATGCGGCCTGCATGCCAAGTGCCAGACCAGACCAGACCAGACCAGACCAGAGGCTGCATCGAATTGGAGACTAATGCGACATGGTCACATTGGCTACATTGGCTGCATTGGCTACATGGTGACATTGCGACATTCGATCGATGCCAAATCGATCCAGATACAGATACTTTAAATCACAATTTCAGCTGAACGCAAGCCAAGCCAAGCTAAGTTTAAGATAACAAAAACAACAAAAATTGAAAAATAGCTGTGCGCACATGTCAAAGGCGGTAGCAAAAAAAAAACAACAACAACAATAACAACAACAGCAGCAGCAGCAGTAGCAACAGCAGCAGCAACTGCGACTTGGCAGCAGCATTTTATTTCAATTTCAATTGATTGTCGTACAATCGCCATGAATAATTCAATTTTACAATTGCATTGCCCGCTGCTCGCAATGGGCGGCTAGAGCAGGATAGACGCACTGAGTGGGCGCACTGAGTGCAATAGAGATAGACTATCAGACACGGAACATATTTTAGCCACTGTCTACTGTCTGTGCTGCTGGTGCTGCTGTTGCTGCTGTCACTGTTGCCGGTAGCAGCAACAACAACAGAGTTGACGATGAAGACGACCACCTATTACACATGATACACACTCGATATTGGATGTACTCGTGCTACCAGAAGCGCTCGATTGACGCACACTAGGAAATGTTTTTAGCCAGCTTACAGACAGTGAGGGAGGCAGACGAGAGAGAGAGAGAAAGAGAGGGAGCAGCAGATGATGGGCAGCTACATAGTACGCCTAAAGTACAGAGAGTTGAGGCGGAATGTGGAGACGATACTTGTGAGTTACTTAGAATTCTACAACCTTTGCACTTCTGGGTCGCTAATGCATTGTCAGCTGTTTAGGTATAGATCAAAGTTGTTTATTAAAAAGTGTTATTAATATTTTAAAAAATATAAATTTTACTATTTTAATTAAATCACATTTTACTTATCTCACACAAATCATAAATTTATATTAATTGATGGCGTCAACTGAGCTTCGCTGGTTTGCCTATTCTCTGAGTATGGAAACAATTGAAATAAAGCAATAACAGCTAGATCACATCATTTCTAATTTTACATTCAAGCTAAATTTATGGCCGTATGTGTGAAATAGCAAATTATTTAAATGATCGCTTCGAGTTTGCTGACCGAGCCTACAGCATGAGGTCGTCTCGGCTTAATATGTCCTGTGTTTGCCCGACAATATCATCATGAATTTTAACGCCAACCTGTAATCTGTATGCTACGGCAGTTATACAATATTTCTTTACTTTATCCCTATTTTCGGATGTTCATTGCCATGCACTCTGAGTCGGGGTTTCTGTAAATTTTACTAGAATTATTTTCACAAGTCTAGCAATTATAAGACAATCTATGATCAATCTCAGAAATATAGTTATCGGAAATAAAATAACGCTTAATTCATCAATCTATGTATGTAAGTGTTTTCCTAATATAACGTTGTTCAATATCATTATTTGCTACTGTTGGGACCTACAGTTCCGCTCAACTGAATAGGAAAAGTTGAAAAAGTTATATTTCTTCAACTAAAATTCCGATTTGAATGAAATAAGCTTTGTTATACCAACAAATTACAACAAAACTTTCAGACAAATCGGAGTTTTCGTTAAAGAGGTACAACTTTTTCAAATTTTTTAAAAACTCAAAAACCTATTCAGTTAAGCGGGACTACATGTACATACTACATATGTCCAATCAATCGCATCGCAGCACTGTTTTTACAAAAAAACGTTTTTGTTTATAATGATTTCAAAGCTAAACTAGAACTGAGTTTAATCAGACTTCTCAAGTAAATCGGACAACATAATTCTACAAAATTAACTTAATTTGATTAGTCAATTAAAAAGTTACTTAATGTTAAATTAATTTAAAATTTAAAAACAAAATATTTTTGTAAATTTTGTGAACACTAGTGACTACTTTTTAAAGAATGCAGCTAGCAGTTGCTCACTATATATAATATAGAATATTACTACTACTACTACTCCAATTACTATTACTATATATATTACTACTACTCCCATTACTATTACTACTACTTATATTGAACATATGTATATTACTACTACTACTTTATTATTATTTCTACTACTACATATATTACTACTACAACAACTCCTATTACTGTTGCTGTATATATTAATTCTATTGCTACTCTGATTACTATTACTAATACTACTATTTTACATATTACTACCACTATTTTACTACTAGTACTACTACTACTAGTACTTCTACTACTAGTACTACTACTACTAGTACTTCTACTACTAGTACTACTACTACTAGTACTTCTACTACTAGTACTACTACTACTAGTACTTCTACTACTAGTACTACTACTACTAGTACTTCTACTACTAGTACTACTACTACTAGTACTTCTACTACTAGTACTACTACTACTAGTACTTCTACTACTAGTACTACTACTACTAGTACTTCTACTACTAGTACTACTACTACTAGTACTTCTACTACTAGTACTACTACTACTAGTACTATACCACAATACTACTACTATACTACAATACTACAATTACTGCTACTACTACTAATACCATTACAGCTACTATACTACTACAACTACAACTATACTTATTACTACTACTACTACTACTACTACTACTATTATTTAATACATATACATATATTATACATAGCATCAATTGTTGAGTTAGTTCTTTAGCCCTTCTTTATTTCCAATTTTTAAGTTCATCTCATGGCAGAACAATGACACAATTGACTCTAAGTTATTCCAATACTTCTCTAACCACACCCAACTATGCAGAGCGAAAGATCTTGTTACGAAGAAAATAAAATTCTCAACCACTTTCGATTTTTTGTCGTATTTCTTTGACGCGAAATACAAATGTGAACAAATGATGCCAGATGCTTTTCTTAAATGTAAAAAAAATGTATTAAAAACGGAAATGCATCAAAACATCATCTTGAACCATTAGCAAGCTACAGTTGGATTTGCTACCCCTTGCCTCTTGGCCTAATTCATTCATAGTTTGATTAATGGACTTATTATGCAACAATTATGTATGTAAACATTTCATTTCCAGTTTCAAGAGCACGGCTCATGTCAAATTAATGAACTTGGCTCTTGACTTTGACACTTCATAAAGGTGTCGACGCGCCAGGATGTGCGGCAGGATATGCCGCTTGCCAGACTGGGACGCTAATTTCATTTGCCTCAGTTTTATGCACAGGCAGGCCGCTCCCAATCTCAATGCCAGTCCCAATCCCTGGCACACATAAATCAAACACTGAAGAGCCAGCCGAAATTTGCATAACTTAGCAGCACTGACATTGAACTCGCCCAGGCATTCTTGCATTCGGATTCGTTCTGCTCAAAAAAGGAAACTAGTTTCGTGTCCTGCCGTGGAACCGCTTGCCACATGATGAACGAGTGTCAACAGCCCGGCAGCATAGGCATCGTCTTGCGAGTCGTTTTCGCATTTGCCACAGGTCGCATCTGCGTCATGCAGCCACGCATCTGCGCCGGCAACGGCCGCGCCTTTTGGGGCACATACTTTGCCAGTGATGTCATCACTGCGCACATTTCTCCAGCCAGTCGTATAAATTCGTAGCCCAATTTGTTAAGAGCGCGCGTGCTTCAGTTTCGCTCCTCACAGCTCCATGTCGGCATTTCCTCAAAAGAGCCTAATAACAATTGTGCGATCTGGTTTGGGCCTCACTTCGTTTCAGACGCTCCTCTAAAGAGATAACGCGTGCAGTTGCTCCAAACTGAATACCAAATACTCTTCGAATTGTTAGCTAATGGAATTGCAAATGAATATTATAAAAAAATTATTTATCAAGATGAACAAAATTAATGTAAACAATAGAAAAATTTAATAAAAAATGATTATTTAGATATCGAAGAAATATTGCCAAAAGGTTTTTGGCTACAAAGTGTAAAATATATTGAAAGCAAATTGCAAAAAAATAGTTGAAATATAAAAGAAAGAAGAATGTGATATTTAAAAACTTTCAAGTTAAAGTTTCTTCATTACATTAAATATATTAAATAAAATTATAATTTATATTTTTCATAAAACATCAACAGTTTTATTAGCCAACTGACTGCAAAAGTCATGAGTCTCCACTTCAGTTAGGACATATAACACCTTTTTGCATTTGCTTGGCATTTGCAGGCCTACAAAAAATTAACAAAAAATTATAAAAAACATAAATAAAACGAGTGACAAATTGGAGCGCCTTCAACTTGGTTTTTGGGTGTAAGTAGCGCGTACAGCTCGAAAACTTTGGGGCTTGGCCAGCACAACAAAATTTAAAAATAAAAAAAATAATATTTTTAAGTGGATTTCGTTTTGTGCACCGAAAAGCAAAAGAAAAAAAATTGGTTTACCCTATAAATCTCGGGCATTTGGTTGCGTTTTTACGACTGACATTAATTGAATTTGGGGATTCCGGGGTGATTTCTGGGGCATCTTGAGCTTGGCGTAGCACACGCTCCATTTGATTTATAGGAAGTGCGTAATCTTCGTTACAAATTGCGAGGTCAACTCACTTTGGGGGTAAGGAAACCAAAGTTGGGCTCTCAGTGGGAATTGGTTGTAGCCGCCCGTTGCAGCGGCTTTAGAACAAAGTGCAGTCGAAATGCCAAAACAATTGCTTCACATTTCCGTGGCTGCATTTGCAACTTTCTTTCGGTATGCTTAATAGACCAGGCCAACTGGGCTAGTGCCTGTGGCAGTGGCAGTGGCAGTGGCAGTCCTTAGAGTCTGAGACTAGTCGGCCTCCGGCTAGAGATCAAAGCTCGGCGATATAATTGGTCGTTGTTTTGTTTGACCGCAGATCGGCGCATCCTCAGCCCATGGAGTGGAGTGGGGCTGCCTGCCCGCTTAATAATAATTCGTTTTGGCAAACAATGTAAATTCTTCATTAGCCTAGCTTCCTAATTTGCTTTGCTCTAGGGGCTCTCGTGGCTCTAGCGGCTCTAGGGCAAGAGGAACGTTTGGGTAACTCGGTAATTGCAGGCATGCCTGATCAAGAGCTCCACAGTGTTTGCCTGAGATCTGGATAAAGGTATTTATGAGGGTTGAGCTGAAATTCGTTACATTTTCGAGTGGCCAACTCTATATTTGGGAAATGTGTCAATGGCTGGAGTGTAAGTCATGAAATACAATTAACTCGAAGCTATAAAATCAAATAATTTCTTTTGAAAGCAATTGAAATGGAATTTCAATGGAAAATTCATGCTTTCGCATTGTAGCTAATATAAAGTTTATTTTGGCATAGACTTAGAAAGTTGTTCGCTGTCATCAATCAGTTATTAATTACTTCAATCAAGGCAGTCGATGAGCTTCGCATTACAATCGTTCGACATTCTGGGGTGCATATTCGAAATGCTCGATCTGTCGCAATTTTTCACTCCACATGGTATTGAGGCAGAGGCAGAGTCAGAGGCAGAGGCAGATCGCAGGCATGCTTCGCTGATTGATGGATTGATTGAGTGATTGACAACGGCGCCAATAAGAACCAACTGTCGCTTAGGCTGACAAGCTATCGATAGTTCACGTTCTCCAATTAATTAAATGCCAAAGACAGCCAAATCGACGCACTTATGGCTAAGTTGAGTGAAGGTTTCTGATATTATAAGAATATTATATATAAATATATAACTTTTTCTACTGCCCCATGGGCTGGCCTGCACATATTATTGTTCGTGTATATTACAATAGGAATTTCCTGTTTTATTTGTTGTTTATTTGGTTGACTTGGCGGTGTCGCCGACTGCCGACTGCCGACTGCCGACTGCGACCATTCTTTACGACCAGCAATAAATTTAACAATTTGTTTAGTGCAGACACACACACACACACAGAGGTCTATAGACACGCAAAGTGTCTATGCTGGACCATATATGGTATACCTGTACCTGAGGCGCAGATGCCAAAAGCACAGCAATTTGTCGAGCGGTAAACAAAAAACGCTTTGGGGCCACTGGGAGCTGCAGCCAACTGGTCTTGATATCAAACTTCAAGTGAATTGTTTTTAGCCAACGGCGCATAGAATCGAGCAAAAAAGTTCGAGTTATTACGTTTACTTAGGCATAGATGTATATAGGTATATAGATACACTTCAAGGTATATAAGTTTATAGATATATGTACATATATTTATGCATTTAGAGGTATATTTGTATATAGCTATTATATAAGCTTTAAGTATATGTGTTCATAAAAATAGTAGTGCAACCGAAATGTTAAACTTCAAAATTTTGCTATAAACATAATGAAAACAATTTGAAACGAGTACTAAGATTTACAAATTCAAATTGTTTTCAAAATATGTTGATCACAAACATTTGCTGTCCATAATTTCCGTCGCACTACTATTTTTATGAACACAGCTGTGTATACCTCTAGGTATATAAGTTTATAGACATATGTATATGTATGTATATAGAGGCATATACGATGTAAACATGAGAAATCCAATAAGGAATATATTGGAAATTGCGGCAGCTACAAATGATGTATAAATCTATGGACAACATAAGACGAAAATGCTGAAAAAAATGCATTTCATCTTTATTTTTGGTAGATGCTTTTTTAAATGTAAGAACATGTTAAGACGGAGTTCTGAATAAGTTTACAGAAATGTTAAGTAAATTGTTCGTAAGTGATGTATGTAACTATGTATTTAACATGGACATTTCGCTTATGCCAAATTCTGAATCAGTTTACTTTTGACTCTTTCAGAATAAGAGAGCTCATGAATTCTGGTAAGCTTTATAACCTGTCATACAATATATTTGCTCTCTAATAATCTCACTTTTATTTACTCCCTTCCATTGCGCATTCACTATCTCTTTCTCTGACTCTCTCTCGCTCTCTTTTCTTAAACAGTTTTCGAAAACTAAGCAAATTGAAAAAGCAAACGAAATTATTTGATAAGTGTATGACAAATATAAAAAAAAAAGAAAAAGAAAATGTCAGCTCTCCATATTGTGGTTAAAATTTGAGTTGACTCGAAACCAGGATTCAGAGAGTTACTTTCTCTGTTGTTGCTAGGCGCATGGAGACGAGCTTAAATTCGGCACACTGACGCTGAAGATGAACTAGAGCCGAGCTGAAGACTAGACAAACCAGGCGGGAATTCGTTGCGCCGCATGCGCGTGCCCCGCCTGGTCAAGGGGTCGTCGTCTGGCGTGCGGACATCTCGCAAGGCTATATACAATATTTCTTAAATTAAATTATCAAAAAGAATTTCGCTAGTTGGCATGCCTAGCCCGAACTAGCGAAAGATTCGCCCCGCCACGCCCCAGCTCTAGCTCCAGCTCCAGCTCCAGCTGCAGCTCTAGCTTCACAGTTTCGGCCCAAAACGAAAAACCTGTCTTTCGCGAGGGGGCAAAAGAAATTCCGAAAATTTTCCCACACTTCTTGCAGCAGCAGCACCAGCAGCAGAAGAAGGCAGCACAGACTACACAGCTACTCATATTTGTTTATGGCCAGGTCGTTCTCTATCCGCGCGTGTGTGTGTGTGTGTGTGTGAACGAGTGGAGCACATGTTGCATTTGCCTCCGTCTGTTGCTGATGAGCTGCATTATATGGCTGGCAGCATATCGGCATCCATCCACGAGGCCGCGGCCAATGTGGAGGCCAATGCCAAATGGGCATCCACTTGTTGCAGCTATTTACCTTTTGGTTCTGCTTGTTGCATTGCCTCTTCGGCTTTTCACTTTAGTGTCTGTTTGTGCTATTGTTGTTGCTGCTGTTGTTGTTGACACCAATTCCATTTGCATACGCCCTTCCGTGCAACGAATTGCGGCAGCAAGTGGAAAGGAACTGCAAATGAAATTGTTGCTGAAACTACATACATACATATATGATGATATCTTCACTCGTTTGCAAATGTTGCACATTATTTTCCAAATTAATATCAATTTATCTTTACATTTACATATATATATGGGAAATTTCATAAATTTATGTTCTGTCTTAGAGGAATTAAATATTTCTACAATAAAATTTGATTTGAATTGAAAATTCTTCATAAATATTTCTAGATGCCAAAGATTTTACACCTAAGATTTTAGTTATAAGCACTAGGCAATAGGGCTTAGATAAACGATATTAAAAAATTTTAAATTAGTTGAAGAGGGAAAAAGTCCTTCAAATACCCTAGCTTTCTTATACAACAAAGTTTTCATTTCGTATTCAGAGTATTTCTGGTAAATAAATATAATTTAATTTTGTTGTATAGTGTAGATTATTAAGTTATTTTTAATCACAATCATTCGATAAGTTATCAAAGAGTTCTTAGATAAAACTTAGCCTCATAAACTTAAGCCTCAATGAACCTTTTCAGTTTTTCTTCCTTCTTTGATCAGCCTTTATAAAGTTTGAGTTGATTGATATATCATAATTTGTAACCATCATCATTAGCATCATTATTATCAGCAGCAGCATCATCATCATTTGCGACAAATGGCGCAGAGCTCGTTTAGCTACGCATAGTTTAGTTTATTACGTCGATTAGTTGCACTATAAGCAACACCTTTAACTGCCAACAAATTACAACTTTATCATGCCGCAAACGATGATGCTTGCGGATGACTGGATGACTGGAACATTGGCTGGGCCATGCCCATCCATTCTGCTCCCCATCCGAGCAGCTCGCATAATTAATGAAGTGCAGGAGTTGCAAAGCAAAGCAAGGCAAAGCCAACGTCGGCGACACAAATGAAGCTATTGCCAGCTGGATGGCTGGCTGGCTGGCAGGCTGGCTGCTTGGTTGGTTGGTTGGTTGGCTGGGAGCCATCCAGCTTCTGAGGCTCCGGCTTCAGCTCCGGCTCCTCCATATTTATACAGAGCGAACACGTTAAATAAAAGATAAGCGGCAAAAGCGGTGAGTGTCACGCGCGCCATAATTGCCAGCATATAGTTAGCAAAGGTGGAAGCGAGTGCCGTAGTTGGTCGTCTTCCTGCATTGGCACGATTGGACACCATCCTTATGGGTGTCGCATCGTTTCGCAAGTCTAATCCAATAAACTAAAACCTACAACACTCTAATAAAACATTACCAGCACATGCAATGGGCCGCTGCTACTTTCATCTCTGCGCAGGACTCAAAGTAAAAGTCTAAAGCGAATTTTGAATTGACTCGTAAAGAGATCACAGCAGCGTAAATAAGCTAGTTTTTATAATAACAATAAGAGAGTAGCGTGATTTTAATCACATGTATAACTATTATGAAAATCGCGTAGAAGGGCGTTGTTTAGGAGAGAAAGAAAATGTTTAGGGAACAAGTTAGATATAGTTGAAAGTAATAGAAGAGAGAAGGAGGGAGAGTAAGAGGAGTAGCAAGAAAATAGAAATAGAACAGATCGAGAGGTAGAAAGAGAAAGAGAAAGAGAGAGAAAGAGAGAGAAAGAGAGAGAGAGAGAGAAGCAAAGAAGAATATAAGAAAACAGAGATCGAGCACCCACAACTAGTTCAGGTAAACCTGTCTGAACTCTGGCCATAAAGCCAAAAACACCAGCCCAGCTTACTATCTGCAGGACTAGGGCAGCCAATAGACTGACTGTCTATATATATATGTTTTTCAATATATATTATTTTGGCGTTTCGTATGCGTGAGCACGTCAACGGCGTCGTTGATCCCAAATGCATTTGTCAATGTCGCCAACGTGTCGCTGGCTGTGGCACTTTCATTCAGTCCAAGTCCTCCATAGTTTGCCAACACAAACAAAAAATTAAATGAAAAAAAAAAAAACTTTCGCCTGCGCCTGCAATTCGCTAGGCTGTCCACATCCATTGTTGAGCTGCTGCGGGCAACCGAGTGTCGGTCAGAGGGTCTGGGGTAAATGGAGCTGGCCCACGGGTAGTCAGTAAAATGCGTGACGTGCACGAGGCGTCCGACTTGGATGCATATAGATATATACATATAGGTATAGGTATGTATACAGGACTGACCCATACATAACTTCAATTTGCAACATTTCTTCGCGCACAGGGCTCACGTTCATGGCCCAAACAATAAATACGTTTTGGGCAGCCAGTTAGCGGCAAATGAGTTATGACTGTTGCACTTGGTCCCGACACATTAACAAAGTTTGACGAATGGCGTACGCAAAAGTGGAGGTGACGATCGCTAAGTGATCACGACGTCAAAGTTCTCAGTTGCCAGTTCCCAGTTGCCAGTTGCCAGTTGCCGGTTGCCAGTTGCCAGTTGCTAGTTGCCAGCTCTGAGTCTTGGCTAATTCAAGAGTCGACTTTCGTATTTGGGTTGGCATCTTGAGCTACACAACCTACTCTGCAATTATACTGGGACTGGGACTCGTACTCGTTTGCTTGCCAACGCTTGGATGCATCATATGCATTACGCACTTGTCGCTCTAAGCTGATCCAGCTTTGCCATGCCTGATTGCCATCGCTGTGAGGCAGCATCGTAATTAAAATGAAATCAGCATACGGCTTAATTTTGTCTTCAGTTTGAAACTCGAGCTCGAGGATTTTCTTTACATATACATATAGATATTTATATACATGTATATTTGGACTCGTCCGACTGCTTGTTGTTTGTCTAATGCGTAACATCGTTTGCCCCCCACCCAAATCCACGCCTCTTGCTCCAAATCTGTCCGTTCTCATAAATCTGCCTGACATTTTGCATGCCAGTCATCAGCTGCTAACTCGCCATGGATTAATTTAAATCCTTTTTTCGCATTTAAACAGCAATTTCTTCTTCTCCTTCTTCTTCTTTAACTAGTTCTTATCCCATACAAACAGTTATAATTTGTTTAACGCATTTTGCAGATTGCACATATTTGGTTCTGCAGAGATTTTCACTCAAATATTGTAGTTGAAACTAGGAAACATTATTTGAAATACTACTGGATGCTAATATTAGGTACCTTTTTCATGGAGCATCTTAACTGTCGTGTTCATTGATTGATTTTGTTGAGAATGGGGACAGGTATAAAAAATGCGAAATAATCAAAATCTGTATATTCATCACAAAAATCTACAAAGTCAATTTGTAATCTCTTCATTTTGTGGCATACAAGTTGCGCTTAAAAGACCAAATCAGATTATAATCGATATTTGAGGCGATGCGTTATTAACAAAAGAACAAATCGCACTCAGGAGTATATAAATATATATTCAATTTGAAGTCTGCATCTTTTATAGCTTACGAGATCAATGTGTTCATACAGACAGACATGGCAAGATCGACTCAGCTCTATAGCTTTGGGAGTCTGCCAGGCCTCCTTCTCCCTTTTACATAGATTTTCACATCAACTTTATGCCCTGAATTCTTATTTGCAATGGGTTCAGGGTAGAGTAATGATTAGCTAATTATCTTCTATATTTTGACATCATTATATTTCTAATGAGCTTTTACTTGAAGAACTCTTATCATAATTAGATCTTGGCCAAGAAACAAGTTGTCTATTGCCAAAAGTCGCTTGTGTCCATAGACATGTTGGTGGTGTGTGCCTTATTATGTTGACAGTTGTTGTAATTGATAACGTGGTCGAAACTGTCATAAACTGTCGTAAACGATGTGGAGGAATCATCTTGATCTAGATTGTCCAATACAGACGTCACATGGAGCAAGTAATTTACCAAAAATGCGTCCCAATGAACTTGTTGCGTTCGCCGGTGCTCACCAAGTGGTGTCTGCTGTGACTATAAACAACGATCTGTTGATCTCTGTGAGAGAGGTTGCCTGCCTGGCTGGCTGGCTGGCTGGCTGGCTCTTTCAACCGGGCAGTAGACAGCGGGCTTCTGGTGTACGGACGTGTAAGGCGAACCCAAAACTAAACAAGATGCCCCCTGGGCGCTGACGTTGTCGAGTCCATTTCAAAGCAGACAGCGTCAGCTCTGGAGCTTTAGAGCGACCTGGGTATCATCGATCATCGATCATCGATCATCTGGCGCGGTCTAAAAATGGCTTCCAGCTGCGCAGGAAAACACCATCGCATGACCAAATCGCAATCCGTATTCGATACTTTCTTCTGCTCGAGTTGTGATTGCGTTTGCGTTTGCGGTGAGCGACAAGTTTTTGCGGCAGTCGCTGCGGCAGCTGTTTGTCTCGTTTTGGCACATTTATTATTATTACTATTATTATTAATATTAATACTAATATTGTCTTCAGTAATTTTTGTTATTTATGAGCTCAAGTTATGCCTTTTGGGTGTTTTGAGAATTTAGTCATGAGGCAGCCAACGGGAGGGAGGGCGACACATATATGTTACAGGTGGACTTTAGTCCCGAACTAGACATACATACATATAGCACAGACAGATTCATAATGTAATACATACATACGTATAAGTAATGCCAATTAATGACCAAATTAGTGAGGCACTCATGGACAACACTTGACCGCTTATGGCACGGGATTTTCTACTGATTTGGTTCGAATTGTGATTTATTTGAGCGCAATGTGAAGGCTCGCTTTGATTTCTTTGTTAGTAGCGAAAGTCGTTGAGGCACCACTAACCACTGACCACTAACCACTAACCACTAAACATTAGCCGCCAACCACTAAACACCAACCACATAGCCAGGAGAACCGAGTGAAATGCATATGGAAGGTGATGGCACTCACAAAATCGAATGCCTTCAATGTCATCGCCTGCCATATTCATAGTTCTGCGCTCAACATCAAAGCGCTGCCTTTCATTTCCAGATCTTCGCTAAAGGACACCAAATCAAGCTATCCCATCACATCTCTGTCTCTCGCAGGCACGTAGTAAAAGCCAACAGACCATACAAGGGCCCAACTATTGCTGTGAAATATGATGTGGACTAGCTGCTAACAATAAACAGTAATTAGCGCCTGGCTTTTGACATACCAAATTTGTGCACTACTCCATAACAGTTGGCCACAATGTTAACCCTTGATTACTGGCTGGCCATTTCTGTTCAATTGGGCTATAAAATAAGCATGGGAATTGCTATGTTTACTTCAATTACACATCTTTTGCTGAATGTGCTAAGATCTTATAATTAATTCATTAGTTCTATAAAAGTTAGCATAACATTAACATAAACTGTTAAGAGAGTGGACAAGGCTGATTCTGTTCGTACGATAGATTAGAGATAACAATCTTCTCTTTTTTTCAATCATATATTCTATTTGTTAAACATCATCAAGACTTTCGTCGGTCTCTGTCTTCTGCTGCTGTAAGCTGTACTTTTATTTAGTTTTTTTGCTGAAGCTCTAGCCAAGCTTCGAGCGCTTGTTTTCACAACTGACTTACAAATTGAAAAACAAATTACTGTCATAAATGTCAGCATTACAACCAGACGACAATCGATGCATCAACCTGTTGTCAGCGCGCAAAACAAAACAAAACAAAAGACAAAACACAACACAATAAATTATGACAGTTTTGAGTGCATAAAGCAAAAAGCAAACAGCAAAAAAAAAAAAAAAAAACTCCGTCTCTGTCCAACTTTACCCCTTTGGACCCCGTTGGTCACCTGGCGCAGATCTTGCAATTAGAAGCCATCAACTGGCGTCAAACGGAGCTGGATCGCATGGCCAACACATGCAAGCAATGCGAAAATGTGAAAATGACAAAAAAACGCGCAATCCGCAGCAAAATTCTGCAAATGGCTGAAAGGCAGCGAATGCATTTAATGAAATCAAGAACAGCCCCAATCAAATGCTGGAACAAAGGCGAAAAAAAACCGAGCTACAACTAAATGATTGCAAAAATCTAAATTGAATTTTGCCATAAATTGAATCAATGGCTCTGCGTTGCCTGCGAACTGGCTCTGGCCCGGGCCGGATCACTCGCTGGCTAATCCAAACATGAAAAATGTCGGAATAACCAAGTGCCGCAGCGACTGTATAAATTCTAAGGTGAGCACATCAAATATAAAAGGCAAAAAGCAGCAAATAAATTAAGTGTATCCGATCATTGCAGAATACTCAAATACTCTATAGACAATACGCATAATAAATACTATTAAAATGAAAATTCTATTGTACAATATATTTATATTGAATGAAATACTCGTATACAAAATATAATCTAAAGCTGACAGAATGTAAATAATTTAAATAATATTAAAATATTTCTTTAATTGAATTTCATAATATTATTCTTATTTATATTAGTTTTGAAACATTGAAACAATTTGATAACATAAATCAAATATATTTTGTATTAATTTAAGGTGAATTATAAATTTAAAATATTTTATATAAAATTTATATATTTTACAAAACTCAATTTACTTTGAAAATGTTGAAAGTTAATTATTAAAAAAAAAAATAATATAAAAAAATATTACAAATAAATATGAAATTAATTATTTTAAAATATTAATAACAAACAATATTTTTAATAATTCAATATAATTATTATATATAATGTAATTAATAATATTTTTATATTTTATAATATACTTTATATTTCACAGGAAAAGTCTAGTTTTCGTTTTAATATTTAAATATTCATATGTTAATATATTCATACTTTAATGGGCGTAAACAACTAATGCAGTAGGTCAGGCTCAATGTTTGCCTAAGCCCAAGTCCATGCTAAACTGCTTAGCTAATATGCTCAGTGCGACCCATTTCTTTTGATAAAGGGCATATAAAGAAGCGTTGGGTGCTATTGTAACGGTGCGGCGTTCAGATTATCTAAGAGACTAAGCCAAAGATCTGAGCCTAAACAGCCCACAGAGACGTAGATGGAACAGAAGCTGTAGCTGGAGTCTATGGTAGTAGGCAGCTTGTGCAGCTCGCATTCGCAGCGTGGCAATCAATAACTTAAATTACAAAGTAATTGCACTGGCATTCACAGCACGCTGTAGCAGCTTCAGCATCAGCATCAGTTTCAGATGCGAGGCATCAAGAGGAGCAGCACCTGAGGCAGCGCCTACAGGAGTCCCCATCTGTGTGTCTGTGCCTGTGCCTGTTTGTCTGTCTGTCTGTAAGTCTGCATGTCTGTTCTCTGCTTGCCTGCCTGTCGTCACAAATGTTACACTTGATGGTAATGATGATGGACAGATTGGTACCAAAGTCACTCAAAAGCGTTGCCGTTGCCAGCTCGCAGATCTCTTCAGATCTTCAGATCTCTCAGCTTAGCTGGGGCCGAGCCAATCCGGTAGCCGCTCTGTCAGTAAGTTGAAAATTGTTTTAAAATTGCTGTTACATGTCTGAATGCAAGCAGATTGAATTACTAGCTTACCGCTCGGCTGCTCTGTGCTGCTCTGTGCTGCCGCCGCCTCGTCTGTTGTCTGGCCGGGCCAAATGCATTTTGATAGCACTGGCCAACTGGCCAACTGGCAAATGGCAACAGGCAACAGGCAACTGGCAACTGGCCAAAACGGCCAACGGTAGCGATTCCAGTCCAAAATTAAATATTGCTCGTGTGCACAGCATCCAAATATGATCGCGATTACAGCCTGAAAATCAGTCAGTGCAAATATGGTATAATCTAATTTTAAGTGTTGACACATTCGATTTGAACAGCTGATCGACCCAAAAGCAACAAAACCAACAAAAGCAACTTAACTCCATGAGAGCTGAAAGCAACAACTTTTTGTTCGTTCAACTTTCGACTCTAACTTAATTACACCATTTTCGTTGCAAGGCAAACATAATTATTTGCTGTACCGATGTCAAAATGCATTGCAGAAAAACTACATTACATTAAGATTATGCTCAAATATAAGATATCATATGAAATGATGTTAAATTGTAATGTAGACAAGGCATGAGCATTTCATCACTTCAAAAATGGAAAGCTCAGAGAGAGGTGATCTTTAAGAAAGAGAGAGGATAGACATCTGAATGAAAGACTGCTAGAGCGTGTGCAAGTAATGCATAAACAAAAGGTTATTAGAGGGAAATCAAGTGATGAAAGGATAGACGGAGACACAGAAAGAGAAATAGGTAGAAATAGATGAAAATAATTAGAGAGAGGGAAAGATAAGGACGATGAGACATAGAGCGAGAAAGACAGACCGAGATAAGATAGATAAAGCAGATATATACAGAGAAACAGACTGAGAAAGAGAGAGATAGAGAGAAAAATTAAGATAGAGAGAGAGAGAGAGAGAAAGAGAGAGAGAGAGAGAGATTGCTAGTGAAGATAGACAGAGGAAGAGAGACACAGAAAACAAGACAAAAAGATATTGACAGATAGTGAGAGAGAGAAAGAGAGGGGAAGAGAGAGCGTGAGAGACAGAGACTAAAAAGACTAAAAAAAAGAGACAGAGAGGGGAGATATAGAGGAGATGGCAACCCAGAAAGAAAGAGAGATAAAGAAGGAGAAAGAACTAGAGACTGATTGACTCAAAGCAGATGAAAGCCAGCTAACGCTTGGCCAATTGAAGATCTAAAAACTGGAATTTTATGAAATATGTAATCTTTAGAAGTAAAAGCCTTTTGATGGGAAAACTAGATAAGTTTAAGAATTATGAAATATGGTTGGCATAGCATAAAATTTCCTTTTTTGCCAATCTAAGTTCAATCGGTTGATATTAGCTCAAAGTTGGGATAAAGCCTACTCGTATTTAACTAAAAGTGTTTCGCTTTTTAAGCACATCTCGACTAAAGCCTGATTGATAACACCTTGAACCACAACTAGATATAGCATTAAGTGGAGTAAATGAAGTGAGAAATCAGGCACATTTGGAAGTTAGGTTTGCTTATGATAATCCCGCAATGAGTAATGCTCAGCCACAAAGATGAGTCGCACTATGTGAACAATAATAAATTTCACTTGTAAGTGTAACAATTTGTATGTTAAACGCGCCCAGAAATCGAGGCAACTGCCTCCGAGGACCCCAGGCGGCAAACAGGAGGCGGCCGTGCCTCTGAATTTAACTTGGATACAGACACTGCCCCAGGGGAGTTGTTTGCCAACAGCTTTGACTGTAACTGTGGCTCTGGCTCTGGCTCTTGCTCTAGCTGTGACTGTGACTGTGGCGCATCGCAGTTGCTGCTACCAGGCGGCGCATATTGGCGGTTGCATTTGAAAAAGAATAGACAATTGTTTGGTGCCGCGTAACAAGTTGGAAGGAGGCAGAGTCCGATTTCGAATCCGAGTCAGACTCATAGGCATGGGCATGGAGCAGACAATATAATAATGCCGGACGGAGCGGGCAAAACGCAAACCGAACCGAACGAAAATAGATTTGTATCGAGAGGCGGCTTCTCTGAAGCGCGCCTTGCGATTTGCAAATATTTTGTCATTGTGTGGTGAGATTTATGGAGTGGAGGCAGCAGCAGCAGCCGCCGCAGCAGCCGCAGCAGCAGCAGCGACAGCAGGCAAAATGCTGTACTCTAGTCGATTGTTTCCTGGAAAAGTTTGGCCAACAAATATACCGCTAGCTCCGACTCATGGCCACAAACACAGACTCAAGCACCGTCGAGTGTCAGCGCATGACTATGTGACACAATTCTCACTCACCTGACAACCACAGCAGGCTGCTGCTGCTGCTGCCGCTGCTGCTGCGGCAGGTGGGGTGCTGTTGCGGGGGCAGCGTATTATAAGCTCAGCATGTGCAATGGGAATGTGTCACGGGGCCAGCACGCTCAGCATCCAGCATCCAGCAAACAGCTAACTGGCAAAAACACATAGTCACATTTCGAAGACGATTTCTGCATGCCAAGGCTGAAATGCAAAGCTACTTAGCCAAATGAACGTTACCTTTTACGAAGCATTAAATATAATATTTTGACTATTTAAGAAATTCCCAAAAATTACATTTTGTAATGTTAAAGTAAGTAAAGTAAATATCATATGGAGGTGGAGCTAATATTGCTAGCATCTTGACAAATCAAAATCTTCAGACCACGAAATACTTTTTCTTAAACACTTTTTTAAACATTTATAATGGAATTATGTTATAATCATAATTTTTCAGTTATATATCTTCCCAATTAAATGTCAAAGTTAAAAGTTAGGAACTTTGATTTAAAGATTGGATTCCTATATTTATTTCACCAGTTTAGAGATCACATTTACTTTTATTGCACATTTTGAAACATATATTAATTATAGGTTGGTTTTTCTAAAAATATTAGAAATATTATCTATTTGGAAGTATAAGATGCTAGATAGACTTGATTGCTCTTCAAGACTTGTAATCAGCAAAACATTTAAGTCAAATGTTGTTATGCCCTGAACCCATTAAAACGGGGTTTCCATAACTTGTTTGTAATAAATTTGTTCATTTTGTTCAGTGTATCTCCTAGTCGATCAGTCCCGACTACTAACTTACTTGCTTTATTATGAAACCTATAAAAATTAATCTTTAAAATATATGATTATATCGAGTTTTGTTTCAATTTCTAAAGTTGGATTCAAAGTTATATAAAAATTAATAGCAAAAAGCTATTCATCACTATATAGATTATAGCATAAACATTAGTATATGTGCTAATAGCTCCATTTAGTGCCATGCAGACTGCACAGCAGTAGCGTACCATTTGATTAACCAATCACAATGGCAGCGAGTAGTGGTAGCTGGAAAATGGACTCGAGGCATTCACAACACACTGTTCGCTCCAATGAAGACAAATGACCAACAAGCTACCCATTACTTATCCACACTTTACACAACGACTTGCTTATCAGTGTGTGTGTGTGTGTGTGTGTCGATGTGGACTCTAGTTTGTCGCCTAAGTCATTTGTTTTGTCTGGCCACTGTTGAGGTGTTGCGCTGAGTAATTGGTCAGCGCGCCAATGTGATTTGATTAGCATGTAGATCATCATATGATCATCAAAATCTATGTGATCAGCGCTGCCAGTAGCTGGCACCATAATTGTCACCGGTTCAGCTGAGACAGCCAGACACGCGGACAGACAGACAGCCAGACACAAATAGATAAATTGTTTTGGCGAAAGATTGTTGCTCAACGGGCGATCGCAGCGAACGCGACATATGCTACATACACCAGATGTATAGGTTATATTCCCTCCCCATGGCTCCCCATGGCAATGGCAAGCAACAATTTAGCGCTCCACGGCAGTTTGTCGCCATTAGCGTCGAAGTGAAATCAAATGCTCCATCGCAGGCAGCTAGCTGAAGGCTGGATGCTGCATGCTCTATGCTGCATGCTGTATGCTGGATGCTGCAAGCTGTTTCAGTCCTCAGTCTGATGTGGCCACAAATCTGATCGGCTGTGACGGCATTAGAAATACATACAATACAAAAAGCAGACGCGGCCCCATACATTTGTGTCATTTGTATGCAAGAGTAACAAGCGAACGATCCGGCAGCGATCGAGCGGCGTCCCAACAGATTAGCAGTGGTTCGAGACCAGGCCAAAGACCGCCCCAGAGCTTCAGACAGAGGCAGATAGACCTGGGACAGCGCCAGATTCATGAGCACACACAATGAATGGCTGTCGGGCTACCGGACTGCCGATCAGATCGATGCCAGAGCTCCATCGATTTAATTACAACAAACGCGTCAGCAAATTGCCTGACGCGAACATTTGCACACTTTGAAAGCAAAGCAAACACAACCACTGGGCAGCCTAGACACTCCACTGCACTCCACTCCACTCTCCACTCCACTACACTCCAGTCATGTACATGTAGCAGGACCAGGTCCAAGTCCAGCGCAAGTCCATCGTGTGTACCTTGAGCGCCATCGAGCTAACAGCAAGTGGCGGTGAAACGGCTTTGATCTAAACTCAAATCTTTGTTTTGTTGACTGTTTTCCAGCTGCGCTTTTGGCATTGCCCTCTTCTTGTTATTGTTGCCCGCTGTTCAGAGTGGATCTGCCTCTGAATATCGGGCCAGACCCTCTCCCCCTCCAGCAGGCCAGCCCCAACGTTAAATGCCACCAGGTTCACTTGCTGTGATTGCAATTGAATTACATACGCTCTGTACTTGTATTGGATGAATGACATTGACGGCATCTGTGTGTGTGTGTGTGTCTGTATTGGATTTGGCATCGATACGTACTCAAGGTGTGAAAGGTGTTTAGTATTGACTAATTGTTGGATTAGAGTGGCGAATACAAAGTAGAAATCTATTAAAAGGAAATCTTTTAATAAAGCTGCTCAGGTGATATTCGACATAAACCTTAATTGAATAATTGACATGATTGTGAAAATAAGAAGACAAGTAAATAGAGTCTTAGAAAGACATGATCAGATACAGACACGGATTTAGATAAAGATACAGATAGATGAAGATAGATATTGATACAATTATAGATGTATGCAGAGATATGGATATGGATGTGATGGTATCAGAATCAGATACAGATACAGCTAATGTCGGATAAAATCGATATGGCAACAACTTCACCATATTTATTGTATATTCAAACCCTTGAATCGTCTATTGAAGTATCTTTAAAATCTAATTTGCAATACAAAATGACAGAGGGTCAATAAGTTCGTTCGGTCGCGCACTTCATGAGAAGGATGCGTTGCGAATCTGGCAGAGGCCTTTAACGCCTGGCAGACGTGTCAAAACAAATTGATTGCTAAATAATGAACTTTATATTGTTTCGAATGAGTTATGCGTGGCAAATGCTGTAAACATATTGAAAACTGTGCTGACAGTTCGGAAACAAAGTCAGCAGACGCCAAAAGTATGGATTGTGATTGTGATTGGAAATGGGATAGGGATTGGTATAGGGATAGCTACAGAAGATGACTCTTGACAATATTTATGGGCTTAGATATATATTTTCACCGCCTAGACAGAAGGTCATTGTGATTGGGAGCTGGAACTGTGCCATTATGTGTGTCGCTGCCTTTGTTGATCGCCGTTTTGTTGCTGCCCAAACAAACAAACCCGAGGCCAAACGAAACGGGCATTAATCAATAAATTTGTTTGGCTGCCAGCGACGACACACCGCACAGCTAACCCTCTGGATCAGTAACCGGGAACAGCCACCAGGACACAATCACAATCACAACAAAGCGCAATGTTTGCTAATAACAAAGGCCCAGCAAGAGCAGATAATGGCATGTGCTCTGCTCTGTTAGCTGCCCTTTCTGTTGTGACACAACTGCAACTGATGACAGAGTCAATGGAGCGGGCGGGCGGACCGGTTCGGGTCGGAACGGACAGGACAGCTGGTACTCATCTCAAGAGGCTAGGGGTTGGCCCACTGGCCAATGGGTAGGTGTAACTGGCAATCCACATAACATACTACATAATGTACTGCATAATATACTAGTTACTCCTTAATTTACGTCTCATTGAACAGCAACCGAAATGAAAATGTGGGAAAATCCAAAGTATTTTTATAGCTAACCACCGCGATAATGGTTCGGATTGTCGGTCTATAAAGCATCATTAATTTATGGTAGTTCAACAAAATGGTGGAAGGATTCGTTTAAGTAAATAAACTAGTGATATTCTTTAATATTGTATTATTTTATTTATTATTTTTTGAATTTTTATATAATATATAAAAGTGTGTTCAACTTGCTCTGAACAGAGAAATTTATGGGCTTAAGCGATTTTTCAGAAGTGTTTATATATGAGTTTTGGTAAATTAATAGAGCAGTTTTGAAGTTTCTTGTAGTAAAACTGAAGACATTAAAGTTGTTCTTGATTTACCATGCCGTAATGAGCATATATATATATATATATATATATATATATATATATGCTCATTACGGCATGGTAAATCAAGAACAACTTTAATGTCTTCAGTTTTACTACATTATATATATATATATATATATATATATATATATATATATATATAACTATATATATTTTTATTCGGGAGTTGTGTACATTAAAATGTATATATATATATATTTTCAGGTCTCTAATTTTAACATGTTTTGATATTTGTATAAGCTTTATTGATAAAAGTAGAATATATAAAATAAAAATAATAAAAATGTTAAGTTGACCAACTAAGAATAATAGTAAGAGACTTTGAATTAAGATAATAATGAATTTATATATTATATTCCTAACAGTTTGTTTTTGAAGCTACGCCTATGCCATTTTGTGTGTAATAGCCAAGGATTAGCTAAAAGTGGTTGAAGAAAAAAGTGCAACTTAGGATGGCTCGGTTCAATATTCTAAGAATACCGCCCCGAGTGTTGGCAATAAATCGAATTTTCTTTTGGTGCTTTTCAATACTGATTGCTATGGCGAGCATCTTTTTTATTACGTAACAATTTGTATCTAAAAGTTAGCTTAATATTTGAAAAAGTTCAGTCCTGTTCTAACTTTTTAACTGTCTGACGAATTGCCTGAGCACCAAAACCCTAATTAAAAAATTCACATTTCGCATTAGCAACTGATTTGAGTAAAATTTTAATATTTTCCCACACGTTCGGTAGGCTAAGACGATTCATATCGACAACATAATCGGCTGCTGAAATATAGCTATCGGAAATAGTATCACTATTGTTTGGTTACCCTATGCTTAAGAGATTTTCTTACTCCTACTCAAAGATGTGTTCATTTCTCTACATAGATTGCTTATTATTTTCTCCCACTCGCTCTCTCTTCTGGTAATAAATGTTATTTGCAGCAGCTGAAGATGATGCTTCTGCCTCTGTTTCGTCTTTCGCTGCAGTCTGCGCCAAGATGAGTGTGGAGGTGTATCAGAAAGCTGTGCAGAAATTCCTGATTATAGCAAGTCGTACGCATGCCAAGCATAGCCGGAATACTTGCGCGTCCAGCAGAGAGAAGAGAGTGAGAGGAAAAAAGTGTGAAACGCATGCGCAAATGTGCGATAAAAGAGCAAACGACAAGTGGTGCAGCGGTGGTGCAGTGGTGCAGGCAAAAGAAAAAAAATGCCAGAGTCGTTGCCGTTTGGCCACGACAATGGAGCGACTGCAACCAGTGAAGTTTAGTTGGTTTGAGTTCAGAAATGGTAACAAACGATTACATCAATTTATGCGCGCAAACACTATAAAGTAATTTTCAGCTCAAAATAGAAATGTGCGGCACTTCTCTCGCCACAATATGGAGCTGACGATGGCCAGTGGCCAGCTGGACAGCAAACCGTTGCCAATTGTATTTGTATTTGTATTTGTATCTGTATCTGTATTTGTTTCTGTATCTGTATCTGTATCTGTATCTGTATCTGTATCTGTAAATGTATCTGTATCTGTATCTGTATCTGTATCTGTATCTGTATCTGTATCTGTATCTGTATCTGTATCTGTATCTGTATCTGTATCTGTATCTGTTTCTGTATCTGTTTCTGTATCTGTATCTGTATCTGTATCTGTATCTGTATCTGTATCTGTATCAGTATCTGTATCTGTATCTGTATCTGTATCTGTATCTGTATCTGTATCTGTATCTGTATCTGTATCTGTATCTGTATCTGTATCTGTATCTGTATCTGTATCTGTATCTGTATCTGTATCTGTATCTGTATTTGTATCTGTATCTGTATCTGTATCTGTATCTGTATCTGTATCTGTATCTGTATCTGTATCTGTATCTGTATCTGTATCTGTATCTGTATCTGTATCTGTATCTGTATCTGTATCTGTATCTGTATCTGTATCTGTATCTGTATCTGTATCTGTATCTGTATCTGTATCTGTATCTGTATCTGTATCTGTATCTGTATCTGTATCTGTATCTGTATCTGTATCTGTATCTGTATCTGTATCTGTATCTGTATCTGTATCTGTATCTGTATCTGTATCTGTATCTGTATCTGTATCTGTATCTGTATCTGTATCTGTATCTGTATCTGTATCTGTATCTGTATCTGTATCTGTATCTGTATCTGTATCTGTATCTGTATCTGTATCTGTATCTGTATCTGTATCTGTATCTGTATCTGTATCTGTATCTGTATCTGTATCTGTATCTGTATCTGTATCTGTATCTGTATCTGTATCTGTATCTGTATCTGTATCTGTATCTGTATCTGTATCTGTATCTGTATCTGTATCTGTATCTGTATCTGTATCTGTATCTGTATCTGTATCTGTATCTGTATCTGTATCTGTATCTGTATCTGTATCTGTATCTGTATCTGTATCTGTATCTGTATCTGTATCTGTATCTGTATCTGTATCTGTATCTGTATCTGTATCTGTATCTGTATCTGTATCTGTATCTGTATCTGTATCTGTATCTGTATCTGTATCTGTAAATGTATCTGTATCTGTATCTGTATCTGTATCTGTATCTGTATCTGTATCTGTATCTGTATCTGTATCTGTATCTGTATCTGTATCTGTATCTGTATCTGTATCTGTATCAGTATCTGTATCTGTATCTGTATCTGTATCTGTATCTGTATCTGTATCTGTATCTGTATCTGTATCTGTATCTGTATCTGTATCTGTATCTGTATCTGTATCTGTATCTGTATCTGTATCTGTATCTGTATCTGTATCTGTATCTGTATCTGTATCTGTATCTGTATCTGTATCTGTATCTGTATCTGTATCTGTATCTTTATCCGTATCTGTATCTGTATCTTCCTGGTTGCGCTTTGATGAGTGTTTGTGGTAATTGGTTCTAAGCTAAGGCGCGTCGCATGTATTAATTAAGTTGCAATAATAATTCAAAATGTTTAGCTACCAGCTAGTCAGCAACAATTGCAGTTGCAGTTGCAATTGCAATTGCATGCAACAACATGCAACATGTTGCCAGCTACCTGAACATGCAACCGGCACAAAACAATCCCCCCAACTGGAGGCAGCATTGAAATCAGATAAACATGGCGCGTAGTTTGCACTAATAACAACTCAATAAATAATAAATGCAACATTCACCGAACCGCCAACAACAATAAACATGCGCATCTTTATTTTTATTTCGATTTTGTAAGCTTTTATTTACTTTGAGCAAATTTCCTTTTTTTACTTCCCACAGCTGAGCCAACCTGCTGCAAATGTTGCTGCCATATTCATACGTTGCTCGGCTCCCTTCGCCCCGCTTGGTTCCTGTTCCCAATTGCGATTTGTTGCCGGCAACATTTTGTGGCTTTAGCAATCAACTGTTGCAGCAACATTTTGTGTTGCTGTTGCTGTTGCTGATGCTGTTGGCCGGCGCAAAATTTATGCTAATATCCATTATGTCCAACATGTTATACTTTCTATACCCTGTAAACTATATGCTTGAGGTTGTTGTCTAGAAACTCGCTCCGTTCTAACTCTCACTTAACCCTTGCAATTTCTAGTTGTGCATACTCATTTAAAATTGATGCTGATATTCAAACGTTACACTTTCTATACCCTGTAAACTCTACGCATTAGATTGCTGTGTGGAATAGCTAGCAACTGCTTTTGACTCTAGCTTAAGTTGACTAACTTCTAGTCAGGCATACCCTACGTGTCTAGTCCGATTATTATTATTTTCTTGTTGGGGCGTTAACTTGAAAATTGCACGTTGCAAGTTGCCCGTTGCAAGTTGCAAGTTGCCTGTTGCAAGCTGCGCAGTAGCGCAAGTGTTGAGCTCTTAATAGAAAAATCGAAACGCCGCCGCCAACGCCGCCGCCGCCGCCGTTGCCATTGCCATTGCCATTGCCATAGCCATTGCCGCAGATCTGTGGGCGTTGGAGAGGCACGGGATGCGGCTGCACAAACTGCTGGGAGCAGCAGCATCTGCATGCGATGCTGACGTAAATCAGAAGGTGTTATCGTCTGCATAAATATTGATATTGTTGGCGCGAGTGATAGGCGGCGTCGCGCTTGCAGCAGTAATTGCGGCCTCCATTTGCACATTCAGCCAGGGCTCCGGCCTAGTCGGGACTCCTTGGGAAAATTTTTACCATTGCCATTGCCATTGCCATTGCCCATAGACAAACTAATGCTGCCGCTTAGGTGCGCCTAATGTGTGTGTGTGTGTGTGTGTGTGAGTTGCCTGTTTGCCTGGGTAACGCCTACTTCTTTGGCAATTGCTTTGGCTGCGACTGCGGCTTCGCCTTTGGCACCATCGGGCAATTTAGTGATTGAGATTAGGAGGTGTAAATGCGCTTGGAAATTAATTTGTTAGCCACAAATTAAATTTTTATTATTAAAATGCCTTGCGTGTGGCTTATAAAGATTTTGGGCTTTCGGCTTTGCTAGTGAGTTGAGTTGTAGCAATAAAAGCCTTTTAGCTGATATACTGAACACTTAGTGCATTGCAATATATAGTACATCATATAGTCATATAGAGTAGAGTGCCAGCCCAGTCTTTAATAATAGTTGGCGATGAACTCGTAAAGTATATAGATATATATTTATATATATATATATATATATATTGGAGTGCATTATGAATTTACAAGAGCGAGCGTGTTACTGCATTCTCCACTGATGCACTCTCATTATGTGAACAGTTTTGTTAAATTTATGTTCTACCCATTGAGAAGAAACCTTAAGTTGCAGATTTAACTCCATTTAACCATTTGTTAGGAGATATAAATAAATAATCCTGATTCATGCCAATATAGTCTTTTAGATATAGTCGTTTTTACCTCTTCGTTTCCTCTGTTTGTTTTTATATAAATACATACTTCCCTAACTATCTCGCCTTGAGTTCTCTAAAATATTGTTATACTTATAATATATTTAATATACGCTTCCATTATTCACAGACTTCACTTTATCTATTCGCAAACAGCAGTTAATTGCAAAATGAAATTATAAATTGTGAATAACTGACATTTCGGTTATTGCTAGTTAACCTCATTGCAGTAGGAGCGGGAGTCAGAGTTAGATCTCTGATCCATTAGCATAAGCAAGGCATAAATGAAGACATTTTTTGTTGGTTTTGCTTTTGGAGCCGGGGACACTAACAAATATCGGCATCATGATGCCAATAATGGGAATCAGAGCACAAAGGCAGCTAAACATTTTCCCAGCTTTTATTATCGCAGTGCGATCTGCTCTAAACATTGTAATAGACTCAAATGTTGTTGTTGCTGTTGTTGTTGTTGTTGTTGTATTCTCGTATTGAATTAAATTAAAATTCAATGACAGCATTTGGAGAGGGAAGCACCTACGATCGCGCTGTTGTCGTGTGCAACGTTTTGTGGCGCAAATCAAAATGAAATCACGGACAAAAGAACACGCCAGTCTGAGAGCCAGACTAAGACCAATACCAATACCAATACCAATATGAAGACCAAGACCAAGTCCAAGTGCTTGTCCAACTGCAAGAAGCATTTCGAGCAATTCGTGACTCAAATGAACCGCAGAAAATCATCATCATCATCATCGTTCGGCAAACAAAAAAACAGTAGCCAAATGAGCGGGGGGGTTGTTGGAGCGGGCGCCATGGCAAAACAAGATCAGTTATGGTAATGATCATGGCAGATATTGAATACACTATTGGACACAAAAATAGAAATAGAAATAGAAATAGAAATAGAAGAGTAAATAGACATAGACATAGAGCCTGAGGCTGGCCCGGTTAGCTGTATAGTTACTTGTAATAGCTGGCGACAAGCCAGACACAGCCAGCAGAATGACAAATCCGCTCGAGAGTTGCAGTTGCAGTTGGAGTTGGACGACGACAAATGTGAACGGAATTGGCGGCAAAAATTAAAAGCCTTGGCGCACAAGGGAAAAACTTGGTGAAAAATTATAAATTTAGGTGGAATGTCAACGTTATCGCCGCGCTCATATCTATTGGATGCATCAGCATCGGCATCGGCTTTGGCATCGGCTTTGGCATCGGTATAGGTATAGCCATCGGCATCGCCATTGGCAGAGTGCCTGCCTCCCCAGATGGAGCAGGCATTTAGGCATTCTGCATTTGCATGCCGCCAGCGCTGCCTTAAGCTGCCGATCAATAATGGCCAAAAGCATTTGGTAGGTGTTTCATGGTAGCCAACAAGTCACCAACTCTTTGAGAGCCACAGTCACAGAGCCAGAGTCACAGTTAGCAACAATTGGCATCGCCCGGCCCGTTGGCAAATTAAACTGTCGAAACTATTTCATGTCCAATGCGCGATTTGGCAAACAATTTGTGACATTTGAATGGACGCTCCATGACAATTGTGGCTGCCTTTTAGCCGGCTTTTCAAGTTTTTGATACGCTTTCGGCAGCGCACCACAAAAATTCTATTGAACTTTTGGGTTGGGTCCACGTTGAGGTTTAGCAGCTCCCAAATGTGTGGGAAATTGCAGTCGAGCTGTTTTTGCTAATAGATGATACAAAGCTAATATAACTATATATGCCTAGTTGCAGAAGAAGATTCAGATTAGCTTAGGGTGAGCTTTACGAAGTTTTCAGCTATGTAGTCATTGTGCGGGCATATGAATTACTGCATTGTATGTAAGAGAAGTGAAAGAGAGGGGTGAAAAGATGAAGTTGTAAACGAATGCATATTAGCACACTCTCATCCTACTCTAATTGTATACTGTATTAAAATCACTTCCAATTCTTCGTCTTCTTTTTTGGTGATGCCTGATCAGAGGGAAAAAGCAGCGAGTTGCAGTTCTACCCAGGCATAGTTGCTTGAGCAATAATGATTCTATCTATAACTTATTCAGTTATTTAGCTAAATATCCTCAAAGAAAAATATATTTATATTCTCTAATCTAAATTAAGGAACTATACAGTTTACTCTTCATACAGTTACAATGCCCACAAATTCAGAGACGTGGCAATGGCAAGTGAGATTAAATATTGATCCGATCTGCTGCTCATCCAGTTGCATATCAATTTCAAAGCTGTGAGCTCTATATTGAGCTATTTTGGTATCCATTCCCACCTGATCTAACACCTAGTACCGTCTACTACTTGCATACACAATGTTCTAGCAATAGAAACTGACATTCATTTATCTGACTTGTGATACAAGTAAGCTGCTGTTCACACAGATTCAGTGATCAGAGAAGTGCAGTCGAGTAAGTGGGAATTGAGAGACGTTGGAACAATGATTGGGATTAAGTGCTGATTCGATCTGGTGTTGCACAATAGATAAATGCACAATTTGTGTGGATCTTGAAGCTCTTTGACGCTGTCCAAACGAAAGTCAAAGAGCATTTTGTAAAATGTCTCACGTTCTGATTTTTAATCTTGACCACAGGCAATTGCTACCTTTCTAATGCGCGTTTTTATTGGCTGTTGGCTGTTGGTTGTTGGCTGCCACAGCTGCTGTTGCCTGCCAGTGGCACTGCCACGGCCGGTGGCACCTCGGCATCGACTCGCTGCGCAGCTGGAATTGTGGCTTTAGCCACAGCCAAAAAGCTGGAGCGTCTAGCGTGTCAATGCCAGCATAATTTGCTTGCAACATTCAAGTACAACACACGAAGCGTAGCCGGCAAAATCTTTACCTTGCCCCCTCCTCCACTGCCTGTCATTGTGCATGCAACTTCACTGACTGTCTCTATGTGTGTGTCTGTGTGCTAATTTTGTGTGTGCAACATTTTGCCGACCCGCATTTAATTTGCGCTCATTTTAATGGCAACGGCCAAATGCAAAACTCATGTTCCACATTGTGAAAATGCACGCACTTTGGACCCCAAGCCACCAGCCAACAGCCACCAGCCAACAGCCCCCAGAGCACAGAGCTCAGATCACAGTGTGATTATTTTGCATGTAACATTAGCGGCTTGTTAACAGTGCCTGCCAGCAGTTTAGCCACAATTGCAGCCACTGACTCAGTGGCTGGGCACATTTAGTGCTCAGTGTATAAATAACCTGAGTGTCACTGAGCTCTACTTATGAAATTAATCATTGCTACAGTGTATGCTAACAGTTTTCGCTCACCTTTCAGCTGTTGTGGCTTATTTGACAGCTACACTTTCAGTTCAATGAGTTTACTTCAGCAGAGTTGCGGCAGGAGCACATCTTACAACTTATTCACAAGAATGATACCATTTACGATTACTATGGTTAAGAGGCTGGTCGACTTGATGAAACATTTACAGTTTATTGTTCTGTTACCTTCAAGGCAACTTAATCTAAATAGAAATAAAAAAGTTATAATTTTGTTTTAAGGCTATGGAAGACGAATTCCAAACATTGAAGCTAACGCATTAGGGGAAGAAAGAATATCATAGATGATGTTTAATATAATGAGGCTTGATATAATTTAGGTCACGACCCGGTAGGTGTTGAGGTTGGTGTCTTCTGAGTCTTCTCCTAGCTCCAGTGCGTGGACTGGCAGACCTTTGTGCTGCAGTGCTTAGATGCCTTGCTAAGCTGTTTGGGCTAGCATCTCATCATTTGATGCTGACTTTTCCTATTGCTCTTATTTGCTCACTTTGTAGTTATATGGAGTCTGAGTTTCTAAGTAGCTTCTCGCTAGAGTCGAATATATTTATGTCTTTTAACTGGATTTAGTAAAGGATTTGTATTAAGTTAAGCAAAATATGGCTTGATTCGTTTCATATTTGACTAACTGAATTTTTCTCAAAGAGAAATGAAAATGTAGTTTAGATTTTTGTTACTTAAGTGGAATTTCTCTCAATACAACACGATGTACTCTTCATATAAAAAGACTGCTCCATGATCACTTTAAATATACATTTGCAGATATTATGCCAGCAACAGCTAATAAAAACATGCCCAAGGAAATTTGCTTAATCTGCAGCTCTGCCTGCCTGTGTGTATACTAGCTAGAGACACTGTAGTTCTTAGCTTTGTGTTCATGCAGCACATGAATAGTCGACTTAAGGCTCTGCCAGATGCACCTGAAATGTGTTCATGCCGAACCCAAATAGGCTGTCGATAGCGGGCTCTATTCTGAGCAGCTGAGCTTGCGAGATGATTCACATTAAGCAGAAATCGTTGCTCATATTTGTAATTCCCATGCACTCATGACCGGCCGAAGGAAATGGAATACAATTTGGTATTAAATGTCAATATGGCGAGCCTTTTATGAGAATCGCAGCGAACGCATTTGTGTGCTCCATATTAAGGATTATTATTCATTTGGTAGCCAAAACGGGGCACAATTGCAACGATTACCGCACGCTGATAGACTAAACTGTCAATCGCTGGCGATGCCGCAAAAATACTCCAAATTCGTGTAACAATGAGTCCAATGAGCTCAGTGGCAACCTGAGTTGGACCTGCCTGCATTATTTTCGTACCACATACATCAGAGTTGGCTGCAAAGTTAATGCACCTTTTAAACGGTTCGTTTGTATGTATTGGCCATTTCTCCGTATGTATGTAAACTACATTTTAATTAACGCTCTGTTGCAACAAACTTGCCATTAGCCAGATTTTACAACCCGCGATTCTTTGCAACGCCCGCATTACAAATAACAGGCGAGTCTCGACGAGATCTCAATAGCTTTTTTTCTGCTTTTGCAAATACTCTGGCGCAGAGGGTATTATGCTTCTGTGAGTGAGTGTGTAGCTTAAGATATATATTTAATGTCATCTGTCAAATATATGTCTAAGTGATAAGAGCGGCAATTGGAGTTGGGTTTGTATGAGCGGGAATGTGGCTGTCCCTGTGCTCACTGCTTACTGCAGCTCAGCAAATGAAGAATAAAGACATTGTTAAGTTGAAACCAGAAGCGAACAGTTGTACTTTTGTTAAAGTTGCAAATTAAATAGTTTTCACCATAGAAGACGACACCATCAAATCGAGCTGTTTTATATGTTTTTATATTTTATGCATAACAGCAGTTGAGTCGATTGGCCCAGGGTTATATATCTGGTAGGAACTCTGAATCTAAATTTATATAAAATCATATTCTTATTCGAAAATTAGTTTTATTTTATAATATTTTTTAACTTGCCAAGCTTTATTCAGATGATTACATATATGAATATCTTTAAATAACATTTTTGCAATATCAAAATTAATATCAATTTGATTTCTGTAGAAGAAACTGCTTGAGATATGATTTTGTATATGAAGAGTTGTGTTTGTTGATTAAGAAATCTGTTTTTATATCCTTCAAAGACAGTTAAAAACCCCTTTAAGCTACTGTAGTAACATATCTCTGCTCTGGAAACTTTTTTAAGCAAATTGACTTTATTTATTAACATCTGTTCAACTAACTTTTCTTGGATACAAAACCAACTTGCATTCGTCTTGCTCTATATATATATATATATATATATATAGGGATTCATAAATGTCGCTACAACGTCTGACTGCCTTGAGTTTCAATTTAACAATGCCTTCATTCAGCGAACATAACGAGAGAGAGAGCATAGGGAGAGCCAAATTTCAGCTCTTACAACTTCAACTTCAAATGCTGCTCTTACAACAATGACTACTTATTAATATGTTGTATGATATATAATATATAATAAAGAATATATAATATATAATATATAATACTAAAATGATTTAAAACATCTATTCCCGAGAGGCCCTTTTCTTAGGACTACAAATGCTGTTATGGCTTTTTTTTTGGAAATTTTTACTTTTAATATAAAATTCTGCACAGACAATTTGTCTCAAACAAAGTTTCCTTAAAGAAAGCCCTTTTCCTTTAATAGCCTAAACAAAATAACTACCCAGCTTTATATGATATATTGTCCTCTAATATTCCCTTAACCAATCTTCAATGTCTCGCCAAATCACTCTTCCATAACATACAATCTCTCTAGCAACAGCTTCAATTGTGTTAATTGTGTTACCTCATGGAAACCCTTGCTCTAGCAGAGTATTTCGATTTCAGCATGTGCAAAATATCTTGGTTTGTTTTTTTTTTTTGTATTTGTTGGAATTTTTAGTAGTAGTAAAAATTGTTAAATAGTCTGCGGCAGGCCAAGAGGCTGGGCCGAATGCACAATATGCATAGATGCTTAAAAAAGTGAAACCACTTTGGCATCATTACGAAGGCCTCATCTAAGCCCAGCTCGGTTTCGGTTCGGTTTCGCATTGCGTCTTACAAATTGCGGATCATTGGGCTAGCGTCGTTTTGGCCAACATTGTTGCACCTGCTGCACCAGAAAGCCCTCAATATCTGCATTGTAGGTGAGCTGCAAAAGTTGCATGCATCCCTTTCTCCCCCATCCTCTCTCGGGCCCTGTCTGGCTGGCCAATGTAATTGGCATCAGGTTTGGCTAGCATCGGCAGCTCGTAGCTTATTAACTGTTTGATTTATGCCCAGTCTCAACTAATTGCCAAACGTTCAGGTGTCTTTGATGGATACGAATGCGATTTGTAAAAGGCAGCATCTTGATCTGCACAGATTCACATGGATATTAAAAAAAAACAAACATAAATTATGCCATTTGACGCTTGCGAAATCGTTTAGTGTCATTAGCAAAATTTCAGATATTTAATTAATTTAAAAAAAATTAATATTAAATTTTATTCAAATAGAGCTTGAAATGAAACTTTGTTTTGACTTTTTTGAATATTTAAAAAATATAAATTTAACTCCAAAGTTTTCGCAGATATTTACTAACTAAATTCTATTTTATTGTTTCCCATAATCCATATAAAACTTATCGTCTTTAGTATCTGTATCTGCCTTGAGCACTCGCACAGTTGGGCGTCGCAACGCAGCTCAGCTCAGCTCAGCTGTTGCTGTTGCTGCTTTGTGGCACAAATTTTTGGCATTGCCGCAAAGGCAATTGCTGTGGACTTTGTGCGGCGGCAACTTACCTTAGAGGTTGACAAAATCGTGTAGCCAGAGTTCCGCATTGAATTGCTGCAAAAAATTGGTCGGCGGGCAGCGAAACTATGCAGCCGCCATTTAGCAATGCGCATCTTCGCAGCTGAAGCCCCGAATCCTGCCCGAATTCGACCCGCTGGACAAATGTGCAAAAACATTTTAATGAATTAAAACGATCAAATCACAAAATCCAACAATACATATAATTCTTTTTCTAAACTTCTCTGCAGTGATTAAGTCAATGAGATTGTCGTAGCTGAAAGCAAGTCTGCTACGATCTTTGTGCAAAACTGTTTGACCTGATTGACTGCATGACAGAATGATTGATTGGGTGCTAATTAACACACGGAGTTCAAACAGGTGTGCATTGCACTCTATTTGAAACAAGTTAAAACGTTGCACTTGGCCAAAATCAATTTGTATTACTCGTTTGCAATACAAAAGCTAAGCCAAGCTTATTGCTAAATCAATATTTTCCTATTGGCCTTGCGCCAATGGGCGTGGCAAATAATTTATAGCTGCATCAGTCGAAGAGATCGACAGCAATGCATCTATGAAACTTTTAAGCTATAAGGCTGTGAAATATTATAGGTTTTTTTTGCGAGTTGCCACGCCTCCCAAGGCGTACAGCTAGTTGCGAGTAAAATATTCACATATTTGGCATACGATATGACATTCGATAGAAGGTGTCGACAAGCGTCTCTAAGTCTTATTGAGCATATTGAAATTGTGGTTAGAAAGGAAAGGGTCCTTTTCATGACATGTGCTGGAAGCAAGCGGACGTATTGGTATGAAGCTCTATCGCCCATATCAAGCTTAATAAATATCAATTAACAATAATGAACTGGGATTTGTTTACTTATATAACAATTTTATTCATCTATAAAAAAAGTCAAAAAGATGTTTTTAAGTTTTTATAAAATGAATAAACAATTTTTGTCATATAAAAACAAGGTAGCTTCATTGACAACTTTTGGAGTTCTAACTAAATGTTTTGTTTGTTTTGTCTTTATTTGTAACTGTTTTTATAACATGAAACGAATTTTGCTGGAGGTGGAGGTGGATGAGTGGTAAGTCTTAGTTAATATATAGTGAGTAATTTAAACTTATTTTGTTCTGTAGGGAAGATCTATTGACAGCCAGGTAGTGGCCAGGTCAATTTAAGTGTTTAGTGCTGAGTTGAGAAATTTCTTCAACGACTGTTTACCAAGGTACTGTTTAAGGTCTCTGTGTATGAATTGGTTGCGAACATACCATTATGCGCTTACTTCTTCTTATCAGTTTCGATTGAAACCTCTGTATTATGTATGTGTTGTGTTTTGATGTAGTTCACCATAAGTGTATACCGCAGGTGAAAAATATAATTGATTCTTGATTTACCACGCCTCTCATTGACGTCTCTACATAAGCTCGATATTTTAATTAAGCGCATATTTAATTTATCGAATATATATATATATACAGTCGAGTCTCGATAATTTGTACCCCGCTAAATCGATAATCGCGATAAATCGAAACAAATTCTATCCCCTTGAAAAAAATTCGTTACAGTCGAGTCTTGATAATTTGAATCTCTGTGTAAATCGAAAAAAAACTGATCCCCTTGCCATTTCGAATTATCGGGACTCGACTGTATATATATATATATATCAGTTTTGAATTCTCTAGTATTTTCAATAGTGTTATATTAGGATTTATACTGAAGACCACAAAATTCAAAAGTCTTTACAATTGATAAGAACAACGTTCACAGAAATATATGCTAAAAAGCGGTGGAATTGCTTTTTGCTCAGATAGACAGTTGTAAGTCAAACTAGGTGAACAGGCCTAAATGGACTATGTAGACAGTTGCTTTTGGTCAAGAATATTAAAACAAGAGTAAAGCTGTTTTCGATAAGTGTGCTTTAGCAGCTGTTTAGTTTAGCTACAATATTCAGCTGTTTAAATATGCAATCATCGATCGAATCGTGAATCGTATTACAACTGCTAAACGTAGCGAAAGATTTATAAAATTTAACGCAATGCGAACTGCGTCGCGAAGTCTCTCTGTATGACGGTGTGTAATTTTGAGCATGAGTATACTTATTTGGATCTTAAATGAACATTCAGATGGAGATTGGGTTTGAGATGAAGAAAATATAATTGCTGTAGTAGCCAGTATTGAAGAAGATTCAGAAAAGTCTTTGAGCTGAGTTAGGCTTGGGCGGATTGTCAATCCGACGGGTCTGCATAAGCTTTTTGGGATTGGGATGCCTTCTTTAGGCTCTTACATATATTTTCTAATAAAGAAAAAAACATTATACTTTGTAGCTCACTTTTGAAATGGGTTCAACTTGCTCAAATACTCTTGAGCTTCTCATGAATTTTTAACAATTTATGCTTTAGGTAGAAATCTTTTAAATGTTAACTGAGTTGAATACTTCACTCAGATGATATCCACCTCTTCTGCACTCTCTGTTGCTTAAAAATCTTATTTCAAAATTTAAAAATAAAGAAAACCTTATTGAAGTATGGAGATATATTAAAGGAGCCTAAACATTATTGATGAACCCTCTTGTAATTGAGTTGGGCCAACTTCTGATCGATTAGTAGGCCATTCGCTTAATAGCCCGATCAGGTGTAATTTATAAGACTGCTAATAAGGCAATCTGTGGAGCAATCAAATGTCAATACAGGCACATAAAGCGTCAGATTGGTTTGGAACAAAATACGATCATTTATTACAGCTAATATGCGGCTGTGGCTCGACTAATCCCCCCAATGTAGATAAAATATTTGGTGCCATTCGCTGGCCACAACATGAACAAAGCCACGTCGTAAACTCTACAACTAGGCTCGATGGCTCGATGGCCCGATGGTCTGGCTTGGCCTGGTCTGGTCTGGCAGGCCGACTCTTGTTGTCGACTGTTGAGATGGAGATGCGTATGTTTGGTCCGTTCCGGTTTACTGGGGAGCTGCCAATGGTGCGAAGAGCAATGCAAGGGATTCGAAAAATTCCCAGGCGTATGGTGCGAGTGCGAGTGCGAGATGCCCATCTAATAAATTCAACTAATTAATGGCGAGTATGAGAGCAGCAGATTGACTCCGTGCACCGCTGCCACAGCCGCTGCCACAGCCGCTGCCGCGTTGCACATTAGCAAAAATCTACATGATATTGAGATGCCGATGGCTGATGCTATTCGAGCCGTTGACTGTGTGCGCCTGCTCGGCTCGTCCACACACCAACACAGCTGAATTCCTGGCCATGAAGAGATCTGCTCATTACGGTGTCAGGAGCGTGTGGCGGCGACGTCCTTAGATACAGATTTCTTATCATTAATTAAACTTAAGCATGTTAGCTACCGTGTTCACAGATATCAGGCGCACTTGGCCGCAGTCTCTCACTCGCTGCGCCCAGGGCCTCAGGGCCCCACTCGATTGATCTCGCCCAACTTCTCGGCTGCGGCACACGCCTTATCGCAGACATGCAATCAGCCAGCGCTTGGCATTCCCCCAACCCGGTAGCCATTCAAGGGGTATTCAAGGGGCAAAGTCTGCCGCTGAGCGACTTTATTTGTGATCCACACTCGAGCAACTCCATTGAGTTGAATATTTGGAAACTTCATTTTAATTACTTGCTCCGCAAGCGGAAACAAATTGCCAGCAGCTTCGGATAACATATAGATTGTATATCATCTGGATAGGCATTAACACTCACACCATTGGTTGACCAAATTGTGTTGATGTGTGCGACAAATAAGAGAAAACATCTGCGAAGTCATATATTAAATATTATTTGTTTGGGTACCCAACTGGCCAACTAGACTGCTAGACAGCGAATTGTGAGTCTTTAGGTTTCAAGTATGAAAGCTCTTATTAATAAAATACTTCAACTACACTGATTTTATAGATGCTCATTGAAGTGATTGGATAGTCTGTGTGCTATCTGAATCTAAAGCCAAGAATTACAATAATTATAGTAAAAACTATAATATTAATATTATTAGTATTGTAAAAACTATTATATTAATATTATTAAATCTATTATAAAAACTATAAGAATTATTTTCATACTATTATGTTTTTATACCCTGAAATCAGGGTTATGTAAAAATGTATGTAAAAGGCAGAAGAAGGCGTGGCAGACCACATCAAGTGTATATTTAATCAGGACAATGAGCTGAGTCGATTTATTCCTATCGGTCCGTCTATCCGGCCGTCCGTATGTGTGAAAGCGTCGATCTCAGAGCCTATAAGACCTAAAAAATTTGAATTTTTTTTATAGCTTGCGAAGATTGATTAAAAACCTTACAGAAATTTAATTATCAAATTATATCTCACACATCTTTGAAGTTAGTGTCTCCAAATTTTGCAATTAGATTTATTTTTATTTTATTGCTCTGATTGTTGTTATATTTTGGATAATTATTTTTAGTTGAAGGTCAATTGCAAATATGGCTATAGATGAGTTTGCATGTTTTCTTAAATGATAAATATTCAATAGAATATATAGATCATTTGCTGAAAAATTCATTGAAATTCATTAAGTTACACAGAAGTTTAATAACTTTAGATTTATCAATATTCAATATCAATACAATTTTGATTTTTATTATATTTGTGATAGCGGTTAAAACTTTTACCAAATAAGGCCATTACGTGAAAGAGTTTTGCATTGGTACTTTATTGTCAATTATTAAATAGAGTATATAAATCATATGCTGAAAATTTCGTTGAAGTCCATTAAGACACAGACTACCATCAACACAGAAGTTATCGGGCAAAACGTTTCGCCAATAAATAAAAGCGCATGGCAAGTAGCATGCAGTTTTCCAATTATATAATTATATAATTACAAGTATATAATAATATATAATATTTCCTATATAATTGTGCACACATACATGTAAACATTCATTCCAAATTTGCTATAAGTTTACACTTTTTTCTGCTTTAATAAATACATAAATATATTTAAAAACGCAATTCATTCGAGTTGCAGGGTATCTCCTAGTCGGGTCCACTTACTAGAGTTTTTTTACTTGTTATTATATTATTATAATTCATGATGGCCAGAGCTGTTAAGAATTCCATTTGAATGGTAATTCAAAAAGGGTTTTTGTTCTGAAAACCCATTTTGAATTTCCATTCAAATGGAATTTTTAACAGCTCTGATGATGGTAATGTCAAGAAAAATAATGATAGCAGTACAAAATACACCAGCTTCGAGAAGCTGAAGAAAGCTATTATCCGTTAATGAGCCAAAATACTGGCAAGTCACATTCGGGCGAGTTGTCTTATGATCGGAAGGCCATAGTCAATAAGTGATCATATCGAGTCAAAGGGAATTAATTCTAAATTTTTGATTATTTTTACACATGCTGCACTTTGAAATCAATAAAAATCAGTTTCCAAACCGAATTTATGACTTGTTGAATAGATTACACTTCAAGTGCCCAGCTCTGTATATATGTAGGAACTGCGTCAGTTTGACCAGCTTCCATTCCAATTGTATCTGTTTGCTGTCTTTTGAGAATACCAATTCCTCCTAGTCGCTTCTCTTCATCCACTGACAATCATAACGACCCTGTTCGCATGACTTCAATAATCATCTCACTTAGCAACAGCTATCTTTGTCTCTCTCTCACACTGAGTGAGCATTTAAGAATACAAATCAGAGCTGAGAAGCTGGTACTCGCTTCTGAGGCAAACCCACTTGGATAAATACTCTATGAAACCTATCAGCCTCACAGCAACATTTCTGTAGCAGCAGCAGCCAACCTTGAATTGGTAAACTTAGAAAACAGATTCTCCTTTTAACTTCACAGTTTCACTTCATATTATATTAGCAATGGGACAGACACATATAGTATTAGTAAGTAAGTAAAAGCCTATTAGCTGAACATAACTAAATATTATGTCTAAGATCGCAAGTCCAATATCTCCTCACCTATTGAAGCCTACATTTCTCATAACTTAGCAATAACTTTCGGAAATAGTTGGTAATTTGAATGCGACGGGCAAAACATTTTCATGTTTATGTTTTGCAATAAAAAGTAAGTAGAAAGAAAGTCTAGGACTTGTATATATCTTCGACATAAAAGGTGAGATTTGATGTCCAAAAATTGGTGCCTGGGGCACTGGCAACTGCGCCGCCGTTGTCAACAATGTAATTTATCAGGCAAGCGACATAATTACCTGCCACTTATGGCAATAAAAAAACGTCCAGCCCATGGCAGAGACCACAACACCGGGCCACTGTGTGTGTGTATTTGAGTGTGTGTGAAGTGGCCAGGAGTTGCATTCAAATGCTGTCCACAGCCAACGGCAGCAGCAGCAGCAGCAGCAGCAGCAGCAGCCGTGTTGCTAACAGCTGAAGGATTTATGTTCTGACAAAACGCTCCAAGGCGCCAAACAAGTGAGCCACAGAGAAGAAGACGACGACGACGATACCGAACCGAAGCGAACCGATAGATTGATCGTCCGTCGGGCGGTGTCCGGCACTGGGGCGGGCAATGGGGCGTATGTGCTATGAAAATTCCCGCCGCTGTGGTAGCCAACGTTTAGCGCCTTCCGCGAGTTGTTGCAACTGCAACCGCAACTGATTCCCACACCAGCTGCGGCAGCTGCGCTTTGATCTGTGTGTGCTAGGAAGCTGTGAAGTGCTTGCAAATCTCTAGCAGCAGCTTCGTGTCGTTGTTGCTGTTGCAGTTGCTGCTGGAAGCGTTGACAAGTCACATGAGCATTGTGCTGGGTTGCATGCAACATTGCCCCAATGCGGCTATTGTCTGAGATGCATTCAACCAGAGGGCGGCTCTGTCGCAGCTCAGCTCAAGTTTGGGCTTTTACAAAAGACAGTCCGTGTCCGTGTGTGTGTGTGTGTGTGTGGAGGGTCAAGGAAATAAAGCAAGGGAGCAACAAGTGAGTCGAAGACACTCAGTTTTACTTAAATCTATAAGAATTATTAGGTTACTATAATATTGTAAATTGGGGCAGCTGATGAAAGTTCTCTTCCTTGAAAACTTCGAAATTTATTCCCTTTATAAATTTCATTTACCTGCTGACTTGCTGGCTGTGCTAACTTTATGGATTTACAATCCTCTCTTTATATGTATAACAAGTCAAAGTAATTTAATAGTTGCGACTCACTTTATCTTACTCTGGTGCATCTCTCTCTCTCTCTCTCTCCCTCTCTCGCTCTTATTCTTCTTCTTGCTCTCTCTTTCTCTGTCTTCTCTCTTTCTTTTTCTCTGTCTCTACTTATGCATTCTCTTCTTTCTTTCTCTTTAATCTGCCTGTCTCTATTTTGCTTACAATCTCTTTATCTTTTTTTCCTTTTCTTACTCTTTCCCTCTCGTTTGGTAAATTTGCAACTTTTTAATTTAAATATTTGACCGAGTTCGATAAACTGTTAAGACTGCGTGGCAAATAAGGGAAATTTAAGTCTCGGACAGCTTTTCACATAGACTCACCCAAAATCTTTGATGTTTGCCAATTAAGAGCAAGAGCCACGCCTACTACCATCAACTCTGATTATAGTAACTCAAATCGCTTTTTAAATAAATATATAAATATTTATAAATCTGAAATTGAAATCTGTCTAAAGATATTATTCGACTCTAGACGAGTATGAAACAGTCGGCTATATCCCAGTAAATCAGGTATAAGTGTAATCGAAGCTATCAATTTATTAGACTTCAATCAAACCACTTGCAATTATAGCCACAAACAGTTAATGCTGGCCTAAAGCCTCTCTGAATGAATCGTAATTGATTGTGTCTTACATGCATATTTCAATTGTGCTGCATCTTGACTATTCTGGTTTCAAATTCATGGACTAAATGTGACTTTGACCTCGCAATGATGCAATGAACTCACCTGTTCAGGCTATCATTTTGCCGTTAGGCTCTGCTCTGCTCTGTGGCTGACTTCCTATGGCAACAACAAGGCGCACAAGGCACAAGAAACAAACAAACACACAGCAGCCAGACAAATTCATATTTTATTGGCTCTGACCATGCCCGGTGAGGCAGCATTAACAAACAATGCGCCAGCAGCAGCAGCAACAACAACAACAACTGCAACAGATCAATGCAAAGCAAATATTTTCACTCGATGGCTTGGCTGTTGCCTAATCTGAATTCGGCTTCTGGTTGCATGGCCATTGTATTAGCTGTTGTTGTTGTTGTTGTTGTTGTAGTGAAGCAAATAGCATTTTGAACATAATTTTCATATGTCGGCCTGGCAGTTATAATCACGTTCACAGCTCGTTAGCCAAAAGGCAACCACAACCCACCTGTAGCTGCTGTAGCTGTTGAGCTGTTGAGCTGCCCGTTTGGCCATAATTGTCCGGGCCACATATCGTACATAAGAGGCCATCAGCATCATCATAGCCATATTGACCATTAGCCGAGTGCGTTTGCATTTGTGCATCTTCATCGATTTCACCACTTGGCGCGCGGTGCGCATAATTGGCCAAGCCGGGTCAACACAGCCACAGGCAACACAGGCAACAGAGGCAACAGAGGCTGCAACACGATTTTTTTGCTGATGATTACCGATATTGCCAGGCAGTGAGAAATGCGTTGGATGCGTGGAAAACTTTTGCCGCAGCGGCACATTTTCCTTCCCAAAAACAAAAAAAAAAAAAAACAAAACAGAAAACAAAAAAATCCGCTGAAAATATGCACTTGCCAGCGCTTGGCAGGAATTCCCATTCGTATAACGAAGCATTCGAGCACCCGCGTGCTATGCGGCTCGAAATGGAAGCGGGCTTGCACCCGCAGCTCAATTTTCCGACCAACAAAATAACAGAACAACAGCGAAAAATACTCTAAATTGTCTGTAAACACTTTGTTGGTAGCTAAAATTGATGTGGCTGATTGATTGCTATAAAGGTGATTTAATTGAAAATAAAAAACATTGGTTGTACAAGCAACTACTTAGCTAATAAATTAATTATCTATACTATTACAAACAAATTGGCATCTTAAACACCATTAGCCTAGTTCAAATTTGGCGCTCATTGCGCTCAGCTGTAAGTTTACAGCATTGCCAGCTAAATAGACAATCTGGCATCACTGTTCACCACCATAAACAAATCGTGTGGCAGCACTGCGCATGTCTGTTACACCATAACAGTTGGCTCTGTTAACATGACTGTTAACCGTGTTGCTGCTGCTGCTGCTGCCGGCCAAGCAATAGCAATATACCAATACTAATAGACTTCTCCACCAACAACGGCGACGCCAACGTCAACGCCAACGCCAACGCCGACGTTGGCAGTGAAAGCTCTAGCCAAGCGGCGCTTGCTGGTGGCTGTTGGCTGTTCCAGCATTGCAACCTCAGTCGCTGTTCATTTTCTAACGGTAACGGGTTTGCTGCGCGCCGTCAAAGCCAAAGCTTGCGTCGCCGTTGCCGCCGTAGCTTTCTGCTACACAAACAATAATAATAAAAAAAAGCGCTAGACGAAATAATAATAGTTACTAATTGGCTGCCATTGTTGCTTCGGCTACTGTTATTCAGCATATTTGTAGTGGTTATTTAAATTTTAAATATATTTGTTATCAGCAAAAATAAGGAAATCCGAACAGTGCCATAAAAATAAAAATAAATTTACAACGAAAATCCTTAGTACACACACTCACACACAGACGCACAAGTCGCGTGCTGTGACTGTGTGCGTGAGTGTATAGAAATGCTTCAGTGCAGCAAGTTTTAGCGCATGCGCCTGCGTCCCCCACCCCCTCAGCGAGTCGCTGCCAAGTTTTTGCATTAATTGTTTTCCGTCGAGCCAAAAAGCATTTAGATTTACCAACACTGCGAGCGGATAAGTTAAGGTAAGGGGCGGGCATGATTTGTTTATTAATTTACAAACATTTATAGGCTAGGCTCCAGCTCTGGCGCTGGCTCTGGCCAAGCGCAACGCTGTCGACTACGCCGATGTCATCGGCGTCGTTTGTTTGACTTATCCCCTCAACCTACCCTCGCACCTAAACAGAGCCACCCACAGCCATACAACCAGTTAAACCAGCCAGCCAGCTAGCTAGCTAGCCAGCCGCTCGTCCGCCCGTTCGCCCGTCCGCCCATCAACCATGCTCCACCTACACCCGCACATTTACTACGCGCGCTTGCCGGAAAGCTTTTTCCAGTTGTGCTCTGCAGCGTTGTCTGACATTAGCGTAAGCTTTTTCTTTCATTCAAGTTGTTGGAGCGTCGTCGCTGTTGCTGTCGCTGTTGCTGTCGCCGTCAACGTCAACGTCGACGTCAGCGTCGTTATGTTGCGTGAAAGTTAATTCCGTTTACTATCGGCATTCATCAACATCATCTGCGGCGCTGTCGTTGGCGTTGGCGTTGGCGTTGCCACTTTGCCATCGTACGTCTCCCGCTTACCCCGGCCACCTGTCAAAGTGCTGTCCTTCGCCCAACGTCTTTTTGCCGGCATTAGCATTAAGCATTAAGCATTTAAGTCATAATTGACATGCATTTCACGATGTGTGCTGACAGATAACTGTAATTTCTTTTCTCATTGCCGCAGTGCTTACTGTAATGATTCCAAGGCTTAAGTCTATAATGAAAGCTTTTAAAACTGCGAAGATGCGACCATAAATAAACACTTAAGTTGACTCTGGTCTGAGGACATTCGACTCAGTTTTCTTTTAATATGAAATGTAGTTTTTATTTTTTTAATAAATTTTATATATTCTAATCCCCCTTCTATCAGTGGTGGCTATTAGAAAAGCTTCTCAGACTTAGACTCGAAACCATTTACATTTCTAAGGTCACTTTCGAATTCAACGTGTAAATTACATTTGAAAGAACATAATCCGCTTTTTGGCTTAGCATTTGCAGGAAGACAGAAACCCAAATTGCGCTCAACTTCAACTTAATCAGAGCGTCGTGCAATTACTTGCATTAGGGAATGAGAACATTGCGCTCGTTCGCATCATTCAGTTAGCTCAACTTCTGCTTGAGCTGCTGCCTCGCCCCTTCATGTGCCCCCTCTCAGTCCATGCACCTTTTGTCATCAGGCCTTTCATCAGCTCGCAATGGAGCAATGAAGCCATGGAGCCGAGGGCTGAGTTGAGCTGAGCAGAGCTGAAGCGGCGTAAGAAAGATATTGCACTTAAATTGCACTTAATGAAGCTGCATCATCACATTTTGCATTTCAACCAGCCAACCAACCAGACACCTCTGCTCCGTCCCCCTCTCTCTCTGTCTCTCTCTGTCTCTATCTCTACTGCTTGTTAGGTCTCATTCATGGCGTACGTGAGCAGATTCTTGACTTTTGTGGAACAATGGCAGCCACTTGCATTCAACAGACAAATGAGTGGAAATTATGCCAAGACACTGGCAATTAATAAGTGGAAAAGGCGACGCCGCGCCACGCCGTGATGACGTTCTCGCACACCTGCCTCTCACAGAGATTACAGAGGCTCGAAATCGCACAGCTGCACAATTCCATTTGTCGCAGTTGCCTCAGTTGACTCATTTGGCATGTTTGCTTGATTTGGGCTGGGTGGGCGTGGCACAGAGTGTTTGCCAGCGGCAGTACACAATAATAATCCCAACATTGGCCACAATCAGCACTTGGTAATTGTTATGGGGCAACTCGCCCCAGCGTGCGACTGCCATGCGCCTGTGTTCAACTAATATACATAAACAGGCACGAAAGGCTGGCGCATGCTGGAATTGAACAAACACACACACACACACACACGCCCACACACACACACACACAGAGTACAATCAATATAAACGCATTTTCATAATTAATCAATGCTGAATAATTTGTCAGGTCGGGTCAGGTCAGTTCGGCATGTTGACATGGGGTAGATGGGAGCTTCAATTGGGTCTGTGTAGAAATCTGAAAATACACGTGTGTACGTATGTGCGTGTGCGTGTGCGTGTGTGTGTGTGTGTGTGTGTGTGTGTGTGTGTGTGTGTGCCTGTCTCTCAGGTTTGTTTTTGGCTTTTATGGCGGCTTTGCGGTTACCCACATGGCATATATAAATATGAAAACTCAATAGCGGACTTATAAGTGGGCGAGGCAAGCGTGGGCACCAATAATAACAATAATAACAACAACAACAACAACAACTAGAAAAACACCTATAATAATATTGAGAACAAAAAACAAGTCGGCTTAGGCTGTGTTGAGACTGAGCGAGAAAGTAAATCAAATTATTCTGCTTTATCAAGATTTGACAGTTAATTGGAATGGAAACTGAAGTTGAGAATAAACTCAACTAATACAAGCTTAAAGTACTATATCCATAGTTTCTGTAGGCATATTTTTGATATATATTGATATAGATTTTTTGTTTGTTTAAATATGTATAAATGTATATATTATTGATTTATATATGTTAAATTAAACAAATTTGATTTGATTTCAATTAAATTATTTCATGACAAACAAAGGTTTTATTTTAAAAATAAATTTAAGCGTAATTACTTGCAATTCTACCAAAAATGATGATTTGAGGAATTCGTTTAGGATTTCGAATTACTAAATTAATTATTAAATAATTAGAAGTACAATAATTAGAGTACTTGCAATAATAATATATTATAATAATATATAATATCAATTGAAGTTTAAGCAAATTGATTTTTAAACATAAATCGTGCTGCACGATTCCAGATATTTTAAGATTAAATAAGAATTTGACAGAGCTGTTAAAAATTCCATTTGAATGGAAATTCAAAATGGGTTTTCAGAACAAAAACCCATTCTGAGTTTCCATTCAAATGGAATTCTTAACAGCTCTGGAATTTGAGACTTGAATATGGGGATTAATTATAGTGACTTTTCAATCACGATTTTAGATTAAATAAGAAATTCAGACTAGAATATGGGGACTATAGTGATTTGTAATCTTATTACGAAAGCCTTTTCCATAAACTTAGTACACCTCGTAGAATGGAACTCATAACTTTATATAGTTGCGCTTACTCCAATGATCCATGAAGGTGAAGTTTCTTTGTTTTGAGCTAGAATTTAAATGTAATCATTTTTTTTCATAAAACCTAAATAATATGTTAGATAATGTTCTGATAATATTAATGTCTATTAAACAAACTCTTTCTTCGAGTTCTTCTTCTTCTTCTTCTTCGAGAGAGAGAGAGTTAGAGAGAGAGACAGATACTTAACAGTGGTGCCTTCTATCATATTGTAGTTTGAAGAAAAAGTTAGTTAATATTAATACTCATATTATGTATGATATGAGATTTCAGTTCTTTGAACATATATTGAACATGCACTGCTGGTCATAGGTTAGACGCACAAATTTGTTCTTTAAATAAATTGTTGTATTTACTATTGGGAATGTAAAAGTTGATCAAAATATGATTTTTTTATTAATGTTCGAATGTTGTTTGAAAAACATCTGCTCATAGTTGGTTGAGTTAATAACTGTGCATTCGATGACTTAGGAAATTTCTATGAAATCATGTGGATTGTCGGTTGGCCATTGTAATAGGCGCACCTCAAATGTATATATTGGTATAAAAAATATATAAAAATATATATGTTAAGTATAATTGCTAGCACTATTTGAAAAGCTAACAAATATTTGTTCTTCAATTAAGAATTTAAATTGTAAAAGCAGAGAACTTGCCAATTCACTGAGATATTATTGTATTATTATTCATATAATTAAAATCCTCTTATATAATTCTAACTGCAGCCCAGCTTTCATTCAAAGCTTAAACATTATTTGCTTCAATTTGTGTTTCTCTTTAAGTAAAAAACTTAGCTAAACAACTAAATGAGTAAAGCTGATGCACAGCCTGCACCCACCCTTGTGTGTGTGTGTGTGTGTGGGTGCGTGTGTGAGTGAGTGGGTGCTGTGGCATTATGTATATTTAAAGATCATTAGTGCACAATTTATAACTATATGCGGTACATTATGTAGATGCTTTATATAAGCATATATCGATTGCCACCAGTTGAGCGAGCTGCCTGCTTAATGCGCACATCGACGGCAATGCCAACGCCGCATTGTTAAGAATGATTAAGAGGCATGCCACACGGATTGGCTCATGGCTGTTGGCTGCTAGCTGTTGGCTGCTAGCTGTCGGCTGTTGGCTGTGGGGCGTTGCTGGTGGCAGAGATTGCGTGGACGCGAGCTGCTTGGCACCGCACTCCAACTCCAACTCCAACTACAACACCAACTCCTGCTCCATTCCACCCAAACGTTGGCCGGTGGCAAGTGGCTGTTGGTGTCAAGGCCAAGCGTTAGCACCATGTGGTTGAGAGGTTTTCTGTGTGAGTGTGCGCTGTGTGTGCTTGTAATTATCGAAAAATAATGGAACTCGCATAGAAATGGTTGAATAAACAATATTCTTTTCTGACATTCGCTTGCCAAATAATTATGAGGCACATGAAATTTCATTTGAGGACCTGAAAGATATATTAAAATATATAAAAAATATAAACAAAATTAAATTATTGGGATATACAATGGAAATGCTATTTCAGTTTGTCTAAACTTTGTCTGTCTATTGCAAGTGATATTATGAGAAGTGCATAGAAGGGCGAGGGCTAAGATATATATATATATATATATATATATATATATATATATATATATATATATATATATATATATATATATATAAAGAATAAAAGTAATAATAACGCTAATTAAAATAAAAGATTTATGGAAGTTTATATAAAATGGTTTTCAGTTTTTCATTTTCATAACAAATTTTTTTGTTTAACATATATTTGTTTTAGAAAACATGAATATTATATAAATTTTAAAAATATTATTATTGGTTATACCCTAAAAACTGTATTTATTTAAACTTTATTTTAACAAAATCAAATATAAAATAAACTTTAATTTTATATATTAAGAAACTTTATATTAAATAGTTAATTAAAAGTTAAAGCTTTTCATTTTGATATAAGGAATCTTCATATTACTTTAACTTAAAGTTAAAGCGCTTAATTTTCATGTGTGCTAACTTCATAATACTCAGCTCGCAGCTAAAACTCTTATTGTGATATCCGATTATCAAACAAATTGATCCACTTTTGCTTCATTTGCGGCAGTTGTGGGCGAGCGCAATCAGATGTTATCTGGCTAAATGCATTACGGTCGTTGCTATATGTGGTTTGCAGTTTGTTGGTTACATGCGAGTGCATAAAGTCAATTGAACCGATTTATCTATAGAGCAGATTACAGAATGGCAGCGGAAAAGAAGAAAACGTTTGCCAAGGTTGACATCAAATTAATGGTAGCAAATGGCCAGAATGGGGATGCGGACAACGCAATTGGGTGCCAGCAGCAGACATGACCGTAATGAAGCAACGACCATACGCAAACATGCACACACACGCACACACACGCACACACACGCACACACACACACGCACACACACTCACACATTCCGCGAATGCTCGCGACTGAAGCAGCAAAGGAGCAAGCCATAAATATTTTTCGAAATAAATTCTCGTTTACAAATTATGATTTTATGACTTTTTGATGGCGTAGCCACAAAACTTCCCACACACACAAACACAAACACACACGCACACACACACACATATATATATATATATATATATATATATATATATATATATATATATATATGCATAAATATGTCTATATATACATATATAGATACATATATGGCTGAGTGGTGAGCTGGAGTTGGGCTTGGGGCAAAGTGTCGTGGCAAACACTTCAAGGCAAACGCTTGCGTATTTATTGCCACCTCTCGCGCTCTTCCTTACACACACAAACACACACACACACATACGTATATCAATACAAAAACATCCCAGTGCTGAAATGCTTCACATATTTTACATTTTTCCGTAAAGAAAAAAATTAGCACAAAAAACCAAACCAAACCAAGCCAAACGCAAACGCAGCAATGAAAAACTTTAAAACAAAAACCAAAAAAAAAACGTTATTACTGAAAAGCGCGCATAAAAATTTCGCGTTGAATGCAAGTTGCAAGCACATAAGTGTGTGTGTGTCTGTGTGTGTGTGAGAGAGAGTTTTTGTGTTTGCTGCAGCAGCTGCTGCCATTTCCCAGGCTTTTCGTTTCTGCTCTTTTTGTTGCCTACTTTTCGGGGCCGCATAATTTATGACCGCCTAGCATTAAATTAGCCAAAGCGCAGCATGAAAAATTGCCCCGCAGTCGGCAGACGGCTCCGGCGACAAGCTACGTCCGGCGCTTATTAAGCAGCCAACACAACAAAACAAAAAGCAAAACAAAAAAAAGAAAGGAAAACAAAAACAAAAATAAACAAAAGCAACCTGCCAACGTTGCGAAACATTGTTTATGCCGCAAGCTATTAATATTTCGATTTGATTTTTGGATTGCCGCACGGACTTCGTCTAATTAGTCACAGCGCGTTGATTAGTCGCCAGCTCGGCTGGAGGTGCTAACAGGCTGAGCTGCCAGCGGCATTAAGTGGGGTGGCCACACCAGGCTGCCATGCTACGAGGGTTGTTATAAACGTTGTAAGATTATCAAGATTATCTGGCGTGCAATGTATATATATATATATATATATTTGAAGAAAGACTTGACTTGACTTGATCACCCAGTAAAATGCTTTTCAAAAGTTTTTAAAAACTATAAAATTATTAAAAATTAGGAAAATATCTGTTTTTGTTACTGAAAGATGGAAATATAATCTGACTATATTGGTTGTTGGTTACTAAGTTTTAATAAGTTTTGTTAGCCTATGCTATTGGGCTTAAGCTTTTATTAAGACCTATTTGGAAGTTCATTGATTCAATCATTTCTTCAAAAAGCCTTAACAAGTTTGAATTCTATTTTTTCACAAGATTAAGAGCAATAACCCGAAATAAAATCTTAAAAAATAATCCTTACTGAATCAGCACTGTGCTCTAGTAACAAAATCATTGTTGCGCAGTGTAAACAGACTTATTAAATAGCAAACAGCGAAATATCATTTGTAAGCCCGATAAAGCTATATATTCTTAAACATCATAATATTCTGGATAGTTGGACTCCTTAAAGGAATACATTCAATAAACTTAAGCTTAAGTTGGCCTTAGCCAGAGGCCATAGCTAGTTAGTTTGAAAGTTGTTAACTATATATATTTGCTGTATTTATAATATTAGTAAACAAAGACCATTTGAATAGTTGGGCTAGCTGTGTAAGTAGATTTCATTATTTAATAGAGCACAAAAGGTATTTTTTATGAGCTGGCTCTATTATCTTCTGCCTTCTGCCTTCTGCCTGCCTGCCACGTAGCGCTCCTTTCTTTTCTAGAGTAAAGCTCATTTAATAGCCTTAGCGATATATTTATATATATATATATATATATATATATATATATATGTACAGCATAAATTGTAAGAGCTTTTTACTAAAATAGAAAAAGAATAGAAAAAACTTGCTCAGACAATAGGCAAAAGGCTGAAGTCTTTTATTGTGGCTTTTCACAAAGTTATCTTCATAAATATTTTATGCGCTCTTGCTTGAATTTGACTTGAGTCTTAAGTCCCTTTTGGCTGAGCTGCATGATTAAATTCATTTCCATATATTTATTACACACGTTTTATTGGACTGATTACTCAAACAGCCCCCAATAAATTACAAAAACTCTCTTCCAGTGGGTATGTGTGTGCGCGTGTGTGTTTTGGTATTTGTTTATGTTTACTTACAATTATGAGTGTGTTGTCATCTTCGTCGTCATCTTCAACTCCGGCGTGCACGTCTCCGTTTCCATGCCCGACGCCTTCGTCGTCGTCGTCGTTGTCGTCTTCATTGCCGTCTCAAGGATTCGCACACTTGGCGCTTTTCAAAAACTTTTTGCCAGCCCTTGCCTAAGGGTTTCGAAGGGGGCGGAGGGAGCAGTGCCAAGAAGTATGCAAGCATTGCAATAATAATTACAAATGTTGCACAATAAATTGCAAAGTAAACAGACTCCGGCGACGTTGACGCCGACGTCTGCTGAGGCAGCGACAGCAGCAGCGGCAGAGGCAAAGACCGAGTGCAGTGGCAAAATTACTTCCTGCTCAAGCGTCAGCGGAAATGTACATACAAATGCCACACACACACACACATGCAGAGCGAGAAGGAGCTGATGTCTGCCTGCCCCAAGCTGTGTTTATTGAGGTTGGGCCAAAGGAGGCGTGGCGGGGCACAGGGGAACACTCACTTGTCAAAAACAAAATCAGACAAAAACTCCCCCCGCGGCGGCGACAAGATGCGTAATTGCAACTGCTGCTGCTGCTGCTGATGCTGCCGACTGTTGCTGCAAAGGATGTGAATGTGCCGGATGCACAGGATGCGCACAATTCGCTGCATTTGCATTCCATCTATTCGTCTCTCACTCCAACACTCCATTTGGCTGCTCCACTTCTTCTTAGAGCTGGCCCTGTGCGTGGAATGCAATAAATCGTGGCCAGAAAACAATGACAAATGTTGTGGCGTCCTGTCCCAAATTTGTGGTTGCCTTGCGGACACTTCATTTGAGATCCGCTAAGACCCCAATTGTTTTCACCTCTGACAGCCGCCTGTCTAAATTAATATTGAGTTGACTAATGCTCTCTGGCAGCCCAAGGAAATTAAGGTGTCAATGTTCCGAATCCAACCAGGGGGCATCTTTGTCGCATTGAAATGGCAAAGGAAATCGTTATATTGCCATTACTTTCCTTTCTCTTATTGGGAGCTGACTGAGAAAGGGAGAGAAAGAGAGAAAGAGAGAGAGAGAGAGTGAAACAGCAGACAGTGAGTTATAAAGCAAAGTAGAATATATGAATTAGTAGAATGAAAGACGATAGTTAAGTAAATGAAAGAGAAGAGTAAGGTTAATTAAGAGAGACTTAAGGTGAGAATAATCACAGAGAGTGATTGAGAGACACAGAGACAGACAGAGAGAGAGAGAGAGAGAGAGAAAGAGAAAGAGAGAGAGAGAGAGAAAGAGAAAGAGAGAGAGAGAGAGAGTGACAGAGAGAGATAGAGAGAGAGAGAATAAGTAAGACTCATACAGAGAAATGAGTAAAGTGGAAAACGCAAACTTTGTTTAAGCGAAAAAGAGGGAGAAATAATATTGGGTCATTACTTAATTAATTTCGTTTTTATACCCTGAACCCATTGAAAATGGGAAATCAGGGTATAATGTTTTTGTTAAACTGTCAAATGTATGTAACAGGCAGAAGGAGGCGTGGCAGACCCCATAAAGTATGTATATATATTCTTGATCAGGGTCACGAACTGAGTCGATTTAGCTCTGTCCGTCTGTCTGTCTGCCTGTCCGTTTGTCCGTCAGTCCGTCTGTCTGTATGTATGAACGCGTCGATCTCAGAACCTATTGTATAAGAACTAGAGATTGGTCCATGTATAACATGAAAACATCAACTTTGTTTAAAAAAATCGATAACTATTCCCGTTTTATTGATATCGATAAAAACCTTATCGAAATCAAGTTATTATATTATATCTCGTACATCTTTAAAGCTAGACTCACTAAATTTTGGATTTAGATTCATTTATGATTTATAAAAATTTGGTTGTTGTTATATTTTGAATACCAGCTAAAAAAAAATTTTATTATTATTTTTTATTAATTTATTATTTATGTTATTAATTGAGTATATTTTAAAACACAGATCGGACGGAGTTCAGGGCATCTTTTAGTCGGTCACCACCGACTAGAGTTTTCTTACTTGTTTTAGTACAGTTTAAACAACTTTCTTTTATATAAAACATTTTATGAAATTTTTTATTCTCCATTTTGATCCAAGATCTTCCGGGCAAGAGATTGATTCCACGCACATACAATTTTTTATCATTGGAAAAAACTGGTCCAAGTGGTTTTTGACATCCTGATTTGAGCTGAAAGTTCTCCCATCCAAAGAATTTAGCAGAGACCGGAACAAGTAATAGATCTAAGGTGGCAAGTCTGGAGAATATAGTGGGTGTGGTAGCACATCCCATTCAAGCTGGCGACTCATCAAACTTGTATGAAGTTTCGCATTATCCTGGTGGAATACTACACCTGTTCTATTAAGCAATTCTGGCCTCTTCTGTTTGAGTGCATCACTCAATTTGTCCAGCTGATCACAATACACTTCAGAATTCATGGTGGTGTTGTTCGGCAAAAGCTCAAAATAAACGAAATCCCCTTGAAATCCCACTAAACAGACAACATTATCTTTTTTTTTGGTGAATATCGACCTTTGAAGTTGTAAACAACCCACTTTTCGTCAATATAATACTTATACATAACATTCGAGTCTAAATAAAAGTAAAGGACTGTGATTCACAAAGGGAGAGATAGCAAGTTGAGGTAAAATATTGTGATTAAGTAAGGAAGAGGAGGTAAGAGGGTTGACATTAAGTAAAAGTAATAGAGTTTGTTTTAAAAAAAGGGGGAGAACTAAATAGAGAAAGAGTTACGGACAGAAATGATAATTGCATTTAAGACACGAAAAGGGGGAGAACGAGAGCGAGACTAAGTAATGGAAAATAGCAATTTACGTGTGCGAATGTCAAAGAGGGGAATTTAATGCTCAGTTGTGGTCTCAGCTGAATATAAGTTATATATTTAATGTGATTTGTAAGAGAATACCAGTTAGCTAGTTAACTAAAAGATATCAAAGATAGTTACTCTGCGGATGCTAATCTGCCTATTAATCTTGTCTATTTTAGATTCATCACACGCTGCAATGTAGATTGTTGTGCCAGGCAACCTTTGTAAGCTAGCATCATGGTGGAATCGTCGAGTTTGGGGCGTGCGCCGCCAGCGGCACAGCAGCCCATACCGCAGCAGCATTCGCCCTCGCCGTCGGGCATGCGCTGCGGTAATTTGGAGACGCGAGTGCGTGGCTCCTGGTATCGAGTGATGGTGACGCTGGAAACGGACTTTCTGGCCGTCAGTCTGGATGAGTCATGCGATTCGACGAATCATTCCAGCGACGGTCAATCCACAACACTCAATGGCACCTTGGGGTATGTATGATCACAGTGAGAGAGAGAGAGACTGAAAGAGAGAGTGTATTATGTGTATCTGAACTCTTGTAGAAGCAATCACAGCGGCGGCGGAGGTGCCAGTCAGAATGGAACGCTGCCCAGTTCAGCCTCGTTGCAGGGCATGGTGGTCCATGATACTGAGCTGGATGGCTCCGTGGGCACTGGCACCGGCAACAACGACAACGTCGATCTTTGCCTGAACAACAACAATAATGCGGACGCCGGCGGCCTGGATATGTGCGATGTACCTGATCATGTGGCCAATCAGAAGCGCCACGTGCGCATCATTAAGTCCGACAACAACGGCCTGGGCATTTCCATCAAAGGAGGTCGCGAGAATCGCATGCCCATCCTCATCTCAAAGATCTTTCGAGGCATGGCCGCCGACCAGGCCAAAGGCCTCTACGTGGGCGATGCCATACTCACCGTCAACGGCGAGGAGCTGCGCGATGCCACCCACGACGAGGCCGTGCGTGCTCTCAAGCGTGCCGGCCGTGTGGTGGACCTGGAAGGTACGTGCTCTCAATCCAACACAAATCTAGAAACATGCTTAATCCTGACATTCTTATTTGCCCAAAACATTTGTCCATAGTTGGCCTGCAGATAGATACATATACATATATATCTGAAAAAGAGCTAGATAGAACGAGTGAGTGCTCAAAAAGTGCCATTGAGCGAGTGGAGCTAACAAGCACAAAGTTCGTATCAGACGATACACTGTGCGAAAAGGTTGGCGTTATAAATTGATAGTCTCAAGAGAAGTTCAACTCTCTAAATTAGATTCTGCATATCAGCTAGAAATTGTGGAAATTGTATTTAGAATTATCTAAAGTGTAAAACAATTTTAATTTGTATTTTTTGTAGTATTCCTGCTTCGCTCAGTGTAGCTGTAACGCTTCATACGTGGGATTAGTCAGTAGAACATGGCTAGCTACTGCCGGCTGATGCTGATGCTGATGCTGTTGCTCTTGTTGATGCTATTGCTATTGCTATTGCTGCTGCTGCTGCTGCTGCAGCTGCTGCTGTGTACTGTTATAAATCCCCCATCAACTCCAACTCGCTCCGCCCTCAGCTCTCGTCCCGCTGCCTGTTGACTCTTAGCTGTTGACTGCCGTTAGTTGCGCTGGTTTGTTGGCCTGGCTCGGTCGGTTCGTTGGTTTGTTTGTTTGCCTTGGCTTGGCAATGAGTAATGAGAAAAGTTTTCTTTCCATTTGATCAAAATGGCCCCAAAATACATAGTTGCTATGCCATTGTGGGCGACGTGGGCGTGGCAGCAGCAGCAGCAGCAAAGTTGTAGTTGCCACTGCCGTGCGAATTAAAATGAATGCTACGCACTATATTTTCATCAGCTGAAGTGGTAAGAGGCACAATACATAACATGGCATTGCGAACTGATCAACTAACAGATACTCTGGGACAGAAGCCATAGTCGACTTCCCTTTCGAATGCTGACTGTATTGAGTAACAGCTATCACTAAGTGATGAGTGACTCCTCTTCATACCCATGGATATTTGCTCTAGTTAGAAGTATTTGATATTCGACAAAGCGCTCGCTCCCCCGACAACGATTTACTGCCAAGTGTAGCAACTGCAATAAGCATCAATTAGGCAATTGGCTGGGCCAGACGTGAGACTCGAGTGGAACGACTAAAGTCCAAAGGCAAACAGAACGCATAAACAATGCAATGAACCACGGAGGACAATTTAGCTGCACCAACTTCCATCTGTGTGCAAACACGCACATCGAATGGAGAATTGGAGAATTGACTCTGCTGCAGCCAACTCCTTTTCCCATTCCACTTCCATTTCCATTTCCGGCACAGCTGGAAAACAAACAAGTGCTTAAAGGCTGCCTGCAAATATTTAATACCATTTCTAGTTCGTATATCAGAGAGTTGGATTTGGTTTGGCTGGATTTAGTTGCGGCGCAATCGCAATCGTTCGCTGCGCACACGTTGGCGTCTGAGGGGCTGCTGCTTGGGCTGCTCCACTGCGAGAATGAGGCGTCCGAATTGGGCACCGGCGGCGTTGATGGGCAGCAGCACTAGACGACCGCTGGTCAGACCTAAGGCAGCGGCGTTTAGCTCTTGTTCGGCCTCCTCGACCAGCTCCACCTGTGACTCTTCAGTTTCCAGTTCGTTGTCGGGCTCCTCGAGCTCGGGTGCGCCATAGCTGCTGGCGGGCGTATTTGGCGCTCCGTAGGTGTTGGCGGGTGTGGCGGCCACCTTCAGGGCAATCTCGGTGGTGGGCAGCTCCTCCTCTTCGTTCAGCGTCGTCTCGGGCTGGTCCAGGGCAGGCAGATCAGCAACAGGCTGCTGCTCAGCAGCAATGCCATCAATGGCAACAGCGGCAAAATCCTCCGCAGCCTCGCGAACGGGTGGCTGAAAGTCTCGAGCGGGTGCCTGGGCCACTACCTCCACAGTATCTTCGGGCTGGTTGGGTGCTCCATAAGTGTTGGCCGGTGTGCGTGCATTTACCTGCACCTCCTGCTCCAAGAGCTCGGTGGTGGTGCTTTGCTCCTCTGCGATGCCAAAGTCTTCCACTTCAGTTTTGGCTGATGCCGCTGTTGTCGTGGCCACTGGCTCCTCAAGCTTGGGCTGCCTTTCGCTGGGCAGATCGAATGGTATCTTTGGCCGGAAGCCAGCTGCTGGATACGGTGTGCTGGATAGCTCCACTTGACGTTGGCTCTTCAGCTGACGACGCTGCGGCATTGCTGAGCTGGCCACAGCTAGCAGAAGCATCAGGAATATTCCGGCAAAGCTCTTCATTGTTGTTCGTTGAACGATTGTTAACGGTATGTGACTGGCTGCTGTGGGTGCACTCGCTTTTATAGTACATAACTCCGGCTAGCGGGTCGGCAGGGATTCTACATCAGAATTCAGTAACGGTCGCAAGGTCAGCTGCGCTTATATTTCGGCTATGATAACGATAAGTCTTGCCCGGGCAATGCAAATGGGACACGAGTCGCAATATTTGCGCATTTAAAAACATATCGAAGCCCATCAAAGCAGTCATCAAGCTCAATGTTAACGACGCTTTAATATGAAACAACCTCCACCTCCACCTCCGCCCTGGGCCCTCTGGGCACGTCCACCTCCATCTCCACGTCGACGTCTACGTCCACGTCCGTTTCGATGCCCATGACGGCTTCGTCGTCATCGCCAACGTGAGTGGCATGCTAGGTAGCTGATGAGCTGCTCGCACATGTCGTTGATCCATTTCGCCAAAGTTTCGTCGCCCCAAAAATTAAGAGCGAATAAATGTCGACAAACTAATCAAAAGTCATTTGTCGCATTTGCAATGCTCTAACGTGCCACTCTATGGGATATATATATATTTTTGTATAGATAAATGAATAAAAATAATACAATAATATATCTTTTGCCAGGTAATACAATTAAAACCAACCTGTTCTAGTCTGGCTTTTAGTTCGATTTGTCAGTCGGATTTTTTATTTATTATTAATGATTATTTCACTTTTGCATTAAAAGTTAAAGATATTTTTTCTACTAAAAATATCATTTCATATATACATTATATAACTGTCATGTTTTGTCTAAAAGAGGTTTTCAAGTCGACAATTATTGCATATATTTTTAAGCAGTTTACTTGTCTTGTTTATACGAGATACATATATGGAGATGCTGGAAGTTTTTAATGAAGCTTTATATATTTATGTTATATTTAAATGTTTCCCTCTGTGTTTTATCAAAACTTTGTTATTCATTGTTTTGGTTTTTAGTAAACATTTAATAAGGAATTGCTAGTTTAAATTTTAAAATTTTATATAATTTAAAATTTTTTTTAATATTATTGTACTTCCGTCTTCAACACATAAACGTGAATCATCAGAAATTATTTTGTTTCTAGTTTAATTTAACATTCGCATTCTTATAAATTATGAACAAAGTATTCATTAATTTATATCACTTGCTCTTCCCTTACATTTTCTTATGCTGTATTACTTAAGTATTGCTAGAGTCATTTGAAGACTCCTTTGTAGAACAGTCAGCTTATGGATAGATTAAAGTCCCAGCCCAAAATAAGGGATTCACAGTCCAAGCTGTAGTCTTTCATAATTAATAAATTTGACATTTCTGATTAATATTATTTATTATATTAGAGAATAAATGATTTGTATTCTATAAAATCTTTAAGCTATATTTGATTTTATTTCATTTCATTATTATTTATCTATATTTGTAGAATTTTCATAGAATAAAGTAGGCCGCATTAGTCATCTAATGGGTTCAAAAAATAATAAAAATAAAATAATAAATAAAAATATATATCTATAAATATATAATGTGTATAATGTGTGTATAATATATGTTTACATACATTTATTTATTATTTATTTCTATTATTATATATATAATAATTATGTATTTAATATATTTATATATATTTTTATTCATTATTTATTTTCATTACATAAAATAGACATAAAATACATATGTCTGTAACATGAATCCATCAGTTGGCTTCTCTTGCTCACCCAATGCATATTCACATGCATATAAATAAATATATATATATAGCTTATATATGTATCAAATCAGTCTCCAAAGCTCTATAAGTCAACATTCTATTATTTATTTATTAATTTGCTTAAAATTTGTTACAAATAAGCTCCACAGTCTATTATACCTCTTAAGTTATATTTGTCATATTATACATATATTTCTTATGTATATTTCGATATATTTTCCTTATATTTCTCATATTATATACTTTTTATATATATTTGAATATTTCTTTTATTGTCACAACATGGATTGGCCAGTCAACGTATGCCTTGGCACATAGCGTATGCAAAATGCGCCTTTTGTTATTTTGCTGTTTGTGTGCGTGCATATTTAGGCAGCTTTCATAATTTGAATGGGTCGGTTCATTAAATTAAATTGGCCCAGATCTATAAGCACGTAAAATGGCGCAAGCATCCATTAGCATTACCATGACAATCCCTGGCCAAATCACAGCCAAAAGGGCAATCGCATAGCGTAAATGCTTAACAGCGATCTGCTCCAGCTTGGCTGGGCTGAAGGTTCAGTCTCAGGCTCAGTCCGCAATCCTCCTGCCTTTGCCTTTGGCTCGAACTTCAATTTACAACTTGGCCAAGTTGTTTGCCAGACTCAGGCGTTCGCCTCTGTTGAGTCGAGTTGGTCGTCGTCGTCTCAGCCGTCTCAACCGTCTCAGCCGTCTTATTGTAATTTAAATAAGCTGGCGGCTGTAACTGGGATTCGGGGCCCCAACTTTTGCCGTCCAGTTGCACAAAATCCAAACTCCAACTGCCAAATGTCAACGGCAGATTTCGTCGCCCAGGCAAAAGGCGTCGACGACGACAGTTGGCTAAGGATTCAGTCGCCTACATTCCCCTCGCCCTCCCTCTTCCACGACCATTCACACTGCCTGCCTACCAAAAGTCCATTAGCAATGGTTTTTACAGCTTGGCATACTTTTGTGGGTCTGCCAGCCGGCTGAACAGTGCCCGCATCTAAAAACCTGCCCAGCCCCCGCTTCAATTCTCCTCGTGGCCCCCAACAAATTCTTCTTCCTTTCCGGAACGCAGCGCGTGAGATTTTACTCTAAAAACTTTGTGCAAAGTTTTAACGCACGATTTGCGAGAGCGCCAGCAACGCCGCCTGCACTTGATATCATATTTGTGCGCCCATTGCCACGCCCATTTTGGCTACTTTCCGGCTTGATTTATGCGGGCGGTCAGGTGCAGCTGCCCCACCGCTTCACGCTGCCTTGCCAAAGGTGTAAAAAACTAATCTCCACTTGTGCTTTATGCAACTTTTGCTCTATTTTCGAGCAGAAAAATAGAAAATAAAATAGAAAAAACATTTTACAAATAATTATTTTCAACTTATCTAATTGCCTAAATATTTGCATAAACAGTTTTGTTTTAGTATACAAAATATATTATGATATCCATTTGGAATTAACATGTTACGATTTTATAAATATGATTGGTTGACTACACAAGTTTCATACTATTTTCGATACTCATATTTCGAAAGCTGTTTAAGTTATCACTAACATTCAGCAGGAAAACTATACAATAAATAATGCCATTTATTACAAAATTATTTTACGCCTGCAAAAGAATTAAAAATATTACTAAAATTCAATCAAAATATCCTTTAAATTCTTAATACGCAACATGAAATGCATCATGTAGTCGATCATCATTATGGCTTCAGTGCGCACAGCTTTCATAACCAAAGTCTATTCTATGTTTAGCATACAGATGGCACCTGTATTAAAGCAGGTACAAAAAAAAGTCGATTTGGCGAAAGCATTTGAGGCGATATTGTCAGAATAACAAATTTTAATCCATCTTAAGTCCAGACATTCAAAAATTGAAGCACTGCTAGCAAAGCTTTCAATTTGAATGTTATGCCATAATATTTCATACATAATTCAATTTATGCAGCTTTAAAATAAATATCAAACTCATAAATTTCTTATAAATATATAGTTAAATATATAATACATTTATTAATATTTATTTATTTATATTTTAGCTAAAAACATTTCCTTCCACCGCTTAATTAAAATTACCATTATTTTCCAATGCAAATTATATTTCAAATAATTTTGTTAATATTCGCATGTGTAAACAGTTAATAATTGTTTGGCTTTCGAGCTGTGTGCAGGTCAGAGCAGGCTATTTACTTGAAGTGTATGTGGCAAAGGTATTAAGACTAGTTTACATTTGGCTTACAGCATTCGCAGTAGAATTGTTTTATTTATGTTTATGTTTGCTTTTATTTTTTCAGTTTTCAGTTTTCTGTTTTCAGTTTTCTGTTTTCTGCAATTGCAACTTTATTTACACTGAAATGCAAAAATTTGCACAACTTATTACAGTTGTTATTGTTGTTTCTAAACTTTTGCGTTGCGTTTGTTGGTTTTGTTGTTTGGATTTCACTGCACTCCAGGCTCAACCGCCCCCAGGCTCACCCTCCCAGCGACCGCCTTATGTGCCAGCAGCGCCTCACGCTAGGCAACATTTTTTGTTGTTACCCACTCAGTTGTTTGTTTGTTTGTTTGTCTGTTGGTCGTCGGTTGCATATTTCTATATGTAAATGTTTGCTGAGCTGCGAGCTTAGAGGCAACGTCCACTCGGAGCCCATTTGGTGCACGTAAATGCCAAGCAATTAGTGAGGCACTGCGAGAGCCGTGCTGTCGGAAGGGCCGCCTGTGAGACGGTTATTTCAGCCCGGTCTGCTCTAATTAGTTGGGGCTAAGCGCACGAATTGAGCCGCATAAAGTGGAGGCAGCCTCCGACCCGCCAACCGCAAGGCGCTGCCAACAGTTGGCATTAAGTGTGAAAATTGAATTTCCAAATCACTCGAACGACAACAACGTCGCCAACGGAAATGTGCAAATGTTGTGGGCGGAAGGCACAGACACACCCACGCTGCAGACTCGAGAGTCAGATAAACGAGTATCTATCTGCTACAAGCCACCTGCGCTCAGAATTTGCATAGCAGCTGCACAGTGGGGCAAAACACTTGCAAATTTTGTGATACTTCTGCTTCTTCTATAAATTAATCAAACAGTCAAACTTGGGCTTTGACTGATATAATATTTTACAATACATATATATAATTGTATATATACCTTGAGCCCATGGGAAATGGTAATTAGGATTATAATCTTTTTTTGTTATATGTTTGCAACAGTTAGAATGCACTGTGACTGACCCCATAACGTATCTTGATCAGTATTAACAGTCGAATCGATTTTGCTTTGTTCGTCACTCTGTTCGACTGTATTCTATGAAAGCAAACTCACTAATCCTATGAGAACCATAAACTTCAAAATTGTTCCAAATAGTGCTCCCATAGCAATGTTTCAATCAATCAATACCTTCTTCGTCCCTGTTCCTGAAATTTACTAAAGCGAGCTTCAGCTACTAGTATATTGAGTCTTCAAATTTGGTATGCAGATTCTTATATATTGTACAATACATAAATTAAAAGTAAGCCATATTTTATATACCTCACCTCACTTCCTCCAAATATACACTTCAATGAACTTTTCAATGTTCGAATTTCAAAAAGAACGCACAATAAATATCAAAGTTAACTTCAATAACAATAACAGGGCGGGGCTTCGGGCTTCCAGCCCTCTTGACTGTAGCACTCTGATTGCTGATTATTGTATTTAACTCTGATCCGGAAGCAAATGCTTTTCGCTCCCTTAATATCGATATCATAATGAAGCAATTATTGTCTCATGAAGTCGAAGACTAAAGAGGCTTAAGGATAACTACCACACGCTTTCATGTAGTTTGGTTAGATACAATACAAATTCAAAGCAAGATATTATGTATATTTATATAACTGGAAATGTGATTGACATTTCACAACTCAAGTCAAAGCATTTATGTAGAATGCAACACCTGGCAATTGCTTTGGTCTCACTGTACGTGTCTTTGGTGCTGGGCATGTGTGCAAAATCGAATAAAAATGGAGCGGAAACTCTAATGAATTTATGCCGCAACGTTTGTGTTTGACGCTCTGACGTTGGCAAGGACTGACTGATTGAATGCTGGCTGGGATGCTGTGGTTGATGTCAGCAGACACACACATACACATAGACACACAGACACATCCTGATGCACACACAGAGGGCGATGGCTGGAATTCCTTTGGCATGCATATTCATGTGTTTCGTATATTGATGTCTCTATTTGCAGTTAAGTTTCTGCGCGAGGTGACGCCCTATTTTCGCAAGGCGAGCATTATATCTGAGGTGGGCTGGGAGCTGCAGCGCGCGTTCCTCTGCCCACTGGGTCCGGGCGCGCCCACATCCCCGCCAGCACCGACGCCCAAGACAACGCCGCGTGCCGATACGCGCTACATCCCGTTGCAGCTGACACATCTGGCGCGCAATCTCAAGTACATCGATCCGGGTGAGTGGTCCTTTGTGCATGGTCTTTGGCTAAAGCTAATCCTGAAATTGAACTGCTCCTGGCGCTTGCAGAGAACCGCTGCCTGGAGCTCCATTCGCCGGATGGCGTGCACTCGTGCATTCTGCGTGCGGCCGACTCCGCGGAAGCTTTGGTCTGGTTCAATGCGCTCCACTCGGCCATGAGCAGCAGCACCCAGCGCTCCCTGCTCGAGGCGAATCGTGCATTGGCGACGCTCATCGGGGAGCTCAAGCACATTGGCTGGCTGAGCAAGCGCCTAAGTGGCGGCGGCGGCAGCTCAGGCAGCGCCGGCGGCGGAGGTGGCAGCGGCGCAGCCAGCGGCGGCAGCGGTACATCCAACAGCGGCGGCGTCGCCGGCGAGGTGGTAAGTGTAAGTTTCCCCCATCTCTGAGTGACTAAGCTAAAAGGCCCTTCATCTAATAGAGTCGTTTTTAGAGTCGGCCTATAAATAAATAATATGACAAATTGAAGCTGACATTCTATTATACAATATTTACAATCCTTTAGCCGAGCGGACGGTCCAGCTCAGAGAGCTCTGACGAAAGCGACAAATGGCTGCCCATTTTTGTGGCCGTCACCGAGAGGGAGTTTCGGGTATATGAGAGCGCGCCGTGGTCCGTGGAAGCCTGGAGTCGTCCCGTGGAGAGCTATGCGCTGGCCACAACACGCCTGGCCGGCGCTGGCAACAACTCTTCCCTAAATGTGAGTAGACAGAGATGGAGAGAGAGAGAGAGAGAGAGAGTATTCAATGAGCTAATAAACAAAATTTTCCAACCTTGCCGCCAACAGGGCCAGCAGACAACGGTATTTTGCGTGCGCTGCGGCACAGCGCGGGGCGTCCTGGTTTATTGGCTGCGCTCGGAGACGCATCGGGATATGGCTGCGTGGGCGCGCGCTCTGGTCCAGGGCTCCCATCAGGCGGTCAATTTGCAGCGGGAGTTCTCGTTTCGCTGCCTCTACCAGGGCAGGCAGTGTCAATTGGTTGTGCACATAAATCGCGGCTTCTTCTTATACGATTGCGGCGGCTTCGCCTCGTCGACGCCCACAGCGGCGTCGGCGACCAACAAAACGCAGCTCTGGCAATTCGCATTTGACAAATTGAAAGGCTCGGCGGACGATGGCGCTCGCATGTTGTATTTGGACTTTGGCGAGGATGGCGAAATTGTGAGTGCCTGAAAATTATTAATTAGACAATCGAACTCATATTCCCTCTCTGTGTCACTCTCGTTGCAGGAACTGGACATGGAGTGCTGTCCAAAGCCCGTTGTATTCGTCGTGCACAATTGCCTGTCGGCAAAGGTGCACAATATTGCCTAGGTGGCAGTTGCCTGGCAGTTGGAGCAGCTGCAGCTTGCAAGCACCAAAGGGAAAGGAATAAATTGGAAATCTAAAAACAAAAATATTAAATCAATTAAATTTTTTAATTTTATAAAAATATGCTCTGTAGCAGAGAGTAAATTGAACAATTTTCATTTACGTATTAAGAAATTTGTTTGCTTGTTAAATTGCGCTTGAGTGGATATCCAAGCCAGCAGATGGAGAGTGCGAGTGAGCATTATGTGCTTCCCGATGGCTATTGGGCTATTTGTAAGGTTAGCAAAAACGAAACGAAACGAAACAAAAAAAAGATACAAAACAGAAATGAAACAAAGTAGTATCTTTCGAGAAGAGAACTAAATCGAATACCGACAAGCACAAACCAAAACATTTTTACATTGTAAGTAGACGTAAATTCATTTTATACGGACGTGTGTCATATACACACTAATAATATACCATCTAAATACAAAATACAAAATACAAAATACAAAATACAAAATGCAAGGAAAAGCAAATTTAAAATTAAATCCAATTTGAAAGCGAATATCTAAATGCAAATCTGATATCTACATTGAATACACACACGTTGAACAATAATTATCGTAATTGTACTTAACTAATTGTATCTTGTATCTAAACGAAGCACACATATCTCGATGTATTAGGCCCTAAAGCATAGCGGAGAATTCGTTCATCTCATACTACATATAAAAAAAAGAAGAAAAATACCTACTATCAATTCATATACGAGAACTTTCAGACATTTCCTAACCCAAAGTCACTTTACTTGTACAACATCGATCGATCTTATGCAATTATTATGCATTCAACCAACATATAAACATCACATATTCGTTTTATGAAATTAGAAATTTCGTTAACAAAGGTAAAAAACAGAATAGAACAGAAGTCCCAACAACAACCAAGAAAATCAACATAGAATCATAAACTTAAGACGTACAATATGTATTTTTAACATAAGTAGTGTTGAATCTTCGATAATAAACTTATATATATATATATATACATAATACAAATAACATATACATAATACAGGTGTTTTATTTGTAGAGGTTCATAACTTTAAGTTGGAAACTCTACTTTATTAGACAGTTTCTTTAACAGCTGATAGTTGCTTTTTGTTGAGTTTGGTTTGACATTTCATTATGGATAGGCTTACACCAGGGTAACCGACCATCGTATGCGCTGCACCCACAAGCTGATGTGGATATTGAATTTCCATTCAACATTTTGTTATCTGATGATAAGCGTAAGTAAGTAAGTAAGATTAATTCACAAGCTTTTGTCGAAAACACCATTACATCCATAGAAACTTACTACTGGCGGAGTCATTGGTCTTTATGTCTTGCAAAATGATGATATTCAGAATTGCAAAGATTGCGCAAATTTGTCTTCCGGATAGAGCCTTATAAGGTGCGCGAAATAAGTAACTGGGACAGTACGTTGAAGAAGATAATAACTGAACCGATCAAGATTTTTCAAAAAAGTAAATTGGTGTTTAATCTTCATAAAATGATCAATATAACTCAACTGAATTAAATCCAAAATAACTTTCGAAAATATTATAAAAAATGAAATAAAATATTTTCAAACGAAATAAGTAACTGGGACAAATTAAAAATTTTTGTTTTAAGGTAAAAAGTAAACAAAAATCAATACAAAATGCTTAAAAGCCAAAATTAATTTGTTTGTTGTTTAACACTTTAATTTTTTGCGCTGGCATTGAATTAATCAGGTTTTGGAGCATTTGGATGTCCAATTTTCCCCATTCTTGGACAATGGCATTTTTTAATTCAATTAAATTTCTAAATTGCTTTCCGTTGGTATAAACCCATTGAGTCAAGATGCCCCACAGATTTTCTATCGGATTTAAGTCCGGACTGCGTGGTGGCCACTCTAAAACAGCCATTTCTGAGCCTTTAAGATAAGCCTTCGTGAACTTTGCTGTGCGGATGGGCGCATTATCCTGCTGGAAAGTCTAATCCTCACAGTAATGATCCTCTCCACAAACAGACTCCAACAGGTCAACATAGGTCAACAAATTGAAGTCTTATGTGCCTGCCGTGGGCGCCCTATGTCACAAATAATATTAAAACATTTTTATTATACAATTTTCTGTCCAATTCGCGTGCATATGTATTAAATTCTGTTTTATTAATATTAAAAATATATTTATTTGTTTTATTATGGCTTAAACTTGTGTTACTCTAAAAAAAACACGCAATATATCAATAAAGTTTTTCTTCACATCATTTGACTTTGTTTCAGCTAATTAATGTTAAAGCTTGTAAACTTTCTCTGGATCAGTCAATAAAAACTTTTGTTTATCTAAACTGCCATGCGATGTCATAATGATGCCTAACAATATGTATTTTGTCAGCAGGCTCAAGGACAAAAGATTGCTGATTATCAACTTTAGTAAGGTAAAAGCCGCTGAAGAGTCAGCAAGTTGTCTGCGTAGCTACGTCAATTGCATTCCGGCTCTATCATCAGCATCCCTAGCAACCTGGTTCGCCTTAGCCTTGCAACTTTGTTTATTTGGGAATCGCTTGGTTAAAGTTGCGAAAGCAGAGGCAAGAATAATCTTAATAATAATTTCTCCTGCTTAAAAGTTCAGCGCACGCTGTTGATTACAAAGTTTTCGATGCTATAACTTTTAATTTTCATTTAACTTTTTATCGATTAAGAAACAGGAATGTAAAATTTTAATTGAAGCGTGTTTCAACGATTGAAGCAAGCGATTTCGATGGCTGCAAATAACATTTCGAGAGTTTTAATTGAATTTTAATTTAAACGAAGCTGATGATTGATGATAGGAGCCAATCGCGGACAAGGCCGGCTAATACATGCTCCAAAAAGTGGACTAAGTCTTAAATTTAAATTTTAAAATAATTAAAATTTTAAATTAAATAAAATAAAATTTAAATTTGAACTTAATTTTTTTATAAATACCTAAATTTGCTTTCCTACGATTCTTAGATTTTCTTAAGATTCGCGTGCATAAGAGAAAATAATTTCACAAAACATTTTCTACTTTTCTTTGATTACTTTACTGATTACTGATTCAGCTTTGTTATGATTTATATGAAAAAGTTATTTTGCTTAAATAGTAAGCTCTACTCTCAGAAAACTCTTTTATTATTCATGTTTGTTTTGTTGTTTTTTTTCCATCACTTTTTATTATTTTACTCGCTTTCTTCAATCTCTCTGAACTTTTACTCTTACTAACATTTCATATTTGATTTGTCTTTGTTTGTCAGTTTACTTCAGTGGCTTGCTGTACTCTGCTTTTAGTAATAATAATATTATAATTATAAATATTATGATTTTTATGATAATAAACAAATTATATTTAATTTAACAATACGATAAATTCATTATAATAATTTAATAAATTGAACAAGACATTTTGACTTCCACATTAAAGTGCTGCAAGTTTCTCTGTCGTTATTGAGCTGCTCATGGCCTGTTAGACATTTATAAGTTACATACCAATAGATATATATACGTAGTATATGTGAGTGACTACGAGTCTGAGAACATGCGGCTATTTATTTCAATTTTCCCAATTCGCATTTAAGACGAAAACAAAGTCACCAAGTGTACGTGCTCGGCATGTCCAACGACTGGCACTGGTCAGCCGCAAACTTTGCTCATCACCAACACAAGCTCAAATCGACTGCTGGCAAACATGCAGCAGCAGCAACAACATGTACAAGTACATGTTGTTAAAGAGCAGTGTGCTGGGGTTGGGGCAGGGGGAGGGGTAGAGGGTCAGTTGGGGAATATGTAAAGCGATTTTGGGGCTGACTCTGTGACCATCATTGCGGTCAACGGGCAGGTTTAAGGTGTAGCGAACGATGTCCGCCTTTTGGCCTCCACGTTGACACGATGACCACGACTGAGACACTGGCCAGAGCAACCAACCGCACACACTCACACACACACAGAGGGGATTACATTTCCGGCTTGGGCAGCATGCGGAAGCAGCGCGTCGATTTAAATGCTTCAGAGCTAAAATTATGACAGGTGCCTGAGATTGGGCATGGATAAACGGGCGTTGGCCGCTAGAATTTGTTGAGCAGCTATAAATACGCTCGGCTGGAAAATGTCAGCGCTTAGTAGCACAGTTAAAGAGTGAATCAAACGTCGAGAGCAGCAAGAATATGTGGAAAGGATACGGATACGGATACGGATGCGGATATGGCATTTGCACAGCATTGTTGCTGCTGTGTCTGTGTGCCAGCGTACGGACGGCTGTCATACGGCCAGAGGAGCAACAGGAGACAACCACAATAAGCAGCGGGTTAGCCGAGGAGGCCAGCACCACTGTGGAGCCAGAAGTAACGACCACATCAGTGGCACAAAGTCGCGACAAGGATGCCACTGTGCAAATTGGTTGGGCTAGTGTTGATCCTGCACCCGGCACCGTGGCTGGTGACCTGACTGTGGGTCAAATGAAGTCGGCTAAGCTGCTGCTGCTGAGCACGCCTGCTAGGCGGCCAGCGGAAGTGGAGCAACAGTTCGAGGAGCCGGACGAGAGCGATGCAACAGCCGCTGCTGGCAGTGGGGAGGGCAGTTTGCCGACTACAACGGAGGTCATCACTACCACCGAGTACAGTGAAGCACCAACAACAGCAACAACATTAACAAACGAAGCCAGTAACGACAAGACAACAAAACTGTTCGCCATCAATGCGACAATATCCTCCGAGGACTCAGTTGAGCCCAACGTAGCCGTGGCCGTGGCCACAGACAATGCCACAATTGCGATTGCCGAACAGCCGCAGGCAGCCGCTGCCAACAATGTGGCCATTGAGCTGGCCCTCGTCGAGCCGGAGGCAGAGTACGTGCTGCTGGATGGCAGCCTGGCCGACCTATCGGACCTCACAGGACCCTCCACCCATGACGAACTGCAGCTGGGCAGCTTCACGCACATCGACAGCGATGTCCACTTGCAGCCGGTGGTGCATTCTGTGGAAATCGTGCCCACCAGCCTCGATGATCCCCTGATTGTTAATTACGTGCACAATTTGCGTTGACTATCGATGTCCGGGCAAGCACTTACCCACGCATTGTGCTCAAGTTAAAGTTTGTTTTTATGTTCAATACGATAATCGAGAATGTTACGAATTAAAACTTAGTTTTAAGAAAGGAATTTAATAAAAACTTTTTGAATATATCTGATATAAGAGGAGTGTTAAGGCATTTGAATTGCCTAATCGTATGTGGGATAAGTGAAAGAGAGCGGTAAACAGATGAAGTTGTAAAAGCAAGCACTCTCATCAGGCTCTCCTTGTATATTGCAATAAAATTCCACCTCGAGGCAATTGGTCGTTTTATATTTTATTGTCAGATCAGAGGGAAGCAGGGAAAAGAAGCTGAAAATTAGACAACTATTAAAGGGGAATTCGAATATGCAAAATTCCGTCCTTTAGGAGATCTACTTTTCAGAGATTAGAGAACATATATTGGGTATTAAATAGGAGTTATAGGAAAAGAAATTCGCAATTGACATATTACCTTATTTTTGGTTATTTGAAGCTGCATTCATGGTGTTAAGTGTAGAATCATTCATCATTCAAATGGCGTATGGATGAGTTTGGAATGACTCAGTTCAATGTGTGCATTGTAATTCCATAAATAATGTCTCGATGCTGACGCCGCATCGACTTTTCTGGATCTTCTTCCAATGTTGTATTGTTTCATACCAATCTCCGTCTGGATGTAGGCTTCACCTCTAAAGGCGTGCTCTTACGCTTCAAGCTTTCATATGTGAGACAAGTAGCCTGCATACAGATCTCTTGATCACAAAAGACTTCATGATAAAATTCAAGTTAAAAGTTAACAAATAAGCTTGAATTTCTGTGGGATTCGTTAATTATATTGACACATTTAGTCTTATTAAATACAGTTGTATGTATCAATTATCAATTATCAATTAATCAGCTACTGAAATATAATTATCGGAAATAACATTCATATTTATTAAATGAATAATATAATATTTATATAAATGAAAATTTTTTACTGTGGTTTCTGTTTCACCTAAATGAATTTCTGTCTACTCTCTAATCTTTTAGTTTATTGGGTAGTCGAAAAAGTCTTTTCGTATTTCTTCATTTTCAATTTTTTTTTTATTTTTTTAATGAACTTTATTGAACCAAATATGTACCATTTTAATCGATCACCATTTGCCATTTTTCCGCTAGAGACTTTATTCCATCAGTGTAAAACTTTTGTGGTTTCTTGGCGAAAAAGTGCGGCAAGTCATTTTCACAGGCTTCTCTTGAAGCAAACTTTACTCCATTAAGGGAGTTCTGCATTGACCGAAACAAATGGTAGTCCGATAGTGCAAGGTCAGGGCTATATGGTGGATGCATCAAAACTTCCCAGCCAAGTTCTCCCAGTTTTTGCCGAGTCATCAAAGATGTGTGTGGTCTAGCGTTGTCCTGATGGAAGACGATGCTCTTTCTGTTGATCAGTTCTGCCCGTTTTTTTTCGATTGCTTGCTTGAATCTCATCAGTTGTTGACAGTATTTATATTTATTTCTTGCATTGTATAATGAATGTGTGTCTTAAGAATCTGAACACCTACTTTCTTTCTATCTCTTTCATTGCTCCTCTTGCTCTCTCTCTCTCTCTGTCTTCTTTTCTTTTTCTGTTTCTATGCTGCTTATGGTCTTCCTTTCCCTGTTTCCTTCTCTTAGTCTTTCCCACTCTGCCTCATGTACGATAGCTAAATTTGATTATGTACATAAATATATGACTATTTGGGAAAGTAAATATTCTTATATATATAGTATACACATATACATACATAAATATATACACATATAATTAAAAATGTGTATACGCAACCAAACGGATGTGACCATGCCAATACGGCTAATGATATACATTAAGAATCTCTATATACATTTTATGAGGTCATAGATATTTCCTTCTTTGCGTTACACATTTCGTGACCATATTCTTAAGACCTTCACCCTTGGCGGCATATAAAGTGATAAATAGATATGCATTAGGAAAATACAGATGAGTTCGAATTTATTTCAACTTGATTAAAACATAACATGGAATTATTATAACTAAACTGTTTAACAATAAAATAGGAGAGATACGCAGTGCAGGGCAGTGTACAGAGGTCGTCTCACCAGCGCTGCTCCACATGCGTGGTATAGACGAATCCTCGCCTGGGTGCCTGCATCAGTGGCTGTGAGCGCAGTGGAATGGCCACAGGAATGCCATTGGATGCAGGTGCTCTGGCCACCAGCACAGCTGGTCCAAGATTGGCGGTGAACAGCACATTCTCTGCGTCGGGCTCATCCTTGGAGCCAGGCTCTGGCGTGGGCTTCAGTGGATTTGTGCTGACACCACAAACTGGATGATTGGCATTGCTGTCAGCCGCTGCAGCTGTCTCAGTCGCATTGTTGGCATCTGCTTGCTGCTGCTGCTGCTGCTGCTGCTGCTGCTGCTGCTCCAGGTTCAACTCGGTGGGCAGCAGAAAAGCGCGGCTTGGTCGATAGCCGGCAGCTGGGTAAGGGGCTCCGGCAAAGGCGCGGCCTGACCGTAGCTCAATGGGTGCCGCTGTGGTGGTAACATCTAGAGAATCCAATGTTGTTGTTGTACTCAAATCGAGAGTTTCTGTTGTGCTGGTTATCGCATCATCCAGCGCCAATTCGGTTGTAGTTGTGCCTAAGTCTGAGTCCTCAGTTGGCTGCACCTCGGCATCGGCTTCGCCCGGCAGCCAGAAGGCCCGACCCTCCGGCCTAAAGCCAGCCGCCGGATATGGCGTGGGCGTAGGCGTGGGCGTGGGCTTTAGCTCTCTAACCACCGCCTGCTGAACGTCATCCTCCTGAATGCTGACCGCATACCGATTGATGCGTATCTGACGTGCCTCGGCGATTCCCGAAGCCCACAGGCAGAGAACCAGAGCAAATATCCACTGCATATTGTGCTGTATATCGTAAGTGAGGCGATATATTTCAACTGATTTGCGCTGCGGATGCGTCTGGTGTTTTTATACAATGTTCTCGGCCTGTCTAAGGTCTCTCTCAGGTCTCGGGTATCGGGTGTGGGTGACTGGCAATGAAAGCGAGAGTCGTCTCATTTCGTTCCGTTCCATGTCGAGTCGTAATATCGGGACATATACATACGTGGAACATCATTAGGCGCACGGCTATCACATTTATTGATTTATTTTATATTTTATATTTTATATACACAAAAATATATATATTGTAGATATATACTCATATGTATATTGGTTTGAATATTTTGCATTTGCTTTGCTTCTGGTGTGTGTTTGACTGCTTATCCACGTCCACCACGTCCGAATCGTCGCCATGTTCTATGAAAATAAAATGCGTTTCCTACGTGATCGGAAAGTCTAAGGAGCTGCCTAACCGGCCAAACCATTGACGAGCTGCCCACATCAATTGAAAGCGAAAACTTGTTGCCAATTGCATTATGTCTGGGCTTGAGTGTTAGAATATTTATTAAACACTTATAATCGATATTATGCGATCAACGACTGCCACTGAGGTGAACATCAAGGGCGGCTATGAGTAATTAACTAACTATTGTATCACGTCACGTCTTTTGATAACGATCGAACTAACCTATAGATCCATAGCTAGCCACTTGGGTGTTCTATGCGTAACTGGCGATATCTATACTCTACAGTCCACTACGCTGTGAGGAGTCTAAAATACAGTTGATAGAACATAGTTTATAGAGTAAAACTATTGGCTAAAGCACAGATCGATAACTGCACTGACCAATAGGATATACAGTCAAACTAAATATATTCTATTGAAAGTTTTTGCTTAATCCTAGCTCAATCCGAATCAGCATAGCCCTCATCAACTTTTCGGGAATTTTTAATAAGTTCTGTACAATTTTGATCTGTGTTAGGCATATATATAAATTGCCCAAAATATATTTAAGGCATTTTCTAACTAGTTCATAATTAATGACAGATGCAAACTTTCTAAAGTTCAGTTTGATATAAAGTTCACTCTTTAAGTTGCTGTCAGAACTGCAAGTCCAACAAGCAACATATGTGTTTCGAGACTCGCATCAAATGAAAGACTTAACTTGATGTCCATTATATAAGCCTCGCTTACTCTACTATTGATCTACATTCTCGAGCCAAAATCGAAATGGTAGAAACTAGACTAACGCGTCTATCGCAAAATTTGTTGTACAAATGTCAAGATCTGGCCTAGCCACTTAGTTTAAAGTTAGTTTTTTTTCACGGGGTTTTCCTTCTTTTTCTGTTCTCCCCAAATTTATGAATTAATTTTTAATTTACCACATATTCCAATGTATTAATATCATAGAAGATAAGGTTTAATTAATTGATCTGTACTCTAAGTTTATATAAATGTATTATTCACAAAACACTGCTATATTACAAAGAGTAAAAATAAAAAATAAAATAAAAAAATAAAAAAATATATATATATTATATATCTATATATAAGGCTCGCTCTCCATATCTTTGAGTTAGGTTTAAGTTTAAGACTAGATTTAAGAATAAAATTGTCATATGTCAAGTGATTCATGATAATCAACTTATACTTAATCTAGAATAAATAAAATGAAATTATTTAATTATAAAATAGATTTTAGTTTTACATTTTATTAAACAATGAACCGTTGTGCATATAATTGTCAAAGTCTTATACATATGTAGATATATAAAACAAAACTTTATATTTTAAATCTAGTCAAATATTAATATACTAAAAATGATCAAATTAATATTTTTACTTTTATTTAGTTAATCTAATTCGGGCTGAAATCATATTTGTATCTTGAAGAAATATTTTTTTTAATTTAGTGTTCGGAATGGAAGTGTTTTACATGTTTTTTTTAAAATAAATTTAAAGTTGAATAGTAATAAATTATTAATAAAAAATAATAAATAAAATACAATAAAATAATAGAAATAAAATTGAAGTTCCAAATTAATTAAAATCAAATAGAGCAACCATTGTACTCTATGTATGAATACGCTTCAATTTCTTTCTTAATCTCACAAGTTGAATTGATAAACATTTGATAAATAATCAATTTGAATTACATAAATTATACATATATTTCCCAAATTTAATTATTATAAATGATATATTCCTAGTCATCTCATTTTAAAAGATTTCAAATTATTTTTTATATAAAAACCAGACTTAAGAATTCTTTTTGCAAACCAAAACTAGAACACATTCTTTGGTAGCGCCTCAGATCTTGACTTTCCAAGTGTTATTCCATTGAATAGTATTCGCTCCGGTTTTGGATTGATTAATGGCGGAACTATAAATTCGAACTTCCAGCTCTTCTGCTACTTCTTTCTTGTCACGTCGCACGCACATAAACCCGCCGATCAGCCACTCACAATGGTGCCGCCGACGTCAGAGCGTGCGCCAAAAAAGGATGTCCATGCTTGGACTATGCGACGCACCGCACACTAAACAGATTCGATTGGGGCTGGAACATTGGCAGCCACTTCCACTGTTTCCACATCTGTCCTAGCTATAAAAGCACCGCGCTTGGCTGCCAACTGCAGCAGTCGTCGGCTTCAGCTTCCTAGAACCACACACACACACACATTCACCAAGAGCCCTAACTCATCGATATGGCCAAGTTCCAAGTCTTGATTGTTATCGCCGCCTGCCTGTTGGCTGTCAGTGAGTGCCAGGTACAGCGCCAGCGCTCGCAGCGCTTGAGCCGTGGTCGCTCCCGGTACTTTGCACGCCAGGAGCTGGCGCCCGCGGATCCGGATGCTGCCGTCACGCCATATCCTTCGGCCGACGAACTGAAGCCAGAGGTGCCCTTCGATGAGGCAGCCGCACCAGCCGCAGCCGATCCCACGCCCGATGCCGTCTACGGCCCGCCCGATGCAGCGCCCGCTCCCAATGCCGTGCCCGATGAGGTTTACGGACCACCCGATGTCACCGGCAACGATTTGCCAGCTGCTGACGCCGCCGCCGATGTGCCCGCCGAGCAGGCACGCCTTGTGGCTGCCAGACGCGCGGCCAAACTCCGACGCGCCCAGCCTGTGGCCTATCGTCGCGTTGCCGCCGCCGCGGCTCGCCCTGCCAAGCTCAGCGCTGCTCGCTCTGTGGTGAGACGCTCCTAGATGTGAACACTCATCTGCTTTTGATCTGCCTGAACCGGGCAGTCGCATATAGCCAGATGCCAACTGCTACATACCCCAAAAACCCATGACGATTCAACGAAGCTCCCTGATGACGGCATATCAACTACTCACACTCACCCACACACGCACGCACACACACACACACACCATAAACTATTCAGCATTTGAAATTTACCTTTGATTGTAAGAGAATTGCAAATAAAATGTTCAGGAAACATAACAAAAGCTCTCACAGATCGTGCTCAGACATTCTGTCTACCTTATGAATCACCTAAAGGGGGTTTGGAACGGATTACTCCCATGCTCAAAGCCAAAACAAAATACGGGGCTGGCCAGCCCAAGTAACCGGTTAAGGAACGCACGCGTACGCGTCATAACAAACATGACGATGATGCTGAGAAAGACGAAGATGAAGCTGCTTACATTGGGTTGGGTATCTCCCAAACCGCAAGTAAACAAGAAATTCAAGTTCAACTTGCCAGGAATCGAAGCATTTCTACCCTATAAAAATGTATTAAAAGGAGGGAATTACAGACAGATTAAAAAGAAATTGTATTTATCATAGTTTCACAAGATATATATAAGTATATTAAAATTAATTTTTAATAATAAATATTATATGTCTTAAATCAAATTAGAATTAAAATAAATTTATATAAAATCAAATGTTCCATATCAAAATAAATTTAAAATAAAATATAAAAAAAATAATACATAATATATATACGAATACACACATATATACTCCTCATGAATCTGTTTCTAAAGACATCTGGCTGCAGTAAGTAAGAGCTCTGTGAAGCTTTTATGCCCCAGAGAATTGTTCAGCTTTAATAAGAATTTAATTACCTAATAGAGAAGGGAATTAGAAACAATAAGATAGATATACGGCTAATTAGAATGTGATACTTGAGAGTGATCGAATCATTTATACCCTGTATAATTTCTCATGGAACAGTTGATCTGCAGGCTAGCCCCACGATACTTTGCCTCAATTCGACCCGAAGTCTGTTCCGCCTCACATGTTAATCATTGTTGATGTACAGGCAGATCGCTTATACACAATTAAATATATTTAAAATTGGAAATTTGTATACAAGACTGAGAGATAGAGAGAGCGACAGAAATATTGCTTCTTATGGGGGTCGACCGGGTCTTCAATCAGCGTGATAAGCGACAAAAAAGTAAAAGAGAAGCAGCTTCAAGTTGCTTGGCATCTTTCTCTTTGTCGGCCGCTATTGCTGTTGTTGTCTCTATCGTTGCCTTATCTCTGTCTCTTGCTTGTGTTGAGTCAGCTCAGCATCTCGATGCTTATTTAAATAATTGCAAGCGCTTTCAGTTACTCAGTGTACCAGACGCTGCGACTCAAGCAACATCGCCACAACGTGCCGGGTTTCGTGATCTTTGAGCTTTGATAAAGTGAAATTTGCCAATTGAAATCAACAACAAATAAACAAAATAAAATGTGGAAGAGTTTAAGCGTGGTAATGCTGATCGGACTGCTGGAACTGTCGCAGGCTCAGCGGCCATCGTTTGCTGGTGCTCGTCCGCCGGGCGGACTCAGCCAGAAGGACAAATATCATGCCACCCAAAACACGGCCGTGGAGAACATAACTGGCGTGGACATTGCCACACGCTTCGGCGCGGATGCTGTGCCGCAGCAGACGCAAACAATCAACTTGGCCTACGGCGCCTCGCAAAAGCCGCCAGTGGGCGTGCCGTTGGTGCTGCCCATCAGCAGCTATGAGCCCAATGTGGCGTCGAGTGTGGTGCCGGCCACCGTTGACGTGGCCAATCGCTTCGGTGGCGCTGCTGATGCTGCTGCCAGTACGCCACTTGCGCCCAGCTTTCGACCCACTGCCACCGGTGCCAACTTTCGACCCACGGCAAGTGTCGCCAGCAATGCTCTGCCCATCGATGCGCACGGCGATCAGAACTATGTGAATTATTTGAGCCAGCTGCCCGAGGATAACCAGCCATTCTGGTTCCTCAACTATCAGGCCATCGAGGCACTGAGAAACAGCACGCGGCCAAATGTTGGTGCCCTGGAGACGCGGGGATCTTTCTTTGCTGGTTAAAGCTCGGTTTCCAGCCACACTCAAAACAATACTCATGGTTAATTAATGCACAAACATATATAAACATACGTGTGTGTGTGAGTACAAAGTGTACATACGCTTACTCAGCAATATTATCTTGAGAAACCGCAGGAAATACCAAAATCGTGGGGAATGAATTGTGATTTTTCAAGCGATAAGATTGCGATTCGACATTCAAATAGAGAAAATATAAAATACAAATTATATTATAAAAGCAATATGCAAATGTTAATTGTGCGAGAACTGTAGACACTTTACAATATCAATATAAATATATATATATTATAAATATATTTTATAAATATTATTTATTAAAACTCATTCTTCGGCTTCTTAATTTGATTTCATTATTGTTTTGGGTTTTATCAGCATCTGTATGGAGCGTATATAATTCCCCTTTTTACCCCACTCCTTGAGCCCCCAAAATATGTTTTCCTGATCTTCCACTCTCTTCTTGGAACATATGCCGTTGGGATTGCTGAAGAATAACAGAAGATAAAATGTAGTTCCATGACTTTTTGTATCAGTACTTACCAGGTGGGTATTATGTTGTCGTACCACCACCAACCACTCCTGAATTTATTGGTGGGCACAGTGAACGGCTTCTTCTCGCTCAAGCGCATCGCATCGCTGGCATCTCCCACATATGCGCCTAAGGACTTGAGCTCGTAGTTCTCCTTTGCATTGCCAACTACAAAGTTGTCATACCGTGCATAATGGGTGTCGTGATCGTAGCCAACGATGTGGACATAGAGTTCATGGCGCTGATGGCTTGTTATCGCATGCAACTTGACTAGCCCAAGCCACAGCTCTCCATTTGGATCGCCAAATCCATTTCGGTATGCCTCCAAGCTAGTTCGAAAGCTCGTATTACCATCTATGCGCCGTTGGATCACAACCCAGCCCGGTCCAGCGATCCCATGCTCAAGCGTGGGATGAAAAGGTGGAAACCCTGGCACTAGCATAAGCTGTTTCGTGACTCCGTAGGGAGTTGTAATGAAAATGTTTCTAGCTTTCTTCTTTTTCTCCAGTTCATCGAGCTTAGTATTTTGCTCCGATATACGTTTCCTTAATGATTTGATGGTCTCATCTCGAGCCGCAAGTTTCACTTTCAAATCGTTCTGGACCCCTGCTACCTGTAATTTAATCTCGTCCAATCGAATTTTCGCTTCTGTGTCATTCTCTATCGTTGGATTCTGTTTAGATAGTTTGAGTGCAGCTATCAATTCCTCCATATACAAGATTTTGTCCTTATAAAGACTTTCCTTCTCGCCGAAAATGGATGTTTTTATTTCCAGCTCCGACAATTTACCCGTGAGATCACTGATCTGACAGTCCTTGCTTTTTATAATGCCAACTAAACCTTCGGTATCGTAGTTTGTTACAGCCTCCTGCTCAAGCAAACTGTGCAGGTGATCCGAGTTGTCAAAATGATCGAAGGAATTGTAATGACACTGTAATGAGAGTTTGCTGTAATTTCGAACTAGTTAGCCACTTTCTAGCACTCACGGCAATATTGTCCGAGACCACAGCTGCGGCATTGTCTTCCAGTTCTATATTCAATATTTTACCCTCCATAACGTATTCTTATTATAATATTATATTATTATAATAATTATAATTGTTGTCGTGTTCTGCGAAAACTAAACTGATTCATTTAAAAGTTTCTATTATTTATACACTTTAGGGTTTCACAATATTTTATCTATGCACAAGACCTGATAAGAAACACAATGACAAACCAAAAGATATCTTTATCGATCCATGCACAATCCCTTTATCAAAATGCCTTTTGCATGAAGGCACGCATACTGGAACTGGTATACTCTTTGCAATAAACTTTTGAATTGAAGTTAAATAATAAAATGTTTTTCTACCTCTATGACTCTAATATTCGATCAGGGCAAATATTTATTATACCTTTTAATTATTTTAATTATTCCCCATAATTATTTTAATAATTTAAAATTCAGCTTGAGGTGTGCTGTTTCATAGTACAGCTAAGCCAGGTTAAGAGTATACGAAATCGATCAACTTTCTTCGAGTTTCTAAATTTAGTCGGCTGAATCATATTCTGAACTTTGCATAGATATAAGGAAACTTTATTAACTAAATTTAGCACAATGAATCAATTTAAGTAATGCTTAAATTATACGTGCGCGCTTATATAAACCAGTAAGACCGCTTCGCTTCGCAACCGACTGCATAATACTCGCTCGCAATATAAAATACTTTGAAATTTACGGATTCCCATTCTCCACTGGGCGAAGCATCATCTGTAGAAGAGGTTGGCATACGAGGTTACGCATTTCAACTCAGTTTTTTTTCCAAACAGCACGATTGACGAGCTGCATATATGTAGATATAGAATCTAAAGAGAATGTTAATAGCAACTCACTAACCAACTTCTAAGCTTCTCCAGCTGTAAAATAATAGAAAATACAGTTTTCCCCATTAGCCATGCTTTCAGAGACTGTGGGAAAATAAATATAAGATTTTTATCTGAAAACCATTTCCATACACGAATTTAAATTTTAGATTGAAAGTCTCTAATTTACATAGATGGCTTTTAGCTTCCTTCGTGTGCATTCGTACAGATATATATTGAGCACAAAATCAATCTACTCTTCTCAAATCGCTGAGTGAGTATACAAATAATTAGCAGCAGTGGAAAACACGAGTTACATAAAGTTTACAACACATATGTAAGCCCATCTATGCACGTCAAGCTTGATTTAGTATATAAATCTTGCATAGACGAGCAACAATAGTAAGTATTGAAACCTTTTAAACGCCTTTTAAAAGCGAAAAAAACAACAGCAACGAAATAATAGTAAAGAAAAACACACAGAAATAACAATTTATAAGCAGGCAAAGCATGAAAAATGCATTCAAAGAGCCAGAACAAAGGAAAAGTGGAGAAAATGGAGCTGCGAGAGAAATGCAGGAAAATACACAACAAAAACTCAATAGCTTCAATATGCAATGGATGAAAATGGATGCAAACAATGAAAAGTGCTCCTTGGGCGCTTGTTAATGGCGAGTGAATTGCGAAAAAGTCGATACTGCAGCAAAAGTGTCATGCACTGAAAATGCCACTGGAAAAGTAGGGAGTAGACAACGGAGTTGGGAAGAAACGAAAAACACTTTAGTGCAGCTATGTTTAACGCAGTTTAATACACTCAAAACAAAATATTTCTATGCAAATAACAATCAATCAATCACAGGATCATTTACCACGCCAGCTGCTGAGGGGCTGCATTGTAGGCAACCAGATAGGGCTGCTGGCCACCCAGATAGTAGAACTGTGGAGTAGGTACGGCGGCTACCGGAGCCACTGGAACGGCTGGTGCTGCTGCCTCGACGGGCAACTCCTCCAGGCGGGCAATGCGCTGACGCTGGCGTTTGGGCTGTGCCTTGGCCAGCTGGAGCTTGGCCAGTCTCTGGCGACTGCTGCGCAGGCGAGCGACAGCTGCTGGTGTGGTCACCTCCTCCAGCGAGTTTTCCTCAATGTCTAATTCTTCGGCATCGGGCTGGAAGCTGTTTACTGGTGGTTCCTCTTCAGCGGGCAGCTCATCCACATCCGTGGACGGTGGTGGGCCATAGATGAGCGCTGGCTCTTCCGGCTTCAGCTCATCCGCTGACGGATACGGCGTGGGCTGCACCTCCTGCCTGGCCAAGACCTGACGCTGTCGATTCAAACGCAAACGCCGTGGCGCCTGAGCGGATACGTGAGCCACCAGGATGACCAGGATTAGCAGGGAGCTAGTGAGCTGATAACGTGCCATGATCGTCTTAGTTGCTGTGACGCTTTGTTGTCGATCGTATATGGAGCTTTTACTTTTATACTCGTAGTTGGCCCCGTGTTAGCCCGGCTGCGGCGATTCTAGACCACTCCGCAACGTTCCGCATATAAAGCAGTCAATAATTTGATAGCCCACTCCAAAATAACTAAAAAACTAGCTATCCAAAAAACCATTGACCTGCATGATAAGCAGGCGCCGCACAGTGCTACATAGCTCATTTGTACTGGGGCAATTTTTGTCAACTTCAAGGTGCAAAAGGCGAGAAACTATGAAAAATGTATAAGTATATATAAAATTATTAATAATAATAAATTATTAAAAAAAATATAAATATAAAAAAATTAAAAAAAAAATAAAAATAAAATTTATATAGAATAAAAAGTTATAAATTTATAAAGCTAATTAAAAATTAATTCCATCAACTATTCCGATCTACATATATACAGTAACAAGAATCTTAAGAACATTATTATCGCCGTTTTTATTTGTTCATTTGAAATCTTCTTTCATAGTTTTTGCCCCACTGCAAGACATGGAAAAAACAGTTGAACATTTGTTCAAATACAATTTGATTGGCTTCAGGCGCATGTTGCAGCAGCGCGCGGCGATCGAGTGTGTGAAGTTCAGAGTTAAGTGGCGAATAGAATTAATGGCCAATGGTTATATGGTTATGGGTTAGACATGGGCCCTTGACTAAATATTGTCACGTAGGTGCACGTATGTGGATACCATCTTGAGGGTGTCCCTCGTCGCGCCATTTATGACTGCCAAAATGTTTGTGTATAAAAAGTCTGCGATTCGCATTCGATATCAACATTCTAACAACACACAGCAACAGTTCGACATGGCTTTCAAGTTTACCAGCTCTCTGCTCATCCTGGCTGCCATTGCAGCTGTCTCTGTGGCGGAGCCGGCGCGTCTGCGCAATCGCTCATCCCGTTTCCGTTTGGCTCGCCAGGAGGAAGCACCAGCAGTGCCTGCAGATCCAGCTGTTGACGTTGCGCCAACGCCAGCCTCGGCACCTTATCCACCCGCAGGTGTTACACCCGCCATAGCCTTTGATCTGCCCACCGAGACGGAGACCGAAGCGCAGCCCGATTTGACCTATGGCCCACCCGATAACACTTATGGCCCACCACCCGCCGAGCCGGATAACACCTATGGCCCACCCGCCGAGCCCGACAACACCTATGGACCACCTGCCGACACTGCAGCTGATCTGGACCAAGATCAAGATGTGGCTCCAGCCGATGCCGATCCAGCTTCAGAGCCCATTCCCGCTAGCCTGATCCTTGCACGCAACGGTCGCCTACGCCTACGCCGTCCAGTGTCAGAGAAGCTGCGCTCCGCTCAGATCATACGCTCCAAGCCCATCCTGGTCTATACCATCTAGATAGACTCTTGTTGCGAATGTCTTTTTACGAGTTATCGATACAAATATTTGTTATTCATTAAATATATAAAAATAAAACCTTGTTACAAAAATTGAGATGTAAAATTCTTATTCGCGATTTTGATCCAATATTAGTTGAGTAGTTAAATGGAAGAAATCAATATGAAATATTTTGGATTAGACAAGAATAAAGTTAGGTGTCGTGCTGAAGATGTCAAGGGTAAAAGACATCTTCATCAAGGCAACTAAAATTTAATCTTGTCTAATCCATTCCGGTGAACTTTAATAACTGAACTTGCGCTTATAATAGAATTTATAATTATTATTTTTTATTTACAATATATATTTATAATGGAATTTGTTGCCTTTTTAAAAAGTCACAATTGATCCAGCCCAATCAAAACCTGATCCTAACTATGCTTGGTTAATCTACATTTCCATTTTTGATGACTTAAGTTTTTGTTTTTTTAATGTTTTATTCATTTTTATTTTTATGAATTCAATTTTAAATTAAAATTGCTTTCTTGAGCTGAGAATATTACAGGCTGTGTCTACTTACCAGATGCCAGATATACTCAAAATTTAATCTATTCATAAAATTTGCATTAGCAAATGTTAAAATAAATGTAAAAAATAAAAATTCTCATTAATTTATAAAATTAATAATAAATGCAATCTATTAATTTTTGATTTATTTATCAAAAATTGTTAATTTATGAAAAGTTCTTAATCTTTATGCTGACTTTTTTTTGTTTTCAATTCTATATGGTTCGATTCTGTATGCACTTTAGTGCCTACTTTGGGGTAAGTGGTTTGTCCTAAAACTCAACTCCTAGTCAAAACTAAACTAACAAATTGGTATTAAACCTAAAATACTTTTCGGCTCAGGCATCAAACTAAATTTGTTATGAATCGTCCTTAAGACTGAATGATAAAGCAGCTCAAATTCAAATATAGGAGAATATTATATAGATTTTAATTAGGCTTAGTTCAAAAATTCTAATACTATAATATTTTAAATATTTTTAAATCAGTTAAAGTTAGGCTAACAATCATTAGGCAGAGCTGAGGTTTGATACATCCGACTCGGGCAGAGTTGATAAACTGAGAGCTGTTAACTGTCAGACAGAGATAAGCTTACTTATAAGCAGATACATACATATATGGAAATTTACATACTCAACTACAACTCTGTTCATAATGAGCTGATAAATATCAACAAAACCTGTGACTTTATATATAAGGACATTCCTTTAGTGCCAGGACTCGTAAGGGAATACGAGTTAAATTTGGATATTAGGTATCCCACAACAAAAGAACCTAATTGAAGGAAATTTGTATGTATTATTGGACAAGAGCCGCCTGACCTAGATGAGAATTATGTCTAATGGAGTGTTTCTCCAGAGTATGTCTCCAGGCCAATGGTTATGAATATAAAAGCCATTAAATAAAATTATGAATAGCCAAGAACCCAGCGAAATAAACAAATGGGGAATTGAACTACGAGCAAAAGCCTATTGGAATCGCTGTCGACGGCGTGTTAATGAGGCGACGCAGCACCACCGGCACCACTTGGTTAGCATTGGCTGCCAAAATTGAGAAAAGGGTCACGTAGCCAGCATTAAACAGAAGTCACAAGCTGATTCGATCGGGGCAACATAATCAAAGCCGTGCCGAGTGGAGGAGAACAGCAACTAGCTGGCAGCTAGGAGGCCTAAAATCGAAAGTGACGAGCATAAATTATGAACGACAGATCAGATCGGGCGGCCCCTATAAATAGGCCGAGCTCTTAAGCAACTCAGAACAGAATTGAATCGATCGTCAAAATGATTAAAGCTACTTCAACAATTCTGCTGCTAAGTTTGGCCGTCTTGGCCCACTCGGAGCCACTGCGGCAGAGATTTGTGCCGCGACGTGGACTCGCACGGCAGGAGTTGGCAGCGCCACCAAATCCTGCGCCCACCGGCTACCCAGAGGCAGGCGTTACTCCCGAAGTACCTTTCGAGCTGCCAAGCTCAACTGCACAGCCGGAAGCGAGGTACCTGCCTCCAGATAATACCTATGGACCACCGGACAGCGTCTATGGGCCACCCACCAGTGTGGACGAACAGCCGCAACCAGATGAGTTGCCCGAGCCCCAACCGGAGTCGGAGCTGCCCATTGAAACGGACGACATACCAGCTGCAGAAGATGAGACTCCAGTTGATGCCAAGCAGCAGCCAGCCGCAGATGAGGATGAGGAGGAGGTGCTTGTGCAAGTGGCCGAAGATGGCACCGTGATCGCTGTGTCCACGACCCTCGATCAGCCCCAGGATAAGAAGTCCGCCAGAATCTATCAACGTTTCCCACAGTCCCGTCGCAGGCAGCAGCCAGTGCCGGAGCGTTTGGTGCTGCGCCGCAGCTGGTAAAATTATAACCTAAGTCATGTAAATGCTATTAATAAAGTTGGCCATAACCACATAAAGTCTTCGGCTCACATGTGCATGCGGTTTAGTCATAGTAGCTGGGCACGTAAACGCTTGGGCTTGCCGTATAAGTCATCGCTCGATTGGCCTTGTCGGATATTTGGGCACTTGGGCGGTTTGGTCAGTTCGCTGGTGAAGGTCATCTTTGGTCTATGATGGGTATTTAAAGTCGACAGCTGACAGAGGGCAGCAGCAGTTCATGTTTTGACAGCAAAATGTTTGGAGCAAGCTTTTTATTTGTGGCCCTTTGTGCGGCAGCTAGTCTGGACGCTAGTGATGCGGCTAGACTACGTTTTCCGGGACCCGTTCTACAGCGACAAGAGGCGGCTCCTTACCCACCAGCTGGCTTGACGCCTGATCCGCCATTTGAGCTGCCTACGGAGCAGGCGGCTGACTTCCCTGAACCAGATTTGACCTATGGGCCACCTGAGGAACAGCCCGAACTTGTTTATGGACCACCTGAGGAACAGCCGGAGCTGGTTTATGGACCACCAGATGATGTTTACGGACCACCCGATGAAACGTATGGTCCGCCAGCTGTAGAAGAGATTCCTAATGAGACGTATGGCCCTCCGGAGCTACCCAAAAATGTAGACGGCAATGGTTCAGCACAGAGTGCAGCAACCATAAGCCTGGCTAGCTTACGTCCACAGGTACAGTTTGTATTGCCTCTGGTACAACGTTTTACCGCCTTCCGCCAGTTCCTTCGTCCTGTGCAGTCCCAACGTCGACCTGCAAAATTGACCGCTCGGCCACAGAGAAGACCTGCCAAAATTATTAATAGAGTTAATCCTGCTTTCCCGGCGACTCAACTGACTCTGCCATTTGTGGAGCGTCGCATTCCGTTCAGGGCAGCGCGTTTAATTGTTAATGCTCCTCTGAAACGAAAGCCCGCCAAGATTACCGTTAACTCACCTAAATCACCTCTCGCCCAGTTGACGCCCGCCATACGCAGGCCAATATTTTCTGGCGGTCGCATTATTGCCTATTCTGACCAAGTGCAGAATTGGTAAATTATGTAAGCTTTTGTAAATATTTACTGAATAAAATGTTACTCTTCTTAAGGATACGCGTTTTTATAACTGATTAAAATTGGGCAGCAATATTCCTAAATTTATGCATCTGGCAACTCCATTTATATCGATGTATTGTCGCTTGCAGACATATCGACACGCCGCCACTCGTGAACATTCAACAACTTATCCATCCCTATAGCACGCTAAACCGAATTGCCGACAACGCTGTATTTTTAATAAAAATATAGCCACAACTATAAAAGAATAAACAATTATATATAAACATAATAAAGGATTGACTAGCAGCAGTAGACACTGCTAACTTAACTGTACTGTGTTGAGATTGTCGACTTGAACAAAAGGTAAATATTTAGCGGCCGCTAATGGGACATCAGAGTTCATAAACAGTTCTTTAGGTAAAATGGCTGGCGTGTTATTCGAAGACATATTCAACGTCAAGGACATGGATCCTGAGGGCAAAAAGTTCGATCGTGTTTCCCGCCTGCACTGCGAATCTGAATCCTTCAAAATGGACCTCATACTGGATATAAATTCATGGCTGTATCCCATGGAGTTGGGAGACAAATTCCGTTTGGTGCTGGCCACAACGCTGCGCGAAGACGGCTGTCCCGACAGTGGCGAATATAATCCTATGGAGCACGAAGGCACGCGAGCAGATAGTTTCGAGTATGTCATGTACGGAAAAATCTATCGAATTGAGGGCGACGAGGCGCACAACGAGTCGTCGCGGCTGTCGGCGTACGTCTCGTTTGGTGGTCTGTTAATGCGTCTGCAAGGGGATGCCAACAATTTGCACGGATTTGAGGTGGACCAGCACATGTATTTGCTAATGAAGCGACTGGCGTTTTGAATATTGTATAATAAATCACACTGTGTTTGTAAATTAAATCATTTTCCTGAAGCTACAAATGTCAAATGAAGTGTTACCGTAAGCGGCTAATGATAAAATACTTTAATTTCCTATCGAACAGCACACAATGTAGTTCAAAACAATGAGCTATCGATATGCTCGAATTGAACTAGTTCCATCTTCATAATAAGAAGTAAACATGACACAGCGGGGTGCAAAAAGGAATTAAATTTTACTAATTAAAACGATGCATTTGAACTGTGCAGCATAAAATATAAAATGTGAAATTAACTAAACTTGTAGCTGAGACTTGCTAAGAGTTTGCAACATGTTTGTGTCTATGGCTCTGCTGACTGCTGAAGGTAAAAGGAAAAGTGCAATGTGCAGTGAAAATGGGCGTTTGTTTGGCAAATGCAATCAAATTTCAACAAACAATATATAAAATGTAGTCTTTAAGTGTGCCTGGTGCTTTGTGTGCTTGTTTGTGCATGTTCCTGTGTGCTTGTTTCAGTCAGTTGTGAGCTTTATTTTGCAGCTGTTCTCTATTAATATTCGCACTCCACTGCGGGTAAGTTGACTTGTTTTTGTTCTGATTTCCTTAAAAATGTGAATTTATTGTGGTGTTGGCATTTAATTATGTATGTATGGTATATAAGGAATATACACAATTGGTTTTTATTGGTGCTGGTAATTTGTAGTTACTAACAAAATTCTTGCAGTAGTTTTTGTTTTTGTTTTTTGTTCGACATAAACAGAAGACTTCAACGTTTGACCCCCAACAGCAAGACGCACGCCCAGCGCTCTGCAACTGCGCTGCCTGCTGCTGCTGCTGCCGCTGTCGTCGCCATCGCCATCATCGCCGTCGCTTCCCCATTTGCCTATTTAGCATTACAAAACTGCTGTGTTTTTGTATTCTTTTGTGGGTTTTCGCTGTCGTTCGTGCTTTTTTCAACGTTCTCTTTCAATGAATCGCTGGCTACCGTGCGGGCAGGCAGACAGCGGCGTCGCTTCACGGGCGCAAGCAGAGCTGAGCTGAGCTGCAATAGTTACAGTTAAAGCTCTTTGGATGTGTGCGTGTGTTTTGTGTTTAGGGTTTGGTTCGCGCTTCCAATTCGCTTTTCAGCACTGTTTTCATTTTCGTTTTACGCTTCATTTGCGTAACGTGCAGCTGTGTGAACTGTGGCCCTGTCCCTGCACTTGGGCACATCATGCTTCAATGCTGTTCCCAATTGCCGTCAATAGCTTCATAAAAACTAAGCAGAGTAAGTTTTGGCGCGCGCCGCCGCCCTTTAATTTTGTTATAGTTGTTTTTTTTTTGTGAGTTGATGTCAATGAAGCGTCGCCAAAGGTCTGTAAATCTCCTCTAAGTGTATGTGTGAGTGTTAGTGTGTGTGTGTGCAATCTGTTCGCCAGATGTTTATGTATTGGGCATTTCGAGCTAACTGTTCCCAGGGTCGTCATCGTCGTCTATGCTTGATTTTTACAGTTCTTCTTTGTTCTGCATGCAGTTTTCCTGGTTTAATATGCCATTTCATTGGAAGTTTCAAGCAACAACGACTGCAGTGAAAAAGTTACCATCAGTTGTATGAGTAGACTCTTATCTGATCAGACTTATGCCTTATCAGTTATTGCCTTTGTCGCGCGCTTATCAGTGTTCTAGCTTCACAGCTCTCTCTTTCTCTCTCTCGCATTCCAAACAAAAGATTGAGAAAACAAACTAAACAACTTTTGAGCGTAATGCACATGAGTTTCCACATATGTACTACCTGGAAATTCTAGCTGATAAAGTGATCAAAATAAATACAGTATTACTACACTATAAAAAAAACTGTGTACAAATCGAGTAACATTGCATAAAATTTAGAATGTGACCGAACGTGCGATAGTTAACATCAAGTTTAAAGTTACTTTAATGTTTAATGAGAAGTCTGAGAGTTCTCTTAGGCATATGCTTATTCTGATTTCAATCACCTGGTAATTTTCTCTCTGTGTAATTCGGCATATGCCGCGCTGCGCTTCCCCTTGATACAATTCTTATCGCCAGCGACAGTTTTTGAAGTTCGGTGGACACAGCTGAAATTCTTATTGTTGTTTTCATTGTTTTGTGTTTTGTGAGTTGTTTAGAACGTGGCATTGCAAGCTAAATAATTAACAGCTCTTAACTTTTTCTTGCAGCGAAAACCTAACTAAATCGCTATAACAGTCCAAGGTGTTTGGGAATCTACTTCTTTAGTTAAAAAAAAATACAAAAAAAAAACAAAAACCTATCGTAGATACATTAACCCCTTCCCCAAGTAAATTAGCATCTGGTGCCGGGTGCAGGAAGCTCTGTAATAGACATAAAACTAACTCAGCATGGTACGCAGTCGTCGTAGCCTCTCCAAAGAGGATGCCGTCTCACTGCTCACGGATAGCGGTATTTCGCTGTCATCGCCGCCGGCGGCGCGTGAATCCTCGCCTGCTGCGACGGCCATTAAGCGGCGCAAGAGCAGCGTCAACAGCAGTTTGCCCGATTTGTATGTGGATGGAGAGCAGGAGGCTGAGCAGGACTCAACAGACACAGATGCAGACTACATTCAGCCGGAGCCAAAGAAATCACCACGTAAAGCGGAGTCCGGCAAACGCAAGCAACACGTGTGCAGCCATTGCTCTAAGGAATTCGGTGGCAAAACCGACTTGCAACGTCACATGCTCATCCACTCCGACGAGCGGCCACACAAATGCTCCGACTGCGGCAAGAGCTATCGCCAGGCGGTGAATCTTAAGAATCACATCACCACCGCCCACGAGCACAAGAAGCAGTTCGCCTGCACGCAGTGTCCCAAATCGTTTGCTCTCAAGGAGCGCCTTAAGCTGCACATGCGCCTGCATTCGGGCGAGAAGCCATATCCATGTGCGCTGTGCGAGAAACGCTTCGCACGTGGCGGCCAAGTGAGTATCGAAATAAATTTGGACTTATTTAATGTAGAAACTCATAGCTCTGATATTCCTCTACAGCTGCAGCAGCACATGGTATCCCACCACAAGATGAGCATACAGCAATTCAACTGCACCAAGTGTTCGGCCAGCTTTTCCACCAATGCCAACCTGCGTGTGCACATGGAGCGTCATGAGCAGGGTATGGAGCACAGATGCTCCATATGCGAGAGTCAATTTGCCACTGAATTGGCACTGCGCACCCACATCAATCAGGAGCACCATAAGCTGAGTCAATTTGAATGTGAAATATGCCATAAGATCATCGAACCAGATGAGGATCTGGCCACGCACATGCAGAAGCACGCAGCGGTTAAGACGCATGTCTGCGAGGTGTGCAATTCGTATTTTACACAAAAGTCGCAGTACAATGTGCATATGCGAATGCATACGGGGGAGCGGCCGTATCAGTGTCGGGTAAGTCGCAGCAATGACTACCAGGAAACTTATCTTCTAATTATATCTATGCCCATGCCTTGCAGATCTGTCATCAGACATTCGCCCACTCCAGCGTGCTGAAGCTACACATTCGCAAGCACACGGGTGAAAAGCCATTTCGCTGCCAGCTATGTACGGATGAGGTGGCCTTCTCGCAGCTAGCGCATCTCAAGAATCACATGAAGAAGATACACAAGCAGCAGAAACCCTACATGTGTCCTGGCTGCCATGAGTTCTTCAAAATCAAAGTGGAGCTGCAGGCGCATACCGAGCACTGTGCTAAGTGCAAAGCAACAGGGGAGCTCAACGATAGCCAGACTGCAGATGTTCATACACTATCCAACATTCGCTTTAACATTGCCGTTGTATTGAAGAAGATTAGCTCAGCGCAGAAGCTGCGTCAGCTGGGCTATGAGAAGCGTTTGATTGATAATGTCATCATAGCCTCACTGAAGCTGGCGCAGCGTCCGTCACACGACGATTCAACGCTGACGCCTTTGTCTAGGCTCCGATTGAATGTCGAGGAGTTTCTCAAGTGGATTGTGCCGCCGCAGACCATGCAGAAGTTCAGTGAGGAGCTGCTCTCGATCGATACGATACTCGATAAGATTGCAACCATGTATATGAACCAGAAATAGAAAGCAACTAATGCTCACTGCTGTCCAGCAAAGAGATTGTGCCATAGAGTTAACGCCGTGCTTAGAATTAGTTCTTGCCATTTAATTTAGCTGAAATCCCAAAAAGTTAAATAGAAAATTCAACCAAATGATTTAGTCCAAAGATGTTTAGATCTAAGCACCAATATGAATTTACACAACCCTAATCTTAGTTATGCCAAAAAAAGAGAACACCAAATCAGATCAGGGGTATTCCCTTGTTTCATTGTACGAAAACTTGCCAGAGCAGTGCTTACCGCTTAGTTCTTACTCATAAGCTTGCTTACATTTAACTTAATTCATTGTGGCCATGCATATTTACTTAATTTAATTGAATTGCATTTTGTACCCACTTTATTACGCCCGTTAACGAAACCAAATATAAACCAATTGAAATTTAGATTTGTAACTTGTAATTGTAAATATAGGCAACTGAAACATTTTGCAAATGTTAAATAAATGAAAAACAGTTAACATTCGTCATTTGTATATAAATTAATTAACAATTGTAAAATCAAATATCTCGAAAATTACATTGTTAAAAGGTACTCAAAGCATTCATGGCCTGAAAGAGCTGTTTACAAATACTTATGAATGACTGAGTAAAGTGTATCTCGTTGTTCAGTGCTCATCTAGGAGAACCACTAAACCTCTGCTCAAAGCCAACAAGCTAACTACAATAACAGTTATGTACAACTGTCAAGCATTGGTGGTTGGTGCTTGGTGGTTGGTGGTTGGTGGTCTGCGATCTGTTGACTGCCCCTGCCCCCAATGGGCCCATGCTCGAGCGCTATATATGGTCGCGTTTGTGCAAATTTATAAGCCACTCACATTAAGGCGGCAAATATTTTTATGGCCATGGCACAACTGCAGCGGATCCTCGCCATTAGCTGCCGTCCACCTGCTGCCCACCCGAGGTTTTGCGGGCGAGTGGGGGTGCTCCTCCAGTGGCGATTAATGAAATTTCCACAGCGAATTTATTGAAACGCTACCAAGCGTTCGTCCGTCCGCTGGGAAAAAGCTGAGCGCGAGAAATATGGCAAATTTCATATGTATAAAATATATTTACACAAATATATATACACCTATATATATATATATATATATGTATTTGTATAGGATTTTTTATGATGGCCAGCTGCTTTGTTTGGCGTTGGCGTTTGTCCATTGCGTGTCACTCGATGTTAAGGTGCGCCTCGTCCACGTTCCAATCAACGTCTTGCGTCTGCGCCTCCGCTCCCAAATCGGGCTCGCTGCGGCCACAGCCAGCAGCTTAATGTCTACATTTGTTCTGGCCATTGCGTGTTCAGTGGCTGCCCTTTCCTTTCTCTATGCATCTCCAGCACCACGTTGCGATGGCTCCAACTACTCCTGTTGCTGTTGCTGCTGCTGCTGCTGCTGCCATGGCGCATTAGAACAAATTGTTCTTGTTACGATAGGAGGATGGACATGCCTTTTGCCTTGTTTGGACCGATGGACAGAGTGCCACTGCTGTTGCTGTTGAATACCCTATAAACTGAGCATCTGCACAAAGGAGAGTTGACTGTTATAGAGTTATCTAATTCTGTTGAGATTATCAATTGAAACTCATTTGTTGACATATGCATATGTACAGTAAATTATTTATAAATATTTATTATATACCTTTATTTTTAGCCTATATAATATATTTGTTATATCATTTAAAAATATCCCTTATCCTAATTTAATTAACTTAATTATTTTAGCTGTTATCAAAATTTGTTGTTTCATAATTTTCTAAAATTTTATATTTATTTAATTAATTTTTCTAGGATATCCTCAAGTTGGTCATGCTTCACTTTTCAGTTTTTTCCTTTCATAGATGTTTGTTTTTTTGCTTCTTGCTCTCTGGTTTAATGCGCTGCGAATTCGTGAAACAAATAGTCGCAGACGCAAGAGCAAGAGCTATGTAACTAAGTACGCATGTTTCTTGGCTGGCTTAACTTCATCCGCATGCAGATTTCGTCTGCGCAATGTTAATGATGGGAAAAATGTGTGCTTGAAGTCAAGAGGAGGAGCAGCAGCAGCAGCAGCTGGCACTGCAGCAGTCAGATCCATGCCATGACGATTCCCCCAGTTCTCGTTTTCATTTTGTGATCCGCAGCAAATTGATTCGGTTTGGGCTTTGGGTTTTCTTTCTGCTCTGTGCCCAATCATTTGACGTTGTTGGTTGTTGGTACTCGCATTATATAATGTGCATATATAATTCCTTTGTTGTCTGCTGCTAATTTGCAAATTTGCGCTGACATTGAGGTAATGTCATAGCTGAAATCTCTGCACGCTGAGCGCTGGACGAACAGAGGCCGCAATCATGGCCAGTTGACCAGCTTCAACGTTGACTGACATCTAATTGTGTGTGATTTGTGTGAGGAGTTGGCGTTGCAAAAAGAAGCCCAGCTAATAGGCTGCTTATTTAGCTGGGAGTGAGCAAGAACTGCCTGCATACGAAATTGCAGTCCTCCACTTAAGCTAAGCCCATAATGGGTTTATTTTTTCTTGCATTCAAAGAGCTCTGAAATTATGGAAAGCTTATGTTAACTGGACAGCTCAAAGTGAAGCAATACGAGTATGTATAAGATGTGTAAATGAAGAATGAAATGGAACTATATGTACATATGTATATAAAACTACCGAACAAAACTGATAAATTCTTGGAAAATTATTTAGAGTAGAGCTGACCAAATAAGAGCAGTAGGAAAAGAAATGTCATTAAGGCAAAACTGCTTTGAGATGTTATAATATTTTTGACTTTACCTTAAAGCTATATCTAAGCCAATCTCTATGATATATTCCGCCTTGTCTTTGCCGACAGTTCTTCAATATATGCGGTCATATTCCGACACTAGCGTCTCGAATGTTTGTGCTAAATTGACTTTTATGTAGATTTTCTGACTTCGTACCAATCTCCGCCTGGATGTTGTCTTCAGAACCAATAAAGTAAGCTCATATTCAAAGTGTTTAACTCAGCCTGAACTTTGGTACAATTTATAAATATTTCCACAAGCACAGTTGGCATATTACAATTCATGGCAAACTTGATTAGATAAGTTAAAAGTGAAATATGGTTATTAGAAAAGGTATCACTATAGTTTAAATGATAAATATTTGTAGCTATGCATAAAGCGTAGTTATCATGCAGTGAACATTTCGTGTACTACCTAAGAGGACGTTAAAATGCATTTTTGTAATTATCACCGACAGCAATGCCTCATAAAGCCGCCTCGAAGACTCCTACTAGGCATTAAGTTACAGCTCATAGCCGTGTCTGCTGGTTGACCATGGATGGATTTTCGACAAAGCTCATCAGCTCAACACATGCAGTCTGTCGGTCATTCAACTCAAGCTGAGCAGAGTCAAAGGCAAGTCAAAAGTCATAAAAGATATGCAAGCATACATCCTCATACAGCCTCTATATGAGCATAAATATGTACATGGTACACACTTTAGCTGCACATGTGTTGGAGTATGTGCGTCTCCCTGCATCTGCTGCTGGTAATCCTTTGGCCGTGTGTGCCCTTTGCAGCATCAGCATCAACATCAGCAGCAGCAGCAGCAGCCGCAACAACAATTACAAATGAACGACTTCTTTGTTCTGTCAGCAATGGTTGGGCCCAAGTTCGAGTTCGAGTTGCGGTAGCACCCAAAAGAGGGGGCGTCGTCCGAGTCAGCATCTCGCATTGCTGCTCTGCAGTGTCTACAGTGGCCAGCAGCAGCTGCTACGCATAAAGCATAAGCCATTTGGATGCGAATGCTGCTGCGGCTGCTGCTGCGGATGCACCTTTTTTTCTGTTTTTGTTTTTGTTTTTTTTTTTTTTTTATTTGAGGCGTGGGGCGTGTGGCGTGTTGCGTTGTAGCTGGCCAAAACAAATAGATGAGGATGCTTTGGGTGGTGTAAAGGAGGAGGAGGCGGAGGCGGAGGAGAACTTGCTGCAAAATGTGCAACGTTATCATAACTAAGTGCATGGGATGCGTGTGCGCCCCAAAAGCGCCTGCATATGCATAATTCATGCTATTGAACCCTCTGCTTCACAGACAACAGACTGCAGAGTGCAGACTGAAGACTGCAGACTGCAGACTGCAGACTGCAGACTGGACCCTGGACATGGACATGGACATGAACCTGGAGTGGCTGTGCGGCCTGGCTAGAAAAATTATAATTTCACAAGTCATAATAGGATTTGCAATTCAAATGCGAACGCAGACACAGATACAGAGACAGACACAGACGCAGACGCAAATACAGAACTCAACTCCTTGAGTCGAGTTGCACAAATTTCTGTGGAAGGCGCAGTCAACAAATGACGACAACAATGAGCCTCTCACAGCCAGGCAGAGGAGGCCAGCAAAGCTAGGCCGAGGTAGAGGTAAAGGCAGACGGCGAACAGCAGACAGCAGCCTTAGGTCCAGTCCGGGCAGGCAATGGGTCTATGCCAGACAATGGTTGGGCCAAGCGCACGGCATAGCCAATATGTCAAAAATATTAAGCGACATGGCCATCGAGCGGGGCATAAATATGCAAACGATAAGCGCTCGCCTCTATAAAGTTGTAAAATTGACAAGCGTTGCGATGCCAAAGTCTCAAATAAAGCAATAAAATGCGCTAAAACATCGCCATCGACATGGGCCCCATCGGATCGACGGTAGCCGATCCCACAGTGGTCCAAATGCAAAAATTAGAAATGAAAGCCAGCGGGTTGCCTATCCAGAATTTATGCCAGTTGCCTGCCCAGGCTTGCACTGGGTTCCAAAAGCCACAGCCACTGTGGCACAAATTATGCTCCTGCTTCTGCTGCTGCTGCTGCAGCCAGAGTTGCGACAGTCGCAGCTGACTCAATCAGTGGAGGAGGATGAGCATTCAAAGCTCTTGACCATCTATTGGGCATCAATGCATGGCTTCAAGGAAGTGCAGCTCAAGTATCATACAGATAACTAATGCGCTTGCCTTGCTGAACATCGTAATAATGTCAACTGTATGCTGATGATGCTCCCCCAATGGGAATGCTGGAATGGATAAAAGGAAATACGTGGCTGCTGCTACTTCATGTGCCCATTGACGGCCTATCTTAAGTAGGAAGTGAGAGTTTAGCATTCAATTTCTTAGCTCTCAGCACTTGACTAAAATATACCCCGCTGACTGAAAAGGAATTCCAAATTTACTGAACGGCTTTAATTACTTTATTTTTCGCTCACGATACTCAGAGTCTATTTAATGTCGAATGTGAATTATGGCAATAATTTGTTTTATCCACTATTTCATAATCATAAATTTCATTTCGAATGTTTTTCAGCTTACGAGAACAAAAGACTTAGGCAACGAACTTGACAATTTTCTAGCTAAAAAAGGCGAACGACCCAACGTTTTGATTAGGACTTAAGCTCAGCCAGTGCTCAGTCGCTGCGTCATAAATATTTAATGATAATGATGATATAGCCAGGCACTGGCCACGTTCCACATAGCTGGTTGGCCATAGAATAGCCTTGATCTCAGCCTTTGGCTCTAGCTTCAATTTAAATCAAATGCGTGCGCCGATGCCTGCGACGCTCTGAAGCTTTACCTTTTATATTTAGCTAACCGACGCACACACACACACATATATACACACATATATATATATATATATATATATACCTAATAGATATATGTATCTGTGTATGTGCTATTTTTAGAGCCGCATTTAAGTGGCGACCGCGTTTGCGGCCTGAACTCTCGCTAAAATATGTCCCGCTGTGAATTATGTGTCTACATAAATTATCAGACCAGGAATTAATCATTTTTTATGCAGGACTGTAGCCGCTGAGGCTGAAGCTCAGTCGCTGACTCCAACGCCGACGCCGACTGAGACTCGAACTTCATTCCAGTCCTGGCAAACGCTGCTGCTGCTGCTGATGCTGATGCTGTCCATTAGGTACCAAAGCGCAGCTAAAGTCCACAGACATAGTTTGGCACTGACTTTAACTGGCCCAGGCTTGTGGGCACTTAAAGTCGCTTTGAATTTTTGTCTTTGTCTTGGCATTCGGCTTGCCATCGGACTAGATTTTCCATTGCTATTGCTGCTAGCGCCTTCAAAGCGCTGCAGTTCACTTGATTGGCTAAGCCACTAAAATGTAAATGCGTTTTAGTCCAGATAGCAAACAAAATTTGAAAAAAAGTCTTCAGGTAAGAGTATGCTTAAATGTCATAAGTTAAATTTGATTTTAGTTCTGCTCTAGGCAAAATTGGCAATTGCAAAGCTGCTTTAAAATAGATTAACTACTATGCACTACTACTACTACTAATATTACTACTATTACTACTACTACTACTAATATTACTACTATTACTACTACTACTACTAATATTACTACTATTACTACTACTATTACTACTATTACTACTATTAGTACTACTACTACTACCACTATTACTATTAATATTACTAGTACTATTGCTATTGCTACTATTACTACTATTACTACTACTACTACTACTACTATGACTACTATTACTACTAATACTACTACTATTACTATTACTATTGCTACTATTACTACTATTACTACTATTACTACTATTACTACTACTACTACTACTACTACTACTATTACTAATACTACTACTATTACTAGTACTATTGCTACTATTACTACTACTATTACTAGTACTATTTGCTACTATTACTACTACTAATATTACTACTATTACCACTTTTACTACTACTATTCCTACTATTACTATATTGAGTTCATATATCAGCGAAATATGCTCTACAGTAGTGTCTATAAATAGTTCAATATACAATTAAAATATATTTATTTTATATTCTTCAGTAAGGTTCCACGTCGCCATGTAATGTTCTAATGTAATTGGGAAGCATCCGCTTCATTCAATTGGGTTTTTAGCAATGTTTTTTATTACAAGTATCAAAACTGTCTTATTACGACTAGGACTCTGTCTCTGAGTACATCGGCGGAGCGACAGTATGTAGCATGCACATATGTATATGCAGAAGGCATATACATTAGCCATATATTGTACATAAGGCTCAAACTGTCTTCGCTAAGCGGTAAAGCGCTAACGCAGCAGTTCTCACGCTAAAGTCCTCACTAAAGTGGCTGATCGTATTACATGTGCATTTGATTGCCTTGTATTTATGTAGCGACAAAGTGACACTATGGACTCATGTAGATTACACTACAATGCGTGGGGCATATGACATTAATGTACCAAACATGCTACAAATGCCGTATTCTTCTTCCAATCATACATGAATACGCTTCACATAATTGAAATTCCTTTTGTAAGTGCTCCTATAGGCAGTGTTGACCATATTTTAAAAAGCTTTTAAAAATGCCCCTGTAATATGCTACTTTTCCAGCCTCTTTATAAGTTTAGATTTAGCTTTGAATTTCTGGAGGCTAATTTCTAAAACATTTTACTTGTTATTTATAGTAATATTTGCCTAGCTGTTATCAGCAATGAATTCTTTCAAGCACTACTTATCTTCACTCCAGCTGAGAGTTGTTTACATTGTTCTGTTTTCCTTTTTTATCTGAGCACATAGTAGATCATTAGGGGTCTATAATAAGTTGCTAATTATAAATCAATTTAATTCCATTGCCAATAATTATGAACAGAAATCTTAAGTCAGATTTAGAATATTTATCTATTTCTAATTTTATCAGTTTTTAATTTTTTAATTTAAATCTTAGAACTTACTTTTTTTTAATTTAAAGAAATCTGGAAGCTTTAACATATGTAGATGTAGATGACCTCATCTAAGGAATTTGAACAATGAGGGTTCGGGCTCAAGTCCCAAGGTTAGTCTAAGCATCTAACGTTACCTTAGACGAAGATCTTCATTGACAGCGCTGTTTAAGCAATGTTTTCTTGGTTGACCAGGCTAGAAATCATTGAGAAATGCTAAAAAGGAAGAGAACTTCCCACTTTGATCAACATCATTTTATATAAAGAACAAGAAGAATATACAATCTCTTTGTTTCTAATCGATTGAGCCGCATTGTTGCTTTAGTGTAACAATTCCCATGTGGTATCGCATGTTTGCCCTAAAACCAATAATTTGATGTCGTTGGCCACATTGTTGAGATTGTGCTCATATTGTTATTCTTATTCTTGTTATTATTGTTGTTGCTGTTGTCGTTGTTGTTACTGTTGCCTATAATTGATACGTGCTGCACTGTGCGCAAAGACAAAATCTGGCCACAGGCTATTTGCTTTGGCTCCTCGACTGTTGCCCCGGTCGCGAACGCATCTGCTGCACAAGCGTGGGGCGTGGCACGGTCTCGAGCTGAGGTTAAGACCACGGCTGTGGTGCGGCTGTGCTTGTGGCAGACAAGCTGAACCGCCCCACTGACTGCGTCTGCAGTTGCATTGCATAAATGTCAAGGAAATCGCATGTCCACCCTCGTTTGTTTGCAATTTTATTGTGCAGCAGCATCAAGGCTGAAAGCCTGCAGATGGGTAGACGGGCGTGGCAGGGGCTGTTACCCGTTGGGGGCCGATCCACTTGTAAGGCATTTTATAATTTAATTTTCATATGAACGCCTGAAACGTCGCGTCGTCTGGCTATCAAGTGGGTGTTGCTATCGATTATTATCGATTACTTTTCAGCCTGGCAATCATAAATCATAACTCAGTGCGTCCTATAGGGCACCACCCGCTCGCCCCTCAACTTGCCAATGGCCGCTTAAGGCTTTCAGCAGTTCATTTATCACTTGGCAAATGGCAAGTGGCGTAAAGAAAAACAAAAGACTTGGGCAACAAACTAAGTACGCCTGTCTTCTAATGTTCTCATCTGTCGCCTGTCTGTCGTGTGTCTTCGTCTTCTTCTTGGTCTTGGTCTTGGTCTTGGTCTTCTTCTTATTCTTCGTTGGCATCATCCACTGGCGTGCTACCGTCCGGTAACAAAAGTGATAATTAATGTGTAAACTGAATCCCTGGCCGCTCGCTCCCGGTCATCCAACATATGCGTACATGCATCCTGGCAAAGCCAAACAAAATTGTCAACAGCTGGAAGCAGCAAGGGGTACGTCGAGCGAAGGGAAGGTAACTCAGCTCAGCTCCGCTCCACTCTGCATGCTAACCAAGGTGCTGACACTAAGCACTTGTCACCCAGCCCCAGTCGAAGCTGTTGCTGCTAGCATGCGTGTGTCTCTGCCTCCGATGCCATGACTCCATCTGTGCCCTCTCTGCCTCTACGCCTGGGCTTGTCTCATGCAGCTGGACAAATTGCAGTTGTCGTCGTTGTCGTTGTCGTTGTTGCTGCAGTTGTTGTTGCTGCTGCTGCTGCTGCTGCCTCCTTTTATAATATTTCTGCCAGCTTCTGCCCGTTGCTATGTGCGTAGTTATGCAAACAGTGGCCAGCCAGAAACAAGTTGTTGCAGTTGTGTACGCTGCTGCTGCTGCTGCTTTGGTTGTCGTAATTAAAGGTCAACATTTGTGCATGTTGTCAATGGCACGATCATGTGAACGCAAAGCCAACTCGCAATGAAAACTGAGAGCTTTCTGCTCAATTGATCAAAGAACTAGCAGCTGGATCTCTGTCATATAACAATTTGTAAGCATTTCAAAACATTGAAATTGAATGAGTAAAGTTGAAGATTTCTAGTGAGGCTTTCTGCTTCCCTATCTTAATTGCTAATTCTTCACATTTGCTATATCTTTGACTCTATAAACATGCATATATATTTGATCAGTAGAGCTAGCCTAGCAGATATATATTATTGTAATATTATATATGCATACCTTAGGAGTTTGGAGCAAAGTAGTTGATATTACAGAACTTTAACATCATTGACATGACATTGAGAGGGAGATTTTAATTTATATATTTAAATAGATTACATATATGGACTGAGGATGCTCCACAAGCTTTTTATGGGCTGGCGGAGTCATTGGTCATTGGTCAAAAGCAATGATGACTATGATTGTGATGAATGTGAAAATTGGTGTTCCAGATTGAGCCTTGGAGCTGACGGATTTCAGGCGTGTGTCCAAAGTCAACTTTGATCATTATTGTAAAAAATATTAAAAATATATATATTTGTTTTATTATGATTTAAATTTGTTTAACTCTAAAAAACTACAGATTTGGATTTATATATGACATTTTTATACCCTGAACCCATTGAAAATGGGAAATCAGACTGAAATTCGTCTGTCCGTCTGTATGAACTCGTCGATCTCAGAACCTATAAGAGCTAGAGACTTGATCTGATGACTTGTAGGTCTCTGTATAGCTTAACTATTCCCGTTTTATTGTTATCCATTAAAGACATGATGGAAATCAAGTTATTAAATGATATCTCCTACATCTTTGGAGCTAGAGTCTCCAAATTTTGTATATAGATTCATTTATGATTTATACAATTTTCATTTTTGTTATATTTTTGTTATGTTATTCTTTTTCTTTTCATTTTTTTTTCATGATTTAATTTAACAATTTATTTAACTCTGCTAATAAATACATAATTGATTATATTTTAAAATGCAGATCGGACGGGGCTCAGAGGATTTTTCTTACTTGTTCATACTAAATTGAGTCCCAGTTAAGTTGTTTTCCTTTATTTCCTAAATTTAATCAACGTGAGATTGTTATTATCTTAGGGATCGACATGCTGGATTATCTGAAAACTGATTTTTCTTAGAAACGTTTAATTGTTTACAAAATATTTAAAGTAAATACAAATATAAATAAAGAATATTAACGTTATATGATATATTTACAAAACTTGTGCTTGTTAAGCTTAAAATAAAAAAAAAATTGTGTTAGCTCGCGTAGCATCTGACTGTTTCCTTAAACAATTAATGATTAGGCAATCAACTTACTACAATATATACAAAAAAATAGACACATAATTTGAGTAGACTCTGAAATTTGATCACTTTAGCTGCTATCAATTTGGAAAAGTTTGATGAGTCGCATCTTTTGCCTTGACTGAGATCTGACTCTCGCTCCACTGGCAATGCCATTGGCAATGACTCTCAGCTCTGACTTTGGCTTTGGCTTGGCGTTGGCTTTGGCTTTGACTTTCAGACCCTGCCATGCTCATTTGCAATTTATATAAAAGCAAATTTTCATGTTGATTACTGCTTAGGCTTTGCTTGCTGTTGGTGTAGTTGCGGTTGCTGTGGCTGTTGCTGTTGCTATTGCTATTGCTGTAGCTATTGCTGTCGATTTTCAATTGCTCATGGGCTGCAACAGCATCAACAGGTGAAATTTTCACTTTTGCTGCTTCGGTTTTGTTTGGACGCTGCACACTTAACCATTATTACCATTGTTATTCAACAGAAATACAAATTTTTAATGAAACTGGCCAAGTTGCTGCTCCATTGCCTGCACAAATTGCAATCTGTTCTGCGGCCTTCTCCTGGCTGGCTGCATACAAATTTTTACTGTTGTTGCTGCTTTGACTTCGTCATGCTTTCATTGTTTCTTATGCACAATGTGCATTGTGCGATATTTCAGCCAGCAACAGTTGCTGTTGTTTGTTTTCTTTCTATTTTTCTATTTTTCCCTGCGCTAATTACAGCTAGCTGGCTTTTGTGATTGATTGCAAGTGCAACGTTTCGCTGTAGTTGGAGTTGGAGTTGGCTCCCATGAAGCGTGGCACGTGTTGCGTTTAATGTGCAGTTTCTATTACTCTCGCCACTCGTCGCCGTCGAATTGAAAGTGAAACTCGCGTTTATGAGCTGTGCTCTTTATATTCGCATAGCCCCAGACCAAGCCCAAGAGCAAGCCCAAGCCCAAGCCCAAGCTCTGGTTAGTGAACAACTTGCACTTTTGGCTGCGGCCCATTGATAATTGACCTCATTTAAGATGTTGCTGCTGCGATAAGGCGATAGGAATTAAAAGCGGCATCCACTAATTTAGCCAGGACCCGTCCTGAGCTAGCTAGCAAGGCTGTGATGCTTATCGAGCGGCCCTTAAGCCTAGACCAAAGACATTGACTGGCTGCTGCTGCTGCTGCCGCTGCCGTTGCCAATTGCCAATCGCGGCCAGCAATCGCGCCTCGCTAACGAGACGACGTCGACAACATGCTGCAGGCACTGCTAGCGAGGGCTGTTCCACAAGATTACTTTCAATTATAGCTAATTAGTTTGGCCAGAGAAAGTCCTGAAATAACGCAAATGCCAAATAATTAAAATAATTCATGAAATTTTCTTTTTAGTTTTTATGCCGAAACAATTGGGTTGATTGTTCATATTAGATTTTATATCGAGATAACACATATTTGCCTGGCTCGATATCTCTCAAGCAGCCCTCGTCCATTTGGTAGAATCTAAACCTGAGTCTGAGACGCGCCTTGCAGTGGCTGCCGCTGCATAAGCATCTGTAACTTTTCGCGCTTATCTAAGCAATAAATCTTCGATGGCGGTGGCAAGTCCCAGCTCCCAACTCCCAGCTCCCAACTCCCAACTCCCAGTTCAAGTCCAAGTCCAAGTCCACGTCCAAGTCCAAGTCGTGCGGGCGTTGGCTTTGGCTTTGGCATTGCCTTTGCCTTTGCCAGTGGCTGCCACTTGATGGCTAAGTGACTGAGCCGGAGACTGACTGACAATCAACTCGATGCTTGATTCGCGATTCCCGATTCGCGATTCACGATACCCGTTGCCCGTTGCCAAATGGTCGATCGTCCAGCTTCTCTAATGGGCTAATGTCACACTTCCTATCCCATCTAACAATAAGCCAGGCCAAGAGTAGCAATCGTTGCTGCTGGCAACGCCTAACAAATGCGACCCACATACGCGACCAGTTGGCTGACCAAATTTTGCATCGCCCTCTCGACTTCCACCCGGCCATTGTACGTACGTTGGGCTTGTTACGGAACTCGCTTGCATTTCCAGTGGCTCAGTGGCAATAAATTTCAATTTGCTGGCCGGCCAGAGCTTAAGCCTGGGCCTGGGCCACAAACTCTGCTTCTGCCTCTGTCTCTGCCTCTGGCTCCGTCTCTGCCTTTGCCTTTGTCTGCGCCCGTCTGTAGTAGTAGAGTCTCGCTAGGCTGCCTAGCAACAATGCAATGCGGAGGTAAAATGATAAAAATTCGATTACATTCAGGTGTGAAACTTACATATATCGCAGCGATTTACTTGTTTGTACGCTACACACAGCAAATGAGGCTTACCAGGTCAGCAGATATACCTGTAAATAGGATAGGCAAAAGAGAATTGTTATTGAACATGATTAGAAAATGAGTTATATCAATTTTAATATTCTTAAATGATGTCTCAAAATATTATTAAAATATGTAGTGTATTAAATAAAATAATTTATTTTATTATATTCACATTATAAAATATATTTTTATATTTTAATTAAAGTTTAAATGAAATTTAAAAAATATATATTGCTAATATTAAATTCTAATTATAAAATATATTTATAAATATAAAAATACAAATTCGTATTTTTCTCAGCATTTTTTACATTTTTTATTCTGGCTATAAATTTATATAATTATTTATGTAATAAAAATAAAAAAAGTAAATAAAACGTAATATTGCTTATCTAAAAATCAAGTTAAAATATCTTCAAGTTTCAGGCTTGGGATAACATCAAGCGAAACTTGTTGCTGCGCCGCTCCGAATCGGTGGCGCAGCAATCTTTGCATCTGAGCCAGAGTTAGCCACTGCAGTAGCTCATTGGAGAATCGGCTCAAATATCATTTGGCCGGTTTGCTAGAGTGCCAGCCAATTGCCAAGCAGTCGGGCACTCAGACGGTCGGCTGGTCGGCTGGTCGGCTAGTCGGCTGGCTGGAGTTGGGCTGGCATCCTTTTTTTTTACACGACTTCCATTTGGGATTGGCCCCGGCCCTTGTTGGTCATTAATCATGCGCCTGTGAACGACAAGCGTATAAGTTACTAGCGCACTAACCCAAAAAAGGCCAATGGAATGAGCTCAAGCCCTGGCTCAGGTCGTTTGGCTGGCATCGATTCCCGGCTCCAGGACCACAAAAGAAAGCAGCCCAGCAGCGGCAGCTCGCCTAATACCTAATTGGATGCAGATGCCTAACGGGCACAAATAGAAAGAAATCCAACTAAGAGAGAGGGTGGGCGAGGAACAGACAGAGAGAGAGAGAGAGAGAGAGTGAGAAAGAGAGAGAGAGAGAGAGAGAGAAGGATGAAAACATTTGGCCACATTTGCAATTTGAGTGCGCGCTTCGCTGACTTTTGGCTATTTAAGCCATGCGCAATGGATTTGTGTCATAATTGAAATGTTGAAACAGGCCAATGCACGCGATCTGCAGCGCATCAGTGCATCAGAGCATCGATGCATCGGTGCATCGGTGCATCGGTGCATCAGTGCGGCTGACGCGGTGGCTGCCTGGCAGAAGCAATTAAAACCAGTTTTCACTTTTACACACCATAACCAATGGCCACAGCCCAAAGGCAACATCATTTTCACCATGTGAACTGTACAAGTCTCGAGCTGAGAACGCTCTCGTTGTGGAATTTCTATGCACAACACCCACAATGGACATCGAGTGCTCAGCATTCAGTGCAGGCCGTTTGTTCAGCCGTCAACAGCCATTAGCACTTTGGCACATAATTGATACGTGGCTGGGCCATAAAGCAAAATGCATAGACATCATAGCCAACCACATCACCATCCACATCCACATCCACATCCATAACCACATCGACTGTGGAGCTGGGCATAGACACTTGGATCTCCAGAAAATGACGTTGTAAAAATGGCAGCACGTTGAGCGGCTTTTTCATGCTGTGTTCCTGCACAGATTTTCTTATACAACACCTCGGGGGCGTTTTGTGCCGTTTGCCATACGACACCAAAGATCCACAACAACAACAACAACAGCAGCAGCAACACTTAGAGAACCAAGAACTGAAGGAGTAGGGCTTGGGTTGGTGTATGGGGTCTGGTGCCGCAACGTAACTAACAATTTATTTAATACGCTGTACGTGCGCTTTAATAAAAGGCTCAATCAATCTGCGCGCGCGAAGAACAAAACATAAAAAAGTCCCTAAAAAAGTCAAATATGTGGGAACAGCGCATCAAGCTGCTGCTCGACTCTGAGATGCTCTTGACAGTTGACCCAAAGATATTCAATTGAATATCGAAAAATCTATTGATTCTCCAATAGCCGAAAAGCTTCCAACAAACACAAAAGAACGAAAGAACGAAAAATAACAAAGACTTTCAGATAACTGTTAGGAGTGGATGCCAAAACAAAATTATTTTGTGAAATACAAATAATGAAAATAATAATAAATAAAAGCTGCAGTGACCCAACACTTTTGGGTAACTAAATCTTTATTATAATTCTTATTAAATCTTGTAATCGAAGCAATATTTGCTGTGAGAAAATTACAAAACAAGATCAGTCTGGTTTTATGTTAAATGACTCGCTATTTTGAATTGATTTATTTATTTATAATTTCTTGAATATTGACTGCTGTTATTTAATTTTTTATTCAATGAAATATTTGTTTTGAGACCAATATAATGAATGTATGAACAGCTTTATATTAATTGATGTTTTTATTTATAAATTACATTTTTTTATGTAAATAACAAAATTTATATATAAAAGATTTTCATGAATTTATTTTTAAGTATTTGTACTTTTAACTTTAAAGTTATTATAAAGCTCAAGATTATTTTTATTATTAAATTTAATTTTTATTTATTGCTCAATTAAAATTTTTAACTTATTTATATTTTATTTTTTTATTATTTCTTAATTTTTAAAATTTAAAAATGTTCGTATGTATTTTTATTTTAATTATTCATTTGACTTTTCAACACTTTGAATGTTAAAGCAAATTTTGGTTTGGTTACATTGTATAACACAGAGCAAATCATTCCGTTTTGCATAGCCCACTAGGGCATTAAGAAGAACCTCTTTGAAGTAAGCACATACATACACGCACACATACGTATATGTACATACATATATACAGTGTCTCAAGTGCATGGGGCCCGAGGAATGATGTGATCTGATGTGATGCTGGCCGAGTCCAAGTCCGAGTCTAGTGACAGAGAGGGAGACAGCAGCGAAGTCTTTGACGACTGCGTCGATGTCGATCCTTTTGGCGCTGCTGCAGACAGCGTGTCGAATGGTTTATGCGGACCTGTGATGGCAGCGCTGGTGGGGCTGGTGGTGGTTGTGCTGGATGCTGGGAGTGGGGCGTTTTGGTTGCTGAACGGCTTTTCGCTAATGAAGCCATAAAGATATGTATTATTCCTATGCCATAAATTTAGCTGAGCCGCCTTGCGCTTCGACTGTGACACCCACATGGAAGTGAAACAAAGAGCAAGAGGTAGACAGAGACAGTGAGAGAGCGACAGAGCGACAGAGCGAGAGAAATAGGTGGCACGAAACAGGAACAGGAAAAACACTTCAGTCTCTTTTGGTGGGTTGTTCCCTTTGCATCTGGCACGTCGCCGCTTTGATTATCTAGCAATGTTTATGCATTTGACGATGGTGCCGCATTTAATTTTAACAACAATTAGCCACGCAAATGCAACAGCTCGAGGGGGCGGATCCGCTGCGGATAGGGTTTTGCCTTTTGGCAACAGAACGTTCCTGTTGGCCATGTCTAACCCTAGCTAAAAAGTTTGCCAGTTGCCAGTTGGCAGTTGCCAGTTGCGGCCACTCGACTCTCTCAAACGCCTAACAAGGTGTCAATATCTTAAAAATGTTATCTTTCTGCACATAAAACTCAAGCGGATCATAGTAAATCAGCCTTTGGTGAGCAGACGATGGCCTAGCCGCGGTCAGCGTCGCAGTCACAGTCGCAACCAGCTCACCTCAGCCCAGCTCAGCCCAGCCCAGCCCAGCCCAGCCCAGCTTGGCTCAGCTAGCCAAAGACTATAACAATGGCCGCCTGGCCAATGGAGCGCGCAACGTGCCTTTTATACGCCGGATTTACGAGCCAAGTCGACGACGTCGTGGCGAAGAAATATTCGATGGCCAAGCAACGATTAAAACGGACTCTTCACGCATGCGCGCGCACACATACAACAGCACAGCCAAAGCTGCTGCATAATGGCTATCACGGGCTACTATGCTCGACATTTGATTAGGAGCAGCTTATGAAAACTAAAAATATATTGGCATAGTTCAATGATAAAACGATTTATAATAATAATAATAATATAATAATATAAAAATAATAATAATAGTAATATTAGTATAATAAATTATGGGTGTTTTATCACCAAACGAAGTTTATTTTAATTTATTTGATACATAATTTAAAAATAAGTATTTTTCGAACAATCGCCTTTCTCTGCGAATTTCATTAACACAAATGAAAGTGTAAGAGTCATAGATTAAATAAGCCAAGGTTTTTTAAGCAATTTGAATATACATAATATAATTGGAATGTGAATGCATGTATGTATATATGTATATACATATATTTATATTTGGGTGAGTCTGTATGCATGGCATTCAGCATTGTGAGTAAATAACACATTTTTAATTATTGCCTTTCTATGCGATTCTCATTAGTACAAGTCAGGATTTCCGTTTTCCATGCTTGGACTATGTGTTAAAGTCAGTAAGTTGTATTGCCAATAGAACAACTTTTATATCGACTCATAACAATCCGACTCTCGCTTACTCCATATTTCTCACACTCTCTCTTAGTCTTTTTATAGATCTCTATGCCTGTCTCTTTCATAGCAGTTCTCTTCATTTCACATTTTCTAACTTTAATTTGTTCTTCATTTCCATTTCTGTTATTCAATTATTTATAAGCAGAAAGTCTGTCTACCTTTTACTACAGAATGTCTGTATGTTACTCTTCTTTGGCTACATATATATGAACATACTTAAGCAGATATAAATAAGGGCATGTGTGAAGGTAATTGGGACTTTGAAATAAATTTCTCTTACCATCTCGAATATATTCAAAACTGCTAGTGAGAATTCAACTCTTCTTATTAAATGATTTATTTAACTTAAAACTTCGACCAGCATAGTAAGAGGGGCTCGCTTGCTAGCTCGCTGGCTGGTTGGCTGGCTGGCTGACTGGCTGGCTGGCTGGCTGGGTGTTTGGCCTGGCAGCATTTGCAACACCAGACCAACATCGACATGGGCATCGGCATTGAGTTGAGCTTGAGGCATGCATGGGGTATTGGATTGGGGAGCAGTCGCATCATGTGCGCATTGCACGCACGTGATTAAAGCGCAGCCCCGTTGAGTAAGGGCAGCGGCATGGTGGAGGTGGTGTAGGGGGTGAGGGGGCTGCTGCTGGAGAGCTGCTCGCGATGCATGCTTATAAATCAGAATTCAGTTTCGGTCCCAATGACGTCGACAATCAGCTCAAAGGCAAACCAGAGGCGGTGCGGGGCGTTGGCAACGGGTACGCACAATATATTGATAAATAAATAAGTTCGCCAAAGGCTTTTGTCTTTACGAGTAGTCGGGCAATATCTTCTCTTAATATTGTTGTTGTTGTTGTTGTTGTTGCTGTTGTATTCATTTTTCGTACAAGTTCAATGCACTTGTGCAACTGGTTTAAATTAAAATTTGAAAATTCATTTTGAATGATTTATGCGCAGCATCTTTTGCAGCACGTTGCGATTTCATTGCCGAAATTAATATCAGAATGTTTTACGATCCAAATATAAGTATCCGGCCAGCATTCACAATTCAAACGGCGTCCATGTCTGACTTTTGACCCTGGCGCCGGCTCGTCTTGTAGCCAATAAATTAAGGTGTTCAAAGATATGCCGCTGATCAGCCAAGCACATCCCCAGCATCTGGCTAGCTAGTGGCCAAGAAGAGTTCTTAGAACTGCTCAAAAGTAAATAAGTGCCTAAGATTTGTCATACTGCAAGATGAACAGCCAGCGCTGATAATAATAATAAACTCGCGTTTACTTTTGTAATATGATTTTCTAATTTACAATTTGTCAGCCGGGAAGAGAGACTTCCAGTTGAGGAATTCCTTAATTACAATCTCAATGCGTCATGTCAAAGTCAAGTCTGGTCTAATCCGAGCTTAAGTTGTTTTAATAACAGTATCTTCCGGCTCTCTAATTAAAATCTCGCCTCGCAAATTAGAAGTACTTCAACTCTTTAGCATTAGCATAATCCTCAGCTTTGGCCCACTCTTGGCCACATTACACAAATTCCTCGAAGTATTCAGTTAAGTCTCAGTAAGTATTACTTAAGACTGCGCTTTAGTCGCTTGGCTGCCTCGATCAAGTTTCAACATGGCCCATTGACAAACTTGAGAGACATTGCATTAATAACGATCGAGTGCTCTCGGACAGGATTGGCAGAGCCCTGACAACAATTTCAACAGTTTTGGCTCGTGCGCAGCCAAAGAATTCATTATCTTCATCTCACATTTCAATAGCCGTTGGCTAAACTTTATGTTTACATGCGAGAAATTATCGAACTCAAGAATTTTTAAGTCAATTTGCAGCTATGAAATCGCCTATGGGCAGCAGTTGTTATAAATGTTTAATTTGTTTATAGATTGATTAATATATTTATTTGGTTTATTTGTTATTATTAATTATAGTTATATCTTACGTCAAGAAAATATAGTTTTTTGCCTTAGAGCCGTCATCTGTTCTGAATAGTCTGGTCCATGCTTAGAGGAACTAGAACTGTTGTTAATCTTGGGCAATGCTCTTAGAGTGGAATCTCCTATTATTTGAGCATGCGCAGATTATTGATGAATCTGTCATATCCACTTGGGTAACCTTTGGATTAATGATTATAAATTAAAAATATTTATTTACATATTTCAAATGAGTGTTAGTTATAATAGTTTTCAAGATACTTACCTAATAAATACTTTTCTCTCGCCACAGCTCCCTCGACAACTCAACTCGAAAAGCTACTGTGCGACTGTGGCAAAGCTTTCAAGAATCTATATCAAGATAAATGCGATCCAAAATGCCAATAACAATTTGAGTATGAATAAGAATGGCTGACAGTATGCTAACACCTACTTCTGACAATTCGTCATATATAATGCATACAGTACACTCTGGAAAGAGAGACTGAGGGCGAGCGAGACACAGCTTGGAGTACACCTTCATTTATGTGACGGGACAGAAGTGTTTTGGGGAATGCCGAAAGGTTATTTACCTGTCTTTACGTCAATAATGGAGAACAGAGCAGGGCAGGGACTGTCAGACGGCCGGCCGCAGTTCAGTTTCAGACAGATCTCTACTAACGATACCGTTTCTGCCTCCACGCCCCCGCCACCTCCGCCTCCCTCACTCCTCAAACAACCGCCAACAGAGCGCGCCGACTCGACACGATCTACATAACATTTGCTGCGGCTAATGGCTCGTTGTGCGCTGTGCCAAATATGGATGGAAATGGATACGGTTTTCGGATGACCAATGACCACTGGACGACAGTAAAGCCCACTGAAGCCGTGCTTACACTTGAAAAAGAAATTTCTAACAAATCGATGAAAAACTTTATTGCAATTGAAGCTTGAATATTTTAAAGTTCTTTTCATTGTTCTTAAATTGGACGAACTAGAAATATAAAAACAATAAGGAAAATTCTATATGAAAAACATATGTATATATTTGTACACAAATTTGAAAACTTGAAAATAAATTTGAATAAAAACCAGAAGATAATCCAAAAATCTATATTGAAAATTTATTTTCTTATAAAAGAAATTGCAAATTATACATATATTTAAATATTGAGCACATTATAATCGATTTGCAAGTGTAAACGAAAGACTTAGCACTAACGGTGTTTCTGAACAATAAAACTTGCTGATCATATACATACTTATATATGTATATATAGCTACATCGCAGTGGCCTCCGCGGAGCGGACTATATCGATATATCATTAGCTGGCTTTTGATTTACAACCGCCTTTGTCTGGCTGTTTGCCTTTTGTTGGACCCATTTTGGCGAGTGGTAAGCGCGGTAAATGTGGCTGAGTGCGGCTAATAGCACTTTCCAGCAACAGCACCAAGCCAAACTATTCACATATGCAGAACGAATGAAAGTGTTCTCTATAACAAGCTCCAATTCGCCAGCAGACAGACAAAGCGGAGCAGAGCAGAGCTGAGCAGAGACCAAAGCATTTGTATGAGTTGCAAGCGACTGTGCGACTTGGTTGACTTCAAACCAAGCTCAAACGTCTTCGCAGTCCGAACCTGAGCCAGAGACCAAAGCCGAAGTTGCAGAGCGGTCGAAGACAGCAGTCAATGTTGGTTGGGCCTGGCGAGCGGACGTGTGAGCGCGCTTGAAGACGAAGTCGAAGTCGAAGTCACGAATATAACGAGAAAGACGAAGAATAACGTAAAACGACAACCAAATCGCGAGTGTGCGCCACTGCGTGTATTTCAATTGCTTACGTGTGTGCGTGTATTTTGTGTGTGTGTGTGTGTGTGTGTGCTTGTGTGTCTCTGTCTGTGTTTGTGCGTGTGCGCGCGCGAGCATGTGCAGCATTTGAGTTGTCACGTAACTGCAAACTGCAATGGCCAGGAGCTGGATCGAGGCCAGCAGGCTGCTGCTGTTGCTTCTGCTCATCCTGCAGCTTATCGCGGCGACGCCAGCGGCGCGCAATCCAAATGCAAATGGCAACAACAATAACAACAACAACATTTGGCGACGCGTCCGCCTGGTGACAAGCGTCAGCGCCAGCTCCGCTCAAGAGCGCGAGCGCAATGCCTATCAGCTGCTCAAGGCAAATAGCAGCAGCATCGCCACCAGCACTACAACCACCAGCACCACTACCAGCAGCAGCACCACCACCACTACCAGCAGCACAACACCTGCACCACGCCGCACCGCCAAGCAGCTGCTGCGTCGCGAGGATCTGAATGTGCCCGAGAGCAATATCTCGAGTGCGGCGCGCCTGGAAATGTCCACCGAGTTCTTTGTGGTGCCCACACTGATATCGAGCACCAGCAGCAGCAGGAACAGCAGCGCCACCACCACTCCAGCCACGCCCACGCGCAGCCAGGGCGCCCGAGCACGCGCCGCCAACACACCGCGTGCCACACAGGGCGGCAGTGCCACACCGCCCAGCATTGTGTCCACCACCCAGCTGCCGTTTGCAGGACTGCGGAAGGAGGTGTGGGTGGTGCCGGTGCTGGTGCTGGCCAGCCTCACGATGCTCATGATGGGCGCCTTCGAGATCTTTGTGCTGTTCAAGGCCTGGCGCACTTCTCCCTCGCGCCGTCATCTGTTTCTGGGTCAGATGCTGCTGCTGGGTTTGTTTGCCTGTGCCGGATTGGGGGCTGTGATTACCGCGCAGCCCACGCTGCTCAGCTGCGGCGCCATACGCTTTGGCGTGGGCGTGGCCTACGCCTTGGTCTTTGCCGCACTGCTGGTCAAATGTGTGTTCCTGATCAGCCTGAACGGCGGCGTCTATTTGCCAGCACCGTACCAGGGTCTGCTGCTGCTCTTCGCTCTACTCATCCAGGTGGCTATCGGAGCACAGTGGCTGCTGACGCAACCGCCCGAAATCTATACGACCAGTGTGCCGGTCATGGGCAGCGGATTCCTGTCCACGACAGTCGCCTCGCAGACCAACTACTCGGCGCTCTTCTATCCGACATCCTACACAACGCTGGACGGCACGCCGGAGATCTACACGAGAATCGCTGCAGTGAGCACCGTGCTCATACCGTTATGCAAGACGCAGTTCTCGGAGCTGCTCTTCTCACTGATCTACATTGTGTTCCTCATTGTGTTCATTGCGGTGCTGGCGATCAAGTCGCGGGGCATCCGCGACAACTATCGAGAGGCGACATATATCGGCCTGGCCATCGGTGGCGCCATTCCCATCTGGCTGGGCTGGATGCTGTGCGGTCTGGCGGTTGCCGAGCGGCATAAGGACGCCTGCATTGCCTTTGGGTTGGTGGCAACGTCGGCCACCGTTTTCCTGGTCATGTTCATGCCCAAGGGCAGGCAGCTGGCGGCCATGGGCAAGGAGGGGCTCTACGTTGAGGATCGGGAGGAGCAGTTCAGTTCGCTGAGTCGCGCCGGCTCGGGCTATTCGCCATCCTTCTTTCACTTCAAGCCCATCAAGTATGGCGTCATGAGCGGCTGTGGCCTGCCGAATTCCGCAACGAATACCGGCCAGGGCCTCAGCTCCAAGCACTGCTCCAGTGCCAACAATGGCGGTGGTAAGTTTCCTCTACACCTAAGCAGCTTTCCATTCAAATTGTCACAATTGTTCGCTTCGAATCACATTTGGCGGCCCAGCCCAAGCTACCGGGTGTCCCGGACTCCGACTCCGATTCCGACTCCGATTCCGACTCTGACTGTGACTCTGGCCCTTGTCAGCTGTCAGTTTCAGTGCATTTTGTAATAACTTTCTTTTCTTGCCTCAGCAACAGCCTCAACACACATGTCGAGTAAAGGGGGTGGGGCACGCCTTGGGGCGAACTCTTGAACTGCTGATTATCTGTACGGTCGCTCTTTCTAAAAACAAAAGCCAAAGAAAAGCAAAAGTCTTAACTTTCATAGTTGATCTCCAAACGGTAGCCAACACACGGTGCACAGTGGCACAACAATTTAGCGTTAGAAAAACAATTAAAACCAAATTTTATTACAATTCCAAGAAAAAGCTTATGGATTTAATTATTTACAAGAATTGTTGGAGTTATGCTGACGTTATGCTCTGTCTTGTACTTTCTCTACTAACTAACTAGGTTGGTCTTTAGGAAACAGAGTTTGGCCATCATGAGCATAAACATTTTGATTGTACAGTCCAGTTCCTTTTGCTGGACAGCTTCGACATGTTTCATACCACTGTGCAGCGACATTAACTGGGCTTAAAATTGTTTTACCATGCCTTGTAATTGTTTGGCATATTAATTTTCTCAACAGCCGCCGTGTAAGCCGAGTGTAAAAAGAGCATACAACATGCAGCAGCTATCCATCTGTCTATCTGACAGTCTGTCCGTCTGACAATCTGCTTGACTATCTCTGTGCTCATTTGTCTATTTGCCTCTATGCACTGGCTGCCTGCGATTGCTTGAGTCTGCCAGAGTCTGCCCGAGTCTGCTTGGCTGCTTTCATTTTCGTTTCGGTGAGAACGTCGCGCAGGTTCGTTGCTTAAGTCTTTTGATTTAGTTGCGGTTGCTGCTGCTTTCTTAATCATTTTTGATAACTGCTCGGGTCGTTATTATTATTGTGCAAATGAAGCCATCAAGCCAGAGTATGTATTTATTAGCCAGATTTCACATCTGGTCATTAAAAGGTGTTAAATGTCATTGTCAATTGATAGAAAATGGCCACGACCCCCTGCAAGTGGCACAGTCAAAGAGCAAGTGAAAATGTTACCAACTTTTGCTCTACTGTCATTTATAAATCAAACTTAAACAAAATAAATATTTGGCAATGTTTTTGTTTAACTTTTCTAAACAACGCAACAAAAGCCTTTGTATGTTCGCTTTCTAATGAAAGCAAAAACAGTCGGCCAGGGTGCTATTAGAGTAGACTAGAAAGAGAGAGAGAGGGGGGAAGAGGGACTGAGTCAGGCGATAGATGTGCGTGTCCGAAACATGTAACACATTTTACAATTTACGTAATTTAATTAATGAAAAAACATAAAGTTTACGATTACATCAAACAATCAACAAAATTGTAAGTTAACAATCGAGCTCAGACGAAGCTGAAATGCTCTTACGTAGAGCTAGGCTAGGACCATAAAACTCAGTTCATTTATTAGCTTATGTAAGTCTTTTTATTATGATTAAAAACTGTTATAATAATAAGTATATAAGAATATTGATCTGATCCTTTCTTAAGGCTTGCTATTTAGTCTTCGTATCCATTAGCTTTAAAGTCATAAGACTTGTAATTGTTCATTATTCTCGGACTTACAAGCCGCTTACATCACAATTCTTTTGGTTAGGGTATAAATGTTGCAATAATTTACCGAATTATAACAATGCGCCTCTGGGCTTAAGTAGGAAGCATTTTATATGGTAGCTACTTGACGACGACGACTCTTTGAGTATGTGTGTGTGTGTGTGGATTGAACCTCTTGCCACGCATGAAAGCAAGTATAACCAATGCAAGGCACAGGCAGAGGTATAACTGGAGCTGGAGCTGGAGCTAGAGCTAGAGCTGTAGCCGTAGCTGTAGCTGGAGCCGTACAGCCCACAGCTGAAACGCTTCGTCTCACGCCAAGTGCCTGTGGGCAGCCTCACTCTGCGTCTGGGCCTCAGCTATCGGTGCATAAAGAAAGCAAAACAAAGAGACACAGCAGACAGACAGACAGACAGATATACCGACAAAATATAGGTAGGTACATATATAGATAGATAAATGAAAGATATAGTACTTTTGCTAGCTACATATATACGTCAAACTGTCTGCAATTGAAAGTGCATTTGAGGGTACCAACAGCAACAACAACAACTACAACGAGTATGACAAAAATGAAAGAAAAAAGAAACAACAACAAGAGATACAAATGTCTGGAGACACAGAGCTTAAAATCAAAGTTGGCACAGGGCTTAACAAGCAAACGGAGCAGCCTGAGTGCTGATCTGAGCTGAGCTGACATTATCGGTCCCGTCCCAGCTCCGGACTATGGCATGTGTGTGGGTTGTGGCTGTGATTTGAGCCAAGCCAAGCCAAGCCATGCCAAGTCAAGCCGAGCCGAGCCAAGTCAAGTCGAGTTGAGTTGCACTGAGTGAAGTGAGCGAGGTACAGGCAAAAGGGTTTTTGCTTGATTAAGGGCAAAAATGTAACATGAAAATAATAAAAAATAAAAAACTGAAGCTTTACGTGGGCTGCTAAGGCAAAAAAACAAAAAAAAAACCAAAACTAATTTCCATAAACCAACGTGAACAGACTGAGAGATAACAAAAGACTTAGGCAACAAACTTAGGATATAAATCAAAATGTAGCCAATTCTCCTAAACCTGAGCCTACTTTTCATTATCTCGAGCTCGAGTCGAGTTCTAATTAGTGTGGCATATTGGGCTGATAAATATGCTTTTTCAACTCATTTGAACCTAATCCCAGCTCTCAGCTTTTGTGCCTTCAGTCTTCAGCAGAAGTTGAAAAAATTAAATCGAAATCGAAATTTAGCGCTGAGCTAGCAAATGAACCGTTCGTATATTCTTAGGTAAGACGGAACCCAGCGTAAAATTGGTTTCTAATAAACCCACAATATCAAATTTCCTGTCAAACCCTGTCTCATAATGTAGCCATGTGTGAGTGTGTGTATGTGTGTGTGGTCGTTCCCAGTAAGCAGTTCGGCACATAATTCACTGAGCAATTTGCAACAATAAACTAAACGACAGCTAACGGCGTTGACGCCAAGGAATGAGCCAAAGCCGGAGCCGTGGTCGGAGCAGAGGCCGCGCTCGATGATTGCCAAGGCAAAGGCAAAGGCAAAGGCAAAGGCAAGGCAGACGAGGAACGCAGATTGACAGCTTCAGCTACAGCTACAGCTACAGCTACAGCTTCGCTTTTATCTGAGCAGAGCTCACCGGTCTGGTTGCTGTTGCTGTTGTTTGCTGTTTGCTGTTTGTTATTGTTGTTGGCGACGCGTCGCCAACATGGCCAAGGATCGGCAAGCTGCTGACTCGCGATATGGCCGATATGAGCAGTCGCTGTTGCCGTTGATTGAACGCGCATAAACCGCTTGAAAAGAGTTCAAGGTTGCTCGCTTTAATTGAAGGCGCATTGTTGTAACAACTACAACTACAACTACAACGATGTTGACGATGACGACGACAGCAGCAACAGCAACAGCAATAGCAACGGCAACGGCAACAGCAACAGCAGCCGCAGCAGGGAGCAAACGACGCGTTGACAGGCGTAGTCACAAAAATAGATACTCAGAGGGAGGTTTAGTAACTATGTGGGTTTGCTATAATAAGACAAAAAATTGCAGCTATGCATACATAAATATATAATAATATAAATATATATATATTCTACTATATACTATATATACTCGTATTCGTATACTCTATACTATAAAAAACCATTTGTTAAATTGGGCTATCTCATAAATATATGTTTGATCATCATCAAGGACTTTGTCGCTTCTGCTCAATTAAAAAAGAAACCTTCAACACTTAAATACACAATAATATGAATTGAGCAATGGAAAATGAGGCTGATTTAATCAACAATTGTTTAAATATATATTGTATATATATTTTTTTGTATAGGTCTAAGCCCTAAGGTGACCAAGTACTTAGTGGAGCATCCCATTATTTAGGTACTTCCGCCGCTGTTGCATGATGAAATCATTTTTTTTCCTTCTCATCTCGTTTCGTTTCTCTGCTGTTGTTTTTTCAATGATGTGTCGCCGTCAGGCACTTGAACTGACGATGGCCACTTGGTCAGTAAGGTGGCTGTGGATGCATCTGCCGTTGGCCTTTGTTCTCTGCGACAGCGCATTTTTTCGTAATTTTATTGAGTGACTTTATGCCAGGCAGCTACATATATAAAATCAATCATTCAAGCCAATGCTGCAGCGACGACAATAACAATCGCAATCACACAAATAATAACAACTACAACAACAATGCTAATTCATTGATTTGTCTGCGTTGTTGTTGTTGTTGTTGTTGTTGATGTTGATGTTGTTGTCAACTTGGGTACCTGGCTGGGAAGGTTAAGCGCTGTTGCGGAAGTTTTTGTCTTGCGCGCTCATGTTTATCTATGGGATATATCAATACTTATATACTAAGCCGTCAGAGGAGGCCACATTCTGGCATATCCATTTAACTGTGCCGCCAAGAGCTTGAACACGTGAGAAGCTGATCGATTTCTCAATGACTTTGATCGCTTGAGTCAACAACTAGAAAGCAAGAAAGTTCTGTTATAATTAGCATAGCTCGCAAAAACCTATTCATAAGCGAATCGGCTTAACCTAGAATAGTGTGTAAATAAGCCAACTTGTTTGTTGCCAAAAGTCTTTTGTTAAACAAATTGCAAGCTTTTAAACTATATCAACTGTTCCCTGCATTCTAATCGAAATCGTTTTATCAGTTCGCATAGAGAAACTAGATTATAAACTGAAACTGTTAACAATAAAAATGTTTATTAAAATTTACCCTTTACCTCGGCATGGCTCCACAATAGAACTGTTCTTTTCCAAGAATAAAACAAGTTTTTGGCCAAACTCATTTTGTGAAAGATATTTTTATCATCGTGTAATACAATCGGCAGTATTAACAAGCTTCATTGACCTTCGCCTGGCTTTCTTGTTAGCTATAGACATAATTAATAAGCTGTTCAAGCGTGGATTGTTCGTCTGAAAACATTTGTAAATTGTTCATGTGGTAGGGTTGGGATGCCCTCTTAACAATCAGTTAAAAGATGCCTAACAAATTATAAATAGTTTTATTTCGTATTTGCGAATGTATTCCAACATCGACACATCGACAATCTCTCTCGCTTATGTCAAGACTTTTATTTCGTCAATTCTTCAGATTTAAACACTAAAAAGCCAACTTTTTCGCTTCGAGTGGTTCATTGAATTACGTTGACCAGCATCAGCTGTCAAAAATATATAAAAAAATAAAAATCGATTAGCCTCAATTGTTCTAAGCCCTCTTCAAAGCACACAAAACCAAAGACTTAGGCAACGAACTTGAAATTGAAAAACAAAAATCAAATTGAGGCGAACAGAAAATGGACCGCAAAGAACGACGACGATGACTATGGCGTAACGTACAAATCTGTGAAGTACGTGTTGCTGAGTATCTTTACTATATCTGCCTGTGTGTGTGTGTGTGTGTTCGTAACTTAATATATGAGTCGAGTAAATGCTGCAGCACGTGCTTGAAACGAGCGTCGCTGTATATTACCACAAAATTATAGCGGTTTTGCAATAACAGCAATAACAGCGCCCCACTCAAAGTCGAGCCTGAACCTCTAGCTGGATGATATTTAAGTTTTGCCTAGAAATAGCTGGCGTACTCGCAGCCGCAGCCGCAGCCGCAGCCGCTGCCAACGACGACTGGGAGCTCGACTTGGACGACGATGTAAACGTAATCGATAACCAGTTCCGAATTGTTGCAATGAAACCGAAAGCGGAAAAGCCAAGCGATTGAAGTAGTCAGCCAGGCAGTTAGCCAAGCGAGTGGAGCAGCAGCCACAGCCACAGCCACAGCTACAGCTACAGCTATAACCACAGCCACAAGCACAGCCACAGCAAGAGCCAATGAGCCATGCCAACTGCATACGTTAAATTATTACGCTAAATTGGCCAAGACGCTGGCAACGCAACTTTGTACGGTATCGAGCATTGGCTGAGATTGGCACCGGCTGCTCGCGGTTAAGGCAGCACGCACTTAATGCAAATTGAATTGTAGCAATTTGAAGGTCATACGCCCTTGCCCAAAATATGCAAATTGCTCAGCCCAGCGTATTGTGGGCATGTGAAAAATGCTTTTCTTCCGCCTAGAGCGTGGCTAAGCGCTCGCTAGCTGCCAGCCACGTTCATGACAATGAACTCTCTACACAGAGAGCTCCCAACGAACGTGGCCAATTAGTTATAATGCTGCTTCGTGATATCACAACATCTGGCAACTCACTCTCGAAGTACACTCACACACACACACACACAGAGATATAGAAGTCAGAGAACAGAACCCCAGACCAGAGACCTTAGAGCTCCAGCAACAGACCCCTCAGATGTAGCTGTTGCTGAAGCTAGAGCCGGAGCCAATAAGGAAAAACTCGACGCTCGCCAAGGAAATTACTCAAGTCTGCAAAGTATGTAGCAACAAACAACAACAATAAGAATAGTTTGCAATACGGATAGAACAGCGACAACAACAACAACAACAGCAACAGCAGCAGCAGCAGCAGCAACAGCAACAACAACAAAAGTGAACAATGACAATCTGCACGTAGCAATCAGTCAACGTGCGGCAGTTGGTTTAACTTTAACTTGTTGCCAGCGATAGTACGTGTGAGCGAGAGGCAAACACTGCGCAGGAGGGAGTGAGAGAGAGAGAAAGAGAGAGGGAGAAAGGGGGCTATGGAGAGTGAGTGTGGAAGGCGGTTAGATCCGAGAACTTCCCGTAAACGACAACTGCAAAATGCAAAACGTGGAAAAACTTTAGCGGTTAGCTGACTGTCAATAGAGATGAGCAATAATGCGATGCGAAAATATTTTAGTTTATTTAAATCGTAAGAGAAATATTCATTTTATACAAAAATAATATACAATAATTTCATTATATTTTTTAAAAATTAATTTGAAAGTCTCCTGACTTATGCAACATTCACTATTAAATATATTTTAAACGTCTCAAAAAAATTAAAAAAATTTTTTTTTATAAATATCAATAATACAGATATTTAAAATTTTATGTTTATGTTTATATTTGAAGGACTTCTGTTCTGTGTTGCCAAATACATTTTTGTCTATTCAAAAAAAATTTTTTTGAAATCTATTTTTTTTTATAATATAAATAAATAAATAATATAAAATATTTAGCACATGCAAATTTGTATATTCTGTAAGAAAGGAAAAGAAAGAAAGAAATCATAGAATTATTGCAAAAAAAATGTAATAAATACAGATTTCATTTTACTTGTTTTAGTAAATATCTGTACAACTATAGAACTATATTTATATATATATAATATTCAAGTGACAGCCACTATTGCTGCCATCAGTCACTGTCATCTCTAGCGAGCTGTGACTCCAACGCCCACACATGCAAACGCGGATGCACCAACACAAATGCGCTGCGAAACACGCACGAAGGAAGGGCAGCGCCGTTGAGCCTGGTCATACATATTTGCACTTAATTAGCTGCTTATTTTGCTATTGTTTTTGTTTTTGTTGCGCTTGTTGTTGCTGCTGTTGTTGTTGTTGTTGTTAGTGAAGAGAATAGACAGCTGGGCAAGTGGCAGCAGAAGCAGCCACAAAGTGGCATATTTTATGCAAGCGAGCATATTTCATAATTGTAAACTGAGCTGACAGACATTTTAGCACTGCCAGAATCTGCGCTCAGTGCGCAGTTAGTAACTAGAAATCTTATTTGCTGAGTTCCAAATGGAGTCAGGCAGTAGCAGCATTGGCCGTGCTCCAAGAATTAAGCCAAATTTGCCGCTTCAGCTGGCGGCAAAACAGCAGCCGCAGCCGTAGCTAAAAACTAGTTTGCAAATGTGCATGCAAACATACTCACATATACACTCCAGCACACATGCACGTTTATACACATGTATTTTCATTTTCTGACACATAATTCCAGATTCACAGCTCGTGCGCCGCCAGAGCAGCCAGGCAGCAGAAACAAGCGAGCTTAATTGCAGTATTTGTTCTAAGTTAATTAGAAAACCAAGACTGTGAAGCAGCAGGGGCGGGGCGCAGCTAAGGTTGGAGAAAAGCTAAAGAAAAGCCAGCATTCAGATAGATGGCGCATGTGTGTAACTGCTGCATTTAACACTGTCAAGAGTTCTGCAGTCGCAGTCGCAGTCACAGCAGCAGCAGCAACAGCAATCCCAGTCCCAGTCCCAGTGTCCAGTTTAGCAATTCTAAAGTCTACGTTTTTTTTTTATCTCAGTCTCTGTTATTTTCGTTCGGTTTTTATGTCATTAACATACTTTACTGTGTGTACCCTACAAATGTTCATGTGTGTGTATGTATGTGTGTGTTACTTTGGCCTGCAAGCTGTTGAAAATATAATAATCATAATTTATAAGCATGTCTGCAAAAGCGGGCAGCGACAGCATTCAAGTTGCCTCTGATTTAGGCTCGCCAAGGCGCTCATTGCTGATTGGCTCACATTTGTTTGGCTTTGCATTTTAAGTGATATTTATATGTGTATGTGCGCAAAAGCCTCTATATAAGTTGACTCTAATGATAAGCTCGTGATCAGTCCAGAAAACGTAGAACTTAAGGCGTGTTCAAACAAAAGACTTAAGCGACAAACTTGATGAAGTAGCTACTTGATTAGGACAAGTTGCTTGTTCGTAATTCTGTCCTAGTAACGCAATTATGACTTAAATTCATTTATGCAATCTACTGATCGAGCTACGGCTAGTTTTGGATAGATGGCGAGAACTAAGTTATCTCTTTGCGACACGTCTCTCAAGTGTTAAGCTTCAATCAAATCTTGCAAGAATTTTCACATATTCATTCACAATTGTAATATTTGTTTTCATATTTGATTTTGTATTATATGTCAGTTATCAAAATATCAATTGTAATCTTCAAAATATGGTTTGGTTAATGCAGTTCAGATCCAAGTTGCTTCAGCTCCCCATATGCTTTTCGGCTCATTTATTGATTCAGATATCTCTTAGACCTAGTCTAACAATTCAGTTTGCTGCTTTAAAGCAGACACACTATAATATATTTCAAGCTGTTATAAAGTTCTCATAATGCAATAAATCTAGCTTAAATATCTTACCTGAAGCACGTAATAAACGCAAACCGATCAGAGATTGTATTTTGAAATAATTTTGGGTTCAACAACAAATTCAAGTTATATAAACCGTCGTAGATCTGCAGTCGGTCAGCCTGATTGGAGTGATAAAGTTGAAAGCGTCTTATGAATCGATGTGCTGTTAATGACCTTGTCGCACAAAAACTGTAATAAGCTAAAACTATGTTTAAATTCCTACGAAAAACGCTTTGGGTTTTGCTCAATGCGATAAACGAGCCACAATCAACAGCACGAAGACTTTCTCTATGGCTTGAGGGTGTTATAATATTATGTTGGCCCATTGACACGAAAGGTTTTAGCTCCATTCGCGCACAGATTTGACATCATTAAGCTCATAAATTGCTGTTTACAGCTGGCGCCTTGGCGAGAGCCGAGTGCCGACAGCCAAGAGTCGAGAGTCGAGAGTGTGAAATATGGCAGAGTAATTTGGTATTTGGGTTGTTGCCCAGTCGGGTCAGCATGGTCAGCGGTTAGGGCCGCAATCTGTGCCCAATGCGAAAATTGTGACATCCATTTGAAATTTCTGTTTGTGATTCCATTAAGTGTTAGATCTAAGCTGCCTTGCACTCAATTTTTCTACACATATATACCATATATGCATATCTATATATATTCATATTTTTCTATCATATCATTTTTGTCAACTCATCAAAACATCATCATCATGCTCATCATCATCATCACCATCTAAACACAAAACATTTCATTGCAACGGCTACAACATACAAAAATATCAAATGGTCTCCTTCATCGAATTGTCAACATCATTCATTCAAAATTCTTGTCACGCTCACGACTCTCACGCACGCACGCTCACACACACACACACACACACACACATAAACACACACGCTCGCAACATACATTACATAATCATTCGATGTTGTTTTTTTTGTAATTTGTATTATTTTATTCATCAATCATTTCGAATGTTTCTCTCATTTTTGGTTATGTTTCCGGTATTTTACCTTATTGAAATTTAATTAAATTTACATTTATTGTTAAAAATATCTACATATACGTATACATATACATTTTTTTTGTTTTGTTTATATGTGTGGCACAACAAAATAATTACTGTAAATATGTTTATTCCATATATGTATTTATGCATATGTCTCTCTGTGTGTGTGTGTGTCACGGCTGGGCTTAAAATTTGGTTTGGTATGGAATATCACTATCGATAAACTGCACACACGCACACGCACACGTACACAATCTCACACACACGCACACGCACACTTGGCAATATGAACAAAACCCTTGCACACGAACTATGGGTTCCGGGCCAGCAGATCGAGTCGCTTTGGTCACCGCCGCACCGCCGAGCTATACACGTATGTATCACTATTTTCCAGCACATTTGAGCGCGCACCCGTTCTGCTATTACCCACCCGCACCACCACCACCACCACCGCCTGCACCGCCCACACAGCTGGCCACACCGTTGACCCTCAAACAGCTGGGCAACTCGCTTACCTCCATGACACAGGCGGCGCAGTTGGCCAAAACGCTGCGCTATGCGCCAGGTAATACCAACTACGTTGTTTAGTTCTACTTTTATAGCTACAGATTTTTGTTTATGTATTTTCAAAGATTATTTATAACAAGTTTATATTGTTACACTTAACATAGAAGATTGTTGAAGAGAAAAAAAAACAAAAAGATATCGAATATTTTCTGTAGTTCATATAAAATGTATATTATATTAAAGTATAACTAACAAGAAAAAATTTTATTTTATAATAAATCTCTATATATATGTCTACCCTAAACTTATGCAAAGTTAGAGTTCTGTTCGTCTGTCCGATGTTAGTCCATATGAACGCAGCGATCTCCTCCAATATATATATACCAAAATATATATTATTATTTATAATTGTTAAGAATAGACACTTGGACTTGGTTCTTGAAACATTCTTGCTAACTTCTTGCTAAAATTTAAAAAAAAAGCCAATTTCAAATAGTGTGGGACTGGAATTGAACTTATGCTATAAAGACTTGAATTTCATTTTGATCTTCTAGTCGGGCTCTCTAGACTAGCCCAACTCTTACACTTGCTCCAACTCTAACTTGACTCTACTAGTATATCAGTGAGATGTTCATAAGCTTTTGTTTATCTGTAACAATCAGATACATTTTTGCGAAATAAAATAAAAAAACGGGGCCTGCGAAGTTTTAATATAGAGTAAACCAAAATGGACTTAAGCAATATAGACTTTCATTGTCAAATTTAAAGACTAGCATAGCATAGTAAAATACAATAGATCTAATAACAGAAAAGTTTGTCTTCACTTGTCTGCTTCAACTGTTCAAGTTTATATAGTCTGAACCAACTACTCTAGAATTAATATATATAAAGTTTATGGGTAAAAATCTACTTTTAGTTATTACAAATTGCAACCAAAAAGTATATTAAAAAACTTCGAAATAAATATATATTTCAACTTCTATTAACTGATAAGTGATATGCTTGAATCTCAGACCCACTCGAAGTACTCTTACATTACCTAATAAATAATATCTAATAGATTACCTTGACCCATCTCTCTCTGCATCGGCAGGCATGTTTATACGACCCGACGAAACGAATCTCTATACGACGCTGGAGCCCACTTTGAGCAGCAATCCGAATGTTTATTTTCAGCGCAGCGGCGCTGTACATCCGGGAATATTGTACTGACTGGAGGAGCAAAGGAGGATGGCAGAGGATCACTGGAGCTATCGAGAGCACTGGAACTGAGTATTTTTTCTTAATATTAAGCTGCAGCACATAGCGCTCCCCACACACACATAAAACACACACACAACCCTAATACGGCTCCCAAGGAGCAGCAATAAGTGAATAAATGGAATAATTAGTTTAATACATTTGTCATAACTGCTAAGCTTTTAGTATAAGCAATGGAACACGATCTATGAAAATATAAATATGTATGCTTAGAGTCGATATATGATGATATATATATTAGCCTAACTAAGTACACCTAACACACACACACACACACACACTTGAAACAATGAGATTTTGGTAAATTTGTAGTCTAAGATTCGAGCTCGAAATGGATTTACAATTTGTAGTCCCTGACACATATATATACACCTATATATATATATATATATATATATATATATAAATCATAATATAGAAGACAATTTTCACCATTTATACAGGCCATATTTATATGTATTTACGTTGATCTAATCATATTGACTAAAGCGATTCTCACTTAGTCTGCAATAATGGTGAAAAGTTGGCATATTCTAGATATCGTTTGCAACACAAAATACTACAATATTTTATGATTTTCCTTAATTTTTAACTCAAATTTCAAAATTTATACAAAATAAAATAATTTAATTAACAGTAAATAAATAATTTAAATAATAATATATAAATTTTTTTTTTTTTTTCATTTTAATACTCAAACGATATCTGAAATGCGAGCAAAATAATACGAAATAAACTTAAGGAAGAATTTAATCAAATTTAACTGATCTTAAAGATGCTCAATAGAGGCACAAATATCGAAGGCAACAAACTTTTTAATTAGTAGAAAAGTGTAATGCGATTTATTGATATTCTGACACAATTATGTTTGGCAAATATTTGAGAGATTTATGCCTCTATAAGCAATTAGGCCCGAATAATGGGCAACATCAAGAAAAACATTTGTTTAGCCAAGTAAACGATCGTTTAAGCCAACACGAAAATGTTATGTACATAATGCCCGCAGGCACACACACACACACACGATGAGCAAATACTCTCAATAAAACCCGATAAATTAAAAAAAAATACAACATAATAGCAACAAGTGTAGAAGAAGAAGAAGACAACACACACACACACACACACTCAATTACGAGCTGATGTGGCATACAACAATTACAATTACAATTAAGTATAATTGCAAATTATTGGCATTGCAGCGCCTATTAACGCCTTCGGCTGGCCAGGGGATGTAAGTTGGTATCGGCTATATATATATATATATATATATATATATATATATATGGGGTGTATATTATTGGATGCCTATGCGGCATGTCTTAAATAATTTCTTAACGCTTGCGATTGGGTGCCAGTTGGTAAACGTTAATGTTAAGCTATTATCGCCAGGCTCTAAGTGTAAGTGCCTTATAGCAATTCCATTACACGACCAACGCCTATCACTTGACCTTATATGGCAAAACACTCACACACACACGAATGCCGAGGGCGTGTTTGAGGCGGCATGAAGTGAACCTCTGGCTTGCAGCCTCGCATTAATTAAGTGCAACAATGCAGCAGCAGCAGCAGCAACAACAACAACAGCTGGAGAGAGATCCCATTGCTGCCTGAAGATGGACGCACAGACGTACGTCCTCGAATAGTTACTAGAGCCGCATCCACAACACGTCGTTCGTATTAATGACATTTCTCACGAACATTTTGCCAGAGCTACCGACAACACGGTCAAGACGGAGCGACGGAGCGACAGAGTGTCATGTGTCCAGTGTGTCCAGTCTCCAAGGCATGTCAGTGTCTACAGTCTCTCGGTCTCTCAGACTCTCGATCTTCGCCTGGCACTGGCCTCGCTTCAATTAGGCGCGCCTTCAAATCACAAGTCAATCAAAGTTGTTAGATTTGCCGTCCTTTTTACCTACTAGCTCCTAGCTGCGACTGCGACTGTGACTGTGACTGCGACTGCAACTTCGACTCCAACTACGACTCAGAGTCAGAGTCGCTTGGTTCTGGCCTTAGGTCTGATATATTCCAGTCACTGGCTGCCTGCCTGCCTGCCTGGCTGGCTGGCTGGCTGGTTGACATCTGTGACATGGCACAGCGGCGGCATCAATTACAACATCTATGACAGCACAGCGTGAAATGTTTGTACATGTCTCGGCGGCGCTTCCGATGGGACCAATTAGCCCTAAGTAGGCATTTCAATGGACTCTGCAATTAGCCAAAATCGAAGCCAACAATTTCATTTCATCATGCCCATCATCATTATCAGCAACGCTCATCGCCCAGCCAGCCAGCCAGCCATCCATCCATCCATCCATCCGTCCAGCTCACCCAGCCTCAATATGCAGCCCCAATTCGATGTGATCCTATCGATGCATTTCATTCACCTAGGGCGTGCCAAGATTCACGTGCAAATGGCATTTGGTAACGCTTTATGGCCTAATGGGGCAACACGACTCGCCTCAAATACTGTTACAGATCTCAGCAGTGAGCGCACTCTATCAGAGATGCGCACTCCAGCTGCGATTGATCTTTGAAGCAAGATTTCTTCTTCTATATGATTTCAATTATACATTTTGAATATGGTATTAGGAACTAGGTGCATAACCAACAAAATCTATTCTTGACTCTTGGCTCACCTAGACAATGTTTACTGAATACCAGCACAATTTAGTTAATGATTTTCAGATTAGGCAAAGCTCGGATCTCTTTCACTATATCTCTAAAATTCTAGTCTTTTATAATCCCAATATCTCCCTTTCTTGAGTTGCGGCTGTCAGTTGGCATCCTTTCAGAAATGTTTGTTTGCAATTATTATTTTGTTTGCCTGAGGCAAGTTTTGTAGTTTGCGTAAAATTTGAGAACATTTCAAGCAGCCCGAGGACCAGTCGGCAGGTCATATATATTAATTAGAAAAGTCTTTGTTTCCTTTGGCTTTAGTAGTTGAAGCGCAACTCGCATTATTATGAAGGGCAAACCCGTCCAGTGGGAACTCCTGCAATGCCTAGACTTGAAAGGCAATAACAATTCTCGTAAAATACGCTTTTAAGCATTCCCAAGTATTTGCCAACGGTTCTTCCTCGGAAATAGTTTTTTTGTTTTTTTTTTATCGATGTGGCCCGACTCTGGGTTAGTTGAATGATCTTTGAACACCTCAAGCTAGACTTGAGCTGCTTTATTACCTGTTGGCTCCTTGTTATTTCGCACGTGTTTCCATTGTTTGTTGTAATTGGCTTTGAAATCAGTTAAAGTCAGTTTATGATGCAGTATCTAATGCTAGATTCTCACACAAGACACAAGGCACAGCTCATCTCCGACGCAACGCAACGCCAGACGCCAAAGCAGCCCGAGGAATTGAAGTCTGCGATTCTGTCTGGGTTTTTCGTTTCGGATTTTCTCTTTTATTTTTATTTATTTATTTTCTTCTTTTTTTTGGGCACCTTTATAATAATTTGCCGTTTGTTGTTGCGGGCACGTTGGCAAATGAAATTACTTAGCCTGGCCGCAGCATTAACCGTAATATTATCCTTGAATGAATGAAGCGCTATGGGTCTGCGAGCACTCAAGTTCCTATTACTACTATTATTGCGGTGCAAATGTTATGGCCGTGTTATATATAAGTCCATAACACGGTTATGGGCCCCAAGGGCAGCGTCACGTTGCTGATTTGATGGGCTTGGTGAGACCGATGCAGATGCAGATGGAGATGGCGATGGCGATGGCGATGGTGATGGTGATGGTGATGGCGATGGAGATTGCTGAGATAAAGAGTTAAGACTGCTCTGGCGATCGGCTGTTGATAAGCTGGGCAGAACTGGTAATGCGTGCATTGACCGCAGCCCTCGAGCTGAAGCTGGAGCTGAGGCCGCTGCACAGCTGACGTAAGTTGAAATTAAATTTGAGGTAAGGCACAAGCATATTGGACCGTTTGGCTGGGCAGTGAGTACAGTTAACCTCGTTTAAGTGCGCCACGCACATGGCCGACAGAAACAGGAAGAGGGGCAAGGCGACAGGAGGCCAGGGGGCCAGGGAGCAGGGCGTGCCAGTGTAAGTCCAATTAACAGTACCCAGAGAGCGGCCACAGAGAGACGTCGCTCTAACTATGTGTCGTGCCTGTCGCATCCCATCCTGAAGGAAGTCACAGTTGACTTGGACGGCATTTGTCGCATGCTCCTGCTTATAGCATAACTGGTTCTGGCGACCGACAGACCGACCACGAGCAACCAGCCAGCCAGCCAACTAACCAGCCACTCAACTAACCCAAGCAAAGCAACCAACACCTAAGCTTAGAACCGGCAAGCCGGCATATACAAGTTTATAGCGGATGCGTAAACGCATTTGGCTCAAATGCCGTTAGGGCCTTTGACTAAATTGCATGGCCATGGACAGGGCAGCTTCGCCTTCGGCAGGGGCTCATACGATGACGGCGACTGCAGCAGCGGCATTTGCATGCACAGCCATAGCCAGAGCCATAGCCAGAGCCAGAGACATGCGGCGAGTAGCGCATTTCAAGTAACGAGATTTGCCATTGAGTTGGCATCTTGAGCAATGTTAATGCATTACGAGCAAACAACCGCCCAGATCGCCAGCCCCATTTGACGTAATCAACACAATGGCCCAAAATGTTTGGGTCATTGAATTCTTGGCTCTCAGTATCTTTGCATCTTAACGGTTTTCTTTTAGTGGCGCGAGATCAATGTACCTGCCTCTGGTTCTGCCGCTGCCACCGCCACAGCCACAGCCACCACAGTGGTTGAGCGTACGCTCGAGTATCATTCAGCTGCTCTCATGCCCTTTTATGTACGAGCCCCATTGATTAAATAATCCCAGCAAAGTGACGAGAATGAATGCGCTGGCAATGCTTCTAGCTGAAACCCAAATACACTTACTGCGTGCCAAATATAAAACAAATCCAAAAATGAGGCTTCAATTGCAACTAATTACAGTCAGCCAGGTCTGTAGCTTCAATATGTTAAGTTATAGCAAAGTTTCTTACTGAGGCTGAACTAAGAATGCTAAAAGTATAAATAACGTTGCTCAAATGCTAAGGCAGTAGCCAGCTTGCTGCAGTTAATACATTATAAATATGTAAAATAAATATGATAAAAATATCTTTCTTTTCTTTAAAATACTTTTTATAATATATTTGTTGACAACTGTTCTCAGTTAGTGTCAGGTTTGTATTACTTATTATCATTTTAATATTTATAATTTATTATTTATTAATATTTTATTATTTATTCCTATTTTATTACGTATTGTAGTATTATTTTATTATCTATAATTTTTGTATTATTTTATTATTATTATTTAATTGATTAAATATTTACAGATTAGTGTTCTGCTACCTTTTAGGCAACCTAATCTGAACAGGAATTTATTAAATATATTTTTGAAGGCTATGAAAGGCGAACACAGAATTCGTAGGTTAGCGGAAGAAAGAGTTATATGGAGCAACTATTACATATAAAGTAATAGTTGATAAAGTAATAGGGAATTATTTGATATATTTTAAGTCAAGGCCCGGTCCCGTAGGTCTTGAGTTCGTTAAGGAACTTGCAAAAACTTTATAAACTAGTAAGACGTATGCAGCTGGCATTAACAAATATTTATATAAATACATATAAAATCTAGCAAATAGCTCTAATAAAACACATTTATAAATATATATTGAAACATAATTAATTCATTCAATTGAATCTAGTATACATCATCATCAAAGCTAAGCACAGTTGCCTGATGCTCAGCACTCAAGATAGAGCATTACGCAATAGTAAACGATGTAGAGAATACGTAATTATTTTTTATGATCTCCAGTGAAATGGCTACCGACTCATCTCTCATCGCTCATCTCTCTGCTCAACGCTCGTAACTTATCTCAATGCCATTAGTTTTGGATGCCCCTCGTGTAGTTGAACTCTAAATGCTTTGGATCGTATGCGTTGAATTGAATTGGGCCAAATTGTTTCAGCAGCGTTAAGAAGATTGAAATAGGTATATTTGTTTTTCTTCACTTTTGTGTGTTTTTTGTTTACAGCCTGAAGCGAGGAAATGCAAGTTCATCAAGTTGTTGCTTGATTGAGTTGTTGAGAGAAATGCGGGAAGAGAGAGAGAGGGAGAGAGACAGAGACAGAGAGTGGGAGTATTTGAAAAACTGTTTAATTGTAATTTATGTTAGCAGACGAAAGTGTTGGCTTATAATCTGTAATTATTTACTAATGGATACAATAAGGGGGCATTGGTTCAAAACATTCTTTGATTCTTTTGGCTCGATGATATTGCAATTAAATGGCTGCGTCTCAAACGTCATTGGATCGTTTGTTCTATTTAAAGCTTCAATCACGACTTTCTGTGGCATCTGCTAATCCAAATCATCTTTTTTTAGAGATGTTCTATTCAGGTTTGCCAGTTGCCGTCTCACCGCCTGCCGGGCTGCCAACCATTGTATGCAAAAGCCTCAAAACGTGCGCTAAATATAAAATTTAATATTGCAACCATACACATACTATATGTGTTATTCTCTCTCCCTCTCTCTCTCTCTCACTCTCTCTCTCTGAGTAGTTTAAGCCAAATGAAGATGGTCTCAGCTGCTGCTGGTCTGGTCGGAGATCTGGTCTGATCTGCTCAGTTCCCTTCTTGTGGCCTAATGGGCGCGTTTAGCTAAAAGCTCAAAAGTTCAAGTGCCTTTCGGTTTGGGGTTATTTGCAGATTTTTTTACGACTATTTTGTATCTTAAAGGTACAAGTTTATTTATGGGCAGCGCCAAGTTCACGATCCTTCGAGCCGTAAAGTGCAAAAAGTGCATAAAATGCAACGAATGACATTGCAACACCCGGCACAAGAAGCCGCATCAGCGTCACAAACTGAATCACAGAATCTGCCACTAAAGATGCAGTTTATTCACACACACACACCCTGACTCTGTGTGTGTGTGGGTAAGTTGAATTTAATGTAGTTTGCCTGCTAAATGCAAACGCACAGCAGCCAGCACAAAGCCAGCGTGGCCACCGTCGCAGCTGAATGCTAAAAGGGTTTTGGCTTGGATTCGTTTATTTTATTTATTTAGTTTTTTTCTCTTTTTTTTATGCGCCTCATTAGGAGTGGCTGGAAACCAGTTTTCAGGGGCACAGATCCCAGACAATTGACAATTTAAACGAATTTCTTTCAAACACAGCTCTGACATGGCCCAGGCACATATGACGAATAGTCAGTCGCTGCCAGCCCGCCGCCTGGGGCCGAAGTTTACGCATGAAAAATGCAGCTCAAGCCATTTGGCCACCACCAGAGTGAAAGAGACGCTAGCTGAGCAGGTGGCAGGATGCGGCAGGAGGTGGCGAGCAGGAGGCCAACAGCCAACAGCCAGCAGCCAGCAGCCAGCAGCTAGCAGCCAGAATAGACAGACAGACAACCGCCTGTATGAAGTGTCATTCATCTGCCCATAAACGCATTATTCAATATATACTTGTGCTAGCTTGGGGTAGAAGCTGCATCAGCATCAGCATCAGCATCAGCATCAGCACGAGCATCAGCCACGAGAGATGGAGGACTGCCGCAGCTAGACAGACGACTGATCGGCAGACGAACAACAACGACGATGTCTGACTAAATGCCTCATACTGCGCTGGGGTCTTGTGGGGCTGTTGCTGCCGTTCCTATCTGTCTGTCAGTGTGTCCGTCCGTTTGTTCGTTTGTCTGCATAGTTTCAAGGTTAACAAGTTGCATTTGCAATTTGGAACTGCAGCCAGACGACCGACGACCCTTCGACTGCTGGCCGCATCAATCGCTTTGGTGAGAATTAAATGTTTATGGCCCCAGTGTTTGCCCAGAACCAATTTAATGAGCGACCCGAACCGATCCCACAACCGCGTGGACATGTACAGCAAAAAGCACTCTCCGTCGCGGCAATTGATACGTTTGATTGCAGACATCTTAGTGCTAAAATGTTGCTCAAATTAAAGCCTAAGCACTCTCGAACAATGTTGTGCCATTTAACGAGCAATGACACGACTGGAAATTGAGCCATGTACGAATTCCTGCCAGCTATTCAGTTCTCTAAGTACCTCATTAAACAAACGTTTGTCCTTTACTGAGCTCGTCGATTAAACCAACTTTAAGTTATGTCCCTTAAGGCGAAGAGCCTTGTTGGCACAACTTTGACTTGATGACAATAAGGCGATGCTACAAAGTATTTCCCTCTTTCTCCATACAATTTACTTTGTCTTGTCTGTTGCTTACTCTCTCTTTTATTCACTCTCTAAATGACACCGATCTATAGATTTGCATGCATGTTAGTTGCACCTGTAGTTAGTTTTATTAGAGTGAGATGAAAAGAGTGCGAGGAAGCGAGACAGAGAGAGAAGGGTGAGATAAGATGAGCTAGCGAATAGGGAGAGAGAGAGAGAGAGAGAGAGAGAGAGAGCGAAAATGAGAAAGAGAAATAAAGAAATTGAATGAGATAAGAGAGAGTAAAAAAGATAAAGATAAAAAAAGATAAGAGATAGAAAATGAAAGAGTTAAGAAAAAGAGAATGAGTATGAGAATGAGAATGAGCATGATAATAAGAGTGAGAGTGAGAGTAAGAATGAGAGAGAGGGAAAAAGAAAAAAAGAAGGAGATAGTGAAATAGAGAGAGGGTCAGAGAAAATAAGAAAAACAAGTGAGAGAGAAAGAGAGGTGAAGATAGACAAAGAACGAGAATGAAAGAAAGAGACAGATATAAATAGAGAGAGGGTGAGAGATAAATAGATAGCCACAGTAAAACAGAGAAAGAGGGAAACATGGAGAGAAGCAGTGAGAGAAAGAGGGAAATGTGGAGAGAGAGACAGTGAAAGAAAAACTTTAGAGAGAAACAGAGAGATAGAATGATAGGGAAATGTGGAGAAAGAGACAGTGAGAGAAAAAAGACAGGGAAAGTGAATAATAGGGAAATGTGGAGACAGTAAGAAAAAAAACAGAGAGAGAGAATGATATATATAATGAACGAGAAAATTGAAGAGATAGAGAGACAAAGAGAGCGAGAGAGAGAGAGAGAGAGAGCGAGAGTGAGAGGGAGACAGAGACCCTTAAAGAAAAATAAGATAGAGTAAGAATGTAAGAATCAACAGAGACCTATATCCACATCAAATTCATATATTATCCAACTTGATGAGATTCTCATAGAACGTCGATTCTGCACAAAATTATACAAATTATGATATTTGCTGGGCGACAATCGTGGTGTCAGAGAAGTGCGAGTGCCCGCTGTGGCAAAGGACAGTAACGAGCGGCCGGCAATAATGCGACGCTGATCTATTATTCACCAGATTGTAAAAATGTAAAAATCACGCTTTCGTGTTGTGTATAAATTGAATGCAATTTATAAATGTCCAGGCATTGAATTAAATCCCAGGCCGCCACATGGCCACGATGTTCGCCCGGGCGTCTCTCAGCAGTTGGTGATTTTTCAAAATAAACAACCTTGAGCTGCAGCAGAGAACAATTGCCAGCGGAGCAGCAGCAGCAGCAGGCACAATAGACAACAACAACAACGACTACAACAGCAACAACAACAGCAGCAGAAATGGATCCGCGGTTCCCCTTAAAGGCACTGGGAACGATGAAAAATTGCGCCAATTGAATTTGGCCAACGATTGTGCCCTGCCTGCCACAAAGACGGAAGGGCGACGTTTGGGTGCAAATCTACTGGGCGGTCGCTTACTTTTCAACGCATTTATCAATACCCAAGTGGCCAAGTACCTTGGCCAGAACCCAAACCACTACCACTACCAATGCCAATGCCAATGCCAATGCCAATAGCCGAGGACCAGGCGTTGACAATACCAGGTTTTCATATATAAAACGATGCCGCCGCATAAAATGTGAGCGAGCGAAATGTGAATAATCGACTGGGCCAGACATAAACATATGCTGTGCTTCTCTATTATCCTAGGCAAAGCTGCGAAGTACTAATATCAGAGATTCTATTGTAAGCTTCATTTTGTATAGATATATTAAATATTATCAAATATGTTCATCAAAATGGCAAATTGATGATTGCTCAAAATTATTCAAGCTGTTTGACAAATTTGATCTAACCTAGCCATATTTCTATAATACCAATATACCCTGTATTTATATTTTCCATAAGTGCGGGGTATAAAAATAAAATATATAAATTTAAATTTGAAGACCACTGCAACTAATTTAAAAGTTAAATAATTAATTTAAATATTCTTAAAGTACAAATTCTTTCAATTAAAACAATTATGTTTCTTCTATTGAATATATATATAATTTGATAAATTTATAATAAATAAGAAATTTATAAAAAGATATCCTGTATAAATCGTATATATATCTGATTATTAATATATTCGATATATTTCAAAAAGAAGATTCGATTAACAAATATATATAGAATAATATAATATGATTACAGAAAATATATATTCCATTTTATGTAAACAAGTTGGGAGTAGACTGAACTCAAAACTGTGGGACTAGTTAGCCTTGTTAGCAATAAGGTGGGCTATTCAATAAATGATTTATGACATTTTCGATAAATTGCACATTTCAAATGAGATGATTAACAAACATAAATAGTTGCTTTTGCAAAGACAATAACACAAAAAAATGTAAGTAAACGCAAAATAAGTACGTTAAATAATATGACAAAAAATTGAATCTAATTTAAACATCTACTAATTATGCTAAATGACTATGTTAAATGGATATGGCTGATGTTTTGTGACTCAAGCCTTTTCGGCCACGGCGCGCAGCTCTTCCATCAGGGATGGCATGGTCTCTTGCCGTGGCTTGCTTGACTCCAGACCGGCCAGCAGCTTATTGAGATCTAGCATATCCTCACGGCAAGCGGCCAAGCCCTTGCTTAGTTGGCACAAATTTGGCTGACTACGTTTACTACGTTCAATTAGCTCTAATATATAACTATTGCGTGGGCGGCCCGTCTCCTGTGCAGTTTGCTGAATAAGCTACAAATAAAATATTGTTTAATTTATCTGTTTGATTGCCTATACAAATATATGGAGTGTTCACCTTTTTGTAGTCATCAATCAGATTGGCCACCTCATGAGCCGGCTCCAATGGCGTGGAGCTTGCTGACGACTTGCCTGAATCTGCAGTCTCGAAATGAGCTCTTTCTGTGGCCAGTGTTTGCTCTAGAAACTATAGAAAGAATTTTTTTTAAATTATTTCCCAGCTCCTGGTATCCATAACCCACCTTGATTCTGTTCAGAGCTTCTTCATATTTGCCTCCAACTTTAGCCAGCTTCATTTTAAGCGTAGGCAGCTCTGCTGCAGCTTTAGCTGAGCGCAACTCCTGTCGCAGCAATTTGGTCAACTGTGCCCAGCTTCTGACATGCTGCAGTTTGCGACCCGTTTCCATTTCCAGAACTTGCAGCAGACTACTGTGCTGCTTCCTAGGAGCGCACTGACGTTCTTTAAGCAGCGCTTGCACTTGTGCCTGCAATTGGTTCAGATTAGCCGCATCGACAGCTTGTGCTTGCTTGAGTTGTTGCAGCTCGTTGCTGTTTTGGTTCTCGTGGGCGCGACTCAACAACTGCAATTGCTGCAGCTGTTCGTTTTGTTGAGCGAAAAGTTCATTCAGCTGATGCAACTCATCGGATTTCTGCTGCAGCTGCAGTTCCATTTGCTGCTCCATTTGCTGTGTGGCTTGCAGCGCTTCGAGTAGCTGCATCCAATCGGCTTCCATTTCATTGGTGTTTCTTATCTTATCGTTCTGCTGTTGCAGCAGTTGCTGCAACAACGCAACTGTTTGTTGCTTCTGTTTGCTGACTGCTATCAGCTGCTGCTCCAGAGTCTCAATACGCTGCTCTAGCACAGGCTCAACAGGCATCGTTTGGGTGCCAGCACATTTGAGCTGTTTGTTTTTAGTCTGATTCAATTTCATCTCCACTCGGGCCTTTGCATCACTTAGTTGATTGCATTGCTCCACATAAAGTTGCAGCTGGTCCCGGACTTCAAGAAGCTTCTCTTGTTTCTCATTGTTTTGTGACTGCTGCTCTTCGAGTTGGCATTTTGTGTGCTCACATTTTGCGTTCGTCTCCGCGTATTGCTTGTGAAGCTCCATGAGCTGCTGCTCTACAACTTGCAGTGATTGCTGCGATTCTTTCAGCTGGCTGGCGATAGCTGCTTTCTCCTCTGCCAAATCCTTTAGTTGAGCGTCTTTGAGCGCCTGTTCCAATTGTTGCGCTTCCAACTGGAAATTCAATTGCTCCAGCTGCCGTTGCTGCTCCTCATTCTGTGCCTCTAACTTCGACATGAGCAACAACTCCGACTGTAGCTCGAGCAGCGCGTGCTTCAGAGTAGCAATTTCATTAGTCTTGGCAATGATCGCGCCATGGAAAGCCATGCTATAGTTGTGCATGGCGTCAATGGTGCACTCGCTGCTAAGTTTTTGTTCATAGTGCTGCTTCATGTCCAAGAACTCCCACTCTTTCAACGCCAGCAGCTGTTCCTGTGTTTGCAGCGTCTCATTGAGCTCCGCAATCACCTGACGCAATTGCTCTCGCTCAGCTGTCACATTGCGCAGCGTAGTCGACTTCAGTTCGAGCTTATGCGCCAGTTCGCGCTGTTCGTCGATCAACTGCTTGCACTGACGCGTCATGTGTTTGTTTTCCAATTCAACACCTGCAAGCTGGCGCTGCAGTTCCAGATGTTTGCCATCATGCTCAAGACTCAGACGCTCCATGTCGGCGAGCAGTTGTTTCTTTTGCTTACGTAGAACTTCAGTGAGCTGTCGCTGATCTATGAGACGTGCCTGCTGCTGCTGCGCTTCAAAGGATTCAAATGAATTTTCGCTTGTGCCTGGCTGTGCTGTTCCTGTGGACAGCGGCGCTGTTATGCTAGCGTTCGTCAGTCCACAACTTTCCAATGCAGCACATCTCTCTTGGAGGCGCTGCGATTCTTGTTGTAGTCTCTGATTCTCTAGCATATATTTTCGCTCCTGGACATAGAGACGCTCTAAAGTTTCCAGACGGTTATGCTTCTGTGACTGCAGCTCCTGTTTATACCACCGTTCTGACTTGCTTAAGCGTTCCACCTCATTGCGCGACTTGCGCAGCTCCTGCGAGATCATAACAAGTGAGCCCTGTGTTTCGTGAGGCAGTTCATTAACCTGCTCCACCCGCTCCTTAGGCTGTTGCCACGTCGTGGAATGATTTGTTGCATCATCTGCATCACTGCTGCAGCTGAAAAGGCCAGAGTCATCTGCCTGCGCTACGCCCCCCGAATTGTCAGATTCCATTGCGTTGGCCGAGACCTACAAACAGATATAGTCAAGGTCGTATACCTAAAGGTTATCTGTGCTTACCCGTTGTTCACATCCGTTGCCAAAATGTTTTTAGCAATGGCTGATTTAATAAAAGTAAGCACACAAGTGGAAGAAATACATTTTCCACGTTGTAAACAAAATCTACAATTTATCAAATTTTGCCAGCGGCGCAGCTGTTGATGGCGGGCCAATGTGACCGTTTCTGGTTAAATGCAGAACGTTGAATGTTGATGTAAAATAAATACCACATTGCAACTGAGCGCCGTAATTGGAACACAAATTATGTTTGCAGCTTTGTAATGCACATTTACGCAATAGTTTTATGAAAATCGCTCTATATCACTATATAACTTGAAATGTTAAGTCTATAACCATTTCACCATGTCAAACACCTAGCTTCTGAACTTAGTTTTGCTAACTAGTGTATGTTTTCACGTAGCAACGTATTGGATTATTGCTAACGTTATGCAGTGACGGTCACACTTGGTCGCAAAACCATCACAAATAAAACTTATTAAAAATTTGCCAATTTTAAGAGCGAAACACACAATTGGCAATTCGCGTTTTAGTATCAATACATAAATAGTCAAAATGTGCTCGTAGAATGCATTGAGCTGCTGGGCACAATGCAATTAATATGTGTAAATAGAGTTTAATTAGCGTAGTTGCAATTGCGTGTTACAAAACGCGCAAGTGGAAGGGAAAACCACAACAAAAACAAAAACAAGGACCTGAAGAAGAAGCATGTCAAGCTCCAGCGAAGCAGCCAACAGTAGTGGAGAGGCATTTTCCATCTACTACAAAGGCAATGCGTTGCAGTTGAAATGGAAGGGCGTGCCACCCCTCACCCGTTCGCCAGCATTGCGACTCTGCTGCATGGACAGCAACAAGAGCAACGATAGAAGCGAGGTTGGGTCGAAGGCTGGAGTCCAGTCAAATTCTGATTGGTTGTTGCTGCTGACGGCGGATCATTCACTATATTCGGCCACGCTGTTGGCAACGCATGGTGTGCACACCCTGGAGCTGACCTTGCTGCGGACGGATATTGTTGACGTGGACTTCTGTCGCGGCAGCCGACAGCTTTTTGTGGTGCTCGCCAATGGCAGCGTAGAACGGCAGCTCATTGCAGGCAGCTATCGGCCGAGCGCCTGGCAAACACTCAGCTTCGATCCCCTAGAGCTGCACGACGAAGGCGTCTGCATGCGTCGTGTCTGCTGCTCGGAACAGGGCGTGGTCTTTGTCAGCGTCCGAGGCGCCACATATGTGCTGGGCAGCTGTGGGGAAGTTTTTAACGCTGAAGAGCCGCGTCACATGCGCCTCTGCGAGGAGGGCAAACAACTGTTGGACCTCGCCGCAGGGGATGAGCACTTCGTACTGCTCATGGCGCCGCATCAACAAGCCGACGATGTGCTGCAGCTGCAGGAGCCCACACAAGAGGAACGAGGCTCACTGAAATCGTTACATAGCGGCAGCTCGGAACGCAGCTTTGCGGCCAACACGCGTCATCTGCTCCATCAGGGCTATGCGTTGCTCCACACTCAGCTTTTTACATTTGGTGCCTCTAACGGTGGCCTGCTGGGCACAGGGGATCACATACGACGCGCCCATGTCGCTCGTCTCGAGAAACTCGATGGCATGGGTGTGTGCAGCATTGCCGCCGGCAGGCAGCACAGTGTGGCCCGCACCCTGGACGGACGTCTCTATCACTGGGGCATCAACAATCGTGAGCAGCTGGGAGAAGACTTGAGTTCTCCCATGGAAATATGCTTGGCAGAGCAGCTGACGCCGGAGCAGCACACAGCTCTGGAAGCCACCTGTGGCGATTATCGCACGCTAGTGCTGGATGCGGCTGGGCAAATCCAAACACTGCCCCAATCCCAGTCTAGCACCTATGCGCAGACAGTGCTGCACTTGCAGATGGGCGCTGCTTGGCCACGTCAGTTGCGTCTGGTGCACTGTGCCGGCGGATACACACTCCAGAATTGCCGACAATTCCAGCGGCAATATCACTACTTTCTGAGTCACCTGGAATCGCAGCTGCAGCTGCTGCTCAAGCAGCGGCAGGCTGTGCAAACGTTGATGATTTGGGAGTTTCCCGTCCTGGCGCCGCTCTTGCTCAACTGGGAACGAATTGTGTGCCTGTTGGCAGCTACCTTGCACTCCCTCGAAGGCTTCTATCGTGCCGACTATGTGCAGCCGGCGGATCTGTTGTATATTTGCTATCATCGCGAGTATATCGAGCTGTTTGAGAGCTACACCAGAGCCTACTGCGATGTGCTCTCCGTGAACGGCTTTGTCGAGGCGGTGACCGCAATTTGCTTGCCTCCATTGAGCACCCACAATCCACTGCCGGAGCTGGGCGAGGAGAGCTACTTAACACGCCTGTTCCAGCAGCCATTTGGCATCTATCAGCTGTTCATGCAATTCATGGAGCTGCTCGTGAAGAGCCAACCCGAGTACGATGAGCATCGTGTCGCTTGGTCCGAGTTTGCGCGCATGAGCTGCATCAGCCAGGAACTGGCCGTCAATACCAAAGAGTTCTGGAGCAGCAAAGAGTGCACGCCACGCATTGCTCATCTGAGGCAACGTCAGCGACGTGTCATACTTACATCCACCCTGGTGCCGCTCAAGCTGGCCAACACGCGCATCAGTATGACCAGTCACAGCTTTATACTCTTCTCCGACTTCCTCTGCCAGCTGGGCAGCAATACGCTCTACACTTATCCACTGAGCGCGCTGTGGGTTTGGTCGGACGACGAGCTAGGATTGCGCATTGTGACGCCCGAGAAGAGTTTTCTCCTGAATACCAAAAAGGCGGAGTCGCGAAAGGTTTGGCTCGACCAGCTGCAGTCGAGCATTGTGGCCGCCTTGGGCCGACCTTTGGGCAGCCCTGTGCCCAACGTACGTTCCACCGCATACGAATATAGTCGCGAGCACCCAAAGCTCTCCGGAGTCAAGGCCTGCGGCACCTGGCGTAAAGGCGTGCTGCATGGCAACTGCTATCTGGAATATCCCGATGGCACTGTGTATTGCGGCGAGGTTCACCGTGGCGTTATTGAAGGTGAGTCGATTTTTAACAATATCTATAAATCTATAAGTCTACAGACAACTTCTTATCTATTCATAGGCTATGGTAAAATGGTGATTCCGTCGACTGGTGTCTACGTGGGCAACTTCAAAGGCGGTCGATTTCACGGTTTCGGCAGCTACGAGCTCAATGGCAGTGCGGCGCAAGAAAGCGAGATTTATGAAGGCAACTTTTACGAGGGACTCTTCCACGGCCACGGCATGATGCGCAACAATCGCTACATCTATGTGGGCGAATACGTGGCCAACACGCGCAGCGGCTACGGAGTTATGGAAGATCTGGTCAGCGGTGACAAATATATGGGCATGTTTGCAGACAACAAACGCTGTGGACCTGGCAGCTGCATCACGAATCGTGGCGACTACTTCGAGGGCACTTTTGCGGCCGACGATCTCACTGGAAGCGGTGTGGCTGTTTTCGAAAACGATTACTACTACGAGGGTGAGCTAACGCTGCAGGGACCTAACGGGCGTGGCGACTACTATATGCCCTGCGGCGATGCTGGCAATGTGCTGGGTGCCAGCGAGGAGGACGCTGACAACTATGAGTTGATAGGCAATAAAATGTTTGGCCAACTCAGTGGCAGCTGGGAAACGGTGCGAATACAGACTGGTGAACTGGCACTGAATCGACGTTTTCCAAAATTTCCTAGGTAATTATATGACGCTGTACGACGCTGATTCATATCACATTTGATCGCTCCCTCTTATCGGGTTTTAGCTCTCTTGGCCGCATGGTAGTCGACCACAATCGCAAATGGCGTACGCTGTTCCACAATTTTGAATCGGACCTAGCGAATTGCAGTGCTGCAAGTAGCTGCAACAGCGTCTTCTCTGGCATTTTGGGAGGCACGCTTAAGAAGCCTGCAAAAACCACGCTAAGCACCGCCCAGATATGGAGTTGCATAGCCATTTATATGAACAAGCAGCGATCTCGAGACGGCTCAAAGCCGGGCAATTACTTCAACAACATTCTACTCAGTCTGCCGCTGCCACCGAAGCCAGCCGCACAGCCTTTGATGAGCAGCACGCCGACATTGCAATCTACGCTGGTGACTAGAAAGCTAGCAACTTCGTTGGACTTGTTCAGCTCCACGCCACGTCGGATTCACTCGCAGGAGACGCTATGCAGCAAACAGAATGATCTGCAGCGCTCGGATAGCTTGCTCTCCATTGGGCATAACTCGACAATAGATACTAGAAGCTTGGTTAGCTTTGGTCTGAACGAAAGTCTGCTGGAGCCTAGCTTTAATGGCGAACAGGACCCAGGCAATCTGAGCACTAGTTTTGGCAGCGTCTTACAAAATAATAATAACAACATATCGAAGAATATTAACAACAGCAACTGTTCGATTACATCGGCGACTTCCACGGGCAGCGCAATGCTGGAGCAGGTGCCTAACTTTGGCATGGCGTCCACACTTACCGAGCACGATGTGAGCTGCATTCGGTTGTATCTAGAGCAAGCCTTCAAGGATCGGTATCATCCGCTGTATGCACTTAATGAACGCATCGCAAACTGTTTCCACTACTCCTACGGCTATTGGAAGGTGAAGCCCACTTCCATTCTGGCCAAGCAGGCGATGCGCGAATGGGAATCCATATCTAGGCGTATGTATCGATTCGTGCGTAAAATGTTTCCTGCTTTGCCGGAAGACTACTGCCATCTGGACGGCAGCAGGGAGGTGATTTCTCATATAACGCTCCTCTACCCACTGATGCTATCCGAGGGCATTTACTCAACGCTTTTCGTGCTATATGCCAACAAATACAATCGCAAGGATGAGCTGTACAGGCATAACTTGAACCATGCGGAGAAGTTGAGCGATGGGGAACTGGTCCAGCTGCTCGGCCACGACAGGTTAACAAATTATAAACATTGCATTTATTTTATTTACACTTTCGATGGCAATGTGATGGCAATTAAAATTGATGGGATTGTTCACAACTCTACGATTTGTGTTAACATAAGATATTTGCATGATCTTAATATTATTTACCTGTTTCAAAATTGCGAGGGCGATTCGAATCTTTGTTGCGCGAAAGTAACTACCCAAAAAATGTATAATTCTCGAAGTTCCTAAGCCACCGCCACAGTTTAAAGTCTCGTGGACTACATTTAAGCTCTAAGCGATTTAATCATAATATTTAACATTAATTTGTCAGCTTGTTTCAGTTATCTGATTGCCCTGACATTGTGAATCTTAATGACCATATTTTAATTGCCAAAACAAGTCTTTCCCGTTTGTGTGAACTACTCTGATTTGTATAATGTTATTTGTATTTGCAGTTGCCTCAATGCTGTGATGCTGGACACGCAATTTGAGGCAGCCGTGCAGTCACTGAAGCAGCTGCAGGAGAAATTTAGTCCCCAGGATATGTTGACTGTGATACAGCGCAGCATGGAGCTACTATCAGAGGCATATGAGCACGCCATGGCCAGTGAGTATTTGATTTGCACTGCTTTTGACTTAACAACTAAGTCACTAATGTTTGAATATTGCAGCAAGCGCCGCACAGCTCAACGCTGATAATATGATACCGCTCTCCATGCTGGGCATGCTGCGAGCTGCCGTGCCGCATTTGGGCGCAGAGCTGGCATTGCTGGACGATCTGACGGGCGGACCAAACTTTCAGGCGGAAATGAATGGAATGGCAGGCTATTGTTATACGACGCTGAAGGCTGCCTACGAGCATATCACGATGAGAGCGCTGCAGCGAAATTCCTTGCCTTGAGCTCAATTGAACTGGACGCCTGTATTAATATTGTTACAATTGTTATGGCTTTTGATGCCAACGATCAATATAATTTCTAATTTATGCTTTGTTACGTGTGCACCCACACATAGCTCTCTGGCATGCTAACCAAATATCCATGTAATCGTTATATACCCTGTATATAGAAAATAAGTGCAACTGTCCTCATAGGCATAGGTGTAGGCTTGTTATTTAACTGTACAGTTGTCGAAGGGTTTTTTGAATCGATCTGTGTATAATGTATGTATGTATATGTATATTGCAATAACACTACAGATTAGACTACAGTTTAAGGATAACACATTCCGATTAAATACATTTATCATAACAATTTAATTTCAATTTTTATGGCTTATTGAGTTCTGTGCGAACTTGCTAACTTGATAGCTAACTTTACTAAAAACTTAGTTTTTACTGCTTAATGACTATACATAAAGATGGCTTCCTTATCCGTGCAAACATCACATGCCGCATGCACTGGAAACAAGGACTTGGCTAAGTGGGACACGAAATGGGCTTTGTCAAATGTATAGATAAAATACTTTTCGGGAAACGTGGTGCCCGAAGCGTAATTGTAAACCAATATAATTTTGTCCCCATCCTTGACACTCTTGCGCGAGGCGAGATAGGCCAGGGCGAAGACGGACTTGCGAAAGATATTGCGCTGATGGCCAATGAAGTAGGTGGTGCGAAACGGAAGCATGGTGACATTATGATACAGGGAGACGTAGTCCTCAGCGGAGCGCATGTGGCTGACAAACAGGATGGGCGTTTTGGGTCTGAAGTGCGCAACCTTCTGCACCATGCGCGTGGTGACGCCACAAATAACAATGGCAGCGGCGTTCGCCTCCATGGAGGCGGTAGCGACAGCACGGGCCATGCCATCGGCGCCCGTATGTGAGCTGTCGCAGAGTGGCATCTTGGACAGGGCCACCGGCAAGATCTGATCGAAAATGGCACTTTGCAAGAAACTAAAGTAAAAGACTTGTTTGAACTGATGGGACCTGACCAAGTATTTGTCCGGATAAAAGAAGACGTGGTAATAGTGTTCGGGATCGACGCGCAAATGCTGCTGGCTAATATGCCATGGATCAAATATGATGGGCTTCTTGGCACCATAGGTGAGTTGCAAGATGCATTGGGCATCGGGACACATGCGCAAAATATCTGGCGCGTTCGGGGGCTCAGATAGCTCCACCAGCAAGCCGTCGTAGCGCTGTGCGACCCAGTTCAGTTCCCCATCACAGCCTTCAATATCGTTGATCACCACGCGGGCGTAGAGTCTGAGATTGTCGCACTGCAGCGATGCCATGACCTTCTCCATATCGTTCACGTACTGGACAGTGCCGATTATATTAGAGACTACCACATTAATGCCCACCTCGCGGGCAAATGTCAAGTCCTCCACCTCCTCGTAGGAGACGCGATATCTGCTGCAGCGTTGCGGGAAGAGCACCGGCATATATGACGTCAGTGTGCCCGCCCGACAGACGCAACAGATGATATGATCCTGACGGACGATGCGTACCATCACCTGTATATCCTCGCCAACGAGTATGATATCAAACTTCTGAACATCAACCAGCAGAAACCGGGCATTCACATAAATCACGTTAGCGGCACAATGGAGGGAATAATCGCGATCAGTAGTCAAGATCATTTTATCTCCCTTCTTCAAATTGATGCCGTCGGTGTATTCTTCATCCAAATATCCGCTGTATTGGTGACGCGGCGACAACTTGCCAATGATGGTGGATACAACGGGAAAGCCATACTCCTTCGACACAGCGATCTCCGCTTCGCGCAGTCGGACAATCAGATCCTGGACCCTGCCCAATGGACCACGAAATAGATCTACCATAAAACAGCGTACTCCAGACTCTGTAATGAAATTATGAAATTATCTTGAGGAGGGCTCCAGTCTCCAGTCATCACTCGCACTCACGCAAATATATATTCAGATCCTCATCACAGTGGCCATAGCCCAGCTCGATGCACTGGTTGTTGCCATTGGGAGTTACACCCTCCGGTATGCCGAGGATTTCAAAGTCAGTGAAGAAATTTCCCCAACGCTCCTCTTCAAATGGCATCTGGCATATATCCTCGCTCAACTCCTCATCATCCCCCAAATCGACATCTTGAAGGCTATCGATGTTTGCCATAATGGACAACACTTTGAGGCTGTGCACCGAGGTCAACCGCTGCACGTCCTCAATATTCGGTTCACTGTCATCATCATCAAGGCCAAGCAGATTCCTAAAGGCCTTGCGGCGCTGCATCGCTGCCAGCAGCTCCTTGGCCCTCAGCACCTTGTCCACATCGATAGTAGCTATTTTCAGCTTCTTCCAAATATTGCCGTACACCTCTATGTGGCTCCCCAACCTCGAGACTGTGGACATCTTGCTCAAGTTTAGTTTATCTTCCAATACAAAATCAAATACAAAAGTAAAGCTGAACGGAAAGATTTACGAATTTCAAATATATATCTGAGTATAAATCTGAGAATGTTGTTCCGACACATATCAAAAAGTAGGACTACCAAAATAATCCTTTTGCATAAGATAACAAAATTAGTGACGTTCAAATAATTGAGCTGGACTTGAAAATTGAAGTCGCATAGTATATTGAAAGCCTATGTAGCGATTAGAATTTTATATTGGATATTAGAGCTAGGGATAGTAAGCCTTATAGGCCTTGAGGGATCACTCACTGTGAGTCTTGTATGACAGAGACAAGTTGAGCACGATGTTGATTAGGTATAAAAGCAGCAGAGCTGATGAAAATGTGGATTGAACCCCAAGCCAAGTAAGACTTTAATCATTTCCACAAAAGACGTAAAGTTTCAGATTGCAAACGAACAATAATCTGCATCTTTGAGAAGTGCACATTGCTGTTTAGTTAGTTATTTTGAGATTGATCATTTTTATGACAATTTATAATATGATATAGTTGTTTGGAAAGGTATAGTTGGACTTGAGCTAAACACAGGTGGACAGACGGGCTTAGACCTAAATTTCTTGTTGATGACGATACCAAAGGATAATACAGAACATGGCATGATTATAATAATGTTTATAAGAGTAGAAAGAGTAAAGTGATAAAAAGAAATACATTGAGCAGCTGCATATAAAGTGTATTCGAAATAATTATATTGCATGTATATAATATATATTTGATATAAATTTAGGAATCACAAAAAGTTACTGTAAATAATTCGAATTGATTCTCTTTGATTTCAGTTATTTAAAAGAAACCGCACAGGTATTTTATCTAAATTTTCTATCATTCCCTGGTTTAATTTGTTTATTTCCGTAATTTATTTGTGTGTTTTGTGAAGCGAGAATGTTAAATTTAGCAACGCGTCAAGTGAAATGTTTACAATGTGAGAGAAAGTTAAATGGAAGCTGGCAGCATGGGTAACTAAGCATTTTCCGAGTTTCCAACGCCACTTGAAGCAGCAGCAGCAGCATCCCGCCAGCCCAGCGCCCCGTAAACATAAACAGTCGGAATGTTTAGAGAATAAAAAATTCATATTCCAGGCGAACATTTCTCAGTTTTCCATTTTCAACTGATCTGTTCTTTTGGGCTGCTGCTGCTGCTGCTGCTGTTTATTGTTTATTTTGAGAGACACGGGCCAGGTCTTGGGTGTGGCTAGTGCACGAGCTAGTCTAAACAACGGCAACAGCATTTCCCTTTTGCTACCTAATCACACTCGAGTGCAGGCCGCTTGAACTTTGACGTGAACTGCAGCCGTCGGATGTGGGACTATGGCATGGGCATGGGCATGGGCATGGGCCTGCGACTCCTCCCTAATAAGCTATTTTGTCCGTTTTTAGAAACAATTCCTATGCCACAGGGCGACGGCGACGGCGACGGCGGCAGCGGAAACTAGTGTGTGTGGGTGGGAGATGATGCATAGAGCTGGGTGCTGGCTGCTGGGTGCTATGGGCTGGGGGCTGGTGGCTGGGGGCGTGTGTGGCATACTGCTGTGAGACCATGGGCGGCCAGCTGCTGAGCATCGAACATGAATTGCCGTGCTCGTCGTGGATCGTTCGTGCACTTGAGTTCCGGGCCACTCGCTCACCAGCTCGCTCGCTCGCCTGTCCATTTGGGCCTCTCGCTCGCACCGCTCCCAAAAATCTACCATCCATCTCTTACAGTTCGTTTCGTTTCGTGTCGGCATTTCAAAATATTTTATTTTTTTTTTGTTCTGCTTCTTCTTTGGTTTTGTGAATAGAATTTTTCAACAATTTGGCTGTCTTAGAGTTTTCGAAATTTTGGAGCGTAGTTGCAGTGTGTCGCGACGCGTCAGCGTGTACGGATCGGTGCGCTATAGTTTTTCAATCAACCTCCCACATAATAGCCCAACTTAAGGAATATTCCAAATATTGAAAAAAAATCAATAAGAGTTAATAAAAAGTTATAAACTATTTGTGGTTGTTACACAACTTGAAGTGCTTTGCATATACGTCAGGATATATGGGTAGGAAGTGTTTCAGTCAACTGCGGAAGTGGGCGTTGTGCCTGTTGCCAAGTTCCAAATGCACATACATATATATAGACACACACACACACACACACACACATACACACAGAGAGGCATATATGTACACAATTTTCGGCTTTCCAATATTTTCACTCAACTCTGCTCTGCCTTTTGGCTAAAAATATTTTCCGTTAAAAACGTTGAAAAATCCAAAAAGAAATAAAAAGAAATCCACTCTCAGCGCCTGCCTGCCGCCTGTTTTTCATAATTTTTCATCTTTATTTATTTATCGTATAGATGAAAATTTTGCTCTCGAGCTTTGCGTTTCTCATTTGATTTCGCATGTCGTTATTTTTGTTTATCCCCCAGCCCCAATTGCCTTTGTCTAGTGGGAGGAGCGAAAGGAATAGAACTGTCTTCATATTGCCAGTCTAATGTAACAAATCACAATTTAATAGGCACAGCGCGTAGTTTACAACTTCCTTGAATATGTCTATATATATAGAGAGAAAGATATATATAATTATATATGTTACGTATATATATATATATATATATATATATATATATATGTGTGTGTGTGTGTGTGTGTGTGTGTGTGTGCACATCTGTGTGGCATGGGAAGACAGCTGTGTGCTCTTTGGCAGATGCCATGCTGCGTATGTGGGGGAAGTCCATAAAAAAATAAAAGCAAAAACGAAATAGAACTAAAAACAAAATCAAACCAGCGCACAGTTATAAAAATAAAACTATTTTTGTATTTTCGTATATTTGTATTTGTATATTTGTATTTCTGTATGGCATGCGTGGAACAGTCGATGATCAGAGTATTTGACTTTTTGCGAAGACAGTCGGCACAGTCTCTTGGCACAGTTTTCCAGACTCCCCTGGCCTCGAACATAAATCAATCATGGCAAATTCAATTAATTCAATTTCGAATACGAAATTAAAGCAATGTGGCAGCAGCAGCAGCAGCTATAGAAAATGTATATACTTAAATGCTATAATATTTGATGGAACTGAAACGTTTTTTATATAAAGTTCTAGTCGATTTGTCTTTTTCCGCTTACTGACGTTTTATTGAACAACGGCAGGGAAGGGAAAAAGGCGTATTTACTATGAATTATTTCAACGAATTTCAATAATATTAAAATGAGTGACAGAGAGCGAGAGAGAGACAGAGACAGGTGAGTAGCCCTTACTTTACAAGCCAGACGTTCTATTACTATATAATTAGTAATCGAGGCAGACGTCTTCAACGAGGCTTGAACACACAATTTAATGCCTAATTTAATGAAATGATTCATTCGATTAATCACAAAGTTGTAAGTTGTCTAAATGAGTTGAAAAGATTTGAAACATATATTTAAGGCATGATTATTAAAATGATGCTTGAGCTTTCCAGGCATATAAATATATGTTGAGAATTCATGTAAATGTTTGGATTTATATACATATATTTATACACATAATATCTAGACTTATAGACTTTTCATCAAAGGATATCTTAAATACTTTTGACAATCTGCGTTGTTTCATAAATAAATATTTATATATTTCTAATTTTTATTTATAGAATTTTCATTTTATTTTTGTTGACAATCTTTGTTTTATCATAATCATAAATCAAACACTATTTTTTTAAATATTTTGATATATAAAGTGTTTTTGGGTTTTTTTAGCAACTAATTTACTTTAAGAAATTTCTTGAAATATTTTGATTATTTTAAATTTGTAAGCTTTTTTTTATATACTACTCATTGAAAGATATTTTAATTATATTTCACAATATTCGGTTTTTTTTTCTCATAAATATATATATATATACTAATATATATACGAGGTCTGGCTATTAAATAACGAGACTGCGCGCGCAGAAGGCGTCCTAGAGGGGTAGGGTGGGAAACGAATGCAGCATTGGATAGCTGGAAGTGTCTACTATTTCAGTACGAAAACACGTTTTTGTCGCTCGTATATATATCCTTGATATATCTTATATATATTTTACTTGAACAAAGTAAACTTTGCAACAATTTTAATTTTTCTCAGTTGTTAATTTTAGCTAGTTAATTTTTATTTAATTTTTTGGAATTTCGCAATTCATATTTTAAATTTAAGAACCTTTTTTTTATTATCGAATTTGAAAGTATATCTTTGCATTTGGATGTGTAGCATAGCTTAAAGGACTTTAATAATAATTTAATAATTAATAATCTTAACAATAGTTGAAGAGTTCTGTAATTTACTCTAACCAAAATATATTTATCTACTTCATAAAATGTCTATTAATGTTTATTTCTATATGTATTATTATAATTTATATAAATAACTATCATGATTCATATTTTTAACTTTTTATTTAACTTGAAAAATTATAACAATTTGCATATGAACTTAAATATTTAAATATATTTGTAACAATTTTAAAGGCATACTTGCCTTCAGCAAGCCTTCAAAATTTGATTAACATATGTTTCATAAATATATATATTTAGCTAAAAATAAACCAATTGAACAGCTAAAACAAAACAGCTCAAATTAATACGAAAACGTCGATTTATGTCTGTTGCTAGCTGACACGAATAACAAAAGGAATATCAAATACTTCAGAATGGAATGAATGGGATATAAATAAAAATTAAATTGTAAATTACATATTTAACAAACACACAGAAAAGTACAGCTCTTCAATATATGTATATATTATATATATATATATATATGAATTTATTATACATAACTCATATATATATATGTATATTATACACATATTAAAGAGCTGTACTTGTATATAAGGCACAGTCATGCACTTAGTAACATTTCCAGTTGCGTCTTCTTCTATTGAACGCCCCATCGCTGCATATATAAATATATGTATGTACAGGAATATATATGTTTATATAGAAATATATATATATGTGTATGTACATATATAGTGGCACACCACCCCCAATCAAAGCGCTGATATTTCTGTAGCATTTCTAATGAAACGAAATTAAATGTATAATTTATTGTTGCATAAACAAAAGGCACGAAACCGAATCGAAAATCGAACGAGACGTAACCGAAGCGTATGTGGCACCTTTAAGTATTTCGATTTGTAGTTCTTGCCGCAGCTACCTCTCGCCTTGCTGCGAGCCGGCTTGGTCTATGTGGAGCGCATTGTATTTTGCAGGGGCTGGAAAATTTCGTGCTCCCGCACGAACCGAGCCAAAAATAACAATTTCAAAATGGGGAGCGGTGTGTGGGAGCACAGATTTGTTTATAGTTTTTTTTTCTTCCTTTTTTTTCTCGTATAAACAATTGCAATTGAGAAATGAGAAAATCGCCGTTCGAGAAAAATCGAAAACAGTTTTTCGCTGAAAAATGACCACGATCGATGCGAATCGTTATTTGTAAGCATTCGATTCCTGGTTCTATAAAAAAATACAATATAAAAAGTCAAATGAAGAGATGAAGAGCTGAGAGGGAACAATGCATGCAGAAATATTCGGCGAACCGCATCATCATACACCACAATCATAATCATATAATCATGCTGTATAATGAATGCAAAACGAAGCTGAACTGGGTTGGCGTTAAGAGCAAAGTAAACAAGTGCACGGAATGCGATCGCTGTTGAGGGTAGAATATACATTCTGTATATATATATATATGAATACTTATGAATACTTATGAATGTTGCTAAGTACTTGGGGGCCCTCTGGATGTGTGTGTATCTGGCTGGATGATCTGAAATTGAATGCCAGAAATTGTAGGGCGTATACATGCACTTAATTGATATTAAATTAATTCTTAGAACGAGTTTCAGTTCACAAATTTTTGCGACTTTATATGTATATGTCACAAGCGAAAACCGGTAAGGAAGATGACCACAATGAGATCTTTTTTACTTGATTTGTTTCGGGCCTTTATAAGGCGTCTGCTGGCCTGCTCAAGCTCAAACGGTGTCGAGCAGTGGAACGAATAGCAACATGTTGAAGCTTGTGAGTAGCCTTGACTGCTCGATCCAGCAGCCTGTCCTAATATGAAGTAACTCACTCTACTCTCTCTCGTCGCGCAGCTACTTAGTATTTTTGGACTGTGCCTGGTTGGGGCCTTGGCCGCGCCCGTCGATGTGCATCCGAGTTCGACGGTGCCGCCCGTGGGCATTGTGGAGTCCGGCCAGGAGAAGCATGAGGATGGCTCATACCATTTCTTCTATCAGGGCGAGGATGGCACACATCGCGAAGAGACAGCCGTTGTGCACAATGCAGGCACCAAGTCGGAATTCCTCGAGGTGAGCGGCTCCTATTCGTACTTCGATGGCGACGGCAAGGAGGTGGTGGTGCGCTACAAGGCCGACGATCATGGCTTTGTGCCCGAAGGCGACAACATATTGCCGCAGATCTCGCTGGCGGCTAAGCTGACCAGCCAGCAGCAGCAGCAGCAGCCCGTGCCCGATACGGACTACAACAAGCCGCCAAAATACTAATAAATACTGAGCACAGTTTGTAAAAACTTGATCGAGTTTTTATTCGAGTTTTTGTTTTGATTAATGCAGAAACAATTTCAACTAACTACAGGTAGCTACAGGATGCTCTAATCCGCACCTCGTCATCTAGCATAAGCATTTAAATTAACAGTGCGCTGAACAAGTGGAGAGTACAAAAAAACATACAACTAGGGAGGGGGCTCGAGGGACTTGGGCGTGATATAATACATACGAGGGAAACTTCGTTACAGAAAACAATGCAATAAATATGACATAAGCGGGACATGTATTGTATAGATGTATGTGTGGGCTGGTCTGGCTGGCAGCGGGGGCGCCGCTACTTCTTGACGGGCGTGGCCGGCGGCGAACGATAGGAGCTGATCAGTCCTACGGCATTCGGCTTGCGGGTCTTGAGCCGCTGCTGCAGCGTCTGCAGCAGACCGGCCAGGACATCGTGGTTTGGTATCTTCTTGGCGAACAGCAGACGCTTCACTGAGTCATCATAGGTCAGCAGCGCCACCAAATTCTGTAGCAGAAAGCACTGGCAGTACTCCAAGAGTTTGCTGGCATTGTAAACCTAGCGGGGGAGCATACAACATTAATCAACCTTTAGCTCGCTGGCCAGCTGCAGATGAGACCCACCTTTGCATGGATGTACATGGCCACCACATTGTCCACATCGACCATTTCGGAGCAGCGTGCCTCGGTGTAGCAGAGCAAGGCCTCCAGCTGGAAGAAACTGGCAGCTGCCATCAGCTCCAACACATCGCCATGCGAGACATCCAGAGCGCTGCAGCCGCCGCTGTAGAGGAACTGCATCACCAGCTGGAAGATGTGGTAGCGTATGTCATTGATCTGCACTGTGGGCGTGCTGTTGGCATCGCTCAGCTTGGAGCTGAGCATGCTTTGGAAGCGTGGCGAGGCAGTCACCAGCACTATTTTGTGGCCATAGAAGATTTTACCCTCGACGCTGCAAATAAATGGGATTAGCGCTCGTAGAGATTTGTGGGAGTCGAGTTGAGTCGAGCTGGCCTACCGAAAGGTGACATCGCTTAGTTCCGGATTGTTGACAAACTTCGGATCGATGCGAGTGCCCTGCACAGGTTGCATGGGTGGCTGCTCCTTGAGCGGATGCAGCGCCTCCCAGCCAAAGCAGGTGGCGAAGATGTCCGCCAGCAGCAAGGTGGTGCCCTCGTTCTTGTTGCGAAAGATGTTGAAGAGCAGTGGCAGGCACTCGCTGACAAACTGGGCGCTGTAGTCATCGGGGCAGACCTGCAGAAAGTCCTGCAGCAGCTGATCGATGACTGCGTCCAGGCGCAGCTCATGGGCCGCTGACAGCGCGTGCATCCAGCAGTGCAGGGTCCAGGGAACGCCCAACTTGCGCAGCTCAATGGTTATATCTAAGCGAATAATAATAGAGATTAGCTTTGTTCGAATACTCTTCTTGCTCGCATTTCTACTCACCCAGATGATTGTTCTCGGCGCTGTGGTACATGGCCTCCTGCAAGCGCTTGATCTGCGTCTTGTTGAGCATGGGCAGCAGATCCTCGCCAGCAACAGCTGTGGCAGCGCCAGAGCCACGCACGCCCACCACGTCCCCCTCGGCGAGCATCTCCTCCAGCGAGAGCACGTCCCGGGTGCCCGGCGACACCGGATGCGTGAGCAGCTTGCGCAGGCACGAGCGATGCCCGTGCGCCGCTGCCACGGAGATGGCACAGAAGCAGCCCTTCTGTGCGGCGCCCGCAAAGCACAGCGTGTCCTTCTGCTGTGTGGAGAGGAAGGCATTGGCGCCATGCGCCAGCAGCAGCGCCACCATCTCCAGGTTGCCAGTGCCCGCGGCCAGCTGCAGCGGCGTCAGCGTGCACTTCTCTTCGCTGCTGCGAGCGCCGCCCTCCACCTTGCCGCCGCGCTCCAGCAGAATGCGCAAGGCCACATAGTTGGCGCGGCTGGCAGCAAAGCTGAGGGCCGTCCAGTGCTGCGTGTCCGCCTGTATGGCCGGGTATCCAGTGGTGCCCGCCGCCGGCACCTCCACATTGGGATCACAGCCAGCGTCGAGCAGGGCGTGCAGTGCCACCTCGTCGTTCCGTATGCTGGCAATCATCAAGGCAGTCAGTCCGGCGCTGTTCTGCGTGTCGTAGCGCGTGGTGGGCGGCAGCAGCTGCGCCGCCTGAGCCAGCAGCTCGGCGCGGCCAGTCAGCAGCAGCTTGAAGGCGACGGCAATGGTGGCGCGCCTGCCCAGCTCCGAGGTGTCCTCGCCAATGCTGCTCACGGCTGGTGAGCTGCTGCCAGTGCCTGTGGCGCTGCCGCTGCTGAAGTGCGTCTTCTTGGTGGGCAGCTCCTCGTCATGGGCCACCGGACGTATGGGACAGTCCACGCCGGGCAGCAACAAGCGGGCAGCCTGGGAAAAGAAATCCGGTTGAGTTCACAAGCAAAATGAAACTGGGATTAGGCTTACCTGCAGAATGTCATCCTTGTCAATCATCAGGCCATTGCGGTGCTCCGCATGCGCCGAGGCCACCCGCAGCCACTCGGCCAGCGGCGGCAGCACCACATAGGCGCGCTCATAGCACAGCTCCTGGACGTTCTGAGTGCCGCTGTTGGGTGGCGCCTGGCCGGCCGTTGAGCTCTGAGCCGCCAGCTCTGTGTGCTCCAGCTGGGAGCAGCGCATGAAGTAGAAGAGCGCACTGAGCGCCGCATTGGAGAGGGCGGCAGCGTGCTGGAACTCCTGCTGGGTGCGCAGCGCCTTCTCCTTCAGCTCACGTATGCTGCCCACGCAGGTGGCCAGTGAGAAGGCGCTTGCCCAGCGCGGCATGGCCAAGGCGCCGGAGGCAATGCGTCCGGCATTCAAGTGGGCGAACGGCTGCAGCAGACCCCAGAAGTCGCCCGAGCTGGCAATGCTTTGATCTAGAGCCGCGGCAGTGGTGCTACCGCCGCCAGCTCCACCAGCGCCGCCGCACTGCAGCATGATCTCCTCGAGCAGATTCTCAATGCCGGCGCACAGGTAGACCGCAGCGTACTCGTGTATGAACTTGCCCAGCCGTGCATCCGTCATCCATCTGAAGAAGCTGCCCACTGACAGCTGGAGGCCGGCGCGCGATGATTTGCTCTGCTTGAGCGCGCTCTCGCCGGGCACCGCGAACATGGCGGCGGCACGCAGGCACGCCTTGGTGCAGGAGTCGGCCAGCGTGGAGCAGAGCACCACCTTGAAGGCGCCGGTCACTTCCTGCTTGGAGCACAAGCCCAAGCCGGCCGAGAAGCGCTGAATCTCCCTGGCAATGCGCACCAGAGCACGCTGCAGCAGGTAGCCCAGTCTGGAGATGACCTCGACGGAGACGTGATCCGCCTGCTGCTTGCAGCGACCGTTGCGCAGCACGCGCATAATGCACTGCTGGCTCCATGGCGGATGCTGCAGCTCCACGAGCCGGTTGTGCGAGTCCACCCACACAAACTCATCCGCGCTGGTGCTGGTGATGACCGTCTCCAGTGATGAGTAGCGGCCCAGGCGGCGGGCCGGCTCTGAGCTCTCCGAGCCGGCGCTCAGACTACTGTAGGTGCTGCTGCTCGTCTGGGAGCGCATCGTCAGCTGCTGTATGGCCAGCTTGATGTCCTCCAGTCCGCTGCCGCTCCAGGGTGCCTTGCCGGCTGGCATGATGCCACGATGGCGTCTCGAGCGCGTGCTGCGATTGGTCACACCGGCGGCCAGCCGATCCTCGGGCAGCGGTCCCAGTGTCATGCCCCCAGCCGGCGACGAGCTGTGCCCGCCCGTATCCGACATGCTGGCATGCCCCGAGCTGCGATTCTCGTCCGAGGAGCTGTGGCACTCCTGCACCCGCTGCAGTGCTCGGAACTGTTCATGCTGATGCGTTCGCGGCGCCGGCGTTGACGTCGACGTCGATGTCGATGTCGCCGTCGGTATGCCCAATGTGGGCCGACTCGGCGAGCTCTGCAGGCTGCCGCTCAGCTGCGGCGGCTGCGACTTAACCGGCGTGCTCTGCACCGTCAGCCTAGCGGGTCCAGCCACCGCCCGCTGCGGCATGCCCGCCTTAACGACTGGCGATGTCAACTGTTGCTGCTGCTGCTGCTGCTGTGGCAATGGGCTGGTTACCAAGGGCAGCGCATTCACTGTCGATTTGTTGCTCAGTGGCGCCTTGTTGGGCTGCTGCGCCAGCTCCTTGAAGACGCGTGGCGCTGGTGTGGCCATGGCCACCGCCAAGCCAGCACCACCAGCTCCCACTTGCGACGTGTGCGGTGCTAGTGCCTGTTGCTGTGCCTGCAGCTGTGGCTGTAGCGGCACCGGCGGCAGTCCCGTCATCTGACCGCCCGCCTGTTGACCAAAGTTTGGCGGCAAGTTGCCCGTAGGTCTGCAATTATAGAAAAACACAGATTAAGATAAAAAATTGGAGTTAAACTGATCTTGGGCAATGTTAGCTGTAAATAAGACTGAGATGTGCTATCAAGTAATTTGGTATACTATATACTCGTGGCTACTCTCATCTGCGTTAAGCTTTACTCGATACACCCATTAAGGGCGTGGCAAAACAGAGAATACTATTTCTGGTATCTCAGGAATGCCATTATTTAAAGTGCTAGAGACTTGACTTGACTCGGAATATACATATTTATATTCGCGTTGACAACTTCAGATCAAACAAGTAAGAAAACTCTAGTTGGTGGTGCCCGACTAGGGGATCCCCTGAACCCCGTCCAATCTGTGTTTTAAAATATACTCAATCACGTATTTATTAAAGCAGAAAAAATGTAAGCTTGTAAAATAAAATTATTAAAAATAAATATTTTTTTTTTTGGCTGGTATCCAAAATATAAAATCGAAATTGTATTAAGTATAAATCAATCTAAATACAAAATTTGGAGACTCTAGCTCGAAAGATGTACGAGATATAATTTAATAACTGGATTTCGATAAGGTTTTTAATCGATAACAATAAAACGGGAAAAGTTATCGATTTTTTAAAACAAACTTGATATGCCCGTGCTATTCAGGGACCTACAAAAAATTTCAAATCAAATTTCAGCTCTTATATGTTCTGAGATCGACGCGATCAGACAGACGGACAGACGGACATACAGACAGACAGACGGCCAGAGCTAAATCGACTCAGCTCGTCTCCCTGATCAAGAATATATATACTTTATGGGGTCTGCCACGCCTCCTTCTGCCTGTTACATACAATTGAGATTTCAACAAAATCATTATACCCTGATTTCCCAATTTCAATGGGTTCAGGGTATAAAAAATATTGTGAAAAATCTGTAATTGTTAAAGTTTTAGAGCTAGAAACATACAAATTCGATTATTACGACCTTCTCTATCGATGTACGAAAAATTAATTGGGCGAGCGTGACATATAGAAAATACCCTTTAATTTCCACAGTTTTAGAGCCATGGCCCGAAATGTGATAGTTACGTTACTTTAAATTGCTTCTAAGGCCAAATTGACCAAACATTATACCTATGTCCACGCCTACAGGAGGCTTGACAGTTAGAAACTCAAAATTTGAGGTTTACGATACATATACATATATATATATATATATATATATATATACATAAAATTGTCAAAATATATTTTTTTTTCGATTTGCCAAGCCCTCAGGAGGCACATATATATGCAACTGACTTTAAATATATTCTCAAAGGAATAAAAGATTTCAATATACTTAAAAATCTTTGAGTCAAGATTTAGGGAAAATGTTGCGTAAGCAGTTAAATTAAAAAAATAATAATAATTTTTGAAGAATTTGTATTCTTACTTATTTATTAATGTATTTATTGTATTATGCAAACTAAATCTACCAAAATTCCTCAAAAATTATTTCCAAAATTTCAAAAATCACTTTACCAAAATCTTGGCTCGAAAATTGTTAAATATATTGAAATCTGTTTTTTCCACACCTTTTTTCATTTGACTGTAAGAATAAATTTAAGTTGAGAATATATTAAATACATTTTACTCAGATTTCCAGATATTAAAATGGAATTTAGCATCTATTTTTCATGCTTGCAGGTGGAATGACGTCACAGGTCTAGGCTTCAGAATATATGTTAACAAATAACGGAGACAGAGAAACCTACATACTTGTAATCCTACTATAGAAGGGAGAAGAGAGAAGCCCTAAAAGACATAACTTATTGCAAATTATGAAGTGTGGAATGAGCATAACTAAATATGCTAAAATATGCCGATGCTAAAGCTTAGTCTAAGATCTTTTAATATCTGGATAGAGTATTATGAAACTTTGAATTAGATTTGCAAAAAAGAGAGCAAGTAAATGGGTATTTTATGTTAATTTTTGAAGACTTGACCCATTTCGAGGCAGCAGGCCATGAGTTATGCAACTAATTAGAATTCAAGAGAATTTGTCAAGCAAAAGTAAACAAAGCAACGCCTAACGGTCGCCGCAGCAGCCGCTGCCATAGATTTATCTGTGTATCTGTGTATCTGTCATATTACCGCTTATCTTTCACACCGTCTTGCCAATCTACTTGGTCATCTTTGTATCTATGTGAGGTTTCTATGCAGCTAAGCTTGAGCTTGAGCTTGAGTTTTGGCTTGGGCTTGGGCTTGAGCTTGGGCGGTGGCACCTAATTAAAAGCATATAAAAGATGCGGATGCCCTTGCTGCGTCTTGCCTTTGCTTAACGCGAAACTTTGACAAATTCTTTAAGCACTCTAAGCTACAAAAGGGGGCTTAGGACTTTCTGAAGCTGTTGAACTCAACTGAAAAGCTGTTGGCAATATGAGCTAAGCACTAACGCGTATCTGCTTAGTTCCATTAAATAAAATAATAATCTTCAATTGAATGTTAAGCGGCCTTAAGAAATTCTTCGTATTTTGTGAATAAACATCACTGAATTTTAAATATTAAACAAAATATGACTTAAAGCTTCGTTCTAACTGGAATTTAATGAAATTGTTTGTATACATTTCCTATGCAAATTTGTGTTTCATCATCAACTTCAGATAGAGTATTTTTGAGAAGAGTATGGCAAATTCTGTGCGCACGCCAAGATTAAAAGGTTTCCTTTTGTTTATGAAAGTGGGTTGCCATTCGTTCTCACATTTCTGCACTGTCGTCGGCTCCACTAACTGGGCCCGGCCAAGAAAAAAAAAACAAAACAGAAAAAAAAGACACAGAAATTAAGAGCCAGTTACGAGCGCTCATTTGCATGGCGCATTGAGCCAAGTTAAATCGTTTGCTTTTATTATGATTTTTGATTTCATGTTGTAACATAAAACGTCGTCTCCATGTTTGATTGACCCAGAATTCAACCAAAGTCTATTTGTGCTCTTTTTCCTTCTTCTTTTAGCCCCCAAAAAGTATCCATTGTTCTGCCGATGGTTGGAGTTGAGGTGCGCTAAATACGATTTATAGCTCCTGAATTGTCTTACAATGCTGAGACATGAGCTCATTTGGTCGACTGTAAACGATCAGTGACCTCTCGACACTATTGACTTGAATCAATATATAATGTTGACTGACAGTGGCTGACTGCCGATCAATGCATTCAGTTCGGCATAGCGAAATCTTAAAGTTTGGCTATTTCCACTCGTGAGTGTAAACTTTTGATGGGAAAACGGATGTATGCACTTCTTATGTTTACTATTCAAATGACTTTAAATCTTATTTTTAAGTATCTGCATCGAAATTCATTTGAGACCTGATCTACACTATGAACAGAGGAAGTTGGCTGGGTAAAATGCAAATATCAATCGTCAAACAGAAATAGAAATAATAAAAGTTTTTATTAGATTAAAAAATGCTTGGAAAACAGTTTCATTCTGTCTCTTTTAGCTACAATATATCCATAGTCTATACAAATTCTAAGAGTATATTCATGATGATTGCCTTTAGCAATTACCAATTATCAACTTTAGATCTAAGTTCGAGTGCACAAACAATTGTAAAATTGCTGAAAGACCATCTGAGAAGCTTGATTCATATTTCCTCTAATGAGATAAATGCGTTTCCATGAGATATGCAGATGTAAAGATTTCAGTTTTCGCTTTTACTCTCATGTATGTAAGCAACTCCCCTTTTCATGCAAATAGAAACTAAACCCAAAATGTTTTCACTTGCTAGGCTTTGGGCAAGCCCTAGCTGCCGTGGCTTTCACAGCAGCAGAATGGGAGCCCAGACAACAATTGATGCAAAAACAGAAACAGAGAACAACAACAGCAAAAGCAACAGCAACAGTAAAATAAAATGGTTGGAAAATAATGGCAAATCATTTAAAGCATTTTCACTACCGTCGCGCGGCGCGTCGCCACTCCTGAACGTAACTCCAATCGCATGAATCTGACTGACTCGCGGTCTCCGCATCGTGGCCAGGGCCAGAGACGCTGTCATCATCATCATCATCGTCATCGTCGTCGTCATCATCGTCGTTGGCATTATCATGATGATCAGCTGCAGTCGGTTTGCTGTTAGCAGCATCGGATTTCATTTGGCCAACAACGGCCAGAGTTGGCTTTGCCACCGTTTCCACCAGAGCGCTGGCGCGCCGGTAATTGCCTTCAATTTTGATATTAATTACGCCATTCTGCACGCTCTCAATGTAGGGCGGCAGTTCATCATCAGCGTTAGTCTCCGCCTCCGCCTGCACTTCTGCCTTCGCCATCATCTCCGTCTCGGGCTTGCCTTTGTCATTGGCCTGCAGTTTCTGGGACATCTCCTGCAGCAGTTGCGAGTGGAGATTGGCTCCATCTGCGGGCAACTTCGGAGTCAATGCGGGTGTCTGCGACTGCGACTGCGACTGTGGCTGTGCTCGACTCATGGAGTCACCAAAATAGATGACCACCTTGTGATTTGGCTTGACCTCGCGATCACCCAGATGCCCATTTCCATTCCCATTCCCATCACGATCCCGTTCCTGGTCCCCCTCCCGTTCCCGTTCCCGCCTGCGCTGTGTGGCCGCCCAGTCGGGCAGCTCCTCGATGGGCGTGGGCGAGGGTGTCTGCGCTGGGCGTGGCAAGTCGCGCGGCTGCGACTGGCACATTTCGCTATTGCGCAGCGACTGTGGCTGAAAGTTCTTCAGCGAAATGCCGCGACGCCTCAGTATGAAGTTCTCATTGAGCATGCGGCCCAGCAGGGAGCTGGGAGGCGTACCCTTGCCGGCCAGCTTTGACTTGGACTTGGCGGGCGACTGGAACGGCATTGCTGACTTCTTGGCGCTCAGCTTATAGTCGCGCAGCTCGCGGCACAGACGACAGGCGCAATCTTTGGTGCAGTACATGATGATGAAGTTCCAATTGGAATCGAGTTTGATTTGAGAAAATTCGAAATTGTGAAAATTTGATGTTGTTGTTGTTGTTGTTGTTGTTGTTGTTGTTGCGGGGCATTAAGCTACGACTTTTGCTTTGGTTCCATTTCACTTTGCACTCGACTTGCGATTCTGACATACACAATTTAATACACCAAATAATAACAACAATTATGCAAATTATAAATTTTCATTGCTCTAGCGCCGTGCGCAGCGTTGCGTGGCCGACGTACGTATCCAAATCTGATTCCGAAACCGAAATCCCGACTCCGACTACGACTCCGACTACCGACTACCGACTACCGACCACCAACTCCGAATATTCAAAACTCTCGGGAAGAAATACTTAAACACGTTACCGCTCACGCTCACACTTCGAGCTTGACTGAAGCTTGCCAACTGCCAGCCGGCGGTTCAAAGCCAAAGCAGTTGCTGCCGCTGCCGCTGTCGACGTCAGCTGCGCTGCCGAGTCATTGTCTAAGCGCGGCGACGTCTGCTTTTCCTGATTTTCACAGAGTGTAGCGCAGGCCTTTGGGGCCCATGCCACCTTGCAGGTCTTTGGCTTGGGTAATTTCAGCTGCCGTGAGTTGTTGTTTCTCAGCTGTGTGACCAAAACAATGGCACAACTGTAACATCCAACAACAGCCAACAGCCAACAGCCACCACCAGCAGTGGCAGCAGCAGCAACACCAACAGCAGCAGCAGCAGCAGCAGGCGGAGATTTACTCCAGGGCAGAGCCCAACAGTTGTGTGTACTTCGTTTGAAAGTGATATTGTGATTTTTGAGTCACTGTGAATGCGACTTTGGTATACATAGAAATCAAATATTTATGGAATCTGCATGTAAAAGTATTTTATGTACTATATTTTAGTAGCAATTTTGCTTTGAATTGATATAAGTTTTGAATCAAACAAATATATGTTAAATTAAAAGCTGCAATTTCTGCACGAATTTATAAACTAAATATACAATAGATAAGAATTAAATCACAAGGAATCCATGAGTAATCGAATGAGGCTTTTGACTTTTAGATATCAAAATAATAAAAGCAAATAAAATAATATTGATAAGCAAAAAAATAATTATAAGATAACGTTAATAAAATAATACTAAATTAATAATATTAAACAACAATAATGTATAAAAAAAAAATAATAATAAAATATACAAAATACAAAAAATATTAAAAATAGTTACAGAAATAGTATTATAATTTATAAAACAAAAAACAAATATAACTACTTAAATTATATACAAAAATTAACAAAAAAATAGTATAAAAATTAAATAATATAAACATTTTGTAAAAATTAAATTATATAAAAATAATAAAAGAATTAAATTATATAAATTAATGAATTATATACAAAAAATATGCAATTTATATAAAAATTTAATAATATTAAAATTAAATATATAGAAAAAACAAATTAAAATCAAATACAAAAGTAAGTAAGTACACAATTATTTTTCCTGAATGAAGCAATAATACATATTCATAAATAATATTATAAATGATATTTAAATAACTCCAGAATATATAATAAATGGTTTAGAGTTCCAAAATATTTTGTATATATATGATTTACCAAATAATTATATATAACAAAATATTTATCGTTAAAATTTGTATGGAAAAGATACATTTCTTAGTCTTACTCTAATACAGTGGGATGCTTTGCTTTAAATTAAGTACCCAAATATTGCAAATAAGACAAAATACCCTTCTTTCTCAGCTGTATAATAGTTAATTGTGTATATTGCTCTTTAGATAATAGCCATAGCTCAAGGTTTTTTATCTAATAATGTTAGCCAAGTCACAATTCAGCTCATCTCTATTCATAGGCTTCATGAATTTAATTATGCACAACACAGTGAGGCATACAGACTGAGAGAGAGAGAGAGAGAGAGAGAGAGAGGGAGGGAGGGAGATGTGGCCTGGGACGCACTCGAAGGTTATACAATCTTGACACTTATCAGATCGTTTTGCCAGCTTCCTTCCGCGCCTGGGCCCAAGATCACGTTTTGTGTTCTGAGCATGTGCAGACACGCGTAGGTTTTCAAGATACATCTGGCAGATACATTTCATGTGTAGTGTAGATAAATCGTTGGCCGTAACCTGCTTCTAATGATTTATACCAGCTCATCTTGTTGATATAACGGTCTTTTGAGGTTTTTATTGGGCAGTCAGCAGTCAGCAGCCGGCAGCCAGCAGCCAGCAGCCAGCAGCTACCTAACTGAGGTTCTTTTGTGCCATTGAAGAATTACATCCTAGGGCCGTGCCAGCAAAACCACAAACGAACCCCGAACGCAATTAGAAAGTTAAGACCGATAGCTGGTCATTTGGTTGGAAAGAGTTGAAACCCGCCCACGTAATGCGGAAAAACTTTGGGCGGGCGCTACCTCTAATAGACGATGGGTCTATGCGTACGGCGTACTTTCCGCCCGTTGGATTATACAATAGCTTTCATCGTTTCTCTGGTGTTTTCCTCTGTTTTCGTGTGTTTTGTTTCTCTCTGCTTCTAGCCGAAGCAGTTGGCGTTGTTAATTATTTAAATCATTATGTTGCTCGAAACAATTTGCGCATTAAAAAGTTTAATTTACGGAATTGTAATGACAGACTGTAAATAAGTATGCGTACAGCCATTAAGCACGGCTGCACCAGGCCCCCAAAAGCAAAAGTAAACCAGAGAGTTTAATGTAATATTTGCGTGTTTATTAAACAACTCAACCAAAAACTTTAAGAAATGTAAAAAAAAGTAGAAAAACTGGCCAAAGGCGGCAACTGCAGCTCAAAGAAAAGCCCAAAAACCTATTAGTTGTGCCCGGCCCCTTGGGCTGCAGTGTTATATACAAACTATCCAAGCTATCCGAACTATCCGAACTATCCAAAATATGTGTGTCACTTTAGTTTGGGGCCAACTAATGGGATTGCAGTACATCGCGGCTTAAGTTACTTTCGTTTTTCAAGTCAGGAAATTGTATTTCAGAACCATTAATAATTCGCTTTGCCAGCATCGTCCAGACATAAGCCAACATTTTTTGTTGCTAATTAATGTTGTGGTTCTAGCCAAGGTTAGCTCAAGTTTTAAGCTCATACTTTTTGTTTTCTGTCAGCTGCCAAACTTTAGTCTGCTATCAATAATCCACTATGCAAGAGCTTTCGACACTTCTTTGACATAAATTGCTTAAGACGAAATATATTTTTGTTTTTTTATGTCGAGTCATGTCTGGGAAAACAGAAAAACAGAAAATATTTATGTGCACATAGATATGTATATAGAGTTATTTTATATATGTGTTTTATTACAAAGAAACGCACTGAGATCTTAGAGATTGAAGAGATTGTTGTTTTAGGAGCACTTTTTAGAGAGAGCTTAGATTTATTCTCGAACTGGTTTAGGTCGTTAATGAAATTGTCTTCTTCAACTTGTTTCGAGTTGAGCATAATCAGAGCTCTAAAGGTTGAAGACAAATAGTTAAGAAATTAACTATTTCTGGATGAAAAAGTTGGATAAATCAGCTATATACCGATTGGAGCAGTATTAGGGCAGGCGAGTTATATCTTCTGCTTGAGAAGTATCTAAAAGTCTCTTTAAACTAATTTATATATATAGCATAGATATCTGCATATATAGCAGATTTGTAAATCGAATGTTCAATTATTAATGTCATATTCAGATTATAGTATAAAGTTTCGCAGCTCAATGAAGAAATAAATCAAATATATTAATATATCTTATATTAAATAAGATATGGTCTTAGCTAAAGGCTCGTAACTTGTTACTAATTAAATTATAATTCGAAATTCATTTTGGATCTCCAGTCGTAAAACTAATGAATGAATAACTCAAACAACTTTAATATAGGCATAATCAAAACCTTTCAAAGATAAGTTAAAACATTTTGGCGTATCTCTGAGGCACATATTTCTGGTCGCGAATATTAATCATAATCATCAACTGGGAGCATAGGCAATTCCGCGCATGATTGGTCATATAAACATTATTTTGTGTACGATTTCAAACAGGAAACGTAAAAGAGGTCAAAGACCAATGTGCGTTGAGTTTTGTATTTTATTGATGTTTGTTTATGCAGCTAATTACAGTTGTTATATAAGGGCTTTAGCCCCGCCGTATATCGCACTTGTTTCATTTTTCTTTTATTTTGTATTTTTTTTTATTATTATTATTATTGTTGTTGTTACTGTGCGCCGCGGCTCTTATGAAACGCAGAGCGTTTTATGCATTAGTAGCTACAAGCGAGCCCTATCATTACATCGCACCTGATCCACAGATATATAGATAAATATGCGCTGATTGTGCGGGGCGCTAACAAGATTTCCGCATTTGGTTGCTTTACATTGGCCATTAACCACGGAGCCAGCCAGCAGCCAGCAGCCAGCAGCCAGCAGATGCGGTCATTGGATGCGACTGGCTTCGCTTCCGTTCGCACTCGTCCGCTCGCCCTCCATCTCCACCTTCACCCCTCAAACGAATTTTAAATCCCATTTGGCCTCAACGACTTAATTAGTTGAGCGTGTGACGTTGAGACGTTTGTCTATCTACAGCTGACTGCAGATATCAACAGCAGCATCTGGCGTACTGGGCAACAGCTGACAACAACTCTGGCAAGAGTTAAGTTTTCGCATCTAGTATTTGCCTGCAGATACCCTATAACCAGCAGGTGAGTTTACTTTCCCACTGGCTTCAGATACCCTATAGCCATAAACTGATCGGAGAAAGTGGTCGAAAAAGTTGACAGAGGCTGCGCCAAAATTGAATTCTAACTTCAATACTTATGACAAAGTACTGACAAGATACCCTGTAATTACGAAATGAACAGACAAAAGCTTGGGTATATAAAGATTTGTAGCTTATTGTTATCCTTTCTAATCTCTTCTCGCTGCCTGAAAGCTTTATAAATGTGATCTACAATATAATATATAAAATATTTTAATTAAATTATTAAATAATTGTAAATTTATGAAGATTGCTTTACCTATAGAAAGCTATCCAGCTTATTAAATAATTCATTAATTCAAATACAATATAAGCAGAAACCATTTTCAATTTAATTTTTATAGTAAATATTAAAGAGTATCTTTTAGTGTGCAGCTGCAGTCAATGCCTTTCGGCATGATTTTTCTATCTAGCCAGCGATTTAGCTGTTAGTAGATACTCGCATTTTGACAAACGTTAAAAGTATCTCACAGACGTATGGGTAATATGCCGGGCTGTACTCTGTGTGTGTGTGTGTGTGTGAAAGAAAGTGTTGGCAGTGAGCATGGGCACGGGCAAAGCCATGGACAAGGTAAAAAGGTAACAACATTTTCACTTGCCTCGCGTCGTCTTCGCATTTTTAATGCTGCGCTGAAGATGCTTTAATAAAAAAATGTAACAACTATGGGGGTTTAATGCCCTCGACTCCAGGCCCCAGGCCCCAGAGCCCAGGCCCCAGACCTCAGAGCCCAGAGCCCAGAGCCCAGACCTGAGATGCCGTGCGCCATGCCCATGCCCGTGCCATTGTCATTGGCGCAGATGTTGTTGTTAATGTAGCTGCTATAGATACAGATACAATTGGTTGTTGTTGTTGTTGTTGTTAGTTGGCGAATTGTGTGTGGCGAATTTTTGTAAATTTTTCCTATTTCAGTTGAGTTCAGTTCGTTTGCTATGGCATTATTATTGTTTGCAGCTAATTATTCACATTTCGCGATTTTCACTTTCATCTGTGTGAATTTCTACTGTCATTTGTTTGTTGGCTACACGTATTTCAAAACTTTTAATTGTTTGTCCAATGCAAAAAGTTTCCAAAATGCCAGTCATATTTCGGTTTCCTGTGTACATCACACACACACACACACACACACACACACACACACACACACACACACACACACACACACACACATACATAGATTTCAATCTGCAATTGTTGTTGCGCCTTTTGTTCGATTGAGAAATCGCGTATGAAAATTGAAATTGCTTCAGCTCCAGTTTGAAGTTAATTGAATTTGTCTTCTGTTGTCTGTATCGCTCTCAAAATTTTGTTTCTAATATTCATCTTGGCTTTCATAACTCCAAGTCGCAGTTTTATAGATATTTACTTTTAGCACACATCCGGCGGCCAAGAGATCTTCTGCTCCACTCGTCTCACACTGACAACTGCCGCATTAATTTTCCCTCCAAATTAACCTTGACCGGCTTAACAATGCCAGTAGAAAAAAGTATAGATATCTAGACGTGTTGTGCCCGTTTCTGCTTCTAGCTCGGTCACAACAAACCCAATTCCTAAAAAAAAAAAAACAAAAAGCGTCTACCATTTGGCATTCTTCGTATGCGTCTTCTTGATATTGCTACTACTTCGTACTACTTCCGAAAAGAAGTTCACCGCCTAAGAACAGAAAAAAAACGACACAAAAGTTTATTGTCCATTCAGCTTCGGACGCTTCACGCTTTTGTGCACAATTGTGCATGCAAGTGTCCAAGACCAAAAATAGTATCCATTGTTTGGCTATGGATACGCGTATCGGAAACAACAGAAAGAGATAAAAACAAGAGAACCAGCTGAATGGAAGAGCTATCCCTTCAAGTTCTATCCAAAATATACACATACTCTAGCATAAAGTCTTTTGATTCCGCAATGTAATGTTGTATAATACTTGGAAATGCCTAAAATATTTTACAAAGTTATGTAAATAATTTAAAACATATACAAATTGCAATACTCTATATAAGTCGAGTTTGTTTAAGTAGAAAAATAAATTTTATTTAATCTAAAACTATAAATTATGAGCGATAATATTTCAGTTTAAAGCAATTGCTAAAGTACATCCCGAGGAAAAAATAGTAACTATTACTAATATTAATATGAATTCTCAGTTTTTCTTTTTAAATAAATTCACTTAAGTTTCCTTTCGCGCGAAACTTAACAGACGAATGGGAGATGGGCGCAATAGAGCTGAAGGTGATTGGAATTTTTAGTAATTGTTTACATATAATTTAGATAATATAAAATTTAAAAATATTTTCGTTTATTTAAATAATCTATATGTATATAAATGATAAATTCTTTACGCAGTTACAAAAATTTTTACGAATTCAATCGGTAACCCAAAAAAGTGTTGCATGCTTTTAGGCAGTTTTAATATTAGCAACGAAAAATAGCGCCATCTAGTGTTCATTTATTAGCGTTTATCAGTACCTTAAATACTTAAAATGTTTGTTAAATGGATTTATTATAAAAACATTGAAAAAAAAAACATATATATATATTTAAAGATTAGATATAATTAATATATTTCCAAAAAATATTCCCACTATAATAAATTCAGCTTACCTGCGTGGTTTCGGACGCAATATCTCATGATTGGCATCTGTTATGCATAGCGGACTGAGTGCACCAGCCAAATGTGCCACGCCCACGCGCTCTGTATCCCAATTGTGGCGAGTGGGCATGTTGCGAAGAGCTCCTTGTATTATATGCTTAAAGTGTTGGTCGCAGCATTTTAGTGGCCCTGCAAACGGATGAGAAAATCACAGAACTTATTAAAAATTGAATTCTGTTTATCGACAAGGCGCAGACATTCAGTGGGAAGTCGAGTTAGGCTAGTTAGGTGTCTAGTAGTCGTCCGGCTCTTCAAATTAAGCAGACACAGCGAGCGCAATTAGCCGCTGCCAACGTCGTCTCCACTTCCTCTGCCCATAATAATTAAGCCAACGTTGTCAGAGAAAGCCACAAAACAAAGTCACCAGACAGCTGGCAGAGACTGCGACTCAGACTGAGACTGAGTCTGTGATTGAGACAAGGAGCTAGGCCCGGGAGCGCTACGGGAAACGGTAGCAGGAGCGGGAGTGGCAGAGGCAGCAGCAAGAGAAGGGGAAGCGGAGCGAGAGCGGTAGCATTGCGTGCTTTGCGTCATTGCCTTGAAAGTTGATCGTCTGTTGATCGTCTTGCTACTCTATAAATGGTTACTTGTCTGGCTCTGGCTCTGGCCCAAGCACTGGCTGCAGGTGTCAGCCAAGAACTTTGGAGCCACATTGGCATGCAATCAATGCCGTTCGATTTCATTTCGCTGGAAATTGTTGCCAAGCATAATGCCAGATATTTTTGCTATAAGTGCTCTTCCTATACCCAGCAAGCAATGACAGTTAAAGAACAAAACAAAAACAGGGTATATTAAAATTGAGGAGAAATATAAAATTTGAAGAAGTTTAAAAAGTGAATGTGATGTTGGCAGAAAGATTTGTGCATAGAACATTCACTTTGTTGACAAAGAAGCAGAGAACCACACAAGGAAAAATCTAAAGAAAATTACATGAATTCTTAATCATGATCGATCGGAAAGATTAACAAAGCAACTTCACATATGAATACCAAATCATTTGCTGAGTCTACAAATTATTTATAGATTAAGACTTTGCGCAGGCTATTTGCGTGGCTTCAAAATTAATATTCAAACTCATATTCATGGTAAAAATAATTATTAGGGTTATTAATGGATGTCAATAAGGAATATATAAAAATAAATATATATTTTATTAAAAATGATTTAAAACATTCACTCATTAAAAATCAATATTAGATCGATTACCAGCCTCCGAGTCCTTCTCTGCCTCTTATATAAATTTCTACAAGACTATTTTACAGAGTATTTGAGACTGAAGCACTCCTCAACTTCTATCGCTCCATAGACGTTATGTTATGCAGCTGGTTATGTTATCGTTCCCAGTAAAAATGCTCAAGTTCAGGCAAATAGCAGAGGGCTGCATTTTGTTGGACTGCCTTCTGTTCTGGTTTTTATTGAACCGCTGAGGCGATCTTATCGGAAGTGCCCAAAGGGGGACGTGGCAATGGTTAAATGGGTGTGGACGAGTGCAATGAGAATGCATTGTCTATGCCAAGCAGACGACTGCGCGAAGATGCCAATGTCTCAGCTTTTCCGATAGCCACAGACACGGCAAGACACGTCCACACATAACATAGGTAGATCGGCTAGGCATCCGTTAGACGCGTCTTCAACTATCCATAGTGCTGCATGATTAATGATTCGTGTTAGTCGACCTTGTTGCCATACACGAAATTTCATAATTTTGTGCTGAGCTTCAATTTGGATTGTGCGGGCTTCCGTTGAAGAGCACTACGGGAGCTCGCATTAACCTCGACGATATTGTTTTTACTAAATTTTCTGTTCAATATTTGCCCAGCGTTGTTCAATATTTGACTCTGTGACCCTTTATTGATATCACAAAAAGATTTAGCGATTTCTTGTGCTCGTTTCTTATTAGAGTTTTTATGTCTACTCCTCTCGCCGCGCATTAATTAGCCAAGTTACTAATCGATACGAGTAGAACCCCGATAGCAGCTCAGCTGACGCATTTTGAAACGGCATTTGTCGCTGTCGTTTGATTGCCAGCTCCTCGGATGCTGCCTGCCAGATTTATGGTGCTCGCCGAGAAAGCTCTGCGAACTAAAGAAATGATTCTGCTTAATCAGCGATATCAACTTACAAAGTTTATTGCCTGCTAGCAGTTGCTATTGAAAGAATTTCATTCATTTCAGTTCTCTGCGATTTCAGTTGACGATAGGCTCGAAACCTACTTGACATCCATGTGCTTAAACTAACAAATTTTGTGGTTTAATGTGTTTTATTAAAGCGGGACTGCTAATCAAAGTCGAGTCTGTCCATGTCTTGAGGCTTTCTTTGTTTACTTGTTATGCCTTATCTTGAGGTTGGCTTTTGTATATTTCTTATCGAGAGTTTGGCTTTTTGTGCATTTTGTATTTATTTATTTGTGAACTTTTTTATTTTTTATTATTTAATAAATCTTAAATTGAATATATTTTATATTTATTTTATGTCTAACTATACATCTTTATGACTCGAACTCAATTAAATAATTCGAATAAGTTGAAGATTATTAGTTTAGTTTCCAGAACATTGTCTGTCTCTATGCAGCATGATAATATAATAATATTTCATTTGTAGTTTAACATTCTTTTCTTGAAGTTAGTTAAGAGTTAAATTTATTGTTTTAACTTACTATTGCAAATATGATAAAACCCAATTTACTTTATAACTTTGTATATATATACTAAAGGGCTCACATAATAATCTTTTCAAATATCTAGTCAGCCAACAGACAACCCAAAGAATTTTTTCAGTGTACTTCCACACAACCACATAATTTATTTATTTTGAGTTTTTTTAGCGAGCTGCGTAACTCCTGGGGAAATATTTGGGCAAATCTGATTGCACTGCTTACTGCTAAATGGAATCTGAACTGACCGGCTTGTTTTTTATGTGCTTTATGGGCTGCTTTTCGCGGCTACCGCATTCCAAAGTGAAAGGCCAGAAAGTCAGCGAGAGAGAGAGACTGTGAAAGAGACTCATAAATACAACCTCACACACACGCACATACACACACACACACACACAGAGGAGCAAGAAATTTCATAATTAATATGCCGCACATGGAACTAACTGTTTGCAGCTGGCCATGGCACATTAATATGCAACAATGTGGAGAATCCAGAGTCCAGGCGTTGGTGTTATCGGGCTCTGGGCTCTGTGCTCTGGGCTCTGGGCTCTGTTCTAGCCGCATAGACGTGACACTAATGGATGCGGCCATCGACGCCCTTTACAAATAATTTAAATAATGACACTCTGTCCCTTCGATAAGCCCGGCTTAGCTCGTCGCTCTGGCCACGGCTTGGACATCTTTTCATTAATCATACTAAAAGATATACGTTGAAAAATTTTTAAATAGTTTTCAAGCCTCGGGCGTGATTTGTGTGTTTGTCTTTCTGGTCGCGGTTCGATTTCTACTTATTACAAAGATTAATTGCGTTGCTTATGCAAATCGATTGTCATTAGCCATTTATGGCCAGTTGCGGTGGCAGTTGCGCAGATGCCTTTAGATACAGATACAGATACAGATTGGCAATTTGGATGTGAGTCGATGAGGCAATGAGTTCGACTGGCGCTGCTATCTATTTCATCGATATGTTTATAACCATTTTGGTAAGCATTCTAAACTATGTGCCAAAAAGTATCTTATTTCTAAGGCATTGTCTCTGCACAGCTCTCACTGTCCGTCCATCTGTCTATCTGTCTGTCTGTCTGTCTGTTTGTTTGACTCATTTAGGGCCAGGGGGCGCAAGCGCGTGTTTAAATAGCTCAAAACAAACAAATGGCCAACGATAACCGATCCGAAATTACTTTTCCAATGGACACGGCGCAGTGAGGCAGCAAAAAATTGAAACGTTTTGTAACTGATACTCTCAAGGAATTCCAGCGGCTGCGCTTTGCTGTCAAGCGTAGTGCAAACACTTGAAATGGGAACGAGTTTTCAACTCAAACAATCGGACATACCACTACACTTTATAGCTCTTGTAACTTCGCCTTGATTGGAGCATTACGGGCTTGCTACTCTGGCAGCCAACCAGCTGACACATTGGCCACATTGCCGACTGAACCAATAAATTGGTTTATGAGAAAAGAATTTCACATATATCATGCTCACCTCTCTGATTGTCTATGAATCGAATCACATAAATTCCATAAATATATCTCTTGTTTTGCTTTTTATTATATTGTACTTCTATAACATGATTTGATTGGAAATTCCCATTGGATTTTAGATGCTTGTTGAGTGTATTTCTATTTTCTAACTAAAATCTATCGAGCATAACCACGCCGACCTAAACTATTTTTATATATCATATAAACAATATCTACAGTGTAACACTCAGATCAAAATAGAAAGAAAATCTATAGAAAGAATTTTAAGTTTTGTTTGTTTTCTTAAAAGTCTTTTCAATTTTGTATGGGTCATAATATATGATATCAATTACTCTTTTATACTCTTTTATCTCTTTCTTTTAGGGTTTTCATACAAATTTTTCAAAAATATTGTCAGCAACAAATAATACAATATATTTTAGTTTATATACCATTGAATTGTTCATATATATATGTATTTAAAAAATTTTTTTAATAAATATTTTTAAAATATTATTCATGTCACCAGTTTGCCTATCACTTGAGAACTCGGCAAACAATTCAAAAAAATTCGTTGATTTATACAGTGCTGAAAACATTAAGAGAGTGAGAGCGAGTGTGAGAGCGAGAGGTAGAAAAGTTTGCACCGCCTTATTTATCATTCGTTAAAGAAGCTCAATCTATAACGTGCCTAATTATTATACCTTCTGCTTTCGACCTGAACTTGATTGTATGCCAAGGCATAAATTATTTATTGTTGTATTTGCTGGCATCTCATATGAGAACAGGCAAACTCTTGATTAATGTCAAAACGAACGATCCAACTGACTTTGGTTGCTGCTGCTGTTGCTGCTGCTGCTGTTGCTGTCTGTTGTATGTTGCATGCTCGTATTTTTCTTTGCTGTTAATAAATTCAAAATTAAATTTTCTCTTAATTGCAGACGGTCGACGCGTCGACCGGAGTCGCTCAAGAACCCGATCAAGAGAAAGTGTTTCTGTTTTGAGGCTTAGCTGGCGACGAGCTGCGGGTCTGCAGGTCTGCAGGTCTGCGGGTCTGCCCGACCTGTTGCATTGGCTGCTCAAAATTGGGTCAGCTTTTGGAGCCAGCTTCCAGCTACCAGCAACCCAGCTACCCAGCTGCCAGCTATTGGGCTAGCTAGCTGTCTGCTCTTTTACTCATTGACATTTAAATTATGGATTGTGGAGCTTGGAGCTTGGAGCTTGGAGCTTGTGTACAATTTGTTATTGGGGCCAACAAAAATGCCACCGAAACAGCATTTTAGCAGCTCGACTGTCGCGTGATCTCTGCCAAGGGGCAAAACACAAAAATCTGACAGTGAAAAATCTGTTTGACTTCCAGCTTATGCAATCGGAGTGCTGAACTCGTACTTACTGGACAATTGGCTTTAGAGACCACGCCCAGCCAGATGACAGCTCCAAGTGGCACAGTATCAAGTTGTCTCCAGCACGGCATAACGGTGTCGATTATGCGCCCATCAAACACCAGAGACAACAACAAAAAGGGCTCCACTGGTAATTAAAACCTAGCTCGATCTATGATCTCTGATTGGAACTGACAAAGGTGTCTGTTTGTCTCTTTTCCTCCCTCTCTCTCTCTCTCTCTCTCTCTCTGTCTGTCTGTCTGTCTGTGTTTTATTTTGTTTCTTTTCTTATTTGTGTCCACCTCACACTCCACATAAGTCTTTTGTGTCCCTTTCCCTTTGAGTGCGGCCCTATAAAATGATCTCGTAATGTTCCATTCGATCTGTCGATTGCCGTTCCCGTTGCCGTTGCCATTGTCGTTGAGTCAGCTCTCAGGTGTGTCGGCACGAGCGACTTATGTCTCGTGTTACCCCAATTCAACCCACTGGAGGGCACACAGCCCACAGTCTCGAGTCAAAAGTCTCCATCTCAATTGGGTACCAGCTGGACCAGTTGAGTTTCTCATGTTAGCACAAAAGAATACTTGTGCTCTCTGCGGCCATTGTATAATGTGGCGTATACAATTCGTTTTATATTTGATCATTAAGCATGTTCAATTGGGTTTAATAATATTTAGTTTCCCTTTCTATAACATCTAACTTGTTCTCCCAAAATGTCAACATTTATTTTATTTATTTTTTAATTATTAACATTTGCTGTGTGAACTAGCTAAGTATATGTCTGAGGAAGATTTTCTAGTGTATATCTTCAAGATTTAGTGATGATCAATAGTTGTGAAACTTATATATATTATATAGATATCCCTTATTATAGATATTTGTAGCTCTTTAGCGCCCCCATGGGACGTAGCTTGACGTTTAATCTGACGTGCTTATAGAGGAATATAAAGATTCAATTCTCTGATTTGCTAGGATCTACCTCAAACCACAGCACATCATTTAAAATATATATGAACTTTTTCTTCTTATTCTTATATATTTAAAACATTCTTAAATTACATAAACAAAAAGTTTGTTTCAGTTCTTTTTTATACACTTTTTGTACAATATATCAACAAGATCCATGCATTACAATTTAGAAAAAAATTAAGATAAACAGAGCAACCAAAATTGATTTTTAATATAAATAATCTAAATTTGTTATACTATTTATAGTATATATCATTTTTTTTTTTTATATAATATAAAGTTTTATTCACCTCAAAGCTTTAATAAAACTCAAAATATCAAGTATATATCTAAAAATAATATAAAAGGAAATTAAGATTAATTATTTTTTATTTATATATATATACATATATATAATATATAGAGTCATGTAAAGTGTGGTTGACAGGCGGGCATGACAGCATTATTAAAACTTTTATTGCGACACTTGAATTCGTTTTACATTTCGAAATTAACTTTTAATGGCATATTTAAGCATCGTTTGGTCAGCCCTAATGCTGTCATGCCCGCCTGTCGACCACACTTTACATGACTCTATACCCAAAAATAGAGAAGAAGAAGGAGGAAATAAGTTCTATCTCATTGGCCGAGATCGTAAACAAAAGCGCAAAGGTGTCAAGCGTCAAAGCTAGAGTCAATAAAAATAGTTTACCATCGACTGTGGGTATATGCATAAACATTTCTGTTTGTTTGTATGCTATTTCGAAACTATTTGAGAGCTTGTTTGTTTTCCACTTAAAACCAGAACAACGAACAGCGAACAGCGAACAGCAAATGTATCTATTTGATAGGCGACATATTTTGTGGTTGCTGCCAAAACGACGGCTTGACCGTATTGTCAAAGAGTCAGGCAAAAGGCACAAATTTCGTTTGGGTTTTATTCGCGGCATAAATTTGCCGAGAGATCAAACGAGCAAAACTTATGGTATGGAATGGGGCTGCGACACAGTCGAACCGTTGTAAGTTTTTAATATTTGCATAAACCTATTCAGTTTTGACCTACAACCTGCTCTGGAATTCTTAAAAATATTCATATCATATCGGAGTAGCTTAAGCGTCAACTGAATAGAAATGGGTTCTTTAGGTGTGGAATCTAATTTGCTACTTGACTTAAGATCCGCTAAAGGCTTATGCAAAGTCTACTGTTTAGCTAACAACTTGAGATATATAAATCTATATTCTTTTTTATAGAACTTATTCTAATCAATTGAAATTTGTTAGATATCTTCCCCGTTTCTGAACCTTCTCTCTAACAGTAAACGTTAGAAACAGAAAATGTTTGTTTTATCTCATTCGCTGAGCTTAATCTTCATCTCCAGAGCAACAACATTATAAATGATTAGAGCTACATTTTATTTGACGCATTCACCTGGGCAGCTCTTCTACTCACCTCAAATAGTTTTATCCATTTATTTTTGCTACAAATCCCATTAATTCTATGTCGTTTGCTGCTTATCCAAAGGCGATGATTGTCTTAAGTATTTCCACTTTCGTATGTAGACTTCATAAACGATGCTCGCGTGCAATTAATTACAACAAATTGCTTTACTTTCACCCAACTGCGGGTACTCGAGAGATACATATAATTATTCATGTAGCATTTGCATATTTACGAGTACTTTGATCTGCTAGACGTTTAGCATTTAGCACATCACTAAACTCGCGCATACACAGAGCGATGTTTGCCAAGTGGACCGCGGTGGATGGGGGGAGTTGCACTCGACACCAAATTTACGTATGTTGCACATTTGTTGTTGTTGTTGCTGTTGTTGCTGTTGCTGTTGTTACTGTTGCTGCTGCAGTTTTGGCAGGTTTCGTTAACAGGAAAATTGACTTTATATACAAATATGTATGCTTGCATATGGGTAGAGACTATATATATATTTATATATATTTGTATGTATATAAGTATGGGTTGTAGCGAAAACAACTTTTCGCGAATATTACATACACACACTCACGCGCGCGCACACACACACACACATACACCCATAAAACGCCCGCGGCGTCTGCGTTTTGCGTCTGGGCGTTAATCACGTTTAGAGCAGAATCGTTCTGCACGACGAAAAGTCAAAAACACAACTGAAACTTCTTTGGGAAAAAGTATTTTTACAGCGCACGGCACGCGCAATAGACCAACAATGGGTCTTGCTTGGGTCTCAACAGGTCTTGAGCTCAACATATTGAGTGAGTTTTTTTTCCTTATTTTTTTTTTGTTGCCTCTGGTTGTTGCTTTGAAACCAGTTGATCTTGTTTTTGAGCCGATTTTACTGCGAGTGCTGCTATTGCTGCTGCTGCTGCTGCTGCTGCTGTTACATGACTCGGCGGCTGCGCGCTGCTCCTTTGGCAAGTTCGTGTCCTAAGTCTTTTGTTTTGCCTGCATTGCAATTGCTTTACTCGCAAATGCATGGCATTATTATCTATGAGTTATTTACGCTTAGCATTTTTGCTCTTGTTATGACCAGACGTGGCTCTATTGCTCCGTTGTGGTAGTCGTTGTCGTGGGCTTGGCACACGTTCAGCCTCCAACCCCGTACAATGTTTGGTGGCCCAGGAATGTCCATGGCGGCGGCGACAGGTTTGCTGCTCTGCGCACTCCCAACTGCACTGCAGTTGGCGTAAATCTATTGGCTACTGTTTCCAGTTGTCAATTGCCAATTGCCAAATGTATTCGATTTTCCGCTCCTTTTTCTTTTTTCGGATTTCTATTTTGCGGCGTAGGAGTACCTGGTTCAATGAACCGAGCCTGCTGAAAGAGAGACAAAGACAGAGGAAGAGCGAGAGAGAGAGAGAGAGAATGTGTGAGGAATGGAAGCTTTGAAACGACCTTGTCGTGTGTGCGAAGTTTCAAAGATTTGTGCTGGCATCGGCCTCAACTTATTTCAGAATTTATTGCCCAGCCGTTGCTCAGCTCAGTTTAGTTTAGTGTGGCATTGTTCTGGCCAAGTCGTCGGTTCTTTTCAAATCTTATGACAATAAAGAGCGGCATTTTTCCCCTGGTTTGTTTTTTTTTTTTTTGCTTGAAGCTGCCGCAACGTATAAAACCAGTCGCTGTCCGTGCGCTCTGTACTCTGTGCTCTGTGCTCTGTGCTCTGCTCCTGCCAATGCCCCAAACGTGAACCGAACCCGAGCGTCAGGGCAGTCACTTGATCAACTGGCAGCCAACTGGTTAAGAGTTGCTGAAAAGCATGCGCTAAAGAATTTACCCAGCGATTTTCGGAATGTTTTCAATGTACCAAGTGTTCAAACACCAAAAACAAAAAACCAAAAATACTTCATTCTGAAGTTTATGCAGGCAGTGATCGAAGTAATATGCTCAAAACATGCGCCATCTGTTTATATTTGTATTGTCAGGCAAAGCTATTTTATAGGATGCTTAAGAACTGAGCTGGAAATTTCTATTTCCTTAATCATAAATGCGTATTCGATAGTCATTTAATATGCCTGCCATTTACAAGTGTATCCAGAGGATAGACAGCTACAAAAACTTCACTTTAAGACAACTTATGCAGCACAGAAAACACCTCAAATAAGTGTCTAAGCAGAAATCATTTTCCATTACAACATTACAAATTGTATTTATAGATCAAACTATATATATATATATATATATATATATATATATATATATATATATATATGAACTTTTTTTTAATAAAATTAATCCTAATAATTGTGCAATAAAAATGCTTTAACTCATTTCTTTACAATTTGTAGAACTAGAATTAGAATGTAAATCTCGTAAACTCTAATTACAGATCAAAGATGCAAAAGTCTAAAGAGAACTCTTTGATTTCTGTGTGTAATTATTTGCTCAGAATGGACATGATATTGCATATGATTAGATGACAGAGCATATTAAAGTCGAGCGTGCGGCAGTTGCTGGCTGGGCTGCTCAGCTCATACTCAACATTGTTGCCAGGAATTTTAATGCTGCTCATTAGTTGTGTGGCAATGTGTAGGGCAGGCACCAGTGGCACACCAGCTGTTATTTTACTGAGGCAATTTAAACGGCATTAGCGCTAATAATTTGCGTTTACCTACTGCCTGGTGGCTTCGAGGATGGGACTGCGTCGGGGCAGCGCCGTAATCTGAAAATCTCTTGCATCACTTGAGAATAATCATTGGGCAAGGACGTGACTGTATCGTTGACGTTTATTGTGACAGCAGCGCTGTGGTGACTGCTGTTGGTTAAGCGTATTCCCTGTGCCTTTTTCCTGAATTGCTGGCTGGGCAACCTTCAGGTGCTTAGGTCTCGATGCGGTTCCGTTCCGTTCCTGTGTCGCTGCATGGGGCATAAATCAACACGAGCCGCAAAATGCAACCACAACAAAGCAAAAGGTAAAACGCAGGTAGCGACACCAACGACGACGACATCAAATTCCGAAGCCTCCAAACAAACGCAACGTTCCGTTTGTCGACCCAACTCTAAACTCAATTAGTGCATTGGTATAAGTGTGTGTGAGTGTGTGTGTGTGTGTGAGTGTGTTGCATTCCTTGCATGCCAATGTGGCATTTGATTGATAATTTCGTTACGCCTCGAACATGTTTCAAAATACATTTTTGATAGCTTTGGGTCTGCCCTTCCCCAGATTTATGACATGTTATGTTCCCAAGCCTCTATTGTTATTGCTATTGTTAGGCATTAGCATGATATTTGTCGCTGATTCGTTTGGACAGCGACGCGCTTCGAGCATGACTAAGTGCCCGCATTCGACTGGGATCCTCTTATTTACAGAGTCTGTCTTCTGTCTTCATCTTCTTTATAGACAGGCAAGACAATTAGGTTAGCTGGCAGCAGAAGCCAACAAAAAGATGCCGTTAGCATCAATTTGGCTTGGCATTGATTATTATTGATAATAATGATTAGATGAAATAATTTCTAGACGCTACTTTCTACAGTCCCAATTGAAAAGTTCTTTAAAGTTAAGATTTGCACAACATATTTATTTATTATAAGATTTATAATCTTAAAAATTGTAATTTGTTAAAATTTGTAATATATTTATGTATATATATATATATATGTAAATTGGTATATCATAAGAAGGTAATTGGCATATTTTGTAAGTATTTAATTATTAGCTGACTTTTATTTGAAATATTTAAAATATTTCTAAATATTTAATTGGGGCATTTATATAATATATATATATATTTCAATTATTGCATTTTCTACTTAATTGTTATAAATTTGAATTTTAAATTCTGAATCTATGGGAGTATAACTCTTCTAATACAAATACTATCTTCTTCAGATACGAAAATTTTAATGTTGAACTACTTAAAATTTGGAGTTAAAGCAAATCCATAAGCCAACTTTGTAGATAAGCCGCCTATGCCTATATCATGTTTTTTTGATTTTCGTTTTAATAACTTTAATGTATATTTTGTTTGTTTGTAAGGTTTCATCTCGTCGAACGTATGCATCACGCTGTTTTCTTGTTGCTTGAATGATTTGTTGTGGGTGTTGCTCACATTATGAAAGCGATGACATCGACAGGCAAAGGAAAGGCAACCACGGAATCCATTTGAGAACTCCATTAGCTATTAGACTTCAAGTTTCAGCTTGCCGTATTTCTGAAACTTGCTCATAAACTCATCTCATTTCTTCACACCAACATATGACACCGTTTTGCCACTCTTGCGCAGCTGTGCCAACAGTTCGTCGGACGATAAGTTTGAGGTGACGGTTACTGTTTTCGCTTCCAGATTGATGTTCACTTTTTCCACCTTATCTGCAAAATGCAAAAAGCAGACTTTAGTTGGCAACCGCGACCAAACAAACGCCGTCCAACTGATAAGGGGCTCTCTCTAGTATTAATATGTACTTAAACATGAACGTATGCACATACCAGCACAAAGCCTAAAGCTTAACTAGTCTATGTAAATATGTATGTAGGTATATACGCACCACCTAATTTGGCTAAGCACTTTTCCACGGCGCTGGCACATCCGCCACACGACATTTCCACCTTGAATTCATGCACCTAGGCGCAAAATAGATTGAAATTGAAATATGCCAATTAGCCGAGTTTTATGGGAATCGTAATGTATTCTTTATTTTTGTTTGTACGTACTGTCATCCTGCTGTTGTTGCTGCTGCTACTGCTTGGACGGCTCGAGTCAGCCGTGGTATGCTTATATATCTGCGGTAAATTAAACAGCTTGAAGACGATTTATATTATTGTTGTATTAAACGTGGCACACTCTACTCTCGCAATCGACAAGTCGACTAATAATTAAATACTTTTGCTTTTATGTTTGCGCTGTGCTTTAGGCAATCGATGGAACTCAAGAGTTGTGTTGTTTTATGCCTATCGATGTATCGTTATTTAACGAAAAGTCTGGCAGCCCCGCATGAATACTTATCGAAATTATATAGTCGCCAAAGAATTTAAAATAAGTTTCGATAAATACATAAGATGTTATTTGCTACTAATTTTGTCATCATTTATTTGTAGGCACATCTTAAACGTTGCTTATCAGATACCAAATCTTACACACGTTTTGGGCATGCACCAAATCTGTAAACTACTTGATGATCATATAGTTGACCCGGATTGATAATAGTCGTTGGGAAATCCGGGTTGTTCATGGCATCAGGATATTTTTGAGTTTGCAAACAGAATGCGCCGTGTTGAGCATAGTGTGAACCCCCCTTCCCAACATTGGGAATGTCTCCGCGCTCCTCTTCAGGCAGAGAGTTGGCAGTGTAGAACTGCAGTCCAGGTTGATTGGTATGAATTTCCACAAATCGACCCGAACATGGGTGCACTGCGCGGGCAACTAGCTTCACTAGATTCGGATCCACATCGACGCAATAGTTGTTATCAAAGCCGCTAATTGGACAACGATACACCTGATTGAGACGCTTTCCCAAATTCGTTAATGTGGAGAAGTCATAGGGTGTATTGCGCACTGGCATTAATTTGCCAGTGGGTATTTGTTCGAGGTCCGTGTCCACAATCGTATTCGCCTTGATCATTACCATGTGCTGGAGGAGTGTGTCCCTGCCCGTACCGTGGCCGGCAAGATTAAAAAGACAATGATGGCCTATGTTGATGCAGGTGGTCTCCTTCGCGCGCGCCTCGATCCGCAACCCCAAGCAACCAGTCTCATTGAGCGAGTAGTTGATGTTGACCGTTACCTCGCCCGGGTAGCCCTCGTGCCCGTCCGGCGAAACATGTTGCAGTGTGATGCCATCCTTGTGTATGCCAACCACATCCCAGATAACGCTATCAAAGCCCACAAAGCCGCCATCCAGATGGCACAGATCCTTGTGGTTTCGAGATAGATTTACATCTTTGCCACACAGCTTAAACCGGCCGCGTGCCACACGATTCGCAACGCGCCCGATTATAGCCCCAAAATAGAATTTCTGGTTGCGGTAATAGCCGGCGACATCGTCATAGCCCAGACACACGTCTTCCAGCTTAGCGTTAGCGTCTGGCACCTTGATGCTTTGTACAATCCCACCCAATGTCAATATAGCCACGGTCATGCCCTTCTCCGTGCACAATGTGAAGCGGCGCACATGGTCGGTCTTCTGGGTCATGGGGTTGACGGCAATGCCAAATACATCTTCTACCACTCGCACCATCTTAGTGAGATGATAAATTTGAGGTTTCAAGACAAAACAACAATTTCGAATATCATGAGTCAAAAAAAAATTTCAAATGGAAATAAATGTATTGCTGGGTCGTCCAATACATACGAATTTTGCAAAGCCAACTTAAACAGAAACCAAAATCACAGATAATTTTTTAAAAATTTACGAAATAAAAAGGACGTTTAGTCTACATAAAATCTCATTCTACAATGAGTTTAAAACTCCCCTTTTATGTAAGTGAAATATAACATATTCAAATTCAAGCTGGCGCCCTTTTGAACATCACATAAAACATATCGATATATAAATGTTTTTGATGAAAAATAAGAAAACAAATGCATAAGTATTACACAATGCACATTTGGGCGTGCCTAACTCTTAATAAAGATTTCGTATTTTATTTTAAATATAAGCATTTTAAAGTTGCCGGTGTGACTACGAACATCGTTTAGCTTGTATGGTTTGTGGTGATACCACTACTAACTGTTAGTGTTAGTGGTGATACCATTGCACGATGAGTTTTTGATAGCTGTGATTAATCAGCTGTGCACAATCGATTCACGGCTTTAGTATTTTTTTTAGACTAAAATTTGAAAACATCGTTAAGTCGACGATAACAAAGATATTCAAAAAACAAAAATAAAATAAGAATTTAATGAAAATTAAATAAAAGAAGTCCTCTCAATATTCTTACTGCATATTACATTTTCAATTACAAGTAAATTTTATTGAATTACGTTCAAATGAATCTGGAACGTAATATGGAAATATTAAATATTTTGTCAACTGCATTCAGTCCAATTGTCATTTTGCAATATTCTATAATATCAAGAATTCATGTTTGCGTATACTTAATAAAAATAATGTATTCATTATGGGTATCTTAAAGTCCTTTTGAAAGGACTTACATTACATATTATAAATAATATATAATATCTTCAATTGCACCAAATAGGGTTCGGCATCTCTTTACTGTATGAGTCCATTAAACATTGGAGACAACAACTCCCCTGTCATTAGAATTTTTGACAGTCTCCGTGGCTTGGGTTCCAAACGTCTCAATTCAAATGGAATCTTTGTAGAGTTTCCAATTCATTTGGACGTTGCAGATGGTAAAGTATCGATAGTATCGATGACAATTGGTTATTGCATTAGTTACATTTCAGTTAGATTTAAAACAAGTTTTCCCCAAATACATGACATATATACAGATATACCTTGGCTCCAGTCAAATTGTGTATCACATAGCTTGCTGTTGTACATGTGCCTGACATTTAAGCTAAAATCAGATGTGGACGAGTCAATATTCAACGGAACTTCAACAATTTAAATGCCATAATTTTATACCATTATGAATACTCAAAATATATTTACTATCCAATTGGAGCAAGAGGACACATCAGACAAAACTGTGGTGAGCATTGTTAAAGGCCCCTTCTGAGAGAAGTAAGTGACATTTACCTGTTTTTGTATAGCCGCCGAACGAGTGGGAAATGTTGCGGGATAGCGCCTGCAGTACAATTTCTCAGCTGAAGAAAATTAAATTGTCGGTGTACAAGGAGAAGCTAAATTTATACGGCGAGAAATGTAAAATCAAAGATGACGTCATCTTGGCTCTTCAGACATGTTTGGAAACCTATAAGAACACCAATGAGAACAATAATGAGCTGATATCATTCCTAAAGACTAAACTCGCTGAAAGACATTCAAAAATAGTCGCTTTGAAGAAAGCACTTGATAGTCAAAGTGCTGGCTACGAATCAACCATTAGCGAGAAAAACGAAATGATCGACACACAAGATGGCATTATTAGGGGAAAAGAGAAACAAATCGAGGAGTTGGAAAACAAAATTAAGCAGCAATGCGAATTAACTACTAAGTCTGATGAATTGATTTCCACGCTAAAGGCAACTATTGATGATAGTGAAGCAAAAATCAGGGAAAGAGATCAGAAAATTGCACTGCTCAAAACTGAGTTAGCAACCGAAGCGGAAAGATTGAGAGCAACTCAAAGTCTGGTAAGCAATCGGACATTCGAGCCCAATAACTTTATCTAATCTTTGTTTAAGTTAAACTTTGATGCCGCACTCATGCTCTGTAAGCAAAATGATCATTTGACCAACGGCACGATCAAGGAAGTGCAGGAGGTCCTTTGTGGGGAGAGCAGAGCCGAAATCAAAGTCGTGTCCCTGCCCCGCATCGGGCCAATCAAGGTGGCTGTCGAGAATGTTGCAACTGGCCCCAGCTGGATGGTCATTCAGCGTCGTGGCTACAAAGTGGTGGACTTCAATCAGGGCTGGTTTTGCTTTGTGGAGGGTTTCGGCAACTTGGACGAAGATTATTGGATTGGCCTGGACAAGATACATGCAATGACCAAAGGTCACATGCACGAGCTCTACATCCACTTAGTGTTTGCCAATAACGAAACTCGCTACGCCTATTATGATAACTTTGCCATTTCTGGCAAGAGCGACGACTACAAGCTGAGATCCCTCGGCAACTATGTGGGCGATGCAGGCGATGGACTACGCACCCACGAGCACCACATATTCAGGACCATCAGGTATGACACAAAAACCACCGTGGAGTACAACCGCTGGTGGCAACATGAATATCCCAATTGGTAAGTAAAAACATGAAATTAACAAATATTTACATTCATCTCCATTTATATCGCTATCTATAACAATTGCAGTAATCTGAATGGCACATTCAATGAGAAAACTGAATTCGGTGTTTGGTGGTGCAGAGGCAATGGCACATATAAATTTGTGGACTCCGTGCAAATGCTAATCAGGCGAAAGCAAGTGTAATTTTATAAAGTCAATAAAATTGTTTTTGTTATATTATTACTTTTATATAATATGCAATATATACATTGTATCTTTATGCATGTATACATCAAAATTAATAAATAATCTTGAACCTATTGCAAAAGCAAGTAAGGAATTGGCGATTTGAGCTCTAAAGCTTTCCCTTATCTAAAAGTAGTCCGAATTTTTGTGAATATTTAGAGGGGATCAGGAGAATAGTTGATAAACTTTAGTTTTAGCTCCAAATGCATTAAGCAGAAAGAGGCGTGGCAGTTGCCATAAATTATATATGTATTATGTTCTTGATCAAAGGCATGAGCTGAGTCGATCAAGCCATCTCCGTTTGTCGACATGTTCTTCTGTCCGTCCGTATGAACGCAGCTATCTTGTAAGCCACTGAAGCTAGGCACTTGGAATATGAAATATATTTTACAATATACCATACGCAGCTCGAGCTTATTATTATTAGTTGCAATTAGATAAAAATGAATACACAAGGTTTCATATACAGAACTTTTGACCAATTGTAAGCCAAGTAGAAGCAAGTATTCGGACGCATCTGTCTGCTTAATAGTAAATTTAATAAAAACTGATCTTTATTGGATTTAAAATTCTTCAATGAGCATGACATATAATTAAAAACTGTAAACATAAACAAGTAAGAACTTTATAATCATTACGAACGAATACTCATTCACGGCCCAAACGCTACCAGCTCCAGTATTAAATTTGCCACGCCCCCAATTGGTATATATATATATAGTTTCTGGCAAATCAATAGAGGAAGTCAATAGTAATTTAGTCGCTAAATTTGGAGTTTCTAGCTTTAAAACTGTAGAAAATGCCGGATTTGCCAAGCACCGTATGGGCTAGATATATCCGCCATATTTTATTGTTCTTGGGTTGTCAACCCGAGTACATATTCCACATTTCAAGTCAAAATATGCTCAAAATATAACAGATTTTGTGCAAAACGCTATATATATTCAGATCCGATTTTCCACGCCCCTAGTAGGCATATCGGAAAAATCTTTATAATTCGAGGCTATACACGAGTATATGTTCCAAATTTCAAGTCGATAGCTTCAATAGCATCGAAATGGTTTGCGTTCATACGGACAGACGGTCAGACGGACAGACGGGCAGACGGACGGACAGCAAGATGGACACTGACAAAACCAATATACTCATTTCACTTTCGTGAGTGAATATAAAAATATCAAAAATGACCTAACTACAATTTTACAGCAGTGAAAGATTTTTAGCTGTCGATTTGACGAGCTTCCAGTGAGCTTGGATATCAACCCTTTCCTCAACCTATGGGAAACTTGAATAGAACCTTTCCCTGTATTTAATCTAACGCCATTTGTTGTTGTTAAGTTTATTAACTGTACAAGAAAACATGAAAAATGTCCTTAGGTGGGACCAAGCATATTTTCCGGTCGTACCCAGTCGTCGAAATCTTTTTCCAAGATGCCAGCATTCAGGGCCTCCTGCTTCAGAGAGGTGCCATTCAGATGGGCAGCCCTGGCTATGGTCGCTGACTTGTCATAGCCAATGTGTGGATTGAGAGCTGTCACAAGCATCAGAGACTCATTCAATAGCTTCTCTATCCGGTCTTTGTTCGGCTTCATGCCAACAACGCACTTCTGGGTGAACGCGTTGCAGCCATCAGCTATAACGAGTCAAACGTTTAGTGTCAGATTCAAAGCAATTTTGATAGCAAAATACTTAGCAGCTTTATCGAGCGTAGAACGTTGGAGGCTATCAACGGCTTGAAAACATTCAGCTCGAAGTGTCCATTGGAACCGCCCACAGAGACAGCCACATGGTTACCCATAACCTGAGCACATATCATGGTCAACGCCTCACATTGAGTGGGGTTTACTTTGCCCGGCATTATCGAGCTGCCCGGCTCGTTCTCCGGCAGCGAGAGCTCGCCCAAGCCACAGCGTGGACCGGAAGCCAAGAATCGTATATCATTGGCTATCTTCATTAGGCTCACGGCAATGGTATTCAAAGCGCCATGCACCTCGACCATGGCATCCCTGGAGCCCAAGGCCTCGAAGAAGTTCGGAGCACTTACAAATGGCAGAGATGTAAGCTGAGCAATGCGCTTGGCGGACTTCTCTGCAAATCCCTTGTGGGTATTCAGACCGGTGCCCACGGCAGTGCCGCCCAGCGCCAGTTGGTAAACATGAGGCAGGACCGCATCGATTCGCTCCAGACCATTGGTTAACTGCTGCGTATAGCCGCTGAACTCTTGTCCCAATGTCAGTGGCACCGCGTCCTGTGTGTGTGTGCGTCCAACTTTGATAATGTTCTTCCATTCCAAGGACTTCGAGTTGAGAGCGTCGCGCAGCTCGGTGACCGCCGGCTTCAGGCACTTAACCAGCTGCAGCGCCACCGAAATGTGGATGGCAGTTGGAAAGGTGTCATTCGAGCTCTGCGATTTGTTCACATGATCATTGGGATGCACTGGATTCTTGGAGCCCAGCTCGCCACCCTGCAGCTCAATGCAACGATTGCTAATCACCTCGTTGACATTCATGTTAGTCATTGTGCCAGAGCCCGTTTGCCAAATGGGCAGTGGAAAATGACCCTCATCATACAGCTTGCCCGAGATGAGGTCATCGCAAACAGTCGAAATGGACGAGCAGAGCTTGCTGTCCAGCCCAAACTCCTGGTTGACCTCAGCGGCGGCCTTCTTCAATATGCCCATGGCCTGTATAATGGACTTCTGCGAAGATCATCTGAGCACATAAAGAGCACATTTATCTTTTATCTTTTGAGCACTTACCGGCATGCGTTCAGCCGGATCCCCAATGGGAAAGTTGATCAGACAACGCATAGTCTGCGCCCCAAAGTAACGATCAGCTGGCACCTCGATCTTCCCGAGCGTGTCGCTCTCAACGCGACTGTGAGACTTACTCATCTTGTCTTGTGTGTATCCCTATCCAACTATAGTATATATATATAAATATATATATTATATGAAACAGACTGACTTCAAATGTAATTATGAAATTTTAGAGCTAAGCCTGCCTGACCTTTGAGTATGGCTCTTAAATATCTCAAATCAGCAAGTTATATATGGTTTTAATATTTCTATTTATAAACAAGTAAGAGTGCTCTAGTCGAGACTGCTCGACTAAGAGATACCCTGAACCCTGCGAAGATGCGATATTCAAACAACACACACACACACACATGTACACGCACACACACGCACGCACAAGCACTTGCTCTGCTACTGCGCAGTTTATGCAGCGACTGCGTGTGGGCTGCGCTTGGGCTATATTATGGAAACTTATTTGTTTAATTAGTTTTCTTCTTGATGGACTTTCGTAATCAAACTTCTACAGCGTCATTATGACATTCATATGTATGTATTTGCCAAAGCACAAGTCTCTAGTATTTGAAATACGTTTTTTTCCAAATTTGGGGGGAAGGCCGCGTGGTATCAAAAATCCAAAAATTACAAAATGTTTGTATTTATTACACGGATATACTTAGTAAATCTGAAATTTATAGCTATAAAGGTATTCAAGTTACGTCTCAAAAACGAAGCAAAATTATCGATTTTCATCGATAATAAGGAAATGGGATGAGTTATCGAAAAAAATGATAAAGTATACATTTAAAATTTCAGATCTCTAGCTGTTGTGGTTTACGAGATCGCTGCGTTCACGTGGACGGACGGACGGACGGACGGACGGACGGACAGACGGACATGGCTATATCGACTCAGTTTGTCGAGCTGATCAAGAATATATATACTTTATGGGGTCTGCCATGTCTCCTTCTGCCTGTTACATACATTTTCACAAAAACATTATACCCTGATTTCCCTGATTTTCAATGGGTTCAGGGTATAAAAACATGCATAAAACAAAGTTCATTTTCTGTACTTAGAATATACTTTATTAGATCAATAAATATTTAATTGTTTGTAATTTATCATTCATTAAGTCCCACTAAATTTTCCAGCTTCAACCAGTTATCCAGGTCGGCATTGGAAAGGCCTTTCTTGTAGGCCTCCAACTTGACAGTGGTACCATTTGCGTACGCTAGCTTAGCAATTTCGATGGCCTTCTCGTAGCCGACGTATGGCTGAAGTGGAATTGCCATTACCAGAGACTCACTCAAAGACTTCTTGATGTTTTCTTCGTTCGCCTGGACACCCTTGAGGCAACTGTTGGTAAATTCAGTCAGGCCGTTGCTCAATAGAGCGATGGAACGTAAGACATTTGAGGCGATCAAGGGCATAAAGGCGTTCAGCTCGAAGTGCCCATTGGAGCTACCAATGGAGACAGCCACCTGGTTGCCCATTACCTGGGCACAAATCATAGTCAACACCTCGCATTGCGTGGTACTTACATTGCCCGGCATTAGCGAGCTACCTGGCGCGTCCTCCGGCAACGAGAGCTCACCGAAGCCACAACGTGGACCGGAAGCCATGAGTCGTATATCATTGACAATCTTCGAGAGACTGACAACAATGCTGTTCAGTTCGCCATGCAATTCGACGAGGGAGTCCTGTGTGCTGACGGCTTCAAACAAGTTGGGAGCGGGAACGAAAGGCGACCCCGAGATATCCGCAATATTACTGACGCATTGGGCTCCAAAATCCTCGTGGCATGATTTATTTATACAGCCAGAGCCAGTGAGAGAAATTTCATATAATCGCTGCATGCACGAGTTGAGTCGAGTGCTGTTGTTGATCATCATTTGCTTGTAGCCGCCGAACACGTGGCCCAGGGTCAAGGGCTCTGAGTCCATGAGATGAGTGCGACCGATCTTGATGATATTTTTGAACCGCTGTTCCTTATTTTCTAGCTCCTCAATAAGCTCTTTAAGTGCAGGAAAGAGCTTTTTGTTCAGCTCCATGACTACTGCAATATTGATAGCCGACGAGAAGCTGTCACTGCAGCTCTGAGACATATCGACGTGCTGCACGGGATCCACAGGATTCTTGCTGCCCACCTGACCGCCCAGTATTTTAATGGCGTGATTGCAAATCACTTCGTTGACATTCGTATTGGTCGACTTGCCCGAGCCCGCCTGCCATATGACCAATGGGAAATGATTCTCATCATACAGCTTGCCGGATATAACATCATCGGCCGCTTTCAAAATAGCATCGGAGATAGCTGGATCCAGTCCATTCTGCCTGTTAGCTTGGGCGGCGGCCTTCTTGATGATGCCCAAGGCTATGATAATGGACCGCTGTTGGGAACAGCTGCCAGTGGCTTATACTGGATTGTTCAATCAGAGGCGCCTACTTACCGGCATGCGCTCCTCCATGCCACCTATAGGAAAATTGATGATCGAACGCATTGTCTTCGGCCCAAACATGCGATCCAGAGGCACATTTACTGCACCCATCTCATCGTACTCGATCCTGGTATCCGACTCGGTCAGACGTGCCAGCTTGTACAACAGACTAAACATTTCCTTCTGGTCGAACGACATCTTAGAATGAATATGAGAACCCAACTCTGTATGTTAGTATTGTGGAAAGTGCAAAGCAATTGTGTATAATGACTACTTGGATCTCAGGATAGAATATACTTATAAATATAAAGTAGAAAAAGCTCAGCAGTATCATCTATATGTAATTATTCAGCCATAAAAAACCTGTAGTATATCCCTTACATAGATTTTAAACAAGTTTAAACTAAACAAATTAATTCTATTAAACTGTCAGCTCTTTTATTAAACTATTTATTATTACAACAGCATTTCCAGGACTGCTCGACAATAAACTTGTATATGACTTCATGCAAGTATTTATCGTTGGGGTTGAGAAAGACCGAGGGAAACTCGGGATTTTGCAGGTTGTTGACAGCATTCGGAAACTTTTCGGTTTCCACACAAAACGAGCCGTGCTTGCGATAATGCGAACATTGCTTGCCAATCATGGGAGTATCGCCATTTTCCTCGTCTGGCAAGTTGTTTGCCGTGTAGAACTGCAGACCTGGCTGATTGGAATAAATTTCCATGGCACGGCCGCTGGGTGGATGGGCCAGCTTGCCAATCAGATTGATGCCCTCCTTGCCCTCGTTAACCACAAAGCAGTTATCGTATCCCTTGATTACACGATTGTCGAACTGCTTGAGTCGATCTCCCAGTAGCACGGGTATGCGCATATCAAAGACCGTGTCGTTCACATCTAAGAATTCACCGGTTGGAATTTGGTCGTCATCCGTATCGATAATCCTTGTGGACTTAATCTCTATTGTATGCTCGGCCAGTCCCTTGAAGCCTGCACTGTGACCTGCTAAATTGAAGTACGCATGATTGGACAAGTTGATGGGAGTCGTTTTGTCCGTAAACGCCTCGTAGCGTATACCCAAACGGTTCTGGTTGTCCAGCCAATAGGTTACTGTGACAGTTAGCTTGCCCGGATAGCCCTCGTGGCCATCGGGTGATATGTGCCTAAAGGTAATACCCAAATCTGATTTGCGTAACACCTCCCAGATGACGCTATCGAACCCAACAAAGCCGCCGTGCAGCTGATACGTGTCCTTGAAGTTCTTGGTCAGCTCGAACTTGGTCTCACCCACAGTGTAGGAGCCATTGGCCACACGATTTGCCACACGGCCCAAAGTGCCGCCAATGTAAGCGCTTTTGGCATTAACATAGCTGGCAATGTCATCAAAGCCCAGGCACACATCCTCGATCTTCTGATAGGCATCCGGCATACACACGCTCTGGATGATGGCGCCCAGTTGTATGACCGAAACGGACATCTGATTCTGATTGGTCATTGTGAAGCGGCGCACCATTTCGGGTACTTTGGTAAAGGGATTCTTTGCCAGGCCAAAGATTTCCTCCGTAATTGTAACTGACATTTTCCTAGCGCTGTTGTTGGCTCCCGGTTTAGCTGACAAATTTAATAGGTTCTTATTCGAAAAATAATTTAACACTAACTGCCTGGCAGCCTGACACACACCTTTTATTTTTGTACTTGAATTCCGTTAAGGTCGCGCGTTGTTGCAGCAAAGTCAAAAAGGGCAAAAGATGCAGCTCGCCGGCGCTTTATAAACTGATGCATTTTGCAATGCAATTGCTTTTTTTTATTGTTGAAGAGCGACGTTGCTGATAAGTTCATAGATCTGTATGCATGTATGCACATATATGAGAGTTGTGTAACTCAGGTAGTAGTTGATTAGCACACTCTCTCTCTCTCTGTCTCTTTGGGAAGAGGCTATAAAGCTAATGTGATATAATTTGAGACATAACACAATGCATACATATGTATAAGTACATTCTGTGTACGTATCTGTTATATATTTGTAAATTGCTAGTCCGTTTTCTGATTACACATTTCGTTTGAAATACCCATCGTTATGACAGTTATAAAATCGATAGTTTATATCGATACACATTAGCCAGCAGTAAACAGAAGTATATTTACACAAATCGAGCAGCAAGTTAAATGCCAGCTACCTGCTTAGCCTATTATCTATAAAAAGTCTATTCACAGGCTCATTTAACGACAAGCCCACCTGTCTGGCTGAGGTTATTTACATTCTTATATGCGAGCGCATTTTAGTACTTATTAATATTAAACAAACGAACGCCATGGAACTGCGGCAACTTTGGCAGCGTGACCAAAACCAAGGATATAAAATTTGCAATGAAATGTTCGGTGCTGTTGCGCGTGTACAGACAAGTCAGAAGGAATCTGCAATAAATGTAATTCAATGAGAAATTCACATGATCATATGTATTATGTCCGACGTACAGAACAATTGGCACAGCAGTTAGAAATTTGCGCGTTGGAGTTAATTGAACGCCGTCATCTATTTGCTCCCAATGTGTCCATTGCCGACTAGCGTCATTCTCGATGCTGAGCCAAGGAGCTCCTTTGATTATGTGCAGGAAATACAAGTGTGCCTGGCAAAAGTCCGTTAGTATTAATCATAGTAAATTCTGTGTCATTTGTATGGAACATCAATACTTACTGCGTTATGCAGCAAATTGGTTGCTGTCCAGGCGGCAGAAATTGTAACAAAGGGCACTGATAAGAGCAGTAAGTGCACAAAGAGCAATCCAAGGAAGTAAGCAAGCCAAAAGCCACGGGCACTTAGCCAAGAGCTGTTTGGATTTGTTTCGCCATGTCCACCGGCAATAGATGTCATTTTCGTACGGAGTTGCACTTTAGTCGCTACGAATTTCGGTAATTGTTTTATACAATAGGGATGCGCGAAATACACAATACAAGAAAAACACCTGACTATCGATTGTTGTATGCCAACATTGTTCTTATCGATATTAAACAATATTTACGAATCTGAACTGGTTCAGTTCACTAACACTAATTGCACTTTGCAAATTGCAATGAGTGGCATATTTTTTCAAGCCGAGAAAAAACGAATCTGAGACTTTCATACATGCGAATAAAAGAAATATTTTAAAGAATTTAATTTTATAATGTCTTTCTGAAACTATAAAAGCTTTGAGCATGAGCGGAAATCATTCAAAAAACAGTAGCGGAGGTAAGTACTTCAATTGCAAATCAATGCGAAGCTTTTTCGTCTAATTTACACTGGTTCATGACAGCCGGCTACAGCGGCCAAGCACCCATCACAATTCCCATACCCAGCATTGAGGAAAAAAACAAGCAAATGCAACAGGAGACGCTGATGGAGAAGCTACGCGCGAAGTACCGCAACAAGCCAAAGAGCTACGAGGAAATCAAGAAATCAGTTCGCATGTACTTCATAGAGAAGCATTATCCGCTGGATCCACTCTGCAAGGCAGCGCTGCAATCGGCATTAGATAAACTGCAGCACTACATCAAAGTAACATCGCGACACGGTCTTGTGGAGCGTTTGGAGAGTCTGTCCCGGCAGCTGGGCCTCAAATTCATGGAAGATCAACAAATGCTATTCATTTCCACAGACATGTTCTACGTAGAGATCCTGCTTGATGCCAGTGGTAACCTCAGTGATGTCAAGGTCCACCATGAGTGTAAAATTGAGCAGCAATCAAATTCCAGTGCCAGCTCGACAGAGTTGCTTAATTGCCTGAAGGCAGGCGACTTCGCAGACTTCACAGTGCAACTGGAAGGCCTATCCTCCATTTACCAGTTGAACGCCGAACCGAAAGTCAAAAAGAAGGCCTTTGTAGCGCTGCAGGCCATGGAAACGGACATTTTCAGTCTCTATCAGCACCAGCTGCAACTGCAGCAACAGCAACAGCTCAGTAGCAGCAGTGATAGCTACTACATCATGAATAACTCATCGGTGGGCTTGGTCATGCAGCGACGAGGTGGACACCCGATGAAGCTAACCTACTTCTGTCCGCCCCTTCACCTCATCGAGAAGAAGGTGAAAGGCGATACTGTGGCCACTTCCAGTGGAACTGCCAGCAGAGAGTTAAGCATTGAGCAGGTAATAAAAAGCCCCAACGGACTCAGCGCAACGTTAAATCTTGAAGCCTCCTCTGCTAACAAGCTGCAAATCCTGCCGATTGTCAGCTTCACCAGCGAGTCTGGACTGCCTCTAGAGCAACCTGCCTATGCGCCGCTCACGCAGAACAATTCAATGCTGATGCCGGCTACCTATGTTCTGCGTCTCAGTAAACCCATGCCCGTCTGCATTGAGTCTCTGCGAGCTTTGAGTCTACCAGGCCTGGCAAGCATAGTCAACGAGGAAACCACGACCGTAATGAATCTAATTGTGCAAACTGCCTCCAGGCAGTTGATAAAGAGCACCCAGAAGGGCTTGTATGTGAATCTTCCGAAGGAGACGCACTGCTACTTCTTCACAGACAACCGCAGGTTGAAGGGCACTATGATATCGTCGCTGCCATTCACGGAGCCTGCACAGGTGCCTAAAATTATTGCGTTCCTCAAGAAGCAAGCGCTCTTCTACACGCTCCTCTCCAGCTGCGTCAGGGAACAACAGAAGCAATACAATGGTGTGTAAAACTTATGAGCAAACGAATAGTTGCTAATCTAATAATAATATTATTATTATTGTAATGTATTCCTTACAGACATGGACAGCACTGTTATTTTGGAGGTGACTGCTGTTTCGCTCAGTCAGATAACAGTGGAATTACAGCATCCGTACGAGGAGTCGCTGGCCACAGTCGACTTTCTGCTGGAGGACGGCCAAGTAAGCTGCACTATTTACTGCCTCAGCAACGAATACGAAGCGCTCTCCCAGAAGCTGACGAGAACTGTGCGCCAGGTGCTCTCCATTCCAATGGTTATATATAAGTTGCTCAAGTGCTGGGATGAGGAGCATCAGCAAAAGCTGCATGGCAGTTTGGCCCCAGGAGCAGGCACAGGCAGTGGAGCAGCGGGTGGATTTAGCAGCACAGGAGAAGGCGGAGTTGGAGGTGCAGGTGCAGGTGCCGGTGGAGGTGGAGGTGGAAGCGGTGGGATGCATGGAACAAGCAACTTTGGACAGTTTGCAATTGAAGCAGCAGGAGAGGGCGGTAGTGGAACTAGCGGCGGATTTAGTAGTCTTGCCAATCTCAAAATTGACTCCAAGGTGCGTTCTCTGGCAGATGCATTCGCTGCATCTACTTCGGCTGCTGCGGCCATTGCGGGCCTTATGAATTTGAAGCGTGAAACCGATCCACAATCAACTGGAGGAAACAGTCCTATTCTGCCCTCTTGCTCTGGCTTGGAATCCAAGGCCAGCGAGCATGAGATCGCCGACAAGTACAAAAATATTTGGAAAGACAAAACGCCGAACCTGAAGCACTGCGTCAGCATCACGCCCATTGCCGGCGATGGGAAATCGCCGCTGCAGCAACAGGTGGACGTGCAGCGTACGGGCGGCATTGAGATCATACCACTAAATGCGCCAGCCAGTGTGGGCGCCACACCGAGCACGGGGTCTCCAGCTACAACAATCACCATCACACCCATCACTGGCATCCCTGGGGGTGGCAAGGAGACGAGCAAAGAGTCGAAAAAGCCAATCCCCAGTGGGAGTGCGACTAAGCGACCCCATGAGGGCACCTCTTCTTCGAACTCGAACAGCAGCACTTGCAGCAGCACCTCCAGCGATGCACAGAAAGAAAAGAAGCGCAAGAAGAAGCGAGATGACTCGCCCATGGGGCCTCCCGAGAAGGTATATTCGCGCCAGAACTCGCCTGCGGCTGGCGGGATGGCGGATGTTTCAGCAGGAAGTGGAGTTGTGCGCAAGTTTTCGTCGCCCTCAACTTCGTCTTCATCCTCGCCCAAGGGAGGCAGTTCTGCAGCTGCAGCTGCCGCTGCTCTGGGTTTAATGGCCGGCCAACCGTCGGCGCGTCCCAGTCCCAAGCACTCTCCTGTGTACAGCAGTCCAAAGCACAATAGCAGCAGTAACACAGCCTCGAACAGTCCCAAGTCGCCGTTCGGGACTCTCTCGCCCAAGCATGGGTCTTCCGGCAAGCCAAGCATGTCCACTCTCAAGAGTGCAACAGCGGCCACCAGTCTAAGCCTCAGCCCCAAGGGTGAAAAGTCCATCACAACAGGCGCCGGAGGTGGTTCCAGCGCTACTCACAGCATTCCTTTGGCTGCTGGTGGCTCTGGCTTAGGGTCAAGTGGTAATCCTTCCATGCTGCGGCCCGTGCCACCACTGGCCAGCAGCAGCCAGTTGCCTGCAGCAATCAAAAAAGACAAGTCCATCGCCAGCAGCTCAACATCTGTTGCCCCGCCGGGGGTCGCAGCTGCAGTAGCTGCACTCAAGAGCTCCCAGCAGCAACAGCAGCAGCAGCAGCAGCAACAACAGCTGAAGTCATCTGTGGCCAGTTTATCGCATTTAGCCGCAGGTGGGAACCTGAGCAGCTATGGGGCTCCAGCCGTGGCCGCCTTGGAGCTGAATGCCCTACGCAAGGGAATGGCGGGAGCGGGAGTGGGATCGGGATTGGGCGCAGCTGCGGGAGCGGTAGGTGCGGTAAGTCCGTTTTCAATTTATGAGTAGCTCTCGTTGTGTGCCCACCTCCGCCTCCAACTCAACCTCCACTTCCACCTCCACCTCCACCTGCACCTGCACCTCTAACCCCCAGTTGATAATCTGTTTCCATTTTTGCATACAACTAAAACTCTGATCTGAATGCAAAATATAAGATGAATAATTGTAATAATTTATTTATATTATTCTTATTATTATAATTAATGCTGTCACTGCTGTAGTTTTGTTTCTGTTTCTGATTTGATTTGATTTGATCTACTGTATGTTCTGTTTGTAAATATATTTACTTTTATTACCTATTTTCTAACTGCATCCGTGTTATTTGAACTTATTAATCCCTGTGATGGGCTCTATTGCTTCAGTAGTCCCCAGAGAAATGCCTCCTTTGCAATATAATAATTATTTGATGTAGTTTCTTTGCACTTTGCACTTTGCACGTTTCCTTTCCATTTTGACTACAATTTACTATTTCCATTTGTTGTTTTTGATGATCTATTTGGAATGCTTGACGTATGTAAAGTGGTTTAAGAGAAGTCTTGCCTTGGACTATCTATTCCTTATATAAGGGCTTTTGGGACCTCTGTCAAACTTTATACTAACGAGTTACTTTCCCTCTCGCTCTTCCTGTACACTCGCTGCGGTCTTGGCATGATGCGGGACATTAACCCTCAATCGACACTGTGCTACTTTTGATTGCTTTAATTTGCGTTCTCGGTTCGTTTTTCATTTGTTTGTCTTCACACACACACACACACGCACACAACCACGCGCTTCCTTTGTCAGGTTAGTTCGATGACGTCGACGGCAGCTTCGACGGCAACCATCCAAACCACAACAGCAGCGGATTCATCGGGCACCGCAACAGCAGTGGTGGCAGCGGGAGCAGCAGTGGGAGCAGTGCATGCAACAACAGCAGCAATAGCAACAACAACACAGCAGCAGCAGCAGCAGCCACAGCGAGCAGTGCCACATAGTACCGACAACTCCAGTTGTACTAGCAGCAGCTCCACTACGGGAGCAGTCTCTGGCCTCTCCACGGGGTACATGGTGAAGCCGAGCAGCCAGGAGGGCCTCAAACTGACCATCAATAAAACAAGTAGCGGAAAGAGAGAAAGCAAGGGCGGAGCAACTGGGTCATCCTCATCCTCGTCCTCGTCCTCGACTAGCACCAAGAAGCAACACACGGGCTTAAAGCCAGGCGTCAACAGCGGACCAGCCTCGAAGAAGGCACTTTCATCAGCCTCAAGTACAGGGGGGGCAGGCAGCTCCAGTTCAAGCAAACACCTCTTCCAAAAGGCCAACTCTTCTGGAAATCTGAGCAGCAAACTGTGCGGCTCCTCATCTTTAGGCAGTGGTTTGCCACTAACAAAGAGCAACAGCACCAACTCTTTTCAGGAACACAGTGTGCCTAAACGCCGGCCCAGTATGTGCAGTCCGGGAAGTAGTGGAGGCGGTGGAGGTGGATCGCAACGCAAGTCATCATTAACGAGCCATGGATCAGGATTGGGGCCGGGAGGGGGAGCAGGTAGAATGCCACCAGCAGCGTTGAGCGGGTCGATGTCGCAGCCACCGCCGCGCTTCGATCACCACACAGACATGATGACCATTCTACAATACGCCTCGCCCACCATGGCAGCCAGCATGGAGGGCTTTATCAAGGGACTGCACAACAAGTTTCAGATACCCAAATTGTCTCAGCGGCCAAGTGGCAACAATGGCGGAGCTGGGCAGACTACCAACACCACCGATCCGGCGTTAGCAGCAGGCACAGCAGCTTCATCCTCTACATCTGCCTCTTCGCTGGAACAGCAGCATCAGCAGCAGCAGCAACAACAGCAACAGCAGCTTAACGCGGATTTAAATACACTGGCGTCCAGCCTAACCTCTACGCCCAATAGCAGCAGTGGAGTGCAGAAGCCAACGACAGCTTCCTCTGCAGCAAGCGATATGCTGCTCAACCTGACAAGCAGTGGCACAATAGGATCAGGTGATGGCATCGACGAGGAGCTGCTCGCCAGCTTGGCCGGCGAATGACAGCTACAGCTCGATCTGATTCAACCACTCTCTGCAATCCCAACTTAGTTCAATTAATGTGTTAAAGGCCTTTGGCTGTACTCCGACAATGAGCTGTTGATTTTTAAATGTCAAGTAGAATAAGAATTGAATATTTATCAAATTTATACGCATGAAATTGTTTGTCTCGACTCACCGGAAGAGACTAGAATACATCTATAACATATAACCCATTTTCTATGAGCCTTTCACTTAAACTACTAAGGCACGTAAAAAATATTTATTTTTGAAACCGATCAATAGATCGCGCCATAAGAAATGCATTTTATTACTAAGAATTAAAATACCAAATTCGATTGTTGCACAAAAGGCTGAATAATCGTATATCGATATGTGACGTTCACAGCTCTGATAACACTGACATGAAAATGCGCAACATGTGGTATTTTTTTCTCAGTTGGAAATCTTCATTAGCGGGTGGTGGTGTCGTGGTTGATCCGCGGAATTATTAAAAAAATAAAAATGTCTTCTAGTTACGAAGGATATAAGTCTCCTCTGAGCACACGATATGCCAGTAAAGAGATGCAGTTTCTGTTCAGTGACCAGAACAAGTTCTCGACCTGGCGGCAGCTGTGGGTATGGCTGGCCAAGGCGGAACATTCACTTGGCTTGGACATAACCGAGGAACAGATAGCTCAAATGGAGCAGCACCTAAAGGACATCGATTTCGAGGCAGCAGCCGCCGAGGAGCGTCTCACCAGGCACGATGTTATGGCGCACGTACATGTTTTTGCCAAGCAGTGCCCGGTGGCCGCACCGGTCATTCACCTGGGCGCCACCTCTTGTTATGTGGGTGACAACACGGATCTCATTGTGCTGCGCGATGCACTGCAGCTGCTATTGCCGCGCGTGGCTACCGTTGTGGGACGCCTGCAGCAATTCGCCGAGACCTACAAGGCTCTGCCCACACTTGGCTTCACGCATCTGCAGCCGGCACAGCTGACGACAGTTGGCAAGCGTGCCTGCCTGTGGATCCAGGACCTGCTAATGGACGAGCGTGCTCTGTGTCGTTGCCTCGAAGATCTGCGCTTCCGCGGTGTAAAGGGCACCACGGGCACGCAGGCATCGTTCCTGGAGCTCTTCAACGGGGACAGCCAGAAGGTGAAGCAACTGGACAAGCTGGTCACACAGCTGGCGGGCTTCACTAAGCCCTACGCCGTTACTGGCCAAACATATTCGCGCAAAGTGGACGTCGAAGTGATGGCTGCCCTGGCCAGCCTGGGCACCACTATTCACAAAATGTGCTCTGACCTGCGCATCCTTGCCTCACGCAAGGAGCTGGAGGAGCCATTCGAGAGCACCCAGATTGGCTCATCGGCCATGCCTTATAAACGCAACCCCATGCGCTCGGAACGCTGCTGCGCCCTGGCTCGCCACCTAATCACATTGTTCAGCAATGCAGCGAATACGCACGCCACGCAGTGGTTGGAGCGAACTCTGGATGACTCGGCCAACAGAAGGCTGACGTTGTCGGAGGGTTTCTTGGCTGCTGATGCAGCTCTGCTCACGCTACTGAATATCTCCCAGGGCCTGGTGGTCTATCCGAAGGTCATCGAGAGGCACATTGCCCAGGAGTTGCCGTTCATGTCCACGGAGAACATCATCATGGCAATGGTAAAGGCCGGCGGAGATCGCCAAGTGTGCCACGAGAAGATTCGAGTTCTCTCCCAAGAGGCCGGTGCTCAGGTCAAGCAGCATGGCAAAGACAATGATCTGATAAGCCGCGTGCGGAGCGACTCCTATTTCGCACCCATTCTGGATCAGCTAGAGCACATACTGGACGCGCGCACCTTTACGGGTCGTGCCAGCGAGCAAGTGGGCGAGTTCATAGCCGAGGAGGTGCAGCCCGTGCTGGCCCGCTACAGCGATGCCCTGAAGAGCGTCCAGGATGTCCAACTAAACATCTAATATCAATATCAGCAATTGTTGCACCATTTATTAATCCCCTAAGCTCAAAGCATTCAAATACATTTACAGATTTTACTATGACGTCTCTGTTTTATCAGTGCCCCACCCTGCATCTCTCTCGGATTGGGGTTATCGCTGCAGTTTTTGACCCGTGGACCCCAATGCAATTCCTATTTGTTTCGCATCTCTCTGACGCTCCCATTCAGTTAAGAGCTCATCACCACAAGCCTCCAGCGTCGATCAGATAACCCCTGCATTTGTTTACACCTTTGCTCAATCGCAGTCTAGAGCATTTAAAACATTTATTTTGCTGACTATAAACACTTCAAAGCATCATACTTCTCATGACTATATCAATGGACAAGGTATATAAGATTATCTTATAGCAGCATTTCTTTGAGTTAAGGCAGCCACTTGATAAGCCAATGCAAACAAACACTTAAAACTATTGAAGAACAGCTCATTGTCGAAGTCGGAGTACAGCCAAAGGCCTTTAACACATTAATTGAACTAAGTTGGAATTGCAGAGAGTGGTTGAATCAGCTCGAGCTGTAGCTGTCATTCGCCGGCCAAGCTGGCGAGCAGCTCCTCGTCGATGCCATCACCTGATCCCATTGTGCCACTGCTTGTCAGGTTGAGCAGCATATCGCTTGCTGCAGAGGAAGCTGTCGTTGGCTTCTGCACTCCACTGCTGCTATTGGACGTAGAGGTTAGGCTGGATGCTAGTGTATTTAAATCCGCGTTAAGCTGCTGTTGCTGCTGCTGCTGATGCTGCTGTTCCAGCGAAGAGGCAGATGTGGAGGATGAAGCTGCTGTGCCTGCTGTTAACGCCGGATCGGTGGTGCTGGTAGTCTGCCCAGCTCCGCCATTGTTGCCACTTGGCCGCTGAGACAATTTGGGTATCTGAAACTTGTTGTGCAGTCCCTTGATGAAGCCTTCCATGCTGGCTGCCATGGTGGGCGAGGCGTATTGTAGAATGGTCATCATGTCTGTGTGGTGATCAAAGCGCGGCGGTGGCTGCGACATCGACCCGCTCAACGCTGCTGGTGACATTCTACCTGCTCCCCCTCCCGGCCCCAATCCTGATCCATGGCTCGTTAATGATGACTTGCGTTGCGATCCACCTCCACCGCCTCCACTACTTCCCGGACTGCACATACTGGGCCGGCGTTTAGGCACACTGTGTTCCTGAAAAGAGTTGGTGCTGTTGCTCTTTGTTAGTGGCAAACCACTGCCTAAAGATGAGGAGCCGCACAGTTTGCTGCTCAGATTTCCAGAAGAGTTGGCCTTTTGGAAGAGGTGTTTGCTTGAACTGGAGCTGCCTGCCCCCCCTGTACTTGAGGCTGATGAAAGTGCCTTCTTCGAGGCTGGTCCGCTGTTGACGCCTGGCTTTAAGCCCGTGTGTTGCTTCTTGGTGCTAGTCGAGGACGAGGACGAGGATGAGGATGACCCAGTTGCTCCGCCCTTGCTTTCTCTCTTTCCGCTACTTGTTTTATTGATGGTCAGTTTGAGGCCCTCCTGGCTGCTCGGCTTCACCATGTACCCCGTGGAGAGGCCAGAGACTGCTCCCGTAGTGGAGCTGCTGCTAGTACAACTGGAGTTGTCGGTACTATGTGGCACTGCTCGCTGTGGCTGCTGCTGCTGCTGCTGTGTTGTTGTTGCTATTGCTGCTGTTGTTGCATGCACTGCTCCCACTGCTGCTCCCGCTGCCACCACTGCTGTTGCGGTGCCCGATGAATCCGCTGCTGTTGTGGTTTGGATGGTTGCCGTCGAAGCTGCCGTCGACGTCATCGAACTAACCTGACAAAGGAAGCGCGTGGTTGTGTGCGTGTGTGTGTGTGTGTGAAGACAAACAAATGAAAAACGAACCGAGAACGCAAATTAAAGCAATCAAAAGTAGCACAGTGTCGATTGAGGGTTAATGTCCCGCATCATGCCAAGACCGCAGCGAGTGTACAGGAAGAGCGAGAGGGAAAGTAACTCGTTAGTATAAAGTTTGACAGAGGTCCCAAAAGCCCTTATATAAGGAATAGATAGTCCAAGGCAAGACTTCTCTTAAACCACTTTACATACGTCAAGCATTCCAAATAGATCATCAAAAACAACAAATGGAAATAGTAAATTGTAGTCAAAATGGAAAGGAAACGTGCAAAGTGCAAAGTGCAAAGAAACTACATCAAATAATTATTATATTGCAAAGGAGGCATTTCTCTGGGGACTACTGAAGCAATAGAGCCCATCACAGGGATTAATAAGTTCAAATAACACGGATGCAGTTAGAAAATAGGTAATAAAAGTAAATATATTTACAAACAGAACATACAGTAGATCAAATCAAATCAAATCAGAAACAGAAACAAAACTACAGCAGTGACAGCATTAATTATAATAATAAGAATAATATAAATAAATTATTACAATTATTCATCTTATATTTTGCATTCAGATCAGAGTTTTAGTTGTATGCAAAAATGGAAACAGATTATCAACTGGGGGTTAGAGGTGCAGGTGCAGGTGGAGGTGGAGGTGGAAGTGGAGGTTGAGTTGGAGGCGGAGGTGGGCACACAACGAGAGCTACTCATAAATTGAAAACGGACTTACCGCACCTACCGCTCCCGCAGCTGCGCCCAATCCCGATCCCACTCCCGCTCCCGCCATTCCCTTGCGTAGGGCATTCAGCTCCAAGGCGGCCACGGCTGGAGCCCCATAGCTGCTCAGGTTCCCACCTGCGGCTAAATGCGATAAACTGGCCACAGATGACTTCAGCTGTTGTTGCTGCTGCTGCTGCTGCTGTTGCTGCTGGGAGCTCTTGAGTGCAGCTACTGCAGCTGCGACCCCCGGCGGGGCAACAGATGTTGAGCTGCTGGCGATGGACTTGTCTTTTTTGATTGCTGCAGGCAACTGGCTGCTGCTGGCCAGTGGTGGCACGGGCCGCAGCATGGAAGGATTACCACTTGACCCTAAGCCAGAGCCACCAGCAGCCAAAGGAATGCTGTGAGTAGCGCTGGAACCACCTCCGGCGACTGTTGTGATGGACTTTTCACCCTTGGGGCTGAGGCTTAGACTGGTGGCCGCTGTTGCACTCTTGAGAGTGGACATGCTTGGCTTGCCGGAAGACCCATGCTTGGGCGAGAGAGTCCCGAACGGCGACTTGGGACTGTTCGAGGCTGTGTTACTGCTGCTATTGTGCTTTGGACTGCTGTACACAGGAGAGTGCTTGGGACTGGGACGCGCCGACGGTTGGCCGGCCATTAGACCCAGAGCAGCGGCAGCTGCAGCTGCAGAACTGCCTCCCTTGGGCGAGGATGAAGACGAAGTTGAGGGCGACGAAAACTTGCGCACAACTCCACTTCCTGCTGAAACATCCGCCATCCCGCCAGCCGCAGGCGAGTTCTGGCGCGAATATACCTTCTCGGGAGGCCCCATGGGCGAGTCATCTCGCTTCTTCTTGCGCTTCTTTTCTTTCTGTGCATCGCTGGAGGTGCTGCTGCAAGTGCTGCTGTTCGAGTTCGAAGAAGAGGTGCCCTCATGGGGTCGCTTAGTCGCACTCCCACTGGGGATTGGCTTTTTCGACTCTTTGCTCGTCTCCTTGCCACCCCCAGGGATGCCAGTGATGGGTGTGATGGTGATTGTTGTAGCTGGAGACCCCGTGCTCGGTGTGGCGCCCACACTGGCTGGCGCATTTAGTGGTATGATCTCAATGCCGCCCGTACGCTGCACGTCCACCTGTTGCTGCAGCGGCGATTTCCCATCGCCGGCAATGGGCGTGATGCTGACGCAGTGCTTCAGGTTCGGCGTTTTGTCTTTCCAAATATTTTTGTACTTGTCGGCGATCTCATGCTCGCTGGCCTTGGATTCCAAGCCAGAGCAAGAGGGCAGAATAGGACTGTTTCCTCCAGTTGATTGTGGATCGGTTTCACGCTTCAAATTCATAAGGCCCGCAATGGCCGCAGCAGCCGAAGTAGATGCAGCGAATGCATCTGCCAGAGAACGCACCTTGGAGTCAATTTTGAGATTGGCAAGACTACTAAATCCGCCGCTAGTTCCACTACCGCCCTCTCCTGCTGCTTCAATTGCAAACTGTCCAAAGTTGCTTGTTCCATGCATCCCACCGCTTCCACCTCCACCTCCACCGGCACCTGCACCTGCACCTCCAACTCCGCCTCCTCCTGTGCTGCTAAATCCACCCGCTGCTCCACTGCCTGTGCCTGCTCCTGGGGCCAAACTGCCATGCAGCTTTTGCTGATGCTCCTCATCCCAGCACTTGAGCAACTTATATATAACCATTGGAATGGAGAGCACCTGGCGCACAGTTCTCGTTAGCTTCTGGGAGAGCGCTTCGTATTCGTTGCTTAGGCAGTAAATAGTGCAGCTTACTTGGCCGTCCTCCAGCAGAAAGTCGACTGTGGCCAGCGACTCCTCGTACGGATGCTGCAATTCCACTGTTATCTGACTGAGCGAAACAGCAGTCACCTCCAAAATAACAGTGCTGTCCATGTCTGTAAGGAATACATTACAATAATAATAATATTATTATTAGATTAGCAACTATTCGTTTGCTCATAAGTTTTACACACCATTGTATTGCTTCTGTTGTTCCCTGACGCAGCTGGAGAGAAGCGTGTAGAAGAGCGCTTGCTTCTTGAGGAACGCAATAATTTTAGGCACCTGTGCAGGCTCCGTGAATGGCAGCGACGATATCATAGTGCCCTTCAACCTGCGGTTGTCTGTGAAGAAGTAGCAGTGCGTCTCCTTCGGAAGATTCACATACAAGCCCTTCTGGGTGCTCTTTATCATCTGCCTGGAGGCAGTTTGCACAATTAGATTCATTACGGTCGTGGTTTCCTCGTTGGCTGTGCTTGCCAGGCCTGGTAGGCCCAAAGCTCGCAGAGACTCAATGCAGACGGGCATGGGTTTACTGAGACGCAGAACATAGGTAGCCGGCATCAGCATTGAATTGTTCTGCGTGAGCGGCGCATAGGCAGGTTGCTCTAGAGGCAGTCCAGACTCGCTGGTGAAGCTGACAATCGGCAGGATTTGCAGCTTGTTAGCAGAGGAGGCTTCAAGATTTAACGTTGCGCTGAGTCCATTGGGGCTTTTTATTACCTGCTCAATGCTTAACTCTCTGCTGGCAGTTCCACTGGAAGTGGCCACAGTATCGCCTTTCACCTTCTTCTCGATAAGGTGAAGGGGCGGACAGAAGTAGGTCAGCTTCATCGGGTGACCACCTCGTCGCTGCATAACCAAGCCCACCGATGAGTTATTCATGATGTAGTAGCTATCACTGCTGCTACTGAGCTGTTGCTGTTGCTGCAGCTGCAGCTGGTGCTGGTAGAGACTGAAAATGTCCGTTTCCATGGCCTGCAGCGCTACAAAGGCCTTCTTCTTGACTTTCGGTTCGGCGTTCAACTGGTAAATGGAGGATAGGCCTTCCAGTTGCACTGTGAAGTCTGCGAAGTCGCCTGCCTTCAGGCAATTAAGCAACTCTGTCGAGCTGGCACTGGAATTCGATTGCTGCTCAATTTTGCACTCATGGTGGACCTTGACATCACTGAGGTTGCCACTGGCATCAAGCAGGATCTCTACGTAGAACATGTCTGTGGAAATGAATAGCATTTGTTGATCTTCCATGAATTTGAGGCCCAGCTGCCGGGACAGACTCTCCAAACGCTCCACAAGACCGTGTCGCGATGTTACTTTGATGTAGTGCTGCAGTTTATCTAATGCCGATTGCAGCGCTGCCTTGCAGAGCGGATCCAGCGGATAATGCTTCTCTATGAAGTACATGCGAACTGATTTCTTGATTTCCTCGTAGCTCTTTGGCTTGTTGCGGTACTTCGCGCGTAGCTTCTCCATCAGCGTCTCCTGTTGCATTTGCTTGTTTTTTTCCTCAATGCTGGGTATGGGAATTGTGATGGGTGCTTGGCCGCTGTAGCCGGCTGTCATGAACCAGTGCAAATTAGACGAAAAAGCTTCGCATTGATTTGCAATTGAAGTACTTACCTCCGCTACTGTTTTTTGAATGATTTCCGCTCATTTTTTTATACTTTTAAAGCAACAGTTACAATTTGTAGATCTTTCACATCCAGTTTATTTGCTGCGTCCATTTTTATTCTGCAGAAAATACCAATGATGTGCAAAATATTTGCCCTTCGTTACGATAGTTCGATATATTGAACCAGTTCGCCTCTTAAAACTTATCGATATTTCTCTTTTGATTTATAACGTTTATTTGTTTTTTTTTTGTTTAGTTTAGCTGTACCGTTAAAGACATATTAGTATATTATATATATCCTGAAGTTTCTTTTGTTTAATATCTTTTGAATTTTTGCTGAACAAATATTTGGTTGATTATTTTTAAGTTTCTTTAAGTTATATATAAAGAGGAAAAAATAAACCAGAATTTTTTATAAAGATATTTAAAAGTTAAGCTCAAAAACACACGCAATTTATTTTGTTAAAATACTTTTGCCGTATGTATGTGGACACCGTCAAGTTTAAAATGATTGTTAATAAAATGTTATGTTTTTTAAACAATATATTATCTGCATTCGATTTTTAGAACATCTAAAACCAATGTATAAATGTGAAAAGCAAAGTAAAAAATGCTATTAAATGATACTGTCATATTTAATATACTTAATATTCAATCTACTTTTGGATTACAGGGTATGAACCAGGCATCAAGAGCCATGCAGCAGTAAGCCAGTCGGATGGAATCACAGATTCCCCATCTATGACTACCACATGTGGGACACACGAAGCAGGTACGTTAACTTCATTAGGCTCCAACAAGAGTAACCTGTGAGCAGGTTGCCTGTCAGTCTTCTGTTTCCGCTCGGTTACCGGAAGCTGCGTCAAATATCCTAACTGCCAAAACAAGTAGCTTCGCTTATAATTCAATTGCCTTCTGGCTTCCAGTCCACGCTCACATGCTCACATACTTATACACATCATCATCTATGCCATACGTTCTGCAGCATTCGATTTCATTTTTTATTTACAACTTATTTATTGCATTTTCAATTTAAATTTGCAGGCTGAGCTGCTCGACAGGCCGCCTGTCGGGTTTCATACGAACATGAATGAGGCATGAAAGCCGAAAAGCCAACCACATTAACAATTTAATGAGTACTTATGGAGCTGCTTGCCACTTGGCTAGTCAATCAATGTCTGTTCAATTTCTATGTGTTCTTGTGACTTGCTATATATGCTACAATATAAAATAAATATTTTCAAATTTACCCATTGGCAATTTGTTTTGGGCATATAAAATATATTTGTTTTAAACTGAAATATCTAATATATATTTTATATGGTCAGATTTACAACATGATTTATATAGGGTATCTAGTGTGCCATGCTGCTTTACATTCACACTTCAATTAGCTCACAAAAAAGTCGATGTGGAGATAGATAACCAACAAAAATCACAAATGAAATGCTTCAACTGCTCCCCTACTGACAGCAGCATCCAATTTAACTTGATTAACGCAATCATGTGCATAATTTGGCCTGGCTGGAGCTCAGCTGTGATTTAATATGGCCATGGCCAAATGTTTTCTTAAAGTTGTAGTAACCTCATCGGTTTAGCATTAGGCTAACGTCACGCCCCTACCCTTTGTTGTCGCACACAAAGCCAACAAACAAGACCCAATTTACATAGAATAGCTAGCGATTATCGCATCAACCTCGCCTTATGGCTGCCACAAAGTGCGCTTGCAGCGTTTTTAATATGCACCAACATTTGCATCATGTGGTTGCAAATACAGCTGTAGCCAGGCTCCATATACTTCCTGCCGCCTAGAGATGGCCTAGATATACGAGGCAAATATTAATAAAGTATTCAATAAAATATATTTTTTAATAGTTATATTCACATTTTCTCTTATAAATTTATATAAATATAATTTAGGAATTTTTTTGTTATTTTTTTAAAATTATTTTTACTATTTAGTCGGTCAATAAGTGCAATTAAAGTTAAATATTAAATATTTGTAGTGAATATTTTAATTTTTTTAACTATATAACCCACGCAATATTTCTAAGAATGTTAGTTAAGGACGAAGTCCTGCCACTTTAGTTAAGACAATTCTCTAAATCGTATATGAAATTTGTGTTATTAAAAATCAATTTGTTCTACAAACAACCCCCTAATACATAAAGTATTTATTTTAAATATTTGTTCCATAAATTTCTAAGTTTAGTTTTAGTTAAGAGTCAAATGGTTTTTCTACTTGCCGAAGCTAAATAAATATCTTAAACATTTGCTCACAAATTTTTAGAATAATGTATACTAAATGTATCTTAAAGCTTTAACTATTTATAAACATAAATATATATGCGTGTCACTCGTGTCACGGCAGGCAACCGAGTTCGGTTTTGGTAGCCTCCCGCGCTCTTAGCAGCAATGGCTAAGTTATAAAAGCAAGCGAAAAAAAGGATGAAATTTGTATGCACTACACTTGCATAACATTGACGAAGCCGCTGCTGAAAGTTTCGTCCTCTGCTTGGCTGGCTACAATGGGCACTTCAAGCTTCAATCAGCTCTGCCTGATGATCCCTGGGCGGCCGACGACGCGACGTTAGCTTCGTTGATATTATCCCTGCGGCTGCTCGATTTACACCAGCTCATAAACGTTTTGTGATGTAATAATGTTTAATAGGATTATATTTTGGACTAGGTCGAGACCTAATGCAACCGGGAGAAAGAGAGAGGGAGAACACACATAGCAGTTCTTGTTGTTTGTATTGTTAATAAATAAAAAAAAACTTCGAATATATACGCGACACTTAAATGCTTGCCCGAACTTCGTCTATTGCTTGCGGATAATATAACTGCAAATATTTTGGCAAAAGGATCTTAAGCTTCACGCTTACAAATTCGCCTTAAGCTGCCATAAGCCCAAGCACATATCGCATCACCTTTAAGCGCCACGTAAGCGCCGAGCCGTGCGTCGCTTGCATTTCAAATGCAATTCAATTTCCTTTTTGCAGGCATCGTCCTTGGTCCTTGGAGCCACGTCGCTTGGCTACATTGGTTATTGATTGTTAGCCTTAATTCTCCAAACAGCTCTAGAAAGTCGCAGTTGTCGTCATTCACTTAATTTACAATTGTCTCAAACATATCCTGAACATGGTTTAGCGAGCTGTTGAATCGTTTTAGCGATTACCTGAAATTGTGTGTGGCTTAAATTTAATTTACTCACATTTAAATTGCAATCACGTAATGCATGTCAAGCAATTAACCTAGTATCAAGTGGAGCTCAGAGTGAATGACGTCGGGTATACAAAGCGGGCTTAAATGCAGTTTAACACCAGATTCCCCGTAAAGCTCACAGATTTCTGAGAAGCTGCATATTATGTACTTTGTAATTATATGTTAACCAGAAGCTGTCTAATGTCAGGTGTGCTGACTAGCAGATGCCCTGCACAGAAGCAATCATAAATTACTTTTGCTTTTTACCTTTAACTCACTATAATAAATACATTCTTCTTTGGCTCACATGACATGCCTTAGCTTTTCAACTGTGAATGAAATTTGAATAAGCAATCAGTCTAAAAGACAAATCGGGCTGGTTTTGACAAAGGTCTGTGAAGGTTTGCCGGAAGGAAACCTTGACTTTAGAAGCTTTACTATCAAACATCTGTGTAAAGAAAATGCAGAATATGAAGAAAGTCGGTTTAGTTTTTACAAAATGAAAATCTTAGATGAACTTCTAATTTATATGGAATTTATATGGAAATTGCAAATAGTTCAGCGTGGAGTTTAGGGTAACTTCTAGTCGGGCAGTGGCAATTGTAAAGAGATTATGACATAGTTGAAAACTAACAGCTTATTATATTTCAGTATCACAGATTCCATAAACAGGCCTGACGTTCAAATGAGGGTTTGCTTTATTCAGTTGTTGAAATTGCTTGGTCAGAGACAATTCATTAGGAGGATTATGGCAAGCCGTTGGGTATTCAGAAAGTCATGTTTTCTGCATAACACAAAAAGCAAATCAACAAATTTGTAAACCTTCTTAGAAACTAGCAAATTTCTGTAGCCTCTGCTGAATCAATTATTATCGATTAGATGAACAAATGTTCCATTATTTGTATACCATAATATTTTCAACTTTTAGCTTATGTAGATTGAAATAGATGGTTAGGTCTACGTGACTTGGCGCTTGAGCTTGATTAAGAATTTATGCCTACTCCAAATAACATGTTTAACGAGCTCCAATGGATAATACTTTTACAACCCTGACTTTCGATATCCCTAAGGTTATGGCCTACATGGTCAACTTTGTAAGGTAAGCGCCGTGAGGGTATCTATGCCAGTATCTACGTCTGTTTAACAATTGATTGTTGTGGCTGTGGCTGTTGCTGTTGCTGTTGCTGTTGTTGTTGACGCTGTCAGGTGAAAAGTAATTGAAGTTTCACAACAACTTTTGCCATCAAACAAACCGACAGCTGCTCGCTTTATCTGTCATCAGCGACACCGCCTACGGCTCTGTTTGGCTCTTTGATGTATTTGGCTCATAGTTTTCCTCCTGACTCAACCCAATTGCAATGCAGCACTCCGATTACGTTGCGTGTGTCAGATTCGAGAAAAGTTTTGAGCAACTTTCCGTCTATCTATAATACACCGAGCTGGGCGATTTGTTTACACGTTCAGTTCGCCGCAAATTATTTGCATGTGGAAAGCCCAACAGCTTTCGTTCTGGTAAATCTCGTCGATTAATCTTGTGCATATGTTGGTCCTTCGCACTGTTTGTTTTCAGTTTGAAATTTTCAATTTTGCACTTACAAGATTTTATGTTTGGCCTTAAATTGTGTCAGGTTCTTTCGTTTTTTACTTTTTGTTTTTCTGTTTTTACTTGGCTCTCAGTTTGTTTAGCCTGTTGGTTTTGGCCGAGTGCCAACTGTGGGCGTGGCACACAGCTTGAGTAGCATACACAAGGTTTAGCTAGTGTTGCGTAACACAAGGAGACTGTGTAGAAGTCACGCTTATGAAATGAACATAGCCATAATATTGATTCAAAATAATAAAATTCTTGCAATTTAATCATTTTTAGGCAGTTTGATTAATATTATAGAATTAGCATTTATATGTAAATATTAACAAGTTTATCATGACTGACTGTATGTTTACCTGATTGATAGAAATAGTGGTCTAAGTTATCTTTTTCAGTTGAGAGTCTCAATTTGAGACCTAGCTTAAGTTTGATATAGAAGGGGTCCAAGGGTTGCCTGGCATAACTCGTTGAACCTTGAACTTACAAGCGGTTGGCCGTTGGACTTAGCGTGAGTGTGTAAATGAGGCTAAGCTTTAACTGACAGGTTCTATGTAGCCGAAAGACATCAGAAAACAGAGAGATTTTGGGTATATATAAAAAGGTCTCCCTTTTGCTGAACAGTCTGAATACATTTAATTTAAAATAATATATTACATTTTTTGTTGTTATTTATCATATATTTTATTCTATTATTAAATATAAACTATATCATGCCTTATTTTCATTAGAAAAACTGGCATTAGAGCAGTAGCCCTTCAGCTCTCATGTTCAGCGCATCTCTGTGATGAGTTCTGAGCACAGTTTGGTAAAGAATTTCAATCAGCTCTCAACACGTTTTTGTTTACATTGGCCACACATTTATGAGCTGGCGTTCGTCTGCTTATCAGGTGATTAGTGCTATCAACGCTGGTGGCCATGTAACCAAGTTCAATAAAAACAGGATCAAACCGAGAAGTGTCGGTTTGTGTGCCTGTGTGAGTCAGTGTGTGTGTGTGTTATTGTTTACGCCTTTGGCCTTGTAATCAATACAAAAAAAAGAAGCAAAAATAAAGAAAAAAGCCTGACCGAGAGCAGCTGAGTAGGTGGGCTTGACGTTGCCAGGACCAGGCAAGCGTGTAAATGCAATTTCCGTTTGTTGCAGCCGGAATTTCGTGCACGCCAAGGGAACTCCCAGTGACTGCTTGACTGACAGCGGCCACCAACAACAATAACAACAGCAGCACGACTGGCGTCAGTGGCAGCATAGGGCCAGCGTGGTGGGACGCCATGCTGATGCACTTTCTGCCTGGCTCGATGCGCGAAAAACATTTTTAAAATTTTTACATACAAAAATTTATATTCAATTTTCGAGTTGCGCTGCAATTCTTTCATATATATCAGACATGCAGGCATTTATGGCCGCTGCAATAAAATCGTGTTTGGTTTGCTCTTCTGTCATTTTCTATTCCAAATATTCCATTTTCCATTTGTAAGCATTGGGGCTTATGAGGCCGTGCATAGGCATAGATATTGATACTAGATTTTATTTTTTATTTAGTTTTATTAAGTTTTTACATTCACAATCGACTTGAATATCAGATCATTTTGGATACAGAATCGATAGAAAAATGCTCTAGCTATTTACAATATTCAATGTGAAGAGTAAGAGAATAATAATATCTATAGATTAAAGTATAAATTCCAAGTTAATATCATATGGAAATATTCTGTATGTCATATAGAAATATGATATCAAATTAGAATTCCTAATTTAATTTATATATTAATATTTTAATATTCTTTATGTTTACTATTTCCATATGACATCAAGCAATAATTTATTTTATATTTTATTTTAAATTATTATTGTTCTATTCTTCCTTATGATCTCATCTCTATATAAAATATCATATTTATATGAATTCATTTATATAAAAGTTATTCTCTTTAAGTCCATGTCTTTAGGGCATATGAACGTCGGCTCCTACAAAAGCATCGTGGCTTCTTGGTTTTAATATCTTTTTGTTTTTAGCTCATATTCTGCTTATTCATTTTGGCTCTCGCTGAACTCATTTCGAATCACAGTGCAGCATTATTGAAAGCATTCGTTGTTGTCTTCTGTGAATAATGTGGGTTATTGCTTTTTGTAAATATTATTGCGGCATTCAGTGTCGACCCCATCTGCTGCTGCCATGTTTTTTGTGATTTAAGAAGAGCAAAACCCAATATACGTTTCATTTGTAGTTGTGCGTAATAAATTAATGTGCGAGCACGTTTAAAATATTAAAATACAATTCTTATTTTCTGTATTTTTTGCCTCTAACAGAGGCGAGATCAAAGAACAGCTCTGCTCTTAATATCTTTCGGTCGAATGAAACTTGTATTCAAATACTTATTTCTTTTAGTACGCAGTTTCGCACTTTAATACGACGTGTTCTTTCGCTGGGCGTGTAGCGATGCACGCTCACTTTTATTGCTTGTCGGCGAAGCCACAAACGCTGTGAAAAGTCGTAAAACACGCGTAAGAATCACCTTAAGTGCAGCCATCAGCGCAGCTCCGAGTCCACGTTGTTGCCTGGCTGGCAGAAATGCGATTTTGTTTGCTCATTGCTGCAATTTGTATGCTGAATGCCACGCGCAACAAACTGTGGCAAGCACCAGAGCACAAGCCACGAAAGGCCAACGAAAATGAAACTTTAAAATGAACTCTCGCAACTGGCAATTAAAAAACCGATTCTTATCACATAAAGCATTCATTTTTACTTTAAGCAAACATGTATTAAAAATCTCCTTCTTTACAATTGCCGTTGATGAGTTTTTTTGTTTTTTGTTTCTTCTGTAGACGTCCCTCTTCAAGTTGCCGCAACAGCCATCATCAAGCAATGTAAGCAACAATGGGCACAAGCCACTTGGTTAAAAGTAATTTGTGCGGCAATTAGTGTGCGAGCAGGAAGGAAATACTTAAAGACGACCTATGCCACACATACCCGTCCATAGCCCAGCCAAATGTGTAGCCGTGCTTAAGAGTTTCACACAGACTCTGGCAGACATTGCTCTTATGGGGTTGCTCTTTCACAGAGAAGTCCTTCAACGAGCGCAATTATGATGCTTTCTTAAAAGTCTATAATAAACACATTTGTTTTTACATCGCTGCCCAAAGAGCTTTACAATATTCTTCATGTTTGCAATAAATATAATGTTTCGCTCCTTTCGATATTCACGACACATCTCTAAACAGCATATATATATATATATATATATATTTATATATATATCTTTTATATTATCCCTTGTGGCACTTGAGACGCCTTCGTATGATAAGCAATGCTGACGACAAAAGCGACAAGTTGAAAGCAAACATCAGTGCCGCAAAACAATGCATGCAACAACAACTACAACAACAAGAGGAGAAACATTCAATGAAATGTTAAAGCAAAGCACTTACAATAAAAAAGTGTCGAGCGAGTCATAGAAGTCGTTTCATGAACATGGACACACTTAAATGCTCGTCCAGCACTTGATTCTTCTGGTTGCCTTGGCTGCAGTCAGTAGCTGCCAAATGCTTCCTGCTGCCTGATGATGGTATTTCAGCTCTGGTTGTTCCGCTTTGCTCTCTTCGTGTTGTCGGAATGCCTTTATTGTTGGCTTCCTGCAGTTGTTGTCCACTTGGCGGCGGCTTCCGTCATGGCTGTAGCCATTGCCATTGCCCTTGCCGTGGCCGCTACCGTTGCTGCCTCAATTGCAATCATATTACAAGCCACATTTAATTTAATTTGTTGCGGAAATCAAAAAGATACTCCTCCTCTACAGTCCCCACACGCACACACAGCTCTCTTGGCGCCCCGTTTGATTTGCGCAACCTTTTGCATCTCAGCAACTGCTGCAACGCATACGCACTTTGCGGTCAACTTATGGCATTCGGTCTGTGCTTTAATGTGCCGGAAAAAACATATCTGACTCTGGTAACTGCCAACACAACGGTCGTTGCTCTGGACACCAAAATCCTTGTCTTTGTTCTTTGCCAAGTTGCCCGCATTGCAGCATTCAAACGAAAATGAAAACACACTCAACTCAACTCAACTTAATTCAAATTAACTCAACTCAACTTGATTCCCCTATTTGTAGTACTTTGAGTATTTTTACTCAACGCATGCGCCAACTTTGGGCTCCAATATTTACCAAGTAACTGCCCCACTGAACCGACAAAAATTCTATGTTTTTCATAGAATAACTCAAACCTGTTGCTTAAGCCAAATTGTTCAATTGAATTTCATAAATAATGTTGCGAATCGTTGCTTGTGATGATGATATATATGAAATTGTTAAAATAATTTTAAAGAATTATATTTAATTTAATATTGTTTTATTTATTTATTTTTTATTATTTAATTCGATTATAGATTAACTATTCTTCATAATTTACTATATAGCTAAGATATACATTAATATATTTTTATAAACTGAACCCATTGAAAATGGCAAATCAGGGTATGATTTTGTTGAAATGTCAAATGTATGTAACAGGCAGAAGGAGGCGTGGCAGACGCCATAAAGTATATATATTCTTAATCAAGGTGACTGAGTCGATTTAGCCATGTCCGTCTGTCCGTCCGTCCGTCCGTCCGTATGTGTGAACGCGTCAATCTCAGAACCTATAAGAGCTAGAGACTTGAAATTTGGAGGTCCCTTACATTTTTTCTGAATTAATAAAGACATAACTGAGTATATTTAAAAACGCAGATCGGACGGGGTTCAGGGGATCTACTAGTCGGGCACCACCGACTAGTTGATTCTTTTTAATTTCCCAGTGTGGGATATCTAACTAGACTTATCTGCACTACTTGTTAATGTACCTCAATGCTTAGCTTGCATAGGGAAACATATTATAGTTAAGTTTATTTATTAATAAAAATATATATATTGAAGTATCAACCTCGAAGCTGTTTGAAATACAACACTTTATCCTTTAACCAGTTGATTGGAATACAAAGCTTTATACTGTTCGTCGCTGTTAAGAGCGATGCCTTTGTATTTCTTATATAACAACTTATCTCTATTGACATGGTTTCCCACGGCTTGTAATTTAAGTATAGGACACAAGTGTTTTTCTATATGTCCTTATACTCATCCTGTTGATGGTTGGGATGGTTGTTAGTTCCTACATGCTTTCCCGCAATCCGCTTGAAGGCATCAAGAGCTGGCCGTCAATAACATGCTTATGTTTGAACAAAGCCTTAAACAGAACATGAAACTTCTTAAGAAGGAAATAGTTGCTTTTATATGGATTATTTTAAGCTTGTTTAGATTTTAATTATATAAGATTTTCTCAATATTAAATCTTTTTATTTTACTATTATAGAAAATATAAATTTCAATTAAATTAAAGAAATATTCAGCAAGTCGTTCCATTTACTGCTATGAGTAAACTAGGACAGGCTTTATGCATTCACATGGGTAAGCTAGGGTAAGACTTGTTCAGTCAGCTGAGACAACATTTCATTCATACCTTTCAAACTCAATCCTACTTATGCACTAAAGTATTAGGTAGATACAGCTTTCAATAAATAGTAAGTCATTGTGAAATCGGCTTATAAATTCCTTTCAACAGAGCACGCTTGTCAAAGCGAGCTGATGGAGAGTGTTTGGCCAACTGTTGATCTGCAAAGTGTTTACGATTGTCTTTATACGTCTCTCGCTCGACCTGACTACTTTGTGGCCATTGACCACGTGCCAAGAGCTGGAAATGAGCCTTTTTGATCCGCTACCAATTACGTGGGCAACAGACAGCTTACAAAATGCTCGCCAAGGGCCATAAAAACGACTTTCTAGACGGAATTTTGCACTTTGTGGCGAAAAGCGAAATGAAATGCTTGAGAAAGCCTTTGATAAGTAGTGGCCAGCCCGAGGGGCAACACAGTCAACTTGTTGTCTCTCACCATTAGCGTCCAATGTCCCAGTCGTTGTCCGTGTCCGTGCCCTTGGCCTTGTATTTGCTTTGATATGCTTTCAAAAGGTGCCACACCTGGCAACGAGGCTGCACAAAAGTACGTCTTTGTTGCTTTGAGTTAGAAAAGCGCCTGCATCTCTGCAGCAGACACATCGTGTCTCAATACAACAATTATTGAGCTGCCAGTCTGATTTCGTATTGAACTCGGTTCAAAGTCGCTCAGCTGTCCAATAACTGCAAATGGACTCAAGCAAACCAGACCAACAGCAGCTGCAGCTGTGGCCCCACACACATTTTCATCTAAATACAGTTTCAAGTTCGAATTTCGTTTTAATTTAACACCAAATGCATTTGCATTTGCATTGCCGTTGGCATTGCGGCCAACCGCATCACAATAAGCATTGCAAATAATAAATTTCTTTGTTCAGTCCATGAATGCAAATCGTCAGCTTATGGAAATTGCAAATGTAATTTTATTAATTAGTATTTAATTGTTGTTTAACTTTGTTAGTTGATTAGCTTATTGATTAGCTTATTAAAGCTTCAACTAATTATATTTCGTATAATGATCGCAGACAAAAAGCCAATCACAAATAAACATTACTAGTGGTTGAGCTATAGATATTCTGTATCGAAACTTATTGGAAATAAGATTTGTTTTAGTATTATCTAATAGCAGGCTAACAAAATAAATATTTAAGCCTACTAGTAAAAAAACAAATTTTTCAAGAATATTTAAAGCTTTGTAGCATCAAGCGTACATATTTTTAAATTATTTGCTTCAGCATTTAAAAGTATTACTGCTCCCTTCTAAAATCCTCATTTAATTTGTTTATTTTTAGTTCATGTGTTTAATTTACTTGACACTTGCCCTGCAGCTTCTCTCACTTGAAATTACGATACTCATTCGATAAGCCTTTGAATGTCCACAAAACCTAATTGCCCTGTCATTAGGCCCAAATTATCAGTAACACAAAATACAACTGCTCGCTGTTGGTTTCCTCACTTGCTCAGTTGCAGTAAGCGCACAGGATGGAGCACAGGGAGAGCCAACACAGGCAATGCGAGCACAGGGAGAACGAAAGCCCCGCTCTTACAAATCCAAATTCAAAAGTTGCTCTTATTACTTATAATTACCTATTACTATATAATACATTCAAATAATTTAACACTTATGCAGTAGGCGTTGTTGGGCTCAGCAACTTGAGCTACATTTAACATTGGTATTTAAGAGAGGAAGTTGGCCCAATAGATTAGCTTCGTGAGAGATTTATATTGTAAAGAGATTGCGGTCATTCGTTCCGTTGTCTCTCTGTTATAATAAGGAGAAACAATAGTAGTATCGTTTGATTAGTGAAACTGTCTAAATTATATACATATATAAGTGGTAGCGGACAGTAGGACAACTAACTTCGCTTATCTCACATTTACCTTAAACTTTGTAAGATTACAATTAATTATTGTCTGAAAACTGCAGCTGTACGTCTATCGACAACTTTAAAAGTTTTTAAAATTTATTATATTTGATATATAAAGACAGCACGACATTTAGCGACTTAGCTATTCAAGTTTGGAGCAAATTGTGACAACTCAATACTAACAATAAAGTTAAAATAAAGTATCTTAAATTTGTTTGACACGAAAAACCTTGGTAGCTTAACAGGCGTATCTGACAACAGCTACTGATTCAGCAGTTCGAATCTTGATTTCCAATGCTTGACTACTAAATCCTGCTGATGTTTTTATATGTTTCTTATACAAGGTGGAATTCAAAAGTTCCAGGACTTTATAAAAAAAATAAAAAATAGATTTTCTTTGGCAAAAATTTTATTGGTCGCCTTCGAAATAGTCCCCTTCGGACTGAATACAACGATTTGCACGATCAAGAAGATTATCAAATGACTTTTTTAGGTCATCCTTCGGTATGGCGTTGAGTATGGCGGTCGAAGCCTTTTGAATAGCATCAATGTCAGCATACCGTTTTCCTTTCATTGCCAAATGAAGTTTTCCGAACAAGTAGAAGTCGCGAAAACGTTTAAACCACTCGTGAATGCGGCTACGGGATAGACAATCGTCGCCATAAACTTGTTTCATCATTTGATGAGTTTCGGTAAATGTTTTACCAAGTTTAAAACAAAACTTGATGTTCGCTCTTTGTTCGACGGACACAACAAAAGTACTGTCACTTTTAGCGCGATATCTCGGCTTCTATACGTCCGAATGTCATGAAAATTTGACACAACAGAAATAGACAATCAAACGATAAAATTTTCAGACAGATGGCGCCACTAGAAAGCGCGAAATTTAAAAAGTCCTGGAAATTGCACCTTGTAGCTTAGGTATATGGCATATGATATATGCGAATCAATTCACGAAGCTGCTAGAGCTATGGACATCATTTATAAGAACTGGAAATCATTAAACGTAAATCAATTTTTCAGTTAGTTATTTTCATTTCCATTTGCTCAGGCAGCTGCATTAAAATAATTTTATAATAATAAATATATAATTCAACATTTATTTCCCTTTTTAAATATTAATATATATTATATACATATATACAAATATTCTTATTTTGTGAGTAATTACTAAAAATAAATAAATATGCAAAAAATAAATACGCTTTGGCAATTTCTTGTTGAATTTAAAATTAAAGTTGACACACAAAGTGTTTGCCAGCTCAACTGCTGTTGTTGTTTTTGAAGCAGCCGCTGGCAGTTTTCATCACTCTGGCAGTGGGCGCGTCCTGTGCGCTTTTCCAACGCATTTTATTCGCAACATTTTTGATGTTGCAAAAAAACAGAAGGAAAAGAAAAACAAAAATAAATTAAGATATATTTGTAAAAAATGGTTTGCTGTAAGTGTATATGGATGGGCACGTGCAAGGCTTTGATATGCCTCTGGCAAATGCTGCCACTCAGCTGGCTGCCACGCCTCCACATCACCGCCTCAGCTCAATGTACAATCATTTACGCCATTTTGTGAACGTAATGAAGCGAAAGGCTGAGCCTAGCGGAAATGCACTGCACAAAAAAACAAGTAAGAAAACTCAAGTCGGGGGTACCCGACTAGGAGATCCCCTGAACCCCGTCCGATATGCGTTTTTAAATATATTCCGTATCTTGTATACATCACAAACTTATACAAAATTTAATTAAATTGCTAATCTTGCACTTTCACAATCAAATAGAATGTTTTTATTTTTAAAGAATTTAATATAATTTTTAAAGAGTAATAATAATTTAATAAAAAAAAAAATAAATAAATAAAATATTAAGAAAATATGACATAAAAATATTTGACATCGGCTGGGTTTGAACCCAGACCTGTAAGGCATGACGTGCCCCGCTTCTATCAACACCGCCACCGCACTGCTTAGACAAGCAGTAGCAAATTTGAAACTAAAGACAGTTTAGAATTATAACAAAATTCACGCAAGCAGCTGTTATTGTTGTGATTCTTAGAACAGACAAGAATGCTCACATTCGAATGTCTCAATGTATGTGTGCACATGTATAGAAAAAATGAAAACAGGGGTGGGTTTCTGGTCACATGTTGCAATTGACAAAACGTTTTGTTTAATTACTTCTGTGATACTTAATGGATTTCAATGAAATTTTTAGCATATGATCTACATATTATATTGAATATCTTGCAGTTGTATAAAATTGCAAACTCATTCACATATTGGCTATATTTGCAATTAACCTTCAATTTGAAAATTTTTGAAAAATTTTGAACCAATATCCAAAATCTAACAAAAACCGAAATTGTATAAAATATAAATGAAACTTAATGCAAAATTTGGAGACTCTAGCTTCAAACATGTACGAGATATAATTTATTAACTTCATTTCGATAAGGTTTTTAATCGACAACAAAAGAACGGGAAAAGTTATCGATTTTTTAAAACAAACTCGATATGCGCGTGATATACAGGGACTTCCAAAAAAAGTTTCAAGTCTCTAGCTCTTATAGGTTCTGAAATCGACGCGTTCATACATACGGACGGACGGACAGACGGACAGACGGACAGACGGACAGACGGACAGACGGACATGGCTATATCGACTCAGCTCGTCGTCCTGATCAAGAATATATATACTTTATGGGGTCTGCCACGCCTCCTTCTGCCTGTTACATACATTTGACATTTTAACAAAACCATTATACCCTGAATTCCCATTTTCAATGGGTTCAGGGTATAAAAACGAATAACAAGCTGATACAATGGGAAAAACTGGTTTGAAGTGAATAAAACATTAATTGAATTTTTCTCTTTTAATCATTTATATAATTGAGCCTCTGTCTGCTTCAACACTTATTACAATTGCATATGATTAAACGCTCGCTGGCCTGCGTTCGGGCATCGCCTGGGCGAGCTGTGTGTGAAGTTGCGGCATTTTCAAAAGTTAATTTCGTAACGTTTCAAACATTATTCATTCTTCATAATTTAATTCATCAGCGTAAAAATGTGCAAGCGAAAAGTTTCCGTTGAAAAAAACTGAAGTCTACAGAATGAGCTTCTCTTATTTAATATGCATTAACAAAGTTCCATAGCTGAAATACCCTAGCAAAGGGTTGTGCGAGGTATTTCGATGATGCTGTGCCATGAAATTCAGCAGGCTGGTATATCTATATTGTACGACTTGCGATTTATATACAATATATTATAAATAAAATTCAAAATATTTAAAATCTCAATTCTATTTATACTCAAGTTTTCTAAAGTTACCCTTGGATATATTATTATGTTTATGTTACCTCTAACATATCTTTAATACTCCATAATAGCTACTCGAAATGTAAGTTTGCACAGAGTGTTAAAGTTATATTTTTCTCGGAGCAAGGCTGACAGCTTACCCGCCCCAGTGCGTTGCACCTGACGCTCCCCATTGGATTTCTCAGTATTCTCGCTGTCAAAGTCAGAGCTCTGTCTAGTGTCGGCGCTGGAACGTGGACACGCCTACACAGAAGCGCTACGTAATTGCAAGGGCGGTGAGCAAAAAGAGTGTTGCTTCTAGCCTTTTGTTTATTTTTGTTTGATTTTTTTGTTGCAATGGCTTTCCTCTTTGCTTTCTTGACTTTTGCACTTTTACTTTAAGCTTTGTGCTGGCTGTTGATCGTCGTGTGCAGGCTGCAATATGTACAGCAAAATAGCAATACACCTATCAACACACGCACACCCTTAGAAACACACACACATAGTACACACGCTTCCATTTAATGGCACTGTCAGTCGCGCATTGAACAACATCAATCATACGCAGCGTGGTGCGCCATTCATACAACGCCTTAAGGCACAGAATAACTTGAAGTGTGCTGCTGCTGCTACTGCTGTGGCTGCTACTGCTGTTGTTGCTGTGTTTGCCCATGTTGCAGATACTGCTCTGACTTGACAGCTGGCACCTTTGACACTCTGTTGGAATTGGGATTGGAATTGGGATTGGGAGTGAGTTTTTTTTTTGGGTGTGTCTGCTGTCCATTTGGTTGGCTGTCACTCGTCACTTCTGCTGCCGCACCGTACTGCAGTGTGATTAATGAAGCAAAAATTGACCTTGATTTCAGTGGATGCCACACCCAAGTCAAGTCTGCACTGTGCACAGCCATTTCATTACAAATATATATACATTTGGAATCAGCACACTTATTAATTAATTAATTATGATTATACTACGCCCTCTGCACGGGTCAAACAAAGAAGAAAAAACTTACTTGCTACTTTACGAGTTCGACATTTGTATTGAATACGTTGTTAGGGCATAAAGTAGGGCATATATACTATATTTATATGTATGTATATGTACGTATGTGTAAAATGCATAAATAAAATATGAGTGAGTATAAATAATGCATATTATTAATTATTAATTGAAGTTTAAAAATAAATTTAAATTTACAACTTTTTAAATTTATTATTAAAATAAAACCATTTTTAAAAATTATATTGTATATATATATTATATTGTTTTTTATTAATTATTGATAAATGCATAATAATTTAATAATAATAAAATATAAAATATATTTAATGCATTTAATACATATAATATTTATTTTTACAATTAAAAATATCATTTTTTTGCTAAGTTAACAAATCAAAAATTATTAAAATATTAAAAAAACTTGAATTCGTGCGCATCACATAATTAATAAACATTAAATATATTTTTATAGTAGTTATTTACTAAAAGATATTATTAAATGATGTTTTCTACTTGAAAAATATCAAGAAAATTATAAATATATATTGAAAATAAATAACAAAAAACGTAAGAGTATTTATTAGTATGTCTTAGCTAACGTCTTCTGTTGATGTTTGTGCCAAAACGTAGTTAGATTTAGTTTAGTTTGCTTCGAATGCCACGCAATCAAATTCATCAAGTTAATAAGTCGAAATAACTCCTATTTTGTGACGAGGGTAGTATTTGTTCGGTTTACCAGCAAAAAAATGCCAGTAAAATGATATCCATCAGCTGAGCATGGTTTTCGGTTGGGGCGCACATTGCGTAGGCATTTCTAATTATAGCTGCGTGCAATTTCTAATTGCTTACGGCAAACAAACTAACAAACAGCAACAAGGGCCACGGCAACAAAATAAATAGCCACATTGTCACAACTTGGACACGTATTGCCGAGTGCGGTTCAGTGCGTCGTCTACTCCAACTCGACCAACTGCTACGTGGGCAGCGCTGTTTGTGCAACGCACACAAATTATGCTCAAAATTATCAACAAGCAAGCAAGTTCAGTTTGCATAAGCCGAAATATGTATACACTAGAAAAAACCCTTTTATATCTGCTAAACACTTCTCTTTCTCTCTACACATCTTACTTCCCTTTCCATTTTCAATTGTATTCTCTCCATCTCCTTTAATATCTTTTATCGTGGCACTAATATACTTTATAGAGTATACTCTTCATCTGACTATTCCTTGCCCGCATGAAAATGCGTAGCACACGCACGCGAGCCCCATTTCAACAACTGTTCTGCCTGCTTATATATATTTGTATATACAATACATATGTATCAGGCATACTTTGTGGGGCGCGCTGTCAGCGCCTTTTGGGAATTTCGCTGCTATGCGCATTGTCCGAAATATGCTTTATTTTGCGGGCACTGTTTGCTTTATCCTTTGTGATTGTAAGTGCTGGCAGCGCGCTCTTGTTGTGGGTGTGTTGCTATTCTGCTCTTGGGATCAGGCTCTTTAGATGTAATTAGAAAATCTGAACGGCTCCATTAATAATGTGTCAGTTTTGAGCGTGGCAATCGGCCTTGCGCATCGTCTGATTTATGTGAGCCGCTAGAAGTCTGGATGGCCGTAAGGCGCATTTAATGTCCTGCCATTTGATTACTCAATATGGGGAAAATGGCAGCGGCTTTTGCCACTTCCTATCAGACGGCAGACAACAGACGGCAGTCGGCTTGGAAGCGACCCTTTCACTTCGCATCTTGACTACTAATTGAGTAATTTATGCGTATTTGTCGTTGCGTTTCCGTTAGCCAAATACAAAATCGCAGCAACTTCATAGCCCACTTATATGGGCATACGGATTTGGTGCTGCTGGGCCCCCAAAGTCGCTTGAGCCTTGTGGCACATTATCTAAGCTGACGCCGCGTCGCTGACAATCTCGGCAGTCAGCTCGTTTTTCTGCCTGGTCTTATGTGAGTGAGCCTGTCGAGCTGTCGTTCTGGGTCGCTGGCGGGCGCTGCGAATTCATAAGACGTGACAAGCAACTCCAAGAATTTGGTGTAGTCGGTATTCGGCTTAGCTCAGTCTATGGCTGCTTCAGCTGTTCTTACCTTGATTGAAAAGCCAAAAGGCACACGCGGCATTTTCCGGTTGCTGCCAGCGTGCTAAATTAATTTGACATTTCTGGCATTGTTGCGGCGCGAAGCATCCTCTGCCAGCGTTGTTCTAGCCGTGATTTATGCCAAAAGAGTTGACACTCTTACATGCCACAATGCCTGCTCCAATTGTGTCGCAATTTGGTTTATTAGCGGTTGCCTGTGCATAAATTAGATTCACATCGCGGCACAGCTAATAACACTCTTATGTTGGCTACAAATGATTACTGCCAGCAAGATGATGCTGTGACTTTGCTCTCTGGCAGCATATGAATTCAGTTGATGTGTCCAACCAGCCGCGACAAAGTATTGATCTTAACTGCTGCCACGCTTCTCTTTTCCCCCATTTTTCTATTTTATTTAAATTTTTTCGTTTGCTATGCTATGCAAATTTGTATGCGTTGTCATTTGTATCATTAGCCAGTCCTTTTTTGAGTCCATTTTTATTTATTTTTTATTTTTTAGGTGCAAAACAAAGCGTTGAGAATGTCGAGCTGAGCACGGGGCTCGGACTTTACCCTGATTCACTGATGCGTGGCGCGGCTTTATGCTTTGTTATGCATTCAAGTGATTTTTTAGCTGCTGTTTGGGGATCAGAGCGAACAGATAAAAAAAAACACTTCAATACTTTGTTGTTATACTTGCCTCGCCAAGTGAAAAGGGTATATTGGTTAAGTGTCATGTTCTTTTAGTTGTTATTTGATTTATATTACGCGACTTTGCCTGTGCCGCAAAAATGATTTATTACAAGAAAATGCCAGCATGGTCGCAGATTGGACTCAAGTTTATAAATGAGCTTCTTTGAATGTTTACAATAAGCAATATTCAAAGTCGATATATTTTTGTTGTATTTTATATTTTATCCTCCAAAGAGTAAAAGAAATAAATTAAATTTGGGCTGAAGTAATCAATAAGCCAGCTCAGTTTGAAGGCTATGTAGATAGTTTGAAGAAAGCCATAAAACTGTTGCTAAAAGCTTTAGCTATTAGTTTTTACACGTGGCTAAAAGTTTCAAACTTTGCCAAAATTCAGTTAGGATTTTGCCATTTCCTGTGACGTGCAACTCTAACAAATCTCATTGCAAGCTGTGCCTTGCGCTCCCTCTCCCGCTGCCTCTCTCTGTTTATTTATATAGAGTATATATTTACCATGTGCATCTGTAAGTAATTTCCTGTGCTATACACTTTGCCTCCTGTGCACAATGTGCTGCTCAGTTTGTATTGTCATTGTCAGCGCCCTTCCCACTTCTTCTCTCTTTTTTGCCACATCAGCATTTGAGTTTTTATTTTATTTTCATTTTTAACTTTTTTAGTTGCAGCTAAAATGTGTGCACATTGTTGTTGTGGTTAGAATGTAGTTTAAATTGTCATGTTCAAAAAGTATATTGTTAAGCGAAAAATTGATAAAAATGCTTAAGCTTATTTAAACTCAGTTTTTCTCCTGTTTTTCAGCTAAGCTAATGATTTTTTTACTAACATCTGAGGCACGAGCTGTCTAAATTTGTATGTAAGGAAAGTTGGTAAAGAAATGCCAAAGTTAAGGCCTCATTAATTTTGCCTTGCATCGCCAAATCCAAAAGAACATTTTTATTTTTGTGCAGCGGCTCAGAGCAGCCAACCCAATTGTAATTTTGGACTCGTTGTGCGACCTTGAAAAAGCACTCAGTATTTTTACCAGGCAAAATGACGACCATTTCATAATTGTTTCTACTGTAAGCCTCGTGCGTGTGTGCGTTGTGCGGTTATGTGTGCTAATTACGACTAAAAGTTAAGCGGATGCGTGGGTTGGCTTTGCGCTGCGGTTACAAATGTCTAAAAAAGCTTTGGCCGATGTACTACAAAGTAATTAGCTCGCGGTTTTGGCGATTTGTATTCAGATTCAGCCATGGACCTGGGCCTAAGTCTGTGTTGTCAGCAGATACTTAAAAATATCTTTTAAATTGTTTTGTTTTTCACTGTTGCCACAGCTGCTGGCAAAGAGATGAGCTCGTTGCCACGTCTGGTCACTAAAAAGTAATTTTCAATGTGCATCGAAACTCAATCAATCATTCAAAATGCATAATACACACAACCGCACAGCCATGAATAGAACGGCAAAGTGTCGTGTGAGTTGAGCAGCAAATTGAAAAATAAAATATTGCAAAGGGTTTCGCTTTTGCCATCTGATGGGGGTGTGGTCCATTACGTCATAGTTTGGACAGTTGTCAGGCCGTTGACAGGTAGCCCGACGAGCAAGTAATGAAGCATAAGGCAACACGTGTGGACTGCTCGCCCAGGAGTGAAAGTACACCTAGCCGAGTGCATCATGCCCAGGACAGAAAGTATAGCTACTGAAGCCTGCACTTTGTACTTTAAAATCTTATTTTTTTATCTCTCTTTCATTATGAGAGAGAGAGAGAGAGAGAGAGAGTGATGGAGATAGACTGACAGATACTGATATGCATTGAGAAATAAAACCATCTCACACCTATTCTTACTTTAATCGAAGCTTTGTCATAAGCCTCTCTATGCGTTAAGTTACATTCAAACCACTAAAAAAAATTAATTGAATTACAGAAATAGCATAAGCTACTATCTATAAATAAATGTATATTTATATATTTCGCTTTCAATGTTTGTCTGGCGATAGGGACAATTCGCCTCAATGGAAATTCGAAAACCTATGCAAATCAAAGCTCTAAGCAGTCATTGCCCGTGGCAACAGAGCAACAAATATTTGTTGGTAATTTAAATTCTTTTTAAGCTGCTTGAGCAACTCGCATATTCCAGACAGTTGCACAGTCTTTGAGCGTACCCAACCATACCCCATTTCAATTTAAAGCCATAAATCCACAACACATGCCAAGCTGAAGGCGCAAAAAGCAAATGTAAACAGCAAACAACAAACAAATCTAAAAACTACTTTTGGCAACTTGACACGCTCCGAGTAAAGACCCTTCAGAAATTTACATAAAAACTCTCTCTGTCCCTCTCTCTCTCTCTCTGTCAGACTCTCTTTGCAAAGTAGAGAAGATAAGTGTGATGAGTCAACTGGGTGTTTGCCCAAATATCTGGCTAATTTTCTATGGCGCGGAATGCCTAATGAAGTCCTCGAATTGTCACCGGCAGATGTTTTTGGGTCAGGCTGCGATAAAAACTTGGCTAACTAGCAAAGTATACTAAGGTCTGTCAAATCACAGGCATTCTCAGCTGGACACAAATTTATGGGGGGAACAAATCTTAATAATTGAAGATTCAATTAGGATAGAAAACATTTGTGTCGATAGCTGGATATTATATTAATAAATAAATTAGGAAAATTAAGTGAGAAATAAATTCAGCTAAGCATTTTTCAATTAAATTGACTAAATAGATATGTATATTTATTTATGTATTTATTCAAAAGGATATTGACAAGATGAGAGTCAACTTAAAAGTAAACTAACTCAGTATAATGTATAGCCAAAATAAGCACGGAGAAATAATTCAATAATACCACCAACCCGATGGGGGTTTTTTTTGTCAGTACGGCCAGCTATGCCCCAAGTCACAGCCATGTATGGTCAGTGATATTATTGAACTATGAAAGATAGAAAGTGTTAATGGAAACTTACAAATATTTATCAATGAATCTTACGAATAATTAGAAATAAAATAATATCGTAAAATTTAAAGTAAATATTAATAGATAAAGGAAAATATTAATAAAAGCAACAGGATGAGGAGTAGAGAGATAAAAAAGAATAGAAATGATGAGGAAATCACTACACAATGTGGGAGATTTGCCAGATCGTCAAAATTTATGACCTGCTTACTCCTGGGTATTGTGTGTGATTTCCCTAAGATGACCTGAAAGCAAGGATTTTATTAACAAAAGAGAGAGAGAGAGAGAGAGAGAGAGAGAGAGAGAGAGATATGTATTCATGTAATTATTAAAAGTGTTAAGAGTCGAAGGTCGGCAGTCCATGATTGTATTAGGCATAGGGTATGGCCATGACCTACCAATTGTAGCTTCTAATATTTGCGGTCCGCTCCCTTTGAGTGGCATCCATAAAATTATAGTAAATATATTTAATCAAATGAAATTATGCCGAGCTGGTGATAGGCACAGCTGCACACTTAAACGCTGCCCAAAATATCCAGGGAAAAGCAGAGTCAAGTTTTTGCAGATTGAGTTAACAGGAACATAGCATAGGGAAGCCAACCGCCCCGCAGCGAGGCCCATGTGTGCCCATCGATATTGAATTAAAGCGATAACAAATTGTAATTACTGGGCGTGGGCCAAAGGTCGGAGCTAATGGAGTTTCGTCCAGCACTGCATGGCGCTGCGGCAACATAAATAAACAAATTGACATAAATTAGTAGAGATTGAAAAAATTGCGTCCAGGCGTACTAGCACTAGTGGATGAGCAGCTCCGGCTCCAGTTGCCCGTGGCCTGGTTCTCTTCAGTTATAAATGTCGTTTTTATGGCTGGGCACGTGTAAATCTTCTGAGGCTGGCAGTGCGCATTAAGTGCACATCTGCTGAGCCATTCGCTGGCATCCGTGTGTGGCATAAATTAAACGCTAAATAAGGTCAAGAAATAAATTTCACTTTGATTGCCCCAGAGACATTAGCTGCCGCCAGATCATCAACAAGTTGCCGGCAGTTAATAAAAACATCTCAAAGAGCTCCGATTACCTAAAGTACTCTACAAGTATTGCCAAGCAATTCTATGCCAAGCTTCAAATTTAAAGTCTATCATCTAGCATTAGAGTTGAAACTTGATAAACAGACGAGGCAATAAAATGTTGGCGAACTGACGTTACTATTTCAACCGGAGCATGTATATGGCAGGATTGGTGGGATTGCGGCACTATGTTATGTAGCTGTCAGAGGCACTATCGGTCAATACTTTTGTTATTATATCAAATATTTATTAGTTCAATCGAAAAGCATGAAAATGAGAGCAATTTCTATCAGATTCTTGCACATAAAGAAGCTTATTCATATGATTACTATAGGTTGACCCGATAACAGCAATACGAAACGCATTTGGAATAAACCAAAATCCATTTGAAATATTAAGTTCTTTTTTCATATTTATTTTAAATATTTATGTATGTCTTTATGGAAGATTAACACATCATTCAAATAGACGCCTCGGCTTTGCTGGTAATGCATCAAGCGAATGCTCAAACTATAAATTATTCGAATAAGTAAGAAATAATAAGAAATATTTGATGAGCCCCTTTACCTACAAAACATAGCAAAAATCAAAGCTTTAATGAAAACAATTGGCCAAATGGGTGAATGAATTTGATAAAGAATTCATCAGATAACCAAAAACCTTTTGAAATATGCATGTAGGGTGAATAGAAATTTTCAAATTTATCAGAATTATTATCATTAAAAAGTAGCCAAAAACATTTTTTAAATATTCCATTTTCCTATTGAATTAAAAATAAAACTATTGCAGAAATAGCTAAAAGAGTTCTGCTTGTTGTGGAACCATTTGCCATTCAAATATGATTTTCATAACTTTTTAATTTCTCTCAATGTACTAACATTTGACTCCATTGTGAAGTTCGCCATGTTGCTAACACTATGTCTATCTGTTTCTTGCTTTCGTGAATGTGTATATGAAAGACTTTCAGTATTAAGCCAGCAAACAAACGGAGAAGACGTGTGCACCAGCAGCTGCTGACACTTTATATTGTGATTTAAATAAATTGTTTTTTTTTTTCTTTAGTTTAATGAAACAGAGTGGTTAAATGATGTATCACTGCTTATATTCAACTAAAATTATTTAATTTTATTTAATTATTGTATTTTGGCTATTTCAACATTAGTATAATATAACTTGCCAGGATTATCTTGCGTTAATCAACCATTTATTACTAACTCTTATGCAGTGCATCCACTAATAGCAATACTTAATTTTGGCTGCAAGTTTTGAATAGTTAAATGTTATCGGTAAGCTAAACAAGTGCTGAAACAAGTACATTTTCAGCATTGTTTTACTATTGTTTTGTCTACCTATACATTATACAACTCAGCTATCTCCTGCCAGCTCACTCTCTTCCAAATCTGACCACGCTTTGATATTTGTTTAGCATAAAGAATAAGTCAGCGACTTATTCAATGAAGTCTTATATTCAAGTTATTATTACTCTGTCAGTCGACTTAGTCATGTGCGTTTCGGATTAGTAGCAATTAAACAAATGCTGTGTTAATTGTGAAACGCTATTACATCATCAGGTGCATCATGCGGAGGATATGAATATGTAATTGGAATTTGCGCAATAACATTTCGATGTCTTATACGTTATTGAAAATTGTGGTCGTGCTTTCATGTTCGCCTTGCAATTAAGTTCAAGCTGCCAGGCTGTGTTGGCATTTGACATTTGACAACAATCCCACCCACTCACATATGTACTCGTACAAGCATACGCCCACACACACACACACACACAGAGAGAGAGAGAGAGCACAGTTGCTAAGCCACAGGCACCGGGTTGGCAATATTAGCGGTGATATGACAAACAGCGAAGTGGAAACCATCGCAAAGCAAACACAAAGTGGCCCGTTTGTGCAGCACGAGAGCAACAACAAACTTACCTACTCAGAAAGCTGTTACACCTAGACATGGGTGACGCAGAGATATCCCTCTTATCTGCTGGCAATCGTTGATGTTTTATAAACTTAATCGAACTTTTACAAATCAGATTTGATTTCGTTTAAGTATGGTCTGAAGCTTGGCTACTAAATTGTGCTTCATTTAACATCTGATGTAAAGAAAAATTGTAAGAGATTGCTTACTTAATTCTTTAAAAAATAATTATTTTAATAATTTTATAATTTAAACTCTTTAATTATTATTCATTATTATTATTAAATTTATTTTTAATCTATATTTAAATAATTAAAAAAATAAAATTCCTTTTAGCACACATTCTTCGGCTTACACGGTATCAACTAACACCCAATCCGACCCATCATAATCTCTGCTGAGATGTAGCCGACATATGTCGCCGCCAATGAGCATTATGCGCTTTTGTGGGTTTTTAAGTTTAATTAGTGAACGCTCCTTGGCTGTTTGGCAGGTCAAGGAGGTGAAGTTGACTCTGTGCCGATAAAATTACGTTGTCGATTCGGTTTTGAGGTTGGCGAACGACCCCACTTGATGATGAGATGCGAATGTCTGTGTGTGTGTGTGTGTGTATTTTGGGTTCTAATAGCTAAAAGGTGGCATTCACTTCAAGAGTTGCCAACGCAGTTACGTAGTAATAATGAGGTGCTCTCAAATGAGCTTAAGCTACCTGTTGGGACAGCAAATACATATACACACATACACATACACAAATATATTTACGCATATGAATTTGTTGCCGCTGATGAGTATTGGATGCGCTTTTGAAGTTCGCGTAGCTCGTTAAAAAGTTATTAAAGTTGAAAGAGTGTTCGACTCAATAGTATCTATGCGGTTGCTAGCAAAATTATTTTGGGGCCTGGTGTGTTCTAAAATTCAGCCAAACGAACGCTCATATTAATTATTGGCCAATTAAATTATATACCTCATATTTTACTAAAAATAAAAACGGGGCAAATTTCACACTGAACATTATTGATTCGACAATTTGTGCTTTGACATTCATTGCACTCAGGAACTGAATGTCAAACTTCGATGCAGCTGCTCCATGCATAGCAAACCTATTTATATATGCCACCACTGAAGATATTGCTGTCAACAAATTGCTTGCAACTGGCAGTTGAAAACTTTCAATTTTATGAGCATAATCATGGGGCTTAAATTCGTTTTGATACCCATCAGTAGAGCTTTACATTCTAGCCCATCGTCATATGAAATGGATATCTTATTAACAGATTTATACATAGAGGCATATAAATACACATAAATAAAACATATACGTATCGCATTTTGTTGTCTGTTTTATTTGCAAAAAATGAAAAAGGTTTTACTTCGGTTTTTGCAAAGTATGCAAATATTTCATTCATATAACAAAACACCACGCTTACGCCACGTGTGTCGCATTGCACCAAGTGCTAATCGTACACAGAAATTATCAAGTGCATCTGAACACAAAATTATTCATGTGTTCAGCTGCATTTTAGCAATTGCGCAATTATTTACCCGCTTTTATATCTTTCCTTTTTTTTATTTCAAAAAAATTAGTGATGAATGAGAGTAATTTGAACAGAGCAAATTTAATCGAAATTTATAAGTTTTTGTATTAAATTGGAATATTTGATACATTCAAATGCTTGCCTTGTATCTACAATATATTTGTTTGGCTTAAATGTGATATTGAAACTATTCGTGAGTTTAATTAGGTTGCTTCCAGCTTAAGTTGACACACGTGCAACCCACTCTGCTGCGTTCATTAATAATGCACTCCAGAAACGTTAATAAAATTGTGAGAGCAATTAATAAGATAGACCAGACTGGGGCAAGGGTTCGGGCTTGTAGCGGCTGATTTATTTACATCTAAGCCAGCCTCAAATTGAACTGAGCAAACAGCAGGAAACTTCAAACAGGCTGCACAGTATTGGGCACTTGTTCGGCTGCTGAGTTGGGTCGATGAAAAGTTTGGCATTGACAATGCTTTTCCGGCGCCAAAAGGTTATTCGGCACTGCTCTAAAAAAATGCTCTCTCTTTGGTTGCATGGCTTAATTAGCACAAAAAGGCAGCCTCAGCAAAAGAAAACTCAAACAAATTGGTTTTAAATTTCAGCATGAAATAGGTTCACATCCAGCCGCTCAAGCCCTTCGACTTTGTCCAACTTTGGAAGGCAAAAGTAATTATGCGCGTAAAAGTAGGCAATACTTTTTATTTGTCGATGGCACGACGAATTTGTATGCACAGTTTGCCAGCAAAACTTTTAAAGGGTTAATCCTTATGATGAATATGCAAAATGTAGAAGCATCTGCAACACAGTCTGGCATGGCATCTGCCTAAAGAAATCGAGACTGATATCAACACTTGCAGGGTATATACTTAGCAACTACTCGACTGTGGCAGAATCAATTTACTGCTTACTTTTTACTGCCAGTTTTTGCATTGAAAAGTCAATTTTACAAAATTGAAATATAAATTATTGAAGCGTTAAATGCTATAACAGCGGGCAGGCGCTGAGCTGACTGTGCAAAATGCAATGCATAGCAACCACTGGAATGGCTAATTTCTCGTTGACAGTTTAACAGTTTACTGGAATATTAATTCATTTTAACAGCTCTATGCACTTATAGTATTTTTAGCTGAAGCGTTGCAGTTTCGTTGCTGTCAGGCGATGCCTGGCCACAAGAAAATGTTTCGATTATATTTTTGGCGGTGTGGCGGACTCGCAATTCTCAGAATTTTTAACTACGAAATTCGGCATATCTATTTTGGTATATTTTTTTTAGAGAAACCTTGAACCTTCCATTAACATTTTTCAAAGCAAATTAGGCCTATCAAATATTTGTGCAAGTAACTCGCGCCGCAGTGATTGCTCGTCTGAGTGCTTGCTTTTATCAATAGCTGGCCGTGTTTCCATCTTATTTGCCTGCTCAGCTGTCGCTTTAATAATGCGATAACTTTGGCTCTGATCAGATTGCCGAACATTGTAATTTACATGTGCTCGCCGAGGCGTATGACAAATGTTCCATTAATAATGAGTAAATAATAATAATATTAACTTCGTATTGGTCCCAGCATATTGCATTTAATGATACTCCATTGGTTTATTAAAATATTAACACTATTTAATGTATGAGTTGCTATTGCAAACAAAAAGCTTGTGCATACGGCGAGTCTTTTGTGATATTGAATTTTCAATTTATGCATTTTCATGGCTGAATGTTTTTTGTTGCTACACAAACCACAAGCAAGCGAGAGCACAAAGCGACATTGCGGGGAGTGGAAAATGTCGAACATTGGCGACTGGCAACAATGCCAACACATTTCACACAAATACAAATATTTGCCTTTGCCACATGGAGGCGACAGAGAAACCCAAACAACCAAACAAACTGGGTGCCAGACAGACACCCTCATGAATTTGGCAAACGAATCGCACATGCTGCGAGAGCGTAGTCGACTGGCACAGTCGAGCCCCATTGCCAGAATTTGCTGCTTTTGGTATATGTAGACACCAATCGTAAATAAATATTTTGATTTATTGTCTCCTTTAATATTTCCGCACAATTTATGCTCGCAGCTCGAGCATTGGGAAGTCGTATAATTAATATGTTTACCCGGCGTATGCGTTATCTCAATTTCTGCCAGCAATTGTTAAGCATTTTCAACTATAGAGACTAGGCTTTAAGTCCAGACTTTGTCAAGGTTTCGTTTCAACTGCTGAGTGATCTTTTATGCTTTCAAGTACATACTTTATACACAGCTGTGTTCATAAAAAATAGTAGTGTGACGGAAAAGGCGGACAGCAAACATAATATTTTGAGAAGAATTCGAATATATAATATATATAGATATGCATGTATTTGAATAGTATATTATATACATAAATATACATTTTATTCAAATTGTTTTCAACATATATATCTGTTAATCTTTATACTCCTTGCGAAATATTATGTTAATCACAAAATGCTGCTGTCCAACATTTTATCCGCACTACTATTTTAATGAACACCGCTAGACTTGAAATTTGGAATTTGTAATGTCCAGATAAATATTTGGCCTACACATACCATATGTCAACACTCAAATCGGAGCAAACTGTATCTGAAACAGTTTAAAATCCAGAATCATTATTTGGCAACTTCATTACTCTTAATGTCCTCTAATGACGAAAATCTGTATAATCGTAGCTGACAGATAAGTTACTGTAAACAACTTTTATAGGTTAACCAAAAATCCGTAAATGTTGATACTTCAATTTAGCAGACAACCAGGTGTTAGTTGTAAAATACCCCGAACTGCCATTTCAAAGGGACACAGAGTATAATAAAAAGCACACAAATATAATTTTAAAGTACTTAATGTGATATTCCAATTACATCTATTTTTAATAGGATTGAGAAGCTACTGAAAGGGAGACATACAAAGCTCTAACAAACCAATATACAGAAGATAAAAATTTCGTTATAAAATGCATTCTGCTGATCATATTTTTGATAGCAATCGCTGAGGCAATCAATAAGGATCAATTGGAAATACAGGTACAAAGCCGACCTGCTGCATAAATTACAGTGCCATTGTTTAAAATGTATGCATTTATTTTAAAGAGTCGAATATTAATACCTATATCGCATGCCATGATAATTTGAAAATGTATCAACTGTTTCTCATTACGTGGATATTCCCGAAAAGCCACATGGAATCCATAATTCATGTATATTACACACAATATCTCGGCTGTAATTCAGGCATAAAGAAATCATTTTGAAATTATCTGTGTGACAGACAGCCAGAACGAATCAAGCATTTGCCAATTTGACAGCTGGCCTGATTGAGCCGCGCAGATGAAATATTGCATAAGATGGGTACATAGGTCGCGATACGCAGAATATTTTCCTTACCAGATATTTGAGCTGTATGGGGAGAGTTCATGAGAAGTAGCTCAAGTGCTGCTGCTGTCAACTTGCTAGCTCACAGATTATTTCAGATGCTCCTCGGTTAGCCCTTTCGGTTAAAAACAAATAGCCAAACGGCAAAAAACCAGAACACCCAACTAACAAACTAGCAGCAAAGCCCGCAAATATGCCGAAATGTTTGGGCATTCGACATGGCAGTTGGCCACAGACGACAGTCGGCAATCAGCCAGGCTGGAATTGGAAAGGGATTTGCTTAAGTCCCACTCTCCCTACACCCCAGTAGCCCTTGACAGGCGCTTCATTGTCGCTATCATTGTTGTCAAGCGGGCCTGAAAAAACAAGTTGGGCTACAGCAGAAGGCAGAAACTTTTACGCACGTTTCTCGTACAGATGTCAAATCTGGTTCTTTTTCCTACACTCTTCCAGAGGGTATTCAAATTATGTTACGAGATATGAAAGATATGTCTCCGATTATATAAATTACATTTCCTTATTTTCTGCAAGCAAACATTACTCATAGAGCATGATAACATTCAAGTCTGTCAAAGGCGACCAATAAAAGTTGCAATATATATAGAAAACTAAGTCTTCAGCTAATATGGAAGTTTTAGTTTTCAAATCTTTTTTCAATTCTAAATCTGAATAACCTATCAAATGATTTTTATAGTAAAGTTCTGTCAGAAATAAGTTTAGTTTTAGATAGGGTATATACTCATTCGCATATTGTTGGACTTCTTTTTTTTGTTGGTCTCGTTCGTTTTTGGCATTCAGTCGGTGCCCCAAAATGATGAAGGGTTTCATTTGATTTGGTTGGTTTGCCATTTTTCTGGTTTCACCGCCTGTTACACTTGTTGTACTTGCTCTGTGTGTGCGTTGTTGTCGTTGTTTAATGCTGTTGTTGTTGCTATTGAAGAGACCACTGGGAGCACGTCTCTATACAGTCACATACACTATGCCGCGCCAAAACAAAAATCAACATTAAACATATGCCAGTGTTGAGAAAATCGCTTAAGCTTCCATATGGCAATAGGAAAGGACTAAGAAATGAAAACAGCAAAGAAGGAAATCGCACAGTTGGAAAACTACTTATACACTTTCTATACACCTGCTCTAAAGCAAATGTATCTACATTAGTTACCATGTTAAATTATGCATATAAAGTTTTTCGTATGTAGTTTAACTAGTTATGTATAGTTCCGGAGATGTACGTGATAATCTTATTGTTAAGTATGCGTATTATCAGTCAAAATGGGAATAAGTAATCCATAGTTAGGCAGAATCCACTTTCATTCGTTTATGAAGAAATAAGAAATGAACTTATAATCAATATAAATGAGAATTAGTAGATTTTATAATTTTATATAATTGATGATTCAGCAGAAGTTAGTTTGTATTGCTTCATTTGCTTTCAACCAATCAAGCGTAACAAATTTCACAAGTAACAATTTGCTTTATTTTGCATATTGCAATAGAAGCGCTGTTGTTTGATGGTGCCACAAAATACTCAGGCAAAAGCAATGCGCATCTCCCATGACCAGCGATTGACTGAACCAGAAGTGTTTTTTGGAGCTAAATACTTATACACCGATTGTCCGAATCGGGTTTTGTAATTCACTTCCAGTAAAAGGCAATTGGGAATTAAGTTTTTTATTTAGTTTTATACACATTTTTTGTCCGTTTCGAAAACAATAATTTGGACCCAATCAAATCAGAAATATGTTGACACTAGCAAACGAAAAAACAAAAACTCAAGTTTTAAATTCAAGTTTAGAAAATAAATTTTAACCAAATAAAAACAAAAATTTAGCTAAACATATACAAATGCAAAGATTGTTGATTGCTAGTGACACCCAACAAAGCATTATTCATAAAGAAAAGAGATCTAGTTTTGATTATATCAGTTAGTATACAATATCAGGGAATGCAACCTGATGCGCTTATTCTCTAATCTCTTAGTCGGGAGTCCCAGCCGTTTGTGCAGTCGGCTAAGCCTCTTTCTACTTGATACAAACACTTTCCCACTTTCAGGGCTAAAAAAAGAATGCTGCCTAGTCGCAGATATAGTTGCAAAAGCACCATTTGCTGGATTTGGTTCGCATGAGTTTCGATTTATATAAAATTTATGCAAAATGCCGCCGGAAAAATTTGTTTCAGTTTTGCAGTTAAAGCTGTTATTGTTACAGTTTTTGCTATTGTACTTGGTGTTGTTGGGTGGCTGGATATGCGGGCACACCCACACTCCGCTTGGGGTACGTTTTAATCTGCCAAATGAGAATTTTGGCCATGCTATCAATAGTTTAGCTGACTATTGTGATTATCATGATTAGCATAAGCAAAAAACTTATCTCTTTATAACTAGAAATATGACACTTATAAGGCAAACACACATCACTCTATTAGGAACTCTCTCATGCATCTTCGACTAACTTATAAATGGATATTTGATCTCAGGACTTACAGCTCCCTGATCCGAACTTATAGAAGAAAACACTTATATTCTAAATTTCGAATTTTGATATTTAACCTTTGCGTATATCAAAATAAGCATAAGCAATAATATACATTTATGACTTTGTAGAGGTCAATAATTTGATCCAATTTGATGCCGAAATCATTTCTTGTTTCCTTTAGACTCACATCGCACTCAAACTCAACATACTCCTTCATCATCCAGTTCCTGTGAAAAAATAAGAAATGTTTTATATGAGTCTTGCCAATATGTATATATCTAGGGTATATTATAGTCAGTACTGTAGCAGAATTCACTTTCAAGCTGCTGCATTTGTGTTCGAGCAATTTCACATTCAACCGTAACGAATTTTACAAGCCAAAACTTTACGCATCTGTTGCCACTTGTAACCTGCTGTTGCGATGCTTTTGCATATTGCAGTAACAGTTACAACCTGTAGATGGCGCTGCCTTCTGAGCTGCGTATGCAAATGTGCTGGCGCTGGCTCATTGAAATCAATTTCGCATGAAGGCAAAGATTCAAATGGCGCCATATGAGATCCACATCCACAATCACATGCGAGTGCAACACACGATGCCAGCGGTTAAATGAACCGGAAGTGTTTTATGCAGCAAAAGTTGCAATTATTTATATGTGTGTACATAATCTGTGCGAGTGTGGGTGTGCACACACACACACACACAGAGAGAGAGAGACACACACATACGTATATATATATTGCACTATTTGTGTTTGTGTATGCCTCGGCAAATGCCAACAAACGTGCAGAGCTTTTGGCATTTGCATGCAAACGCGCAAATATGAGAAGCCAAGTCCAATCCTCCATTTAGTGGATAGTTGCCACTTTAATACCCTGCACACAATTGTCACAACGGCCATATGCATTCAGTGGTTAGTAAAAACTATATTTTGTGTTTAATGTGGATTGATCAACTGATAAGCAACTTGATCAACTACTGAATCTTCTTTTCAGATCTGTTTTAACTACTAGATGATATTTTAAAGTTTTCAGTCCAGCATAATTTCTAGGCAAGCTTACCCCACTGGGCTACACTTAGCTGATAATTCTGCAATTTTGCTTTCTATGTGCATCATGCTCGTTCCACTCGTCGCCCTATACCCTGGGTAGACATTGCACTTAAGTGCTTCAGCGCTTTGTGTGGCATTGTGTTTGGTTGACAGAGCAGCTCTGCTAAACGGCTGCCGGACAGACGTGCCAGCCTCCAGCTAAAAGTCATTAGTTGCAGTCAACGTAAACACGGACGCTGGACAACAGTTGGACAACGGCTTACTGCTGTCTGACGATGATTTCCACTGTGGCATCACTTTTCTCTCTTCGTTGAATGTGCGCTGCATATTCTCTATTTAATTTGCTAATGTGCCAGCAACAAACACATATGCATCTGCATGGCGAAAAGAACAACAGCAGATTGCACAATTTAGCTAGGAATATTTTATATACATATATTAAGGACTTGAATGCATTTAAATTGATTTTTTTTTATTTTGTTTTTATTTGCAATTGTCTTTTATGGCATCAAGCGATTAAGTGGAGGTGGTGATGGGTAACAAATGGTAAATTCGACTTATACTAATTATAATAAGGATATTTTTATTTCATATATATATATTTTACATGACTGCGAAATTTAATATTACCATGCTCTGAGGGGAAGATCTATTAGTCTTTAGTTGGGCAAATAATTTAAATAACTATTGAAAAAGTACTTTGACAAAAGACATACAATATACATATGTACATATATAAACATATACTTTTGTATATACTTTTTTTTTTTTTTTTTTGATATGGCAATAACGTTTATTATGTGGGTTTCATTTTCAATAGAAAACTTTAAAACCTTTTAGAAAAAAAACATGACATTTATAAGGTGTGTAAAAATGTTATAAAATATGTAAGTATGACTGGTGTGGGCTTGAGGAGTGAGGAGTGAGGACAAATGAAGATGTAAATTATGGGCGTGTACGTGGTCTGGGTGATGGCAGAGTACGGTCTGGTAGATGTTCAAGCTGGGCTCTTTTAAGTCTGTATGAGGAAGGATGTAAAGTATCAAAGGTGAGTGATTGTGCAAGAGGATTTGGGTGAGATGAGTGTCTAGAGTTCTGTTTGATAGAAGTGTCTTGGATAATATTAATGACGTAATTGAGTTTTAAACCTGTCATGATATCATCATTCCTGGCAATTGGAAATCCAATAAAATGTCTTATAATGCGATGTTCAGTACTTTGAAGTTTCTTTATGAGATAAGGAGTAGCTGTTCCCCAAATGGAGCACCCATATCTCCATATAGGCTGAATTAGTGACTTGAAAAGATCGATGCCACTATATAGACAAAAACACAATATTAGATCTAGATAGTTAATTATAAATATACATATACAATATGTACTTTATATGATCAGGTCTTCTACCTACATGTCCGCTCTTACAAATATTCTGGGAATGCAAGTTGCTTCTAAATGTTCTAGTAACTATGGTGCGATACGAAAGTAAATTGCGGCTTTCTTATTCTGATCTAGAGATTCATAAATATCACAATAACTTTAGACCGCTTTAACAATGCCTTTATTCAGTAAGTAAGCGAACGTAGGGAGGGCGAGTACAGGGAAGACCAGCATAAGGACTTCTACTTCAGCTCTTACAAATCCAATTCAAGTGCCGCTCTTATTACTTATTTCTTTATAAAACATTCAAATGGTTTAACATTATAACTCTTTATATTCTCTAATTTATTCATTCATTTTGTGCAACTGCGTTACAAAACTGGTTATCTCAGAGACACAAACTGACTTATATTTTCATACACTGCCAGACTTTTCTTCGCTAACAACTTGTAGCATATTTTCAGGTAATTTTTGAGCAAGTTTTTGCAGACTGACCAAAAAAAGAACAAAATTTAACATAAATTAAAATTATGCTATTTCCATTATGTATTATGCGTTGCATCATTATTCAAAAGGCCACCTCAACTTTGCTGGAAGTCGTTCCCGCAGTAGCGCTTCAAGTGTTTGCCTAGAGGTTTTACAAACGAACTTTCTAGAGTGAACTAAGGACATATTGTCCAATCGCATAATCACAGCGTCAAATTGCTGAGCCCTGCTAATGAAATGTCTGAGCATCCAAGTATCTCCATGACAACTTTGCTTCTATGGTTGTAGCACAATAGCTGGCAGGCTGAAGAAAATTCATAATCAATTTCAGTTTCACTCCTATTTAGTCACCCTATTTGCACAGCTTGTTCGTAATTGATTTAGTTAATTACCCGCACTCGACTTAACTTTTCACTTTAAAAAACAGTAACGCAAAAGCTTAATTAGTGAAAGTCTTTGGCTAATACTTGTTGTCAAAGTTGTAATTGCAACATGACAGCCCGCTCCATCCACTTCTATAGAAGTGCACCTAATCGAACGAAATTCCATTGACTCTAGTCAATTGAAAAGTTTTCCATTTTCATTTTTTTCCTTTTGCTTTTACTTAGGTTTAATCCATCGACTATATCGCCCAACTTGCCACAACTTTGCTTCTTTTCTTATTTTCCTCTCCTGTTTTTGAGTGACATTTTTCGCACCAAAACTTTTGTTCAACGCAACTTCAACAATGTTTTGCCGCTCTTCTTCTTCCTCCCCTTGTTGTTGTTGTTGCTGTAAGTCATTTTGGTTAAGTGGTTTTACGCGCTTTTCGCACTTGCGAAACAGTTCAGCAAAGTTCAGCTGTTGACTCGCTGTTTACATGTGGAAATTTGTTATTTGATGAAAATAATTTCACATTTCACGGAGTGAAATGAGTATATGGGTTTTGTGTAATGCCTTGTCACGCTGTCAGAGTATCTGTCTGTCTACTCCATATCATACCTAAGGTAATGCCTATTAGAGGCATGGCAAATCGGGAAAATCTTTATTTTCTTGAAAATCAAACAATGAAAATTTAGTTACCGTTGAGCAGCCCCATTAGTAAAACTTATATATAATATTGAAGTTGCTTTATACAAATTTTCAACTGTGACAGTTTATGAACTAAAATCGACAAATTTTGCAGTATTCAAGAACGTAGTCCCCTAGGCATAGGCTTCCTTCGGGCGCCAACTAGAGCACAATTTCTCTTTTTTATAATTTTAATTTCAGATTGCATTTATTTGTTAACAAATGGAGCTGTCAAAGTTTACAAATAAACTAATCTAAATCGTGGAATTTCTATTTAAGTATTTAAATCACCTTTAACATTTTTACAACATGTCGTTTCGGTATTAGCTTTAACTTGCTGCGCACTGTAACTCGACTCCAGCATTAAATTCTGTGGCCCCACAATGAAATCCCGCTGAAAACGATGCCAGTGGGCGAGCCTGAGGCAGAGCCACATGAATTGCAACAAACCAGTCAAAAGCAAATGGAGACACATATTTTAAAGCTTCAGTTAGGAGCACAGAAGCCTGCCACAGAGTCGCACACATAACGGCCATTTGTTTGTACCAGTATGTGGTTATGGCTCGGAACGCTTTGCCACAATCAACTACTGCGTTGGCAATTTTTCGGAGCTGGAGCAAACAAACCTTTTGGTAACCCCAAACCTACAGGGTGGAACTAAGGTATCCAACTAGAGACCCAGCTCTCTCTCTCCCTCTCTCTCTCTCTATGTCTATGTCTCTGTCTCTGTCTCTGACGTCTGCATTTGAGTTGTCTAACGTATGATGCTGTTATGGTTTCCGGTCTAAAGAAAAATTGTAATGTACTCAGTTGGACAGACTGTGCTACGGCTCGCAGCTGCGCCCCGACTCGGGCCCCACATGAGTTACGGTCGCACATTCGTAATGATTATGTTGCAGCTGCTGGCAGACAGTTAGTCGCCTACCTGTACTCACACACACACGTATATAGACAGTGAGTGAGACAACGCACATTTTCTCTTTTCAAGGCTTTCAATTAGAAACCAAGTTGACGTTCCCAATGGACTTGGCCTGGCCGAAAACTGTTTACTAATTTTGCCTTTAAAATTTCCACAGCTCTCTAATTGTCGCCGTTGCCATGGTAGAATCTAAATCTGATTGCAAATATTGGTGAACGTTACCTGGCTGCCGCGCAGAAGACAATCAGCCGTCTGATTGCGGCTAAAATCTTACAGGGCTAACAGCATGACCTTGTGGTCTGTAACCTATATATTCTTAGAATTGTGTCTGCTTGTGTGAATTTGAAATCTGATTTGCATGGCTTCTTCGGAAGCGGACTCACTTTTGTTTCGGTAAAGATGAAGTTCAAGTTGCTCAAATTAACAAGGACAATTAAATTAAAACGCATGCAGTTTATCCATATAATTTATACTAAATCCACTTAGCAGCAACCACTCTGTGGCTTGTGCCACGATTTTGGGCTTGATTGCGTAATTGTGCAAATTACAGGCTGCGGCAGCGGTTGCATTGCGGCCAGCCAGCGTCATGTGTATTCAACTCTCATGGTAATCGGAATTATCACAAATTACACCAGCAACAATTATAGTCAAATAATAAGAGAGAGACTAAATGAATTGCCTAAATAACTAAATAAAGACAATTTGGACTTATCGCCGTCGAAGCCAAACTGCAGCTAATAGTTGCTTCATAGTTGATGATAATAATATTAGCTAAAGAGTGAACTTTTCTATTATTGAAAGTCTTCAGTTACACACACAAATTGTAAAGAATTTATTCTTTGAGTTTCTGGCTTGCAGAGAGATGACGTCTCGGTTTGTATTTCCAATTTGGCAAATTGCATCAATTATTGATTGACCTCTACCTGCAGCCCTTTTATTTTTTTTTTTTTTTTTTGCCGTTTGACAACTCAGACAAGTCTCCCCAGCGAGTGCTGGGAATTTGTCAAGCCTTTGTCCGTCAATTCAATATCCAATAACAAATACAATAAGGCTGACATTTCACTGCAATCAACTCAGCCAAATGGTCCACAACGGTCGATGGCCACTCGCCATTCAGCTGAGGGCCGAGACGCCAGACGCCAGACGCCACTTGTTTATTCCAGGCGAATTTCAAGACTTTTATATATTTATTTTGCGCTCTTCAGATATCTTAAATAAATAAAGCACAGTATATTGCATTTTTACAACTTTAAGTTCTTAAATGTACTCTAATGAAAATTAAATTTAAGTAAATTAAGTTCAAATTTAACTGCAGAATTTTGTATTCATAAATTCCACGTAATGTTTAAAAACAAAATCACATTTTAATTGATTTTCTCAGAAGAACATTTCCTCGGGCAGAAACGTAAACACTGCAAAACCAACTTGAATAGAATCTGTTGCAATCAAGCAAGCCACAATAACTTTTCATGTAAGCTTTCAACGACATCAACGCACACATGCACACACTCTTACACTCATTATCCAAATGACCTCAGCATTAGTCAGTGAAAAGCTTAAATCTCCATTTAAATGCTATAAAAATGCAGTTAGATAAACATTATCGACGGCAAAATACTCTTTAGCCATTGTCTCCCAATTTGAGTGTTCTTGAAATGGTCAAGCGCTTATTCCGCTTATTACACTCATTATAAATTCATTTCACATATTAAAGTTGCGTTATACTCAGTGGATACCACCTTCAACCACATCCATCTCAAGAGAATATGTGTGTGTGTGTGGTTGCCCTGACTGGCCATAAAAAATTGTCATTAGCATGCTATGAGGACCGCAAAAAAAAAACGAAACCAAAAAGCTAAGGGACCAAAATGTGAAGAGGATGCCACATGCGAGACTTCTGTGGTTGACAAAAAGTACAACAAAATGAAAAGAAAATATACATATGTACATTTGTCAGAGAAACTTCACAAAGACTGTCCTCGAGTTGTGGTTCTCACAGATCGGATACAATTTATATTTATTTACGGACATCCCAAACAGAATCTTAGAACACAAAGCAGCTCGAAACATAAATCAAATAATTTGAAAGAGCCAACAAATATTATTACTCTACAGCTCAAATAAATACCCTTTGCGATGTCAGCACATTAGCTCCTGTATCTCTTTGGGGCCACAAGACTCTTAAGTACATTTAGGGTGAAACTTCCTTAAAGAGTCAAGCTGTTGAGTTATGTGACTTGAATTAATTTCATAATTATTTAATACGCGCTGACAAAGTTTTGTTTTTGAGTTTGTTACTTCCTTGTCTCTCATGTAATTTCCCAACTTTGTTACAGCCCCACAAACTTTAGCCATTTGGAGCATTACGTATACGCCCCGTGTCGAGCGTTGTCAAAACTTCTTGGCATGCCAGCATTTTAATTGAAAGTAAAACAAAAAATAACTGGCCCACCTCAACATAAGCCGTATAACTTGTTGCTCTCGTATGAGTACACTTGGGACTGCTCGATTTGCCCCTGCAGATGCAGTCAGGCCAGTTTATTTGGCCGTAAATTATCAAGTGACAAATCGCTTGTCTGCACATTTGTCCTTCTATGTGCTCTGCCACTTGTTTGTTTGCTCTGGAAACCCACAAACATGAGTAGGTTGGCATGCAGCAACGACAACAACTTAGACACACAAAAATACACAGTAGACAATGACTACATCGAGCACTTCAACACGCAACAATTGACACATGTGGCATCCACAAATGACTTGAATGGAGTGCGGAAATGTTCATCAGAGTGCGAAATTTGCAAGACAATTACTTAATTGGCACAGATTACTAATTGTTCACAAACTGTAAATATGTATGCTTTGAATACTGAATTTGTCATAAGAAGAAGAATTTCCTCTGTCCTATATATTTCACAGTTCGATGAGCGATATTTGATTGGAATTAAAACGTATTTGATGTGGACACAGTTGGCAAAGAGTCAACTATGTGAAAAGTGAAAAAGTTAATTCTCTTGATTGAAACTTTTTATTGAATAGACTTTATTTGATTTTAAACTTAGCTAGCGGTCTAGGTCCCACGAGAGGCGATAGAAATGAGAAGCTGTTTGCCTATTGCTTTTATTACAATAGGTCCTCATATGAGTACCTGCCAGGTTGAGTGCGAAAGTGGAGAGAAGTGTTTCATCTAATGTTATTAGGAGCTTAATATATATAGAATTATATATATAGATATCTAAACTATTAAAATAAGTGTGTGAAGCTTAAGGCGTTTGGCCTATACAAAGCAACCTACATACACAAACCTTAATCAGACTACTAACTGTCAATAGAAATCAATGAAAAATTGTAATTATCATATCTGTTCCTTTTGAACACCCATTAAACGTAATAGAACTATTTATTATTGTCACAGATGGAACAGAAAATCCAATTGAGAGTTAACTCTTAAGTGTCTTGTTTAGCAGCTCATTGCTTAGTAGGGCAGTAGTTAAGCTATGTCCATGGCATACTCGACTTTGTATAGTATGTCACAGATGTATTTGTTTAGCATTAAATGTTAGTATAACTTTAGTTTGAGGAACTCTTAAGTAGCCTCATATTATGAAAGCAGAAGTTCGAAAGGGCGAAACAATGAAAACGGAATATATTAAGTTTCTAGTATTGTGAAATTCGTGTAAAGAGCAATGTTTTTGAGCTAGAGAGGAACACTTCGATCGACAATGATGCACGAGCACACAGAGGCGGTGCGAGAGACAACAGTTTGAGTCTGTATATATTTATATATATTTTTACTGTGTTTGTATTACTGCTCAATGGCTGCACTTGCAACATAATGGACCTATGATCTGATAATTCTTTCATATTATGATTATGATAATATTTTAGACACAAGCCATTTATGCATTTGGCAGCTACCCATATGAGTGTTCCTCTTCGTGAGTCTGGGTTACTTAAGGACAAATTGGCCATCTCCTGCTTTTGCTTAATGTAAAGATAATGTGTGCTGATTTCTCTGCCATGATCAAATAAAAGCTGAAAAATAAAATAGTCTTTAAATTCATGAATCGATTTTTTTCATATATTTACGGGCCATTAAATTGGAATTTGCTGCGCAGTTTAGCAAATAAATAAATTGCATGAGTTTTGCTCATTTAAAATGCTTGCCTAAATCAACAATAAATCAAATATAGGAAAAACCACATATTTATTATTTTTTTATTCAACATTCATTATTTATTAAATATTTCATTTAATTTAAAACGCATTCTGTATTTGCCATTGAAATTAAAATTAAAATATGTATTTTAATTGTTTTTTATTAATAGCTAAATCAATTGTAATACTCTTCTGTGACGGCTTCTTTTTTCTTTTTCTCTTTTTTTTTTGCTCTTCACTTAACAATTCAAATTTGCATATTAATTTAAACACACACATATATATATATATATTCATATTTATGTATTTGCCAATTGAAATCTAATTTCATTCATTATTCGACTTTATGTTTGTGGTTTGGTTCAATTTAAAACATTTTAATTTGCATATTGTTATGCACAATTCATTAATATACGTTGCTATTGGCAATAGAAATTGATTTTTAATTTTAATATAGTTTCATATATTTTTTTTATATTTATATAATTTATTTAGCTTAAGTTTTGTATACTTTAATTACCTTGTCAATGTTTAACATACAACAAACATTCATATAATTTATGCTTTTCTTTCTTAATTACTTTTAAAATCTGTCTAAATTCACGATCAAATTATAAATTCTTTTAAAATAATGCAATTTTCGAATATTTGAATATTTATTTATTTTGTCTGAGACTTTTTACTTATGAGTCTTTCACATAGAGTTTTCTACACATATACACTAGACATATGTAAGTTCTCTAGCTTAGTTTGTCTTTAAGTTAGTTTAGTGTTAAGTATTTTAAAATGTCGCTTAACTGAGTTTTAAAATTAACACAAACCTTATGCAATAAGTTGTCAATTTTATAGTTTTGTGTTTCAATCCTTAGCCTACGTCTATAAGAACTATAGTATTTATTTATTTGGCTTTATTTTCTTATTTTATTTTTAAATACATTTTTTTTTTTTTTGAGATTTCCGTTGAAACCCCTGCTTAAGTGACAAATAAGTTAAAAATTGCATTTGTGCCGTGAGTATTTATATATCTTATAAATACAATATATGTATATATATTCATATTCATAGTCATATTTGAAGTCATAGTCATAGTCAGAGTCGTAGTCACATTCAGATGCAGAACCACAAAACAACATTTCATATGTCAACATGTAATTCGTCTTCGTTATTTTTTACTCCATATAACAACTAACATACATTACGTATACGCCGTGTAACTTTTCACATTTGACAAACCAAAAGTACACAAAAATCGCTGACATTTTTTTGAAAGCTTTATTTACAGGGCATGCAGCACATGCTTGAGTTGCTGAAAAACAATTTGAGAGTATAACTGTCTGTCATCCTTAGCAACATGGCCTGACATAAACTTTCAAAAAAACTGGGGCTCATGGTCAACAGGACTTTGAATACTTTTGGTTATTTGCCTCGGTTTTTATTTCCACGTCATTTGCAGCATTTGAGACATGTTTTGTAACTCGAAATATGCAATTTACTTTTATGCTAAATTATTTACTGCATGCAAACACTTTGCAAGCGTGTCGAACAGCTTTACTCTTACAGCTAGTCAGCTTAGACGTCTAGGTTAATTAGTTTTTCAGAGTGTATGGGGCTTACATCACTATAATATAATATTGAAATACACATCAAAATAACGACTAGTTGTTGATTACATCTAAGAATTTTCACTTGCTTTGCATGGCGACTGCTTGTGAATGCGACTGTTTCCTTAAAGAAATTTATAAATATTTGAATTGGAATTGGGATTGGGATTACCATATACTGACTCAATGTAAGATAGTCGAGACTGTTTAATCTCTCTGATTGAACTAAGTTAAATTTCAATTAATTGTCTTTGAAACATCCATCAATGGGGAAAAAAATGCTGTCTCGCTCCAATTTGTTTATTTTCTATCAGCCTGTCAGTCGGTCGAACAACATTTGCTTTCTCTGGCTGTGGCCTGCACAAATCCCATCAATGTCAGGCTTAGGCTTACTCTATTCGGCCAGCCATTCTTTGCCTTCTTTTGGTATTTTAAGTTGGGCAAATTATTTTCCCTGGTTTTCAGCTATTTACCTTTTGTTGTGGTTTTTGTTTTGTTTTTACACAGAAAGCCAAATGTCTGCGTTGACAGATTTCCGCGCAATTGGCCCAAAAATTGCCAAACGAAATTTAATTCCACCAACAACAGAATGCAAAAAGAAAACAAAATACAATAAAAAAGAGGAAAATCGTGCGACAGTTATGCGCAAATTTGAAATTGAAATGGAAGTGACGCATAGAGGCCAACCGTAAAGGATGCCAGCATTTTAATGGATTCTCTTGACTCCCTGCAAGGCGGAACAACTGCTGCGAGAGTGCAAAGCGAGCTAACAGAGGAAAGTACATATATATTGTATATAATATGGAGTATGTTTAGAATTGGTTGTTAACGCCTTTGGGGCCTGCCTAGATGCGACACAGACAACGCACACCGCACACTTAGAGACTTGATATCAACGATTTGAGAAGCTGCTTGAGCCAATTGCTTGGGGGCTCTGTTCACTGTTCAATGTTCTCTGTTCTCTGTTCTGTTCCAGAGCAGCAATTTTCGCATCGTTGTCACTTTATTTGGCATTTATCAGCACTTTTCGCGCCGCACAATAGGACTACAGCCACACCCACTCGCCAAGGCGCCCATGCTCCGGCAATGTAGTTTATGTCACATTCCCAGGCACTTCGCTGTCGTCGAGCTCCTGCGCCTAGAAATGTGTTTCGAAAATCTGCAAAATAAAAAATAGAAAGAAATATTTCAACAGTTTTATGCATATTGATTCGAGTTTATAAAAGCTATAAATTGGTTTACATCAATTTTACAAATTCAACGCACAGTCACTTAAATATGCAGAGACACGTAGATACGACTGTTAGAGCAGCTTATGCCAATTTGGCTAACAAAGCGCCTTAGAGCCAATTGCATTTTGCTGGCAGCTATAAGCACCTCTTGCCACAGCATTTTTTCAGTTAGCCCATATATCTCTGGTCATATGCGCCGCATAATTTTGCGTCAGGCGTCGACTTGATGACCATGTCATGGCGTGCTAATCGCCACTGTCAAGGCCAAAAGGCAAATGAGCAGCAAACGAATGAGGGAATAAAAATACTTCTAGCAGACGCGCCCACACTGGTCTGACAGCACCCGCTGGCTGCAATTAGCATTAGCCACTTGTTGCAGCTCATTCGAGGCCATGGCCGTTGGCGCTCCTCTTAGTCTATTCTTTGTTATTCTGCTCGCATTCATAATAAACTAATACTACATATACGCAGCACTGACATTCCACAGCGAAGCTTATTAAAATTATAATTACTTGCAATTGTTTAAGTTTTTTATTGCCAGCTTGTACTTAGAAAACAGACGAATCGATATTGCAGTAAAATATGACGAGTTAGTAGGAAAGAAAGGTTAATGCATGAAGTTCTTAGTAGCTGGCCTTTCAAATAGCTCAGCAACTCTACATAATATTGTAGTTAAGCTTTAGATTCTTCTTAAAATAAAACAAAATTAGGTCATCAGGATATCGCACACAAATTTAAATAAGAATTCCTCGCTCAATTCAGCAACCACAATTACCCATTTGAGTAAGCCAAAAACTTGATCTTCTTAAGAAAAAACTACTATAAGCAGAAATCAAAGATTAGAAATTACTTTGATTCTCGAATATCTAGACCAAAATCCGATATAAAAGCCATTATGTCATTCCTATCTATATACTCGTATGTAACGTAACGCAGAAAATATTAAAAAAATGAAAACATTTTGACAGACAAATAATAAGCATTGTAAGACTGATCCTTCGTATGCCGCTCGGTCTATTAACTGTTTACTCCTATCCAATTGCAGTAGCTCTATCAATTTGCGACTCAGGCAATGTAATACCTGCAATAAAAACATTAAATTCTATGGAGATTGCTTTCTGCAGAAGTTTCCATTCAAACAGAAATTTTCATATTTCGCTTTTCACATTTTGTGACCAAAGACATATTAGATTTTCATTAGAAATTGTGAATATGAGATGTATTTTCGTTCATAATTAAACATATTTGTCGTCTGTCAAATAAAGACAAAATACATTTTCTTTGCAGCCTTGTCAAAGGGACACATTCTCTAATGAAAATATTTTCTTGATTTCTTGTGATTTGATTGCATTCCTGGATTTTTAATTTGATTTTCGGCTCCGTTCAAGTGCACACAGTCAGGTGAATGGAGACTCACATGCCAAACGCTCTGACGAAAGATGGAAATTCAGCTTAATTTGTTTTTGTGCTTTGAATTTATATTAATTCGCGCTTCGACTCTGTTACTTCCAGCCCGAGCCCAACCTTTGGCATTCATTTGTTGCCTATATCGGGTACAGTTTTGCTGGCTTTCAATTAAAATTCATCGAAATGCTAAAAATAATGAGCAAATTCCTGTGTTAAGCAAAAGCAAAAATTCAAATATATATAAGGCTATAAATATAATTTGATAGACTTAGATGAAGATTCCAGTTAAATTTGCATTTTGTATTAAAGTCAATGTGGATAGAAACTTGGCTGGATTGTAAATAGATTCATGCGTACATAATCTCAGAGAAATTCATGTTGCTTGGGCGTAAATTCAAAGTTTAAAGGCAACTGATGAATAATAAAATATTTTTTTAATAAATCCGATGATGAGCTATAAAAGATTTTATTCAATCTATTCAGCTGCCAGGATGCACACAGCTATTCTCCTCATTGCCAAACTGATTTCTGCAGGTGTTTAAGGGTCATTAAATAGTCATTCTACTTAAATGTGCAGTCCTCCAGATTGAACAACATCAAACTTTGGGTTATTACAATTTCCATAGGTAGCTTGAATTTCCCACACAGGCACATAAATGCTCATATATACTCGTATATGATCAAGTGACTGTAAGTGTATGTGCCTGGTCGTTGCGAAGAACTATTTTTGCTTTCATTCCCTTACCACAAATAATATTAAATATATTAAAGTTTTGCATGCGCATGGTAAACCATTTCATGATTTTGGTATACTCCTTGCTCAGAAGGGAAGTTAACTGAACAAATTAAAATTTTATATACATTATTATATATACATATAGAACTATGTTCATAAAAATAGTAGTGGTATTTTTTTTTTTAAAACAATTTAAAACGAGTATTAAGATTAAGTTATATATTTATACTATACAGCTTGTATATACTTACTACTATTTTTATGAATACGGCTGTACATATATTTGAGAGAGCAGAGAGCGGAGAGTATGGAAAAAATAATGTATTGTGGAACTATAAATAAGAATCGACTACTTCTGCTGAACGCTCGAGGCGCACTGATGTTGAGCTCCCATATTTTTGTTGATCGAGCCTGAAAGCAAGGAGCCCGAACAAATACGAAGTTGAGTGAGACCAAATGCACGAATTTGATGTGTGGAAAACGTTTGTTCTACTAGCTGCCCCATCCAAGTGTTGTATGGTTAGTGTCATTAGTTAAGCCAACGAGTCTTAGACTAAGTCATGCCTGTATGCTCAATCAAATCACAAATTTATTAGATTAAGATGTTCGCTTCTTATAGCAAGTTTTGCATACGCATAATCACAAGCTCAAATCTTGTTTTATCGATTTGACTCATTATTTAGGAAGATTATAATTGTTTCCTTGGCCATAATATTTATAAAATCAAATTTCAAATATTGTTTATCATTTGCCTGGGCGCCACAATTCTGAAGTGTTTGGCATTAAAATAAATATTCATTAAGAAAACCCCATGGCAGAACCTTTAAGGACGGCCCACAGCCTACATTAAGGCGACCCAACGGCTCCATTGTTGATAATTGAAATGAAATTTTCTCGCCAGCCACAACTAGCGTATAAGAAATGCCGAACTGAGTCGTAAGACAAAGGTAAACTTTGCCTTGAGCCTTCTTTGGAATTCGGTCTTTTAGCCGCCTTTTGCACAGTGTGCAGAGTGCTGGAACGAGATCCGGGCAACTACCTTTAATGCCACTTTATTAAGTATTCATTATTGTCAACTTGGCTTGTGGATGCGGAGGGCATCGAGGGAACTGCGAGAGTTGTGGGTTCTGTGGTAAAGTTGAACCCCGGCGAACGGAGCCGTGGGCGAGAGTTGACCAAGCTGTGTGCGTTCGTGCAGCTTTAAGGTAGGTGCGCTGAGAGGAACTACATCTGCGAGGTGGAACATTAATTGCCAGCGGCACATTGATGTTTATGTAATTAATTTTAATTGCAGTACTTTTCTCCAGCTCTGCGCGGGCGCCAAAAGTTCCTGTTTATTGTTTTGTTATTTTGTTTGCTCTTTTACAGTTTTATTACGGGCAACATTTGTTTTCATGTTTGCAGTTGACAAAGTGCTCGCTGCTAATACCACAACAAAATCAATAATAACAGCAATAAAATATTTAGCTACAGAGCGCACAGCGCATAGCGCGTATGCGCAATAAATAAATCATTAACCATGCGGGTAAATAAAACGAAGCTAAGAAACATTTAACTAACAACTATCAAGCATGACTCTGATATATCGTGAGCATTGTACCTACAGCCATTGTATTTACTCGAAAAATAACAAAGCGGCGCAACGGGCGTATGCGTAATAACTAAATTATTGCTTAAACACAATAGCGGCTAAGCAGTTATTGTGTGAGCTCATAAGTAGAGCAGAGCAGCTGAGAAGAGTCCTAGTGCACGGCTTTCATATATCCTGTAGTTGATGAAGTAAATATGAGCACAGGTAGCATACCCTGTACAAAGCTACTCTCTTTGTTCCATGGTATATATTTCTTTGATGCTATAAATACATTATGCAAGAGGTAATTAAATACAAAATTAAGCTAGACCAGCAATAAATTTATGATAATTAGTAGAGAAGATCCATCTTTAACTATATATCCCTTTCTTGACTTATTTCTTTGATGATGAACCAGGGTGCGGCACTTAGCTAGCCAAAAATGACTGTCTATTAGGCAGCTCATCTTAGGCTTTGCTTTATGGCGTCGACTGCCCCGGGACTGGTCTTTAAGTTGCTTCAATTAGCGGCCGGCATAGACAAGTTGTTTTCTGCGTGGGTGGCATTTGACCAAAGGGCCCTTTTGGCCACAAGCACGGCACATGCAGACAGGACATGCACAACCTGCGGACGTGCTGGCGAATGTTCATTTTAATGAATCGCATGCTAAATATAGTCAGCAGCAGGCGCCATACCAAATAAATGAGTTGCTAATTAGGCTGCCGGACACCCACACACCAAAAAACAAAAAAAAAAAAACAAAAATAAGTAAATAAAAAGGAAAGGCACTTGAAATGAAAATATAACACTCAAGTAAAGCTGATAGCCAGGGCTATTAGCAGGCAGGAATCTGTTGGCTGTGTGACATCATCCGTTTGATGTTATTATCAAATTCTAAAACCCTGCCAAAGTCACACTCTGTCGTCGCTTTTTATTTTTAAATTATGCGCGCACAACAAAATAATTATAACAAGTGCCGGGCAAAAAGCATTTAAGTATTACAAATGCAAAGTACAGCTTGGCAGCAGAACATTTAACACGCACACACACACACACATACACACACACGCACACACACACACACTTAGAGAGAACGCAATGAAATTTAATGAGTTAAAAAGATGTCTCTTTAAATGCCGGAAGTAGACAATGGGCTAAGCCCCAGCCTCTACTCGGCTCACAAAAGTAAACTGATGTATTTTTAATTGTTGCATATATTACCATAGATTTAAATTACATCATGGGACCCATGAGGCAGCCAAATTATGTTTATGATTGTGTGTGTGTCTGTGTGTGTGTGTGTGTGTGTATGAGTACGTGTGTGCCCACGCAAAGGCCAAAGTTCAAGCAGATGCTCGAATAACTTGGCAAGTTAATGAGTGCGTAAGCACGCCCAACACATTATCAACATATATATTTATATATATATATGCAGCAACGTTAACATTTTCATTAAGAATATATGTATATACTCAAATTATTATTCGTATTTCATATTTATATAAATATAGTTTCAACTCTGTTTCAATTACTAAACAAAATATTCAATTTGTTTTATTGCATTTTTGCATCTATTTCAATTGTTATTCTCTTCGTGCTCGGCGAGTTCATTAAAGTGTAGTTTCACTGTATTTACATAAATGTATATTCCGGGCAGCGCAAATGCAAATATTTGTTGTGCTTGTGACAACAGAGCAGACAAGCAAAAAGGCTTCAACAGGCGCCAGCTCTCTCGCAGTGGCATGGGCCCAATTGGAGACCTTTTTTTGTTGTCAACTCGAAATTATTTCATATCAAGTTTCAAATGCTCGTCAGCTGCGAGTGAGATAGCATTATTTGCTAATTAATATATAGCTCCTGCTGAAAACTTTATCTACTCGACCTAGATCAATAAATTTTATCTTTCCTGCTACGAATACATAAATCGATTTCAGAAATTGCACATGCCACAACTGAAAACTTTTCTGAAAGAGCTCAGCTAATTGAGTTTTGTGGCAAATTCACTTTCAACTGTATTTTCTTCTATACCAAATAGTTCATAGATGCGATTCTCATTAAGTCAGCAAAGCCGCACAGGTTTCCATGCTTTGATTTGATGTGGCGTACGAGTATAAACAAATTATGTTGTCAGCTTCATACCAAAGCCGGATTTACTTTTTGCAGCTCTGTGAATTTACAAAAACTCAAAATACGACTCTTCTATGCGATTTTCATGAACTCAACTATGTCGTTTGCTCGTCTGTGCTCTTTAGTTATGGTGTAATAAATCTTCTCCTTCTACTTTCACTCCCTCCCTCTTTCTCGCTGTCTCGTTTTTTGTTCTGCACTTAATCCTCTCTCTACCTCATCTTATTTACATAAATGTCTGTGTTGCTTCTCGTATGTAAGCCGCTTTGGGGTAAACACTCATTCACATATTTAGGACTAGCTTAGGCCAAGAGTAATTCAAATAAATATTATATTTAACAGAACAAATTCGCTAGAGAAAACGACATTTTTGCAGGCTCACATGATTTGAAAATAGCAGAGAAAATCTGAAAAATTCCAAGTACTAAATAACTGTCCGACAGCGGGACCTAGAACAAACTTCATTTACTTGCGCATTCCATTACTTATGAAGGCCGGCGCTAAATTTGGTTGCCCTGCCAAGAAAAATGATGAGCAATTTGCCCGCCGCCAGCCTGGGAGCTCTGTTAAACGTGGCGGCTAACTTGGACGTTGTGAACTACTCGCCCGAAGTGTCGTTGCTGTGGTTGTTGTTGTCACCGTCGCAGTCGCTGAGATATTTGTTTTCATAAATTGCGAATGGCCCAAGTCGCTTATGTGTTTAAATTATGTAGCATTACTCAAAATATTAACTTGAATTCACACAAGGACATCAAGGACATGGCGCTGAGTGTTTGTTGGTCTGCCGGTCTCCAGTCTGAACTTTCTCTCATATTTTAAACAACATTAAATTCCTCGTTTCTACATAAGTACATCTCTTTCGTTATATTTTTGTGAAAATTATCACAAACTCACACTCACGCTGTGCCGCCCGACCCTGCTTAGACCCTGGCTGCGGTTCGTTTGAGAGTTTATAAAATTAATTTGGCTGCGGCATGCGTACAGTGCGTATTAATGTATGCGGACAGGGAGCAGAACCGAAAGCAGCTCATGACTCAAAAAAACAGAGAGAATTTCAATTTTAATTCACTCACAGCGATTAAATAATGTATAAGTTACCCAGGCAGGGATTTTGCGGCAAGATTTGATTGATATGCCAAGCACGTACATAGATAGGCGGAGCCAAGAGAGGAAAACACAGCGACAAATCGAACAGCAACAGGAAGTTGAGAGCTGGCAGGCAGATAATATTTAATATATATTATAATCATATTTGTCTCATCAATTACTGTGGCTGAGCAGTACTTCAAGCAATACAAAATAACAAACAGATGAAACCAAACTCATTTTTAGTCATTTCAAATTCAAGTTACTTTTTACCTGAGTCTTGATGCTCAACTCAATTTTCACACGTGAATCTGTTGCGCTGACTCAATGTTAAGCTAGAGCACATTAAAGTCTCGCCTTATATACTGAGCAAGTAAATTCTTGTAAAATATGTAGTCAGCTTGTAGTGAAATCTGCAGCCTCAACACTTGTTTGAATTCAACTACGATTTTATATATACCTATAATTTTCTATATAAGATGCCAGCTTCATCAAACGCCTCAGAATTGATGTTGTTTGTGGCGCTGGTCCAAAAAACCAAAAATAACAAGAAAAAAAAAAAGAAAATACGCTCGTAAAATGAATGATTATTTCGCACTCATGTGTGGCAACGCACACCCATTTCTAAGAAGCGAAATCCCGACCCAGTCTCCCTCGAGCCATAATGACATGCAGGTCCTCAACATGTTGACGAGCTGTCGCTCGTAAAATAAAATAAAATAAAATAAAATACAAAATAAAGCGAACCAATGAAATAACAGTGAAGCATAGTTATCAGTGGCCCAGGGCCCCCGAGAGCTAGAAGCTCGCCGGGGACAGTCCAGGCATTGGCTGCTCGTCTGGCGCTGATATCAATCGCAATCGAGCTGCCAACTCTGATTAAAATAATGATAATGTTCAGTTCAGTTTTTGTCATCTTTTGTGGCTCGTTTTTCTTTTTCTTTTTTTCTTTTTGTGGGTGTCTCAATTCTGATTACTTTTTCTTCTGCTTCGCTCTTGTTATGCTAATGTGATTGACTCCGGGCCAAGCAATACAGCTGAATTAATTACAGCCAAAAAAATACGTTAATGACTATTTCTGACCTTAAGTTTTTCCTGGATACGAAGAAGATGCGAGGAACGTGAAGTTAAATACATTTTTGTTCAGAAAGAACTTAAAGAGCAGGCAAATATATGCTGAAATTTACAGGGTATCAGCTAGTCGCACAAACTCCTTATCTTTGTTGCTCCTGTTTGCTTTTTTGGAGTAATACCTTGAGGCAGAGTTATGTATATACCTGTACCATAAATTATAAGGGCGTGCAGCTGCCAGCTTTTCCACATATAAATGTTTTTTCTTTTCACTTTTTTCCACATTTTTTGTGCGGACACGCCCAGACAACTGGCCTGCCTCAAAGGGAACGTGCACAGCTGCCTTTCTGGCACATTTATGGCTATATTTTTAACAACTTTTGTAATGCTCTTTGCCAGGATTCTTTGCCTGCCAACTGAGTTTTCGTTTTTTCGACTTCCGCGAAAGTTTTCAACTGGCATTTAGCAAAGTAAAAGTTTTTACTACTTTTGCATAGATTTTCTTTGTTCGTTGCATAAAGCTGATATACCTACCAGTCACAAATGTTACAGAGTATACAGGGCTTAAGCCTGTCGGATCAGCTACGTAATTCCTCTGATATAACTTGAGACTTCTCTTCAAAACAAAAGGCTTAAGACTTTTTTATAGTACTCGCAAATGTCTTATAGGGTATCTCAGAGTCTTGCCACTTGGGCTGAAATTGTTTTGCATCATGCTTCAAAATTATGACCACCATGTCGAGCGATGTCTTTGTTTATTTTCCCCATTCAGCTTCTTTCTCTTTTTTGCGCTTTCTTTGCTGCTCGCACATAAATTAAGAAATGACGTTGAAAAAAATAAACACTGAAATGATTGTTGTTGTTGTTGTTGTTGTTGCCTAGTCTGACAGCTCGTGAAGAGGCCTGCCTTAGCTGGGCAACTTTGACATGCTCCAAAGTCCCGAACCCGAGCAGTTCAAGCGCCACCCGCTGACAGGTGTTTCGTTCTTCTACGCAATTACAACGGCTCGATGAGTTGCGCCAGCCTCAAAACATACACTGTGAGAAAACTCGGAAATTCATTCATTCATCACTGTGAGAAAAAGTAAAATATTTTTGTTTGAATTAATTCTTCTTCTTTTTAATTAAATTATTTCCATGAACGTCTTCTTAGGCATTCATAATTTGAATTGAAGTTTTCTGCCAGTGTATGTTCCCGTTGGCTACACCTGTTTTCATATTGTCTCCATGGGCTAAGCATTTCTCTCTGATTTTGTATGAGCATTTTATGCTCGCCGCTGCATAATTATTACAGCAGCGCAATGACAAAGCCGAAATCCTTGAAAGAGGCGACGCGTCGACTTACGACTCAGCCTCCGGCTGTCGGCCTTAAGTATTCATGCAGGCACGGATTGTGTTAACATTAAGTATACGTATTATGATTGTAGACGCAAGGGTTTTGTTCGCCAGGACGACGAGGCAGATATAAAATTACAAGTAGTTAAATTGGATTTGAAAGAGAAGCTGCAAAGGTAGCCTGAGATTGACGAATGTTTTCAAGTAGGACTCAAGTTTCAATGGATCCGGGGAAAAAACAATATAATGTGAATGTGAATGTGAATAAATAGAATTTAAAGCCCAATTTGGCAATAGAAAAAACGATAAAGATATTGATTAAATAATTTCACACTTTAGCAATTGTTTTACTGCATTTACAAGAAATGACTGAAGCAGAAACAAACCAAGGCCCAAATTGTTAACCACTTTGGTCTATTGCGCAGGCAATTATTAAAAGGCGTTTTTCGTTTCATTTAACTCGCAATTATTAACTTGGCTATTGCCAGGAAACAGGCAACACCCAACAGGCAACAGGCGTGAGGCAATAAGCAAACGGGCAATGCATTCAACTGAGCTGAGTTGCCCAAGAATTGGCTTTTCAACTTTAATAAGAGTCAAGCCGCAAGCATTTAGCTAAGTTGCCTCTTCTCGACTTCTGCTGCTCGAATCATTAAACACGAAATTTAATTAACTGTTGATAAAGTTGCTAATAAACGCGCATCCGTCTCGAACCCAGCAGCAGAGCCTGTGGCTCATATTAAGTGGCATTAAGCTGTGCTGTCAGCACAACTGCAAGAATTCGAAGAACTGCCACCGAGTGTGGTACGAGCAACCACCCCAAATCGCCTTCGAATCTGGCGACCAAGCGCTTCTGTGGTCAGTGGTGTGTGCTGTATGTGGTGCTAGGTGGGTCATAAATTATATATAAGCAGTCACTATTTATGCTGAACTCTGTTGAACTGGACAAACTTTCAGCAGGACTGGCCACGTGCTGACCAATGTTTGCTATCCGCATCCGCTTTTAGCACACCTGAAGTTCTCATACAGAGCACGTGTAGGCAACGCTGCCACGCCCCACAGATATATGTATTTATATATACGTGTATATACATGTATGTGTGTGTGTGTATAACTCGATTCGACACTTCTTGCCAAATTTAATTGGGCATAAACGCCGTTCGCTTTTATAGACGTTTTCCATCAATAACACAGTCAGCTGCAACTGCCCATTAAACGTCGTCACGCGCTCTGCACACTTGGCCCAAACAAGAAAGCAAACATTTTTTTAATAAAATCATTGAAATGTTGATTAATTGTAAACAACTTTTTATAAACTTTAAGAAAAATCAGAAAAGTTTTTATAATAAACATAAAAACGGAAAAACTAATTCCATAATTTTAGCTTTTAATTTCAGCAAGGCTCACTTGCAGCTTTCATGAGCTTTGGCTGTTATGTTTACAGAGTTCAATATAAATCCTTAGCTGTTAGTTTTACCTGTTTTAATATAGTTTTCCTTCAAAAATATTTTCAAATTTCCCGTTCAGTAATTTTTATCAGCGAATACAATCTACAATGTTTTATTCTATAATTTATACTTTTAATTTCAGCAAAGCTCGCTTTAAGCTTTAATGAGCTTTGCCTGTTACTTCTACAGAGCTCGAAATAGTTTTCCTTTCACAAAAATTCAAAATAGTTTCAAATTTTACTTTCAGCAATTTCTATCAACGAATAAAATCAATTCTATTTCATAATTAATGTTTTTAATTTGAGCAAAAGTTAATGGGCTTTGGTTGTTATTTTTACTAATTTCAACATACTTTTCCTTAGAAAAAACACGAATAGTTTCACATAAATTTCACTTTCAACAATTTCAATCCTGCATTGATATGTGAAGTGCAAGATTTTTCTGTCTTTGTGGCATTCTGTTTGCCTAACTCTGACATTCAGCCCAGTGTGAATTGGCAGCAAGGCGAAATGAAAATTTGGCACTGCTATGAGCTACGTGCCTGGCATACACAGCAACATTTCCCACTTCCTTGGGGGCATGGCAACAGTCGTCATAGGGCACTTTTGATGAGTGAGTTAAATGCTTCAACTGTTTGTTTGCATGACAGACAGCCAGCCCCCAAGCAGCTCTTTGACTAGCGTAATCGCTATCCTCATTGCAAAGAATAAGGAAATATGGCCAAAATGAGGGTCTCTGTTTGGCTAGGAGGCACATTCCCATATTTATTGTATTTTGGCGTAATTTTTATGATTTATTTATCATATACTCGTAGTAATCGGACAAACTTTAGGTCGCTGCCCACACATTTTATCGAATAAAATTTATGACCATCAATTTTATTTTGATGTGTGCCCAGAGTTTTTGTTTTAAGCGCCCAAACGCTGGGGGGCTTGGCCTTGTGGTTGGTAAAAAGAGAAAGTTTAAGCTCATAAATTCTGTGTGCCATTCAGCAGGTGTTGCCACATGTGGGCAGACAGGAGGCACGGGCTTACCACGTTGTGATAGCGCCCACATTTGCGGAATGTTTTTCTCACCTAATCCTGACCACTTTCAATCGTAAATGTATTTTCATCGGCCTAATAGTTTCTTACCTATGTTGTTTTTCTTCAGTTCCGTTTAATTGTTTGCTCAACACCTTGGCTAACTTCCTGGCTGACAGCGTGGTCCTAGCCCGAAGCCCTCATTGTTCCTGGTGGCCTCGCTCGTTGGCCATACAACATAATAAAAGCTTGTTAACTTAATTGCTTAATTGGCCTGGCAGTGCCATGGCCAAGGGTCGAGCGGGGATCCAGCAGAATCAGGTATGCTGGCTAAAGCAACGCAACGCAGCGCAGCGCAGCTCTAATGAAAATGTTGTTTTCCCTTTTTGCCTCACACATTAGGCTGATTAGACACGGGCAACGGGAATAAAAATAGAGCCATGTGGATATAAGTACATACCACATACGCATGCACACACACACGCATGCACACGCACACATGCTTACGTGGAACGTGTTGAGTTTTACATTACTAAGCTAACTCTATGCTCACGCCCCTTGATAAGTTGTAAAGGTAAAACGGCAATTGCATTTTTATTTAATTATACTCTAACGAAACCTGTGTATCATAACTAAATGCAGGGTTTAGTTAACTACTGAATTATTTTTCAAACAATAGTATATACATTTCTTGCCATTTATATATATTGCAACTGCACTCAGTAGAAGTGTTTTTGCTTCTTCACACTCATTTGTAATCTACTCAACGTATGTTACCTAAAATACAATATATGTAAAGTTATATAAATCTATTAAATTACATTTACATCTGACATGATGTGAGCAATGTGCAGAACTGTTGAACTACACGACTTTTGTATTTATATATAAATAATATATTATAAAGAGTAGTTCATAGTTCCACATTCAATACGCACAAGCTTGTTATTTAGTTGAGAACAGAGATTTGCCTTTTAATGCCAAACTGTCGAGCAAAGGGCGTAGCTCCTAAGTCTCTGAGACAGCTGCTGCTGCGCTATCGATTACCGTATCAGCTAATCCAGCCACCCAACAGGCGCACATGAGGGACAAGCGATGGCAAACGTCAATTAGACATTTGCCATTTGCCATTTACCATTCGCCATTCGCCATTCACCATTTGGCATAGGGAACTTCATTAATCGCTTTTATTTCCTTCAACTGCCAGACTGTCCGACTGTCAGTCAAGCTGGCTTATGCACCAGCTGTCGCCAGCATCAATCCGTTTTGGCTAATACACATATTGATGTGAATGTTATAAAATATAAATGCGTTTCATTAGATACACATACAGACGTACGTCTGGCTACTGGCAAATGAAACACATGTTTCATGACACGTCAAAACCGAATTTAAGAACTGAACTCAGAGCGCGCGAAAACACACAAAACTGAAAGCAGGGCAATCATTTTTTTTATAGCCCAACATTTTACGCTGACTGTAAGTACATATTGAAATCATATTATGCACATATGTCTGAGTGTGTGTATGTGTGTGTGTGTGTGTGTGTGTGTGTGTGTGTGTGTGTGTGTGTGTGTGTGTGTGTGTGTGTGTGTGTGTGTGTGATAAGCAGCCAACGACCTTCTTATTGTTGCCATTAAATTCACACACACACGAACAAAGCTTTTGGCTGCCTTCGAAGAAGAAGGCGTGGCGCATAATGTTTGATTTTTATATGCAACGATTTAGTATAGGTTTAATCAGGCTCTTTCGATTTTACAACGCACTTGGGCACTTTTAGTGTGATTGATTGACATTGGCAAAACGTTTTGCTTTTAGACAAAATTAAAGCTTTTCTTGTGTTATTTAAATTGATATTTGAATCCAATATGCAAAAGTTTAGCTTTCAATATCTCAAACAGAATTCAAAGGGGCCAATTGGACACGACGTTTCAGAGTTATATATTATATATTCTGAATTGTTGTTGAATTGATTCTATAATGCAGCAACTTTTGCACTAAATGCTGGACTTCAGCTCAGTTGGCGGACGAGCTTATCAGAAGCAGCAGCGCTGGACCAGCAGCAGCAAAAGCAGCATCAGCAGCCATCGCATTGTCAGGCGCATAACTGATGGCATTCTGAGACTCAAACAAACGCGCAACATCAGAAAAAAATGATAGAAATATGATCACAATTGTAAAGTTGGCATTCTAAAGAGTCAACTTGCCCAGGTCCCCTCCGGCACACTCCGAGTTCGGGACCATTTGCCATTCGCAGCAACCAGACAGCAAACAACAAAATACAATTCAGTTGTAAAAAAGTTTAGCACTAACTCGCTCTGGCAAACTTGTTTACAGAGACAGCGAACGGCGGGGCATTTCCCCAGTAAGCCCCAGCTAGCTACGCTGTGCTTTCGTTTCAAGAACTCCCACAACGAGTGCAAACTTTTGCTGACTTCGTCTGCAAGTCCGACAATTGCCGTTCGCAATTCCAGCTGCAGTTCTCATGCATAATGCATCAAATGTGCTACTGGCGCCCGAGCCGGGGCCATCAACTATATCACTTACCGTTCACTCACCAGCACCGTGATTCAACATACACCAACTGTCACTGTTTAGGGAGCACAGATACCAACTGTCTGTGTGTGTGTGTGTGTGCATGTCTGAATACAAGTATTCAAGGAATTCTTTTTTCTTTTTTTGTTTTATGCTAAGTTCCGTCTAACGCAAGCCGTGCATTCAGCTTATTTACTCACACCACGCCCCCACACATCACACATCATGTCGGCCCACATGCCAGCGGGTAATTAGGATCTGGGTAACATAGTGTGTGCCACTACTATATACAACCCGACTGAATAATTCATAAATTAAAGGCCTCTCGGACAGCTCTGAAATTGCGTTCATCTGCTTAGTCCATTCCTGCGTACCTTCAAAGCCAACCGCAAACATGGCCAAAATGTAAATAACAACAACAACAACAACCATACCTTTTCATTTGTATGCATATGTATTTAGATTTTAAGTGAGAGAAAGCCAGATAAAGGAGAGAACGTATCCAATGGCTACATACATATGTATATTAAGGAACATGTTTGCATAGGCAACGACCCATGCTAAACTCTGGTTGATTTGTTAAGAAGGCTGGAAAACAACTTTCGAATTCCTTAATGTGGAAACATTGCATTTCTGTCAGCCAAACTGAAGTATTTCGGAACTCAATTATCTTTTTAATCGATAAGCTAAATAATATAAATTATTTTATTGCTAATGTTAATGACAATTCTATTAGACGGCTAGCTCAGCTGCACCAAGACGAAAGGTCAAAAATCAGGCTTTTGCTTATTAACATAGAAAGGGTATTATAATGTCAACTAAATCTTGTATATGAACTGAAAGGGTGTATAACTAAAGGCTTATATCTTAAAATCGCTATCTCAGCAATTTCCATTGGCACCATTTAGTTATACTTCTAACCTCTGGCAAGAAATTCAAATTTTATGTACTTAATAGAATTTATATCAACATTATCAGCTGCTGCTGCTGTTGCTGTTAATGCCGTAAAGAATCTTTTAATCAAATAGAATTTCAATGCCAGCGTTATTTATAAATTTTATGATTGGCCATTTCAGTTCAGAGTCCCAGACACAGACACAGTTCGCCCATAATGTGCTTGCCATAAAAATTATAAATAAATAAGCTTAATGTAAATTATTCTGCGTCAAGGCTTCATATTTATGGGGGAGTCGGCCTTATCATAGCCAACGGCTGTTGACCATTTACCAAGCCATTTATCCGACTATTGCAATTGGCTATTTGTGTGCATATATTATAACACAGTTGTTTATAGTGAGCAGCCTCTTGTGCAGTCCACCTGGTCTGGATTGGCACGTTTCCTATACTTGACTTATCTATTGCAACTTTTTGACAGGCAACTTGGCCTTAAGGCCGTCTTTAACTTCAAATGTAAACTTAAGTTATACAAAAAGAAAATAAAATAAATAAATAAAGTAGAGGATGAGCAAATAGGTTTTGTTTCAGAACTCTAAGGAGTGATATAGAATTCCAAAAAGAATATTTACAAAAAAAAATTAGAAGAAATGAAGAATAAATAAATAAATTTGCTGCTTTTACTTTATTATATATTTTTGTATAATTATATATTATTATAAAAAATAAGATATCAAAATAAAATTGTTTTATTTCAAGCTAAGAACTAAAATAAAATTATTTTAATATAATATTTATTTAATTATTTTGTTTAAAGTTAAAAGAAAATATATACTTTGAATTATAAAACAAGCAACTAATGAAATTAATTTCATTATTACTTAACTAGCACACAACCCTTGTAAGAATATCGCACTTTAATCAAGGCTTACTAAGCTCACTGTGCTTTCAATACGACTTTAACATGATGATGGAAACAAATTCTAGTTATTTCACTTCCAAGGTTTTAATATTGCCTTCAATATTTATGTTAAAGTGTTTCTGAGAAATTGATGAAAAGTTGAAAGGCTTTTAAAAATTCGAGCTATGAAAATAAATTCCAAGTATATTTACTTTATAGAATTCTCTTAAATATTCTTCAACTGATATTTTATTTACTTGCTTACTTTTAGTTTAGTTTTGTTAAATTGGATTTAATTGGCATATGCGCTCCAGTCCTTGTCCCAATAAATGTTGTTCGCTTTTATTGGCATTGCTGAAGCATAGCTGCACACGATTTGTGCGATGTACGAGGTAAAGAGTTCAAGCAGTGGAAATTACTTTTGCACTCACTGTTGATTTACTACCTGCGTTTCGACGAAAGTATTCGTACGTCAGACCAGCTACCAACGTTGACTTTGGCTTTCAAGCGCAACAAATGAAATTTGCTGGCACAAAAAGCATATGAAACTCATGCCAAATGTAGTCTGCTCTGCTGTGCTCTTCGCTGCTCAGCAGCGCTCAGCTTCTGCTTCATCAGCCAAAGACCCTTCCTGCATGAGCTCTGCTTTATGCTACTGCAAATTCCACAAAAATCATGCAGGCTCCTAACTGAGTTTTATTGGGCAGCGCTTTGTGAGAAAATAGATTGCATCATCGAAATATTTCGTCTCAATTTTTCTTCTTTTTTTTCTGTCTTTTTACTTTCTGTGGTGAGCAGTTTTTTTTTTCTTCATCATGTTGCCGTCAAATGATGAGCTGGCAAAATATTCTCGACATTTCTCTCACTAAATTATTTATGCTGCTGCCTTTTCCAACTCTGATAAAATATGAAAAAATTGACTTTGAATGACATTTATCTGTGAAGTGCATTAGCTGAAAACACTTTTCGATATTTTGCATATCACTTGAGAATTTAGTTCTGTCATTGATTAAATGTGCTTATTGAATATAGATAAGAGTATATAGTCTAGCAGCAGGTAAGCTCTGGAGATGTGGAGGAAGAGATGTGCAGTCTCTGTACAGTCTCTCTGGAGTATAAAATGGGCTACGAGTGGACGGAAGAGGAATGCCGGGAGAGACACACTCGAGTCAATTAAATATGGTTTTATTGAATATATACATTTAGCAGGAGGCAAGCTCTGGAGATATAGAGTAAGAGATGAGCAATCTGTGTACTTACTAAAGTATAGAATGAACTAAGATTGCATAGATGAGGATTTGCCGGGAGAGAGAGATAGAATGCAATATAAATATAAGCCCAACATAATGATACTCACCCTGTCTCAGTTACATCGTCTGCTGGCTTCAGCTCCATCAGAGCCAACCACAACAATGTCCAACTCAGGCAGCTCAGCTGCGTTCTGGAACATGCACTCGCTCGTCTCCAGCATGCTGATGCCCGTCGTATTGTCGGAGCTGACAAATGGCGTCTCGCTGAAGCGCACCTCCACCGTCTGCTCGTCGCCGGAGTCTATGTAGTCGCCATCATCGTCTGTGCGCCGGCGAATGCGACGGGTTAGCTCTACTTGCTGCTGCGGTTGCTGTTGCTGGGGCTGTGGCGGGCAGCCGTGCAGCAGGGCAGCGTTGATGCCACGTCCACTGAGTATTGGGGAGACAGCACCGTTGCCATTGCCATAGGTGGGCTCACGCGGTATGATGAGCAGCTTCTCCTTGGGCAGGCAGGTCTCCTGGGTGATGCCATTATCATCCGGATCATCGGCATCCAGACTGCCGCCTGGGCCGCCCTCGCCGTTGCCATGGTGCAGACGCGGGCCGCAGGTGTTGCGATCGCTGCGATTGTAGCCTCGGGTAATGTTGATGATGTTGTTGTTGGAGGGATTGAAGCAGGGCAGCACGTGCTTGAATTCCTTGCGAAAGTTCTCATTCAGCCAGGCGTACAAGAAGGGATTGTAGCACGTGGAGCTCATGGCAATCGAGTGGGCCACAAAGAAGAAGAGCATATAGAGACGCCACTCATTGGACTTGTCGTCGAAGTCATCAAATATGTTCACCAAGTTGATGGGCAACCAACTGAGACCAAACACTGCCACCATTGCGATTAGCATGCGATTTGTGCGCTTCTTGCGATCTCGATCCGCTTCCTCGCGTCGCGAAGACTTCGAGCCCGGCTTGGCCCTGGCCCGCTGGTTCAGCTTGACTGAGATCCAGACATAGCAAATGGATATGATGATGAAAGGTAGGACAAACTGCAGCGTCGTGGTTATGGCTCCGAACACCTTGCGATAATGCTCCGATGGCCAGTTCTCCTCGCAGACAGTGACGCCATCTGTGATGACCTGCATGTAGGCCTGGGCAGCCGAAGTGGCATCGGGCGTCGGATAGCCATAATTGCCATTCAAGCTGCTCGTCTCATTCACACTGATCAGCTGTGTGGTGTTGTCCATCACCTCGTTAGTCATCTTCATGTACATGCCATAGGGCACTGTGGCCAGCAGAGCGATCACCCAAATGCTGACAATGATGCCGATGCATGTGGAGAGCTTCATGCGCGGATGAAACGGATAAATGATCACAAAATACCGATCAATGGCAATCGAGGTAAGCGTCAGCGTCGATATATATATGCTGCAGCCTTGGGCAAACGACACCAAATGGCAGAGCGTACGGCCGAAGGCCCATCGGCCCATAAATGTGTAGAGCGGCGTAAACGGCACGGCCAGCACACAAAGCAGAATGTCTGATAGAGCCAGATTGGTAATGAATATGTTGGTAACCGTTTGCATGGCCCGATTCCTTAGCACCACGTAGCAGACCAGCACGTTGCCAAACACGCCCAGCACAAACACCGTGGTATAGAGCACATAGAAGAAGATCTGCACGAATTGATTGTGTATAATGCCTGATTTATCGCCATCCGCGGCATCCACGTTCAAGCTGCTAACCGTGCTGCTGCTGGCGGTGGTGCTGCTGGAGAAGGTGATGGTGGCTGCGGTGGTGCTGGTGCTGCTGCTGCCGGGCGTAGCGAGTGTGGTGGTGCTGCTGCCACTCCAATTCATGCCCAGCACATGGGGCAGCTGTGTACTGACCGAGACCAGCCAAGCGTTAATCGTCTCATTGCTTACATTGGCCATGCTTAAGGACTTTGTTTGGATACCTAATGAGTCGCTTTTCAGTTGGAGATTTAGATTAAGGGCGGGAACACTGTAGCTGTAGCTGTAGCTGTGGCTGTAGCTCTGCCTGTGGCTGCGGCTACGGCTGAGTGGTTTGCTGTTGTTGTTGTTGTTGTTGTTGTCGAATCCTGTCCGGTTTTACCGGAAGTGAGCCACTTAAGCAGCCATTTCCGTCGTCTGGGCTGGGACACGTTTCAAGTTTATCTTTATCTTTAATGCTATTTCACTCGTATTCAAAAAGTTTGCTTTAATATTTGGCTCATTGCTAATTGCTCGAGTGCTAAAAAGAAAGAAGAATTAAACAAAAATCAGTATACAACTTGCATTAGATTTGTATAAATGTAAAAGTTTGCTCGACCGGAATTGCTTCTTAGTTGGAATTTGAAACTTAGTTTGCTTACTTCTTCCACCCCCACACTTTCGTTTATAGCTATTGTCCCGAAGGATTAAATTCTTCCCTTGGCAGCCATTTACGTAGTTGCTGTCTCACTTGCACACACACACATACATATACTCTGTCCCTGTCAGACCATATCTGTCTGCCATCGCTGGTCGAGGCTGACGCTGGCTTTATTAAAAACAATGTGGCAGCAGCAAAATGCGCCAAGGCGGAAACAAAACTGTGCCATCCGAATTCAAGCATTGTATTGTCGGAGGGCAGTTTATATAACTAGAGTTGGAAAGGTCACTGCGATAAAGACACCATGACTGACACCTTGCCTGCTCATTGAAGATGATATACAACAATGCAACATGACGTGATACAGTTAAAGGAATTTAGATTAAAGCAAACATTTACTTTAAAGTGCCTTGTGTATTAAATTTCTTTTGGCAAATTCAGTTTATATTCTGGACAAATATAACATTTCTACGAAATGCTACTCAAGCAAATTGTTGCTTGCTGATATTAAATAGTGAATGCATGAGAATTTATTGCTTGACTTAGTAAATCAAAAATAAATTGAAGCAATTTTTTTATAAAATTAAATTTTATTTATAATTGTCAATTGTAAATGCTTTTCTTGTTTGCTGTTGCTATGTAGCAACTTGAATGAAAAGATGTAAAACTAAACTTGTTTGTTTGTATAGTCGAGGGTTTTAGCCGAGGTAAAGGATTATTTTGATATTAATTAAATGAAGCTATATGGTAAGTGTGATGGATATATTCACTCTAGTCTTCAAGCAAGTATTTTAGGATGGGAGTACAGTTTGTTGTGATATATCGCTGATTGATTGTTTATGTCTCTGACCAAGGCTAGTTCCGTATTGCAAATGCACCACTCAACACCGCTGGTACGTCTGATGCAGATGGCCTGTGTGGTGCGTATTTTGTTTAGATGAAATTTTGATGATATTCCGTAGACTTACATATCTATCTATAAATGCGGAATATTGAAGTTGATTTGGTTTATGCTTCAATTCAATTCAAAATTAAATTGCGCTTATATCAATGAGGATTTTTCTTATCATATATTTATATTTTAATGTAGTAATGTACTTTTTTAGTTCAATATTCATGTCTGCTACAGAAAATATATCATAACTAAATATTTATAAATATTTTCATATACCAATAGCTACAAATTGCACTGCAAGTCTTTTGGATAAGCCCAATATATGTGGTTAGAGCATTTAAATGATGAAGATTAAACTTTTTGTGCTTTGTAACTTTGTAACTGCAAACAAGTAAGAGTGCTCTAGTCGAGACTGCTCGACTAAGAGATACCCTGAACCCTGCGAAGATGCGATATTCAAATCATTTTACGCTTCTTTTATATATACATATACACAAACAACACATACACACACACACACACATGCACACGCATGCACAAGCACTTTCTCTGCTACTGCGCAGTTTACGCAGCGACTGCGGGCTGCAGTATGGGCTATATTTTGGAAACTTATTTGTTGAATAGGTTTGCTTCTAGACGGACTTTCGTAATCAAACTTTTACAGCGTAATAATGACATTCATATGTATGTATTTGCCAAAGCATAAGTCTCTAGTATTTGAAATACGTTTTTTTCAAATTTGGGGGGAAGAGGGCGTGGTATCCAAAATCCTAAAATTGCAAAATGTTTGTATTCATTACACACGGATACACATAGTAAATCTGAAATTTATAGCTATAACGGTATTCAAAAACGAAGAAAAGTTATCGATTTTTATCGATAATAAGGAAATGGGATGAGTTATCGAAAAAAAATGATAAACTCGTACTGCGTAGGATATACACGAGTATACATTTCAAATTTCAGATCTCTAGCTTTTGTGGTTTGCGAGATCGCTGCGTTCACACGGACGGACGGACGGACGGACAGACCGACATGGCTATATCGACTCAGTTTGTCGAGCTGATCAAGAATATATATACTTTATGGGGTCTGCCATGTCTCCTTCTGCCTGTTACATACATTTTCACAAAAACATTATACCCTGATTTCCCATTTTCAATGGGTTCAGGGTATAAAAAAACTATTGTTTTAAGCTAAATTGTTTTATTTAGAAATAAAGAAATATAGTGACGTTTGAATTTGCATTTAGCTCTCTTTTAGCCTTCTTTGGTATAAAGCCCAATTTACAGTAAAGAACCAATTTAATTTTAGTCTCTAACACATATGTGCTTATGCTTCTGATGTATCTAGAACAAGTTTTTTTACTTGATTTGTAAAAATATCTAAAGAATTGTATCTCTACTTTTTTTTGCTTTACCTCCCATTATTTCCTGCTAAAAGAAACACATTTTCCCTTATAGGTTTTCTGTACAACGTACGAAGCAAAAATTCTGTTTAATTTTCATGGCCATTCGACAATTTTGTGGAACTCATTTGAGTTGGCTGCCAACAAAGCTGCAATTAATTTCCTGCTATCAATGAACGGAACCTGTCATAGCATCTGAGCAGTAGAGCAAGTACATGAGCATGAAAACCTTAGGTTTTTAATCACGATTAGATCGAGTGCTTCGGCTGGCAGCACATGCTCTATGTAAATGTGAAACTAATTAGATTTGGTTAACCAATTCCTACGTAAAACTCTTCAATGTGCAGTTCCAGATGTCTGCACAGCCAACAGCACTTTTATACGGCTTACGCATCTGAAAGGAATGTTCTGTTCGCACAGCAAACAGCTTAGCCCATTGCATACTGTATGTAGAGCAACCAAGAAAGCTAATTTCAGATAAAAAATAGTACATTTCACTGCACTCACTTTAATTTAAGAGCTGCATTTGCATAGCAGTGCAGCTTCTGAGTTATTCTGAAGTACTTATACTTATTACGCCGTGGATGGAAGAAATATATATCCCAGATAGCAAAAAGTATAAATATTCTTGAATTCTCAGTATGAAAAGCAATTGGTATTAAGAGAGATCTGACTTTATATTTTCTCAGTATGAAAAGCAATCTTAATACCAATTGCTTTTCATACTGAGAAATTAACAGATCTGACTTAATGTTACAGTTCGTAAATATATTAAGTCGAGGTCAGCTTTATCATACAGCTGTCATTATTCTTGTTAAAAGTCGTTTCTTGCCCACAAACAAAACCCTGCGTAACATTAAACTGATATAGCATCTAATCCTCTCAGTTCTATTTAGAGCAACGAGTTGTGTGGAAATTGGTTATAAGTCTCCAATCAAGAAACACTTTTAAGCCACATCCAATGCCTCTTTCCACAAATGCATATTATGTGAGGCATGGCATAGCAATCTACTTTGACTTAACTTTCCATCTATTCCATTCGATAGAATTTGTGTTTCAATATTGAAAAATACCTTTTAGCAAATCAAAGCTCGCAATCCTGGACTAAGAAAGTGAGAGAATGTCAAAAATGGTTGAACCCCGCGGGCGGATGAAAAATATAATAACTTTGATAAATTAATAGACGGAAGTGTGCTAAAACGCTGGCCCGGCATCCGGAGCAGGTTGACAACAAACGGCCCCAGGATAGGTTGCTGCACAAAACGAACTGCGACAGCCGGGAATTCCGTAAAAATGGCAGTTAAGAGTTTTATATTAACGCATTTGCCCGAACAGGGGCCCACAGGCCACAGCCCACAACAAAGGCGGTAACTACTCAAGCCGTAAACATCATCGAAATCATTATCATTATCAGGCAGTAGCAGCTCATCATCAACACCATCATCATCGTCATCGTCATCGTCATCGTTGTCATCGTCCTTATCCCGCACATTATCTTTACTAACAAGACAGCACAAAGCAGCTTGAGTGTGTCATCCTGTCGATTCTCTACAACTGGCCGACTGCCCGCCTGCCCGCCTGACCGCCTACCCGACAGCCCGACAGTCAGTTGGGGTATTTCCCTGCGAGGCGGAGTAAGCTGCGCCACTTGGTAATTTTAATTTTGATGCATTTGTCACCATTTTTTCAGAACGATTTATCTTCCCGATGAAGCTGCGCTGTAATGAAACAAGGCATTGGTGTCACAGCCAACCGCTTACTTTAATGGGATTTACGTTGTTGTTTTTCCTTTTCTTTATATTTTGTATAGGTGAAGAAGCACTGCTTCGCATGGCTGCCAGCGACCTCTCACTCTGCTTGTACTTATAACAACATATATTGCCTACTTATAGGCGTACGTGAAGCTTTTATGGATTTTTCTTATTGATCTAGCAAAGGAGGAGGAGGCTCTGCTCTACGTGGCTGACCCTTTGGAATGAGACTTAGCTTTATTCCCTTTTCACTTTTACTTTCTCAACTTTCTCGCACTCCCAAACAGTTTGTCAGACACTTTGTTTTATTGCTTTATTTGTCAGAGTTATCTAGATGCTGTTGGCCAAAGGGATTGTGAGTGAAATTTGTATGTTTTTATTACAGCACATGAATTTAGAAATTATATAAGTTGAAAATTAAAAAATAGTATTTGGAGAGCAAAAGCTTTGAAACGAAATAATTGAGATTATTTTATTTAAAAGTCCTCGATTGGAGACACTTTTAACACATCGCACAGCTTCATCTCTATAATCTTTCAAATTGACTTCTTTAAGCATATAAACAACTCAGAAAGTAAATGATGGGTTGAGTATGTGTATATTTCAAATTGCAAGTCTTTACGATACACTAAGGAATCAAAATCAATTTACGCTTTTCATTTTGTGAACCAGCATAAAAACACACAAGTAAAGGTAGTAGAAAGCTAATAGCCTGCGAATTGTGCTGAAGAAACCAAGTCGCAAAATCTATACTATTCGACATTAAAATTATATATATATATATTTTTTTATTACTTTTTTATATATTCGTGCTATTTGATTATTTGAAAAGACTTGTATAGTATACATTGACATAGGGGTTCGACTATCTATTTCATATTAATTCCAAAGGTGCTTTATCTGCTTGCACAAGTCCATTTAGTAAGGAGAAGGAAGTTGATCTAGTAATGTTGTTTTCAGTCTTCTGAAAAATGTGATGGGTGTCAGTCACTTTGTTTGTCGGACGCGGTTTGAACTATGTCAGTAATATTCTTGACTTCTAGGTCTCTCAATTTGTGTTTGTTTCTAGCAAAAGGGAATATCCAGCGATTTTTCTTAGTATGCGGCATTCAAATTGTGATGCAGAAACCAAGTCTCAATATAAATATTATTCGATATTAATATTATGGAGCAAGATGTTGGACAAATTGCAGATGAGCTTGTTATGCCCATGATTTATGGAGAAATATATTTCTAGCTCTTTGTTTCTTTCGCATTGGAATCAAGGAATCAATAGGAGTCATTACAAAAATTCTAAGAAGCATTACAACCTTTTCATGGCATGCAGAGTATATATAATAAATAAAACTTAATCTATTCAGCTATTTAGATGAACACTCACATAAAATAAGAATAGTTTTCTCAAATTGAATGCTTAAATTTGACTCAGCAACACAACATTATTGTTTATTCAAATATTCTTGTTTCTCAGCTATTTCCTTCCACTTCATTTTCATTTGTTACAGACCAACGTTTGCGTGTTCAAGTGGTTCTATTCATATATATTTAAAGAAAAGCGAGTATTATAGCCACAGCAGCACATACAAAACAGACCCTTAACTACTTTTGAAGCCATTTCTCACACCCAGTAAACTATGCCATTAACTTGGCCATAAATTCCACTAATGATGGCAGTAGCCCAATAGCCCAGTCCAAACGTTTCATCTTCTACGAATGATCTATGCTCAGCTGGCTCTTGATGCTGCTGATGCTGTTGCTGCTGATGATGACGGGCAGCACACGCCTTTTAACATTTTCTACTAATTAACTTGGCTATTTTTATGATAATCAATTACAAAGTTTGTGATAGAAACTTTCGGTTTGTTACTGTTTGTTTTTGCATTTAAAAGTTTTGGCACGCATCAAAGAAATTACTGAACGGTTGATGGATGAATGGGCAGACATATAGATGGACAATCGAGAGACGGAATTGTAAACATGTGTTTAATGTCAGTGTCAAGGCATGGCGCATCGTTTCTCATCGCATCACAATGTCTCGTCTCGTCTCGTCTCGCATCGAATCGAATCGAAATCGAAAATTTAATTAAAATTCACAGCGGCAACCACTTAAAATTGTTGCCCCATTCCGCTCGAGTGACCCAACAGCGAAGACCACTTTGCAAATTGTTGAAATTTTGAACATTATTCATATGCGAATATCTATTCATATGCACACACACAGAGAGAGAGACAGACAGGCAGACAGGCATATATAATTGTGGGAACTGCGGCGGGAATATTTATTTGCTGATTTATGTGCTCAACAACTAATTAGAGAATTTATTTCCATTTAAGCGCACAATGCACTCGCGCTCGCACTTACACTCACAATGAGGCCAAGTCGTTAAACATTTGAGTGACTCAGTACTCGCATTTGCATTTTATTTATATGATATATATTCCTCATTAATTGTGCACAAAATTGCAAAGCATTCGAATAAAACAATCCAAATATATGCAATGTCTGACAGCTGAGCAGCGAACTGAAAATACCCTAGATAAATACACATAAAAAAGAGTATATATATAAATAATGTGCTGAGAGCTGTAAAGTGTGTTCTATAATAATTGTGTAGTCCAAACAAACGGAAAACAAAAGTAAAATCTCGCTGTCCTTGGTGGATGAGTTATCTAAGTGACCCAGTTATTTGGGTAACTGATGAGTGAGTGTACGGCTGATTGATTGAGGCTTCGACTGATAGATGGATAAAGTATTGTTTTTTATTGGTAGAGAAATTCCCTGTGGTTATTTAAAGCAAAAAAAAGGAACTTTTTTGATAGCCGAACTTTTTGTAGCGTTAACTATGACAATCAAACAAAAATAAAAAAGTATAATCAAATAACATTAAAAAAAAAACACATTTTAAATTTATTTATGTTTATGTATAAAAATAAATTGCAAATAAAACAACAAAAAATTGTAAATTATTGTTATATTTATATTTTTTATACCCTGAACCCATTGAAAATGGGAATTCAGGGTATAATGGTTTTGTTAAAATGTCAAATGTATGTAACAGGCAGAAGGAGGCGTGGCAGACCCCATAAAGTATATATATTCTTGATCAGGACGACGAGCTGAGTCGATATAGCCATGTCCGTCTGTCCGTCTGTCCGTCTGTCCGTCTGTCCGTCCGTCCGTATGTGTGAACGCGTCGATTTCAGAACCTATAAGAGCTAGAGACTTGAAATTTTTTTTGGAAGTCCCTGTATATCACGCGCATATCGAGTTTGTTTTAAAAAATCGATAACTTTTCCCGTTCTTTTGTTATCGATTAAAAACCTTATCGAAATGAAGTTAATAAATTATATCTCGTACATGTTTGAAGCTAGAGTCTCCAAATTTTGCATTTAGTTTCATTTATATTTTATTTAATTTCGGTTTTTGTTAGATTTTGGATATTGGTTCAAAATTTTTGAAAAATTTTCAAATTGAAGGTTAATTGCAAATATAGCCAATATGTGAATGAGTTTGCAATTTTATGCAACTGCAAGATATTCAATATTATATGTACATCATATGCTGAAAATTTCATTGAAATCCATTAAGTATCACAAAAGTAATTAAACAAAACGTTTTGTCAATTGCAACATGTGACCAGAAACCCACCCCTGTTTTCGTTTTTTCTATACATGTGCACACATACATTGAGACATTCGAATGCGAGCATTCTTGTCTGTTCTAAGAATCACAACAATAACAGCTGACTGCGTGAATTTTGTTATAATTCTTACCTGCCTTTAGTTTCAAATTTTCTACTGCTTGTCTAAGCAGTGCAATGGCGGTGTTGATAGAAGCGGGGCACGTCGTGCCTTGCAGGTCTGGGTACAAACCCAGCCGATGTCAAATATTTTTATGTCGTATTTTCTTAATATTTTATTTGTTTTTCTTATTAAATTATTATTACTCTTTAAAAATTATATTAAATTCTTTAAAAATAAAAACATGCTATTTGATTGTGAAAGTACAAGATTATCAATTTAATTAAATTTTGTATAAGTTTGTAATGTATACAAGATACGGAATATATTTAAAAACGCATATCGGACGGGGTTCAGGGGATCTCCTAGTCGGGTACCCCCGACTAGAGTTTTCTTACTTGTTTGCATTTAATTTTTTTTTGTAAATAACAAATGCAATTTATATTTATTTCTTTTTTTTATTAAAAAATACAAAAAAAAAAGTTCAATACATTTTGAAGTTAAATGCAAAAAAAAAAAATTGTGAGTATATTAAAAAAACATCAACAAATTGTAAACTATTGTTTTATTTTGATATATAACAAATAAAAGTGTGAGTCAAACATGGAATTTGACTTTGCAGCTCAACAGAAAAAAATTATTACTAAGACTAAATTATATTAATATGTGTACAATTTTTAATCATAAATTTAAAAGAATAGTTTAAAATTGTATTATTATTTTATCTAAAAATTTAAATTATTTTTTCTTTTGTTATTAAACATTTTTAATATATCAATATAATTTATTATATTTTATACACACATATATAATATACATATAAATAATTAAAAGTGTATTTATTTTTTTAAATGTTTTTAATTACAAAATTATTATATCAGGTAGGTTCTACTAAGTAAATATTAAATATGTAAATATAAAAATATGTTTCATTACCAAAATGTACTTTATATTTGATCTTTGCCAACAATTTGATACATGCTATGCATTAATAATATATATAAAAATGTCTGTTCTATGTTTTGTAATCAAACTTTTTTCACTCAGTCAAACCAATTGTATAGCAGTTTACGCCACGATTAAGTTTTGATAAAATCATTATTTCTATTTATTTAAGTTTAAGTTTAAAGTTCACTGCATAACTAATCAAGTCTGATGTGAGCTAAGCTGGTTTTGCAGAACTCGTAGCTATTTAAAGCTATAACAAATTTTCAAGAGCAAATGAGAGAGAGAAAAACAAACTCAATTAATGCTTAAGCTTTTTCAACCCAAGTAGAAACACATCTATTGCCTTAAAACTGGGTTTGCAGCAAAATATAAAGATTAACTATAAAATAAAAAATATAAAATATTTATCGAACAAATAAAATAACTAACATATTATAGACCTGTTGCGTTGCAAACAATATGCTAAAATTCAAATGCCCTAATTAGTCATGTCAACTACAATTTGCCTATGTAGAAGAGAGTAGAGCGAAATGTGCCCGGGGCTTACGCATTTTGTGATAAATGTCGTGCTCACTGTTGGGCCTTAGGGCCATTGGGCTAAGCCCATTACTGGCTATATGGGGCGAACGATAAGCGACAGCACATAAAGATAACGCAGAAATCAAACTAAATGGCTAAAATTGGCAAACAACAGCAGACAGCAACAGGAAATCTAAGCAGCGATAACAAAAACAAAAATCTAAAAAGAGAAAAGCAACAGCAAAAAAAAAAAAAAAAACAAAACAAAATAAAAATCACAGTTAAACATTATTAACACATTCTATGTGCGGGCATGCGGGGTAGCTGGCTCTTATAGCCATTAATAAGATTGTTTTTGCATGAATTTACGGCCAGGGGCATGATATTGAGTGACCCGAATGGAACGCAATCCCCCTCGCCACATGCCGCTGGCAAACAAACACGAGAAAAAACAACAACAAGTCGAGCAAAAGTAAATAAGGCTGTGCGTGGGGCCGGAGCCTGCCTGGTCTATGTCGTTGTTCCTTTCCTCGGTTCCATTCGAAAATTGAAATGTTTGCTAACACCGGAGCACTTGCGAGTATTCTAGTGCAGAGGCAAATTTTATACAAATTACAGGGCCACTTTTGAACAAGGCTCAACGAGGCATGCACTGAGAGCGGGTAGGAGGTCAGCCAACGAGTCTAAAGTCGAAGTCCGGGCAAATAATATGCTCAAACCAAAAACTTGCCCCACAATGGACTCTGTTCTTTTCAAGCTTCTGTTGCTTTTGTACTCGTTGAGGATTTGTGTGTGTGGGTGTGTAACCGTAAATCTCTCAAATACAATTTGAATATGGAAAGCAATTACGGATGCTGCACACAGCGAGTAGCCAGGCAATTATAAGCCATCAAATTTTGTTGACTTTCATTCTGTTTTGAGGGCAGTTACAAACAAATTTATACATTATTTGTGGAAAATATTTTTGTACAATTTGCTTTTAATCCGAGTAAACAGCTCGTGGCCCTGACAAATCAACTTGAATAACAATTGTAAATTAATGATGTCAACATAAAACAAGATATTACATTTCTTTGAGTATTCAAATGGAGGAGTAGCTGGGCCTATATACGTTTGGTCTTGTATGCTGCATGGACCAAGACCTTGCGCAATTTTAACTATTTCAATTATCAAAAAGGCAAAGCGGGCTTCAAGAATTTGAAAAGCAAATGAGGCATAAAAAGTTGAGTCGATATGAGTTTGATTTGGAGTTAGAGATAGATACTTAAGAATTGAATTGATTTCTAAGCCGTTATGAGTTGAAGTTAGTAGAGATTGATACTACAGAATATAATTGATATTTCGATTAATAATTAACACTCTAAACAAGATATACAGTCTCTCTCTCTCTCTATCTTTCTCTCACTCTGCCCTCACATTATACTGCCTTTCAAACAAAGTTCCAATGTTTCTTCAGGGTATCTGCTAGTCAGACAGTCGTGCCTTAACCACTCTTGTTAAATTCAAAAAGTTGATGATTCGAATCGACTAGAATAGCATTTTGACTGACACCCTAAAACATGTCGGCATGCATTGTCAGAGCTGGCAGATGCTAGTCTGGGGTTAAATGCGCCATGACATGCCATAAGCTCCACATCCGTCCATTCGTCTATCCCTCGAACTCGAACTGCCAAGCTGTCCAACTGCCTGCCTGCAGGCGATGCGTTGCGTTGTGTTGCGTTGCGTTGCGCCGCACGACTAAGCCAAAAACTATTGAGAACTATTCGCATATTCATATGTAGTGTGGCTATGCACTGAGAGTTGATGATGTGGCCTCGTCGCTGGCAGTAATAACCGTGGCTGAAAATGAAATGCCAAGGACACGATGTCAGTGCTGAACTCTGAGTGTCATTCGCCAACGATAAGGCCAGCGGGCTGTGTCTCCGGGGCGAACGTGCATAAAAATGAGTAATTTACCAAATGGCAGGCAGCCTGCCTAACGAGGAGACTTGACAGGTCTGCATGTCTGCGTGCGTATACTTATCTACATCAATCTGTCTATAGGTTTGTCTGTCACGCTGTCAGTCTCTTTTTGTTCCGTTTCTCCTGTTTTTTTCATGCATTCTGTCGAAACAACAATTGAATTTTACGGCAGTTGAATGTTTTTTCCTACATTTTTCTGAAGTCGAATGGCTGAGTGAATGCGAAGCCTTAAAGTAATCATTCGTTGAAAGTTACTAATTAGGTTGCATAACTTTTGAGCACTCAAAAAATGTTGAGCAAAGTTGAAAACTTCATTTCAATTTCACAAGCCATAAGGCTTAGTTTGAAACTATATGAGATTCGATTTAATTTAAATTTCCTTTAGTGCAAACTAAAAGAAAATTAATTTAAGACAAGCTTCGCACTAGATCAATCTCTCTTTGACAGCAACAAAGTTAAGAAGTTTTCATATTGAATTTGCGGCATAAGCCACAGAAGCTAGACAACAAAATTTGTTGTTTATTTAAAACATTCGTGGGACAAGTCATCGAAGTTTAAGAACGTTCAAGTTTTTCTAATCTAGGCAGCTCTAATGCTTAACCCGACCATTGAAGTCTTTTATCTGTTTGGATTTGTGCCTTTTCATTGTTTATATTGCTCACTTGCTTCGGCGTTTAACCTTTTCAGCTGGCATTGGCAATATGAGCAGTGGAGCCAAAGGACCTGCCTGCCTGCTTGCCTGCCTGCCTGCACGGTCATTGAAGCGAGTTTCCCTTGTCTTTTGACGCTATTTGTTTGCACAACCTTTAGCCGTCGCACGCTTTTCCTTTTTGCTGCCCTGCTTACAACACATGGGAGATGGCACATGGCACATGGCACGAATAAAAACCAATATTAATACAACTAAAGGTTGTACAACGACGACAGACAACCAAACATCCATCCACCCAACCACCCAACCACCCACACACCCAGCCAGGCAAATGAAAATCAATGAATTTTATTGCGCAAATTGTTGCCAACTTTTGTGGCTTAAAGTGCTACGATTCTGTTGCATACTGTGCGGCGCACTTCAAGGGCTGCCACTGCACTTTAGGCCAAAGATGTGCGGTTCAAGGACCACTGACCATTATTAATTGACCATTCGGTGCAGCTACCAGGCTGCCTAACTGACTGACTGGTTGCCATTGCAACTACTTTGTAGCTAAGCAGAAGACAATGGCTTCCATAAATATTCCACACACACGCACACACACTCACACACACTCACACACAGCCATGTTTGGGCAAGGGTTTGTTGTACTCATTTGAACCTTTCTCTCAGCTTATCATAGTTGTTGTTGCCTTATCGAAGGCAGTGCACTGCGAAAATGTCTTCAGTGGCCACAAAAGGTTGCCAGGCAGCCCAACATAATGTTGGGCCATTTGCAATAGTTGGGCATTCAAGCGTTGAATAGCATCATCAGCTACGTTCTGGGGCGTGGTCATTTAACAGTCTGTTTTGATAAGGCCAAAACCCTCATGTCTCATGTGTATGTGTGCGTCTGTGTGGTAACTTTGGCTAAGAGCCAACATGCAAATGGTTTCATTTTTCATGCTAAGCTTGGCTCGCATGTCTGTCAGCCTGGATGCATGCAGCTTATGCTGTGCAGCAGCTCATTATAAATGCTTTAATTAAAGCTCACTCCAAATGAGCTCAGTTGGCCCCTTTGCCTAATTATCAAAGTAAAATGCAAACTGCTTCAATGGACGCTATATAAATGCAGCGTAAACATTATCTCAGCTGCCTTCCGGTTTTAGACTATGCAAATTAATGAGCGTATTACTTCTTTTCGACTTAATGCAGACAAAATGTTGTAAATGGCGTTTTAATCAGTGCACGAGGCCAACAAGCAAAATTAATTAAATGCTCACTTCAAGCACCGGCCACCCAGCACCCACCACCCATCGCCCACCACGCCACCACGCCACCATCCCGACCAGCCTGCTTCCGCCTCCCTAGCAGCCGCAAACGTAACAGACCCACTCAGCAACACTTGCCTCCCTCACACCTCTTCTTTCGGTCAGGTCTCGCAAGCTGGATGCTGTCCTCGCTGCGCTCATCAATTTTTGCATTTTAATGATATTTGAGCCGCGATGCGACCGCGGACAAAAGCGATATCGACATAGCCAACGCGCACGTTGATTATGACGGGGCCATGCTCATGACCAAAATCCATCTATGTTAATTGAAGAGCTGAAAGCCGAATTTGAATTGCTCTTCAACAGGAAAAGTTTTAAATGATGATCTTTGACAATGGTATTTCAGCTGAAAACTTTAAGCTTATCTTCACTTTGAAGCCTCATCAAGTCGTATCAATAAAAAGAACTGATTTAAAGCCAACCAACAGCATCTGAGCCCAAAAAGCTAACAAAATTTGTTCTTCTTAAATAAATCTTTATTTCTTAAATTTACTTTGGACGCGAACTGAAGCATAAAAATTAAATATATTTTAAAATAATCCATTGATTGTTACTTTTATCTTTAGAATTTATGTTATCAACTACCAAATAGGATAACATCCAAAACCTAATCTACGATAATGAGTTGACTTAAGCCATTTGCCTCAACACTCAAGAAAATGAACTTATAACTTCATTTTAACTTTATGCCACGCCCAACATTCATATTTATATTATATGAATTTTGTATGCTTGTTGACTGAAGAGTGTTTCGAGTTCGATGTGAACGCAGCACGAATTCGAGCGTTGCGGCTTTTGTATCTATTTTGGCTGAATATCTACTGTGACCGTGAGGGCACTGGGAACCTTTCGTTAAATTGAAATGTAATTAATTTCGGGTGTACATTTGGCCCGCTGGCCGGGCTGCTGAATTCCCAGTGAGTGCGTAAAATATTAAACAAAGCAGCATCAAAATCATAACCAAAACTGAAGCAGAGTTTGCCAAGTAATAGACGGATAGTAAATTGAAAGCGAATAACCTATCCCAGCGCTCATTTCGTATGAGAGCGAGCAACTGTATGCGGAGTGAGTCCCTGGAGAAATTGTTGAAATCCTAGCCAGCCAGAGGGCCCATGGTTTTGCCCAGCCGCAAACGTTTGAACCACCGACTAGATTACACTGTGGGTAGCAGCCTCGAAGCTTGGCCTTGAGCAAAAAGAAAAGGCAATCATTTTATAGCCAGCACAGATTGGCCATAAAAATGTCACCTGTGACTTGCCACGGACTGCAAGAAATCAAATAGATTCAAGCTGCGACCGATTTGCCAACCCCACTTCACTAACCGCCAAATGTATATATACAGATATATACATATATATCTATATATACTCGTATATATATAGAGGCAACCATGACTTGCTGAAGATAGACGCTATACATAATTTATGCAAAACTAACACAGCAATAAAAGGGAGCAGTAAAAACATGACAAGATGGAAGGTGGAATGTTCACTTTGCGCTTGCCCTGCAAAGTATGCTAAATAAAATGTATTACGACTTTCACTATCACAGCCAAAAGAGGCCACGCTAGTTTGCCGGAGTACAGGGTATCGTGGCAAACGAAGCTCGAAATGTTCTTTGCACAAGTTATCACAGTCAATGCAGCAGAAGTAAACACTTTCACCTCGCACAACTTCCACTCTCAGCCACCCGCACGTGCAGCTTGTTTGATTTAAATGCAAATATACATCAGGACATCAGGACATCAGGTAACATCAGCAGCAGTGGGCGTGCTTTGGACAGTTTGCACGACTTCTTGCCCCCTTTGGACGCCGCTAAGCCTTGAAGACAACATCAACGTCAAAGTCAACGCTATTTTCGTCCTTTCTCGTTTCGTGGGATTTCAGCGAAATTCGTTACTATCAGCGACCATTTGCCATTTTCTTGTTACGCGTTGATATGCAAAGTGAAATGCGTTTTCTGCCCAATCCTTCTCTCTCTCTCCCTGTCATTGCCCATCTTTGGTTTTCAGCTCTCGTCAAGGCCACAAAATGGACCACTTTTCACTTTGAATTGGCCCGACTTGATGTCGATTCAATTGCGGCTTGCGATAATAGTTTGGAATGGAACGAGTTTTGGGCATTTGATAGTTGATAATTGAATTGATGCCCAGGCTGTATCTACCTACAAATGTCATTGATTATTAAGGTTCTATGCAAGTATTTGTGAACCACTTGAGTAAGAAAAGAATGCTATAGAACAATACAAGATAAAACCATTAAAATAATTATATTTATAGAGCAACTGATATTTTCACTGAATGCCATTTCAAAGCTGTATTTATAATACCGCAAACCCATTGAAAATGGAAGTTCTGGACATCATGATTTGTTTAACTGTATGTAACAGGCAGAAGAAGGCGTGACAGATCCGTGAAGTATATATATGTATCAAACTATAATTGTCCGTTTGAACTTTTCAACTTTTTTATTATATCAGTTCGAATAACTCCTTGAACCACAAAGTATCTTTATTATTATTTTTATTTACTTAATATTTTAGGAGTGACTTTAGCTACCTTATATTAAACTAATGAACACAACGGCAACTAACAACAATCAAATGCGAAGACCAACTGTATATGCTTATTTCACAACGCTGCTGAATATTGAGTAATACAAAACTACAAACTACAAATGAGAGGAGAGAGAGCCAAACTTGCGGCCACTGCGTGTGGCTCTCTGCAACTCATTTGCCAGGGACATATCTTATATATATATATATATATATATACATATATTTTATATAAGGGCAACGAGATGAGCCGATCTGGTCATGTTCGTCTGTCCATCCATCCGTCTTTCAGACTGCCTATTCGCCTGTATGAACAAACCGATTCCATAAGCAAAAAAATGAAAGTCTTCAAGTTTTAAATATACTTAATATTCTAATTAAAGTCATTTGCTTTCCTTATCATCGATAAAAATTAATAATTTGACTTTTGTTTTCAAGCCACAACTTGAAGATCACAAAAGGTATGAATATCTCTGTAAAAACTATGCCAGACTATGTATATACATATGTGATTTTTGAAACCGTCTCTCATTCCCCTTAAATTTAAAAAGACTTATTTCAAATAGTAGTGATTTGAGCTCCTAGCTGTTATAATTACGCTTTAAAACCTTTATTTAGGTAGTAAGTATGCAAGCTCAAGCAGTTCGCGTGCTATGTGTATGTGTAGTTACTTCTGTGTATGCAAAAGGACAAGAATATGCTGCAGGATGTCATAGCTGGGCACTTTTAACAACAGCACACTACCCTGCTTCAATAAAGAAAAGTTGAATACAGACTGCTCTATCTGTACAAATGAATGAAAGCTATCAATATGTAGGAATACTGGATTCAATTCGCCATCTTAAGATGACAGCTGAAGTGATTAGTCATTAATTACAAATGAAGTAATTATATTATAGTAAACAGCGCAGAGTTGGAAACAGAAAAAATGAATAGAAATATACAAATTAAACATTAACAGAACTTCAACAGACTTTGATTTAACCTGCAGTTTAATATATAATTAAAGAATATTTGATTGTTTTTCTCTTTATCTCTTTATCTTTAAAGGCAATTCCAGGTAAAGTTCTTTACTCCCCTCCTATTCCCCTTTGTTCCCCTCCTATTCAACCCTGTCTCATACTCTCTCTCTCTCTATATCTGCCTCTCTGTTTCTCTCTGCCTCTTTCTGTCTCACTCTCTCTCTCCTCCTGTCCCTCCATCTCTCTTTATCTTTATCTCTCTCTCTCTCTCTCTCTCTTTTCTACTGCATCTCACTCTCTATCTCTCTCTCTCTCTCTCGGTATCTATCTCTCCCTCTCTTGCTCACTTTGATGCATTTTCACTCACATCTAATCAACACAATCGCTAAGGGATCAAGTTTTTTAACACAGTTCAAACAATAAATTCGTAGCACAAAAGAAAAGTTTTTACTTTTTGAATACCGCTCACAAAACCACAAAACCCCATTCTTTAATCAAAGAGTGCATGTCTTTTTCATGTACGTATGTATTTGAAAAACTAAAGTGTTTTAGTTTAGAGCGAAGACTAACCATGAGAATCTTTTTACTTATTTTTTAAGGCAGTTACGCACAATTTATAATATACTTAACATTTTCTAATCAAATATTTAAGAACATGTTCAGTTTTGTTTTAGGAAGAAAATCACTTTAGAAAGAAAAGACATTTTATCAAAAGAACCTTAAGAAATAATAAAGGTTTTAAACTAATTAAATAATTTGTGATCATTTTAATGTCGAAGTTTTATAAGCATAGTTCAATCGACAGATTTGTTTTGATTGTATAACTTTTATAAGAAATATTTAGTTTATATTGTTACAGAGCTTATATTTTATTATAAATACTAAAAGCAGTTGACACATTGAATTTGATAATGCAATTTTTCGAAATGTCATTGCATTTAATTTATTATTAATATTACGTGAACAGGGCGACGGGTAAGGGCTTGACCTTTTTAGTTCTAAAATTAAGCACTAGCATGCTGACTGGGACTACCTAGACACACACAGAGAGTCACACACCCACGTAACTAAACATTGTGCATTTGAGCATTAAGCTGAAACCCGTATGCATTAAGTGACAGCCAAAGACAAAGCAATCAAGACAATGTGTCTGTGTGTGTGTGTGCTGCACTATTATAAATGTTCAAATCTACAATTGATGACATCGCTGTCAGAATTCAAATCAATAGTTGGCTAAGCAATCAAACATATAGTATTGAAAGCATTTTAATTGTCTTTTCATTTGCAACAACTTTGATACTACAACAACAGTTGTCTCGACGCGCGCATACCCTTTAATGTTGGACATTTGCATATTTGCATATTTAAGTAAGTATGGGGCTGTCTGGGCTGCGGCTCATAAACAATAGGAAACAGATGAAGAAAAATCCAGCTGTGTTAAAAATAAATGCGCTCATTCCTTACGCATTTCCTTTGTTTGCCCTGCCCAAGCTCAGATGCACTTGACTTTTTTATAACATGGGACTTTTGCCTTATCTGAAATTCTTTTCTGTTGTTTGGCTTGTTTGCTGTGTCGCTAAACAAGCAGCTGAAATGAAAGTTGTCTGCTTCTCGGTACCGCTTTGAGTACAAATAAAACTTTTCTTCTGTATTATTTTTCCTTTTTTTCTTTTTTTCTTTTTTTCTTTTTTTGCTTTATGGGTTAGCCGAAAAGTTGACTGGAAATTGAATTTGTGTGGATGTAATAAATACACTCTGGGCTGGGGCATCCCAAATATGTTGAACTTATTAGCAAGTACACTCTTTTAGTTGAAGTTCATTTTGGAATTCACTTACCCACCTGCAGACAATTGATTTAATTTGAAGCTGGATGCTAAGTTGTTGCCTGTTTAACTTGCACTTCAAGTTTAAAGCCTGGTCCAGGCAGTTCAACAAAAGTCAAAACCAAAAGTTTTCTTTGCTTAACCGACGCGTCGCGCCGCCTCGAAATGTCAACTAAAATGGAACCGCAAACACAGCCATAGACCGTAACGTTGCGGATCCGCACTCGAGCACGCACCGGCACTTGCTCTTGACTTGAATTTGTATTTGCAGCGATTTGGCTATTCGCGTTTTGCTGTCACACACACGACAATCACGCGCGACTCTATGCACCTTATGCCTAGGCTAATGCGGCGTATACGCAACGAATACGCGTCAAATGTTCTGTTTATCTGAATATACTTATGAGATTTGTAGTTTATTTATATATTTATCTCACATGCGCTGCTTCGCGTCCAGCGCCAACGAGGAAACACAAGCAACTGACGACAGCCTCGAGCTCGAACCGACTCGTCGCTGGCATCGTTCGCACTTTCTGTTCTGTCATACGCCGTGTGTGACGACTGCGACGGCAAAGGCGACGACGACGACGACGACGACGACGTCACGACGCCGCCGCAGCAGCAACGCTCACGCCGGCGTTCCCGTTAGCCAACAGGTTATCTGCTGATAAGCGCTCGACTCCACACGAGTCGTCAATCAGGCAGTCGGCACAAACGATGCAATTCCCTGTCACTGGCCCGAACAGCTCTGCTACCCCGATGCCCGCTCAACTGCAACACGAAAACATCGCCGAGTGAAAATCGAGTTGAGCGTCGAAATGTTGAGTGAGTTTTTTGAGTTCTTATTGCGCTATAGAAGTCTTGTGATTCTTATTGCTGCAAATATTTCTAGGTAAACATTGTGACAAATTGAAGGCTTTTGGGAAAGGGAAAAAAAGTTCAAGAATTTTTTGTAGCTCGCTGAAAAAACATTTATATAAACAGTAAAATTTGTGATATGCTTGAAATGGCAGCAAACATCGTATTCATTATACAAATTACAGGAGAAAGCAGCAATTTGTCGAACGAACTATTCTGTTATTTTTTTTAATTATTGCGCGGAAATTTTGATTTGATATTCTTGAATCTTTGCTACTGGGAACTCTACAAAAATATTTTCGTTTATGCTTTTTTTTGTGCCGAACCAAATTTTTTCATTTTTAATGATATTATGATCTGATATGCTATTATTTATTGAGAATTGTAATGAAATTTTATGTTAAATTCAGATAGCGCAATTCTTTTGCTAAAAGTAAATACACGCTAAATTTGATGAAAAGTCCAAATGTGAATCTTTGAAGGTTTGATTTGGCTTCTGTGCTCGGTTAAAGCTAAGAAATAGTGTATATAAACCATATCCTATACTATATAAACACTATACTTAAAATATGATTAGAAAAGTATATAAAATTTAACACTTTATTAAAATTTCGAGTTACAATCTGAAACCACATCAAACACAAGATGTTACTCAAGTCAAAGCCATGGAGAAATGAATTAACAGCCACACTCATAGCTCTTCAGTACTCAATGACTAAGATGAACAACAAAATCGACTCCCAATCGACGCATCACATTCAAACCACATAATACCTCAGCTCAACTCACAACTAATCAATCACCTCAAACATAAATATTTCCATCTAAGCTTTCTGTCACAACCACACATATTTTACAACACGTTTATACTTCAATGTCAATGTTACTCAAACATGAAAAACAGTTTAATAAATCACAAAAATACAAAATAAATATTTTTAAAATTTTGCTTACCTAAGCCGCAAAGAAGTGCTTTGATAGTTCCATTGAAGAGACCATCAAAATATTTATATACTTACAATTCCACGTATTAAGTAGAATCTTGATGTCAAACATACAGTTTATCTCAGAGAGTAAACAGTTGTTGCCCATTAAAATTTCTTAACAATACTTGAATACAATTCTGACATTTATTTGCACAACATTCAGTGATGCGGACTCAAGTGGTTGGGCTAAGCTTATTTAACACACGATTGTATTATATACATATCGTATGTGTAAATATATATACACATATGTGTATGTGTGTATATGTGTGTGACTTTATCCAATCTGTGCTATTAGCCTGCTCAGTTATTCATCTGCTGCTTAACACATGCTGCATGCCGCGAGCGCCTTTCGCCAGTTGCTTACTTAATTTCTGTTATCTTCTTAGCGCGTTCCACAGCAAAACACCAGACGTCGGGGGTTTATGCTATATTGTCAAGAGGCCCACGGCTACGATGGTTGTCAAGTGATGCAGCTGCGATTTATTTATTAAGGCCTGTCGACTGGCTGCTTCGTCCTCGCACTTTCCAGCCTCTCAGAAACTCCACTTGAGCTCGTTTTCAACTGCTGCGCGTATTCTCTTAGGTTCAATGCGGGTGGGTTCTTTCGGCAAACGTGCACGTTTCCTCACTTCGGTGGCATTATGCTTCATACTTTTTAAGCACATGACATGACACATTTTATGCGAGGCAAAGTGATGTGAATAGTGGCTCCCACCACTTCTTGGCAAGACACGCCGTATGACCATAAACAAATGCCGTTTGCTACCTGGGCTGCTAACCAATTTCACCAGCTCTCGACAAGTCATCCTTAAAGAGCCAAAGAAATCCTGTGGAATTTTCAAGCAGCGACTCGCTCCCATGACTTTTTATTTACTTTCTAGGCATAGCTCGACTCTGTGTTTTTCGGTGTTGGTGTTTGTGTGTGCGCGACATGTGAGCAACCAACCAGACAACTCCTGACGCTGTTGACATTGTAAAGTAAATCCGCGTTGCGCATACGCCGCGTTTGCCCAGCGGGCTGGTAGGCTGGCAAACTGTCAAACTGGCTGCTGCTTTCGACACAAACTTAGCCAAAAGTCATTCAAGGTTTTGTAACTCACGCTAAATCTGAAGGCTAATTTACATGTGTTGCTGTTCATTTTCGACTATTTGCACATTGTTGCCAGCCGTCCAAGTGGCTTTCACATACCAAATAAATGAATTAAATTCTGTGCACTTTTTACTTAAAAAATTTAAGTATTTGTTTTTAATTTTGATTGATTGACAAATAAACTTAAGAAGTCTAAATTTGAATGCTAAACAAGCTGCCAAAATTACTTTTTTTATATTTATACTCATAAAAATATTTACAAACTGTTTACGTTAAATTCTTGCTTAAATCTAAGAATAATGACGACTAATTTTAGTATCCCAAATCTGGTCGACGCTATACGCTAAAAGCTGAACACATTTTTCCCATATAATAAGATATATGCTCTTTGGAAGGTATTCAAATTTCTTCACGGCGTGTGCTACGCATGGATGGAAACGTCTCTGAGAACATGGCCAGACAGTCTGTCTGTCAGCTTTTCTTCTTTTCATGAAACCTTGCATAGCTTCGTTTACCTTTTTATATCTTACATATGCTTCAATTTATAGAATAAGATTAATTATTTTATATAGCTATTACGAAATACATTAAAATTAAAAACTTAAATACATTATATAATTTAGAAGTTGTACAGCTTGTTTTATCTTTTCTTATCATCGATTTTTTTGTCTTAAAAATTTAACATTTTTCTCTCTCAAAGCACCTTAAGAAAGAAGTAGTGATTCTATACTTATGTCTATATTTGTTTCTTCTATATTTAATTGCCATGAAAAGAATCTGTCGAAAATAAAGTCTCCTGTCCACAAGGGTATATAATCGTCGGAGTGCCAACAGCCGCAAGTTCTCTTTGGCTTTTTCTGTTTTTGTCACTGACCTTTGGCGCATATTTCTCGGCTGATGTTGCTTGTGAATAAGTACTTATATATATGTAGATATATACATATAATATTTTCGTTTGATTTATTTTTAGCACTTGATATAAAAAAGCCATTTAAACGTTTCATTTCAGTTCTGCTTGTTGACGACGAACAGGGAAATCTGTCCAATGCTCAAATAAATAAGCTGTTGCGAGTCTTTTGATTTCGCGCCGCTCAGATATTTGTTGTACAATATTTGTGTTGCTGTCACTGGCGTTTCTCACATGTGGAAATATTGCTTAATTGGAATTAATATATGCAGAGGGACAGTGGAAAATATTGATTGTATGCCCAATTGACATATCGGTGAATTGAATTTCTTTTTATGTCTCTTACTTTTCGACTTCAATACTTCGTTGTTCAACTTCATTCATAATTTACGAGCGAAAATGTTTTATTTCATGTTTATGGCATAATAAATTATGTCAGACAACGAATCGGGAAAGACAGGACACCTAAGCCAGCGATAAGAAGTTGTCGAAAGATGGCAATATAATTTTCATGTCCCACAATGGACGACTTCCCCTGCAGCTGCCCAAAGAAAAACACGGATGCTTTGGCGAAAGGTGCACGACTAGGAAATACCCTGTGCATGAACAGAAGAAAAACTTAAAAACTTTTCTGCTTTCGTATGATTTTTTGTATATTTTTTCTTTATATTTTCTGTGCATTCAGAGGAGAGTCTTGAAGCTTAATGAAAGTCACAAGTCTCGAACATAAAATATAAATATTACATACAAAATTTAATGAAAAAACTTACTGAATACACTTGACTGCGATGGTGTTCAGTTTTATATTAATTCTTTATTCTTCAGAACTGGTGTATTTATACCCTGACTCATGTATAAAATCAACCCTTTAATCTAGCTTATCCATTGCTGAGTTCAACTTTGGTCTGCCTAATTTTAGATTCCAAACATGTAGCCCTTATCTATTAGTGTAGCACTACCTGCCAGTCATTGAGTGCGTAGAAGGTATGTCTACAATCGTTGTATGCTCATGCCTGAACACTTACCTAACTTAGTTTTTGATGTTAGTCTATGATGAATATTATGTATTTAAAATCGCCTTAATCTTCTATCTGCCTATCTTCTGCCACAAGCCTTGGCACAACATTAATATACCCTTTGTTAAATACATTTCAAGAATACAGAGTAACAAATCCTCACAAATATTAGCTTATTGCATGGGTGTCGAAGTGTTGATACCCTAACAAACATACATATATGATATATTAAAATATATTCAATGACTTTGTATATTGTGGGCAGCCTTTAAAATGATTCCGACCCAATTGCCAGAAAATATTGCTCTACAGAGAGTTTTTTTTATGTCTCCCTTAAATGTACTTATAAATAATTGAAAATTTAAATGCCCCAATGATAATACGTAACTGAATACTACAATTTGTAAACATATCCTATATAGCATATATATGCAAGGATATCAGAGACGCAAATGGAAAACGGATAGGTCTGAATTTATGGATGTTCATTGATTGCTGCCTGGCCCGATCCCAACAAATTTATGTAAATGATTTTTTTTTGTGTGCTCAATGCGACTTTTATGGAGATAGAATGCAGCTGCGACCGGGACAGAGGCCAGACAAGACAGCTCGAAGCCGACAGAGCGTAACGAGAGAAAAGCGATGCCGAAACATAAGCAAGCGTATATGTAAAATGGATTTGGGGCCGCCATCTTAAGAGCGACTTGCGTGCAGTCAATGAGCCCAGAAGTTGTGGGAAGTGGCTCTTAAAGTGCTCGAAGTGCTAGCCAAGGACTTCCAAATTGAAATTCGTGAGTGTAGCAAGAAAGAACTGAAACACGACCACAACATGCGTGTATGTGTTTTCTGCATAATATGCATGCTTATATAGCATATATATATTGTATATATATATATATATATATATATATATATATATGTATGTACAAGTGGGCCAAGGTAACGAACAGGCATCCTACTTACCATATGTGGGTCATTTATATGCAAAGCATGGTCCACGCTTACGATATGTTCACTCTAATAAGCTGGGCACGTGTAGTCCTCGCTGCCAGGTAGTCTCTGCTGTATTAACGCAAAATTGGCTTCACTCACAGCTTCTGTTCGTATCAACTATAACAATTGAACGAGCACATGTTCATTGTTGCCATCCACTCTATACCCTGTAGCTAAACTTTTAAATATGTTTGCACAAAAAGCAAAACAAATTAACAAAGGTTTTCTTATAACTAAATTGATGTTGAGTTTGTATAGTTTTACTATGAGTGCAGATATTCTGGGCTGAGACATTTCCCTGTTTTTCTAATATTTCTTTAAAAAAGGGTATCAAATATTTCAACTTACATTTGCTGAAACTGTTATCAATACAATTACCTAGCTCTTATTGGCGAATTTGATTTTGCATGGCTTTATATGCAATATAATATTAAAATAACCTCGACTTGCTCTAAGCTGCCATATTTTAAGAGCTAAAAGTCAAAAAGTTGCGACAGCTCACGTAATTCTGTATAATCAAATAGTATTGCGAAAATTGCCTTCAAATTTCATTGTAATCTGTATTGTAATACGTGCCTTTTGAACATTTCAGGAGATTTTTCAGCTAGTATCAATGCCTTTAGCATTAAAAACTTTTTTAAATGGATTTTAAAAAAAACTAATTTCTGAGTCGGCGTGACTTGATATTGATACTTAATATTATACAGTAATTAGTTCTAACATGAGTTTTTTTTAGAGATTCTCAACTTTGAGTTGGCAACACTGCTTTAATTGACCCATTTAGTAAATGAGAGTTGCTTTTTGTTGAATTTGGTTTAACATTTCACTATGGAAAGAGTTTGTTGAAATTTTTGATCAAAATAACAGTTTGGTTCGTCAAATTTATCCGTGCACTTCATCCATTTTATGGCGTACGTAATCGTTCTTCAGAGCAGTTAATTCAAATAACAATGGATCCTTTTGGGAACACGTTTACTCTGAATGATAAGGTGTATCCCGTGAGACGCCATACAGTGCGCACTGTAGAAGCTATAGCCGCTGTACAGGAAAGCATTGAAGAAAATCAAAATCAATCACTGCATCGCCGTTTTCAGCAACTGGGGCTCTGTCCTACCACTTTATGGAAGATTGTGAAATTAATGTAGATGTTCCAGGTTACGCCTTATACACGCCAGCTGTGGCAACCACATGACCGATATCACGTTTGAACATTTAACATAATGACATCAAATTGTGATATTTAAAATATATTTCCTTGTTTTATTGTGATTTAAACTTGTGTAATTCTTAATAATTTACCTTCTATGCTATTCTTATGAATTGAAGTAAGCCTCAGAAGTGTCTTTGTTGGCAATCTAATGTATTTATTTCCTGACTCTTGCTAGTTATCTAACTTTGTTATTCCTGCTCGTTTTTCATTTTGTTGAACCTTATGCTCTATCTCTCTCTTTTGTTGGAGTATCTATTTAGTCAAGTCGCTTTATTTGGCAATCAAATTGAAACAATCAAACTAAAACCAACTTACATTTATGAGCAGCCAAAAACCTCGTGAATCGAAAAAAAGTGAAGCATCATATTAAACACTTGATTGTGGCATAAATAATTTCTTTGAAGAAATCTGACGAATTCTTGAACAGCATGCCTTTGGGACCAGGACTTACAGTTAACTAAGTGCCGCTTGCTATAAGCCCGGGCCAACAATAACCTTTGGCCTCTTAGCAAGCTATTTTTGCACTTTTGCTGTACTCATTTTTATGGTTTAGCAGACAGCCAAAGCTTTTCTTTCTTTCTTCTTCTTTTCCTCTTTGCGCGTATGCAACAAAGAAAACATTTGCACTTTGCGTCCACTTTTAGGCAGCAAGTCCTTCCCATATTTATGGCGTTTGCTCGTAAATTTCTTGCGTCAACTGCGCTGGCCAGCGAAAATAATAAAGCGACTGCTTATCGCGCTCAGCCAATGGACCGCAGCATTCATCTCATAAATGGTTTTATGTTAAGAACGGTTTTCAGCTGTGTTATCCCAGGTATTTATGCCAACAACTGGGCTAATGACCCGCTGCGGCTACTTACTGCCCGTCAATATTACGTATACGTAGCGTGTGTCTATGGCGCCAAAGATGGCTGTTTTTCTGTGTGTGTTTGGGTGTGTGTGTGAGTGTGGTTAAACAAGTGTCATATTTGACCAGGACACACACACACACACACAGAATGGCCAGCATGGAATTTTAAGGCCAGTGAAACTTGAAGCTAGCCATTTTGGCCAGCTCCCAGCACTGAATGCAGCTCCAGCAAACTTTGAGTCGCCAATGTGGCCATTGTCGTAGCTGCCGCTCATATTTCTCACTCTGTTGCCCCCCAGTGCTTCCTACAGCCTCAATATGGTATTGTGAGCCTGCCGTTACGCCATTATTTATACGCTTATTTGTTCATTTTGTGGACACTCGGGGCGCTACTCGTTGCCCGGACAAACTCCTTGCTTAATTAAAAGTTCCAGGCCACAAGTTTTTCATATTTTCATTTTATTTTGTTGTTTGCACTATGCCAACCCATGCACACTCGTATACTCTTTAATAAAGTGGAAATTAATATTTTAATAAATATGTGCTTAAGCCTGCATAACGAATATTTTATTATATTGTAGCTTTTAGGTGGACGTTTGCTAAATTATTTTCATATGTGGAAATTAATTGAAAGAGTTAATATTTTATTTATGAAATTTGTTGCCTGAAACATACCAAAATATAACCATTTTCAAACCATAAAATATAAATGAAAAATAATTTGTATCAATTCAAGTGTACTAAAAATGGTAAACATAAAATAAATTGCAAAAAAATCCGATAAATTTAAAAAAAAAACTGGTCACATGACATAATAAGTTGACAAAAAACAAGAATGAAGAACAAATTATGTAATAGAAATATAATATATCATAACTTCTATCCCCTGCACAAGTATCCTATACATTTATGCAACATCATTTTCATTATTTAATCAACTCTTTGGATTTACGCAATGGCCAACTGCGAAATGAAGAAGTCATCATCATCTTCTGGCAGCTAGCTGCGCAAGTACATCGATAAACATCAGCCTGAAGTAGGGCGACGCTGAGCGTAGTAAACGAAAACCGAGCTGCATGAGACTGCGGCGCAAGCAACAGGATAATTATCCTTGCCATATGTTGGTATGTCCGGCCAGGACCAAAACAGCAACCCAAGCGTTGGAAGTTGCTCACTTGAGTGCCTGCCTGACTGACTGCCTGCCTGCCAGTCTGACTGCCTGGCTATGTAATTGTAATTTAGACACTGCACACACACACACACACACACACACACACACACACACACTTGTTGTTTGTAGCTTTTTTTTGTGCTCTGTGCTGTAATACTGCGTAATTTTTTCGCTGTCATGCGGCTAAATGTACAAATTACGTGACGTTTTTATTTCATTCACCAGCCGCTGCTTCTTTTATTTCATTTTCTCACCTAATTTTCACAGCGTTTCATCTCAAGTCCAGCCACACACACACACACACCCTCAAAAGAATAGCAATTTGTGCCACGTGTGTGTTTAACCTAATTACAAGAATCTATATTGTTCTTGGTTACAGCTCTGTCCATAAAGCAGCCTAGTTAGGCTTCCTTGCTGAGAACAATTACAAAGCAGTTTTGCTCAGCGAGCATTAGCATAAATGGGCAACAATACTATATAAGCATTTGGATATAAATATAGCATTTCTTTGAATTCTAATTATAATATAATAAATATATAATACTCAGAATTCATGCCTCAAAAAATATATATTAACAAACATATTTCTGATGTTGTTAATTTTTGTCATGGAAAATAAAACTTAATTAGGATGTTGTCGTTGGTTATACCAAGCTTGACCAAGACTTGACGGAGGAGTCCTCTTTTCGAAATTATTAAGACAAATACTTTTAACTGAAACGTATTTCATTAAAACACTCGTATTATTGAAAATTGTTGCATTGTTGCCTTCTTTGCTTTCTAACATTATTTTCATTGGTCAATCAGGTGTGCAGATGTAGGTAAGATTGATGATTAAGTGCACAGATGAGATAATTTAACTTCATTAATTGACATTTAAAGTTAAGCTACACTTTTTGGTGGCTCCAATCAAAATATTTTTTATGTTGAAAAAGCTTGACGTAATTTAACAAACGGAAAACATTATTGAGCTAACTTGCAATTACTGCATAATATTGTTTATGTAATAAAACATATGTTTTCATTAAATAAACTGAATCAGCTTCGGTATACTAAATCATATACATACATAGTTTGTATAGACACAATTAAATATGTAATATTTTTGCATATGAAAATGATGATATTTTGTCAACTCGAAAATAACTAAATAAATTTATTTTTATTTTTCAAAAACCAAGTAGCATTCTTGTTTTATCCAATGTATATCCACAATGTATAAAATCAACATGACAAATGAAAACAAGAAAGAACGTTACAGTCGGGCGCAAATGACTGCGTGATACTCTGTTCCCATGGGGCTTCTGGCATATTACATTATAAAGTTTATCTGAATTTTATAAAGCCGCAGCTCGAATTAACTTCCGATTCAAAATAAATATTTATTTTATTAAAATTGTAAATATATACATATGTTAAAAAGTAAAATTTTTAATAAAAAATGATGGCCCGATCAATAACCAAAAAAATATAATGCAAGTGTGTCCACACTTAATTTTTATGCAAAGCAGTCTGTTAACTTAAAAGTTGTCTGTTAATTTGCAAGTATGACGTCACATTTTCTTGGCATAACCTACTGAGTCTTTTAACAGTGCCACTTGGGAATCATCTGAAGCATTGCCAACATACGAAAACAACGAAATAACTAACCTATATTAATATTAATATAACTATAATTAATATTAGGTGGTCAATCATTTCAAGCATTCAAACATTAAATCGAAATACATATATTTATTTGTCTCTTACAATTTTGTCTGCCGACTTAGCAAGGATTAAGCTTATTTATGTAGGCGGTACACGCTTATGACTATTGCAGTTTAGCGCCACCTGTATTATTCTTGTGATGGTGATTCTGCAGCAATTTTAACTCAAGAGCTCTGCAAAATGTAATTTTTTTGGAACAATTTTCAATCGCAATTGTGAATCTATTGGTTGCATTTCTAGAAAAATGCACGAGCTTTCATATATGTGAACACATGTAAATATACAATTATAAATAATGGCGCTAATTACTACACAGCTTTACAAATTTTAATACCACTGAGCGCCAGTATTCACAATATGATATACATTACTTAAAACAAAACTTATAAACTCTAGATTTAAAGACCTCAGGGATGCTCTCAATTGCCTGAAAGTCGATAAAGGAAATGAACAAAGTATTTTTTGACGCGTTCACACATGCGGATAGACTTGCAGATTGACGAACAGAGCTAAATCGACTCGGCTGTTGATCCTGATCCTGATCAGGAAGATATATGCTTCAAGTAATTGTTACGCCTCCTTCTGTCATTATTCGATTAAGTTTATACAAATAAATAATAATCAAAAATAATTAATAATAAATAAAGAATAATAAATATCAATAAATTATAACAAATAAGAATTAATAATAAATAAATAGTATTAAATATTTATAAACTATAATAAATAAGAATTAAGAATAAATAATCTAAAATAATAAAAAATTACAATAAATAATAATAAACAGTCATTTTATATATGGAGTACTCGTATTATAAGTTTGCCTGTATAATATATGTCTAGCTGCCTTTATGTTGGCATGCTGGAGAGCATTAGTTCTCCTGCTCTGCTGTAGTTGCTTTTGTTGACTCATTATGCTCATTAAGAAATTCAATTAGCGCCTTAATTGCAGCAAGTGCTTAATGATGATAATGCGTTTACCTCGCCAGCCGCAAACTGTGTCCCGGCACCAGTTCCTCTGCCTCCCGCCTCATTCTATGCGATGACTCTCAGCACTTTGTTGCCATACATACTTACTCGTATATTGACTAGATTCAACATCATTAACATATTAACTAGATAGACTTAAAAGATACTTTGCCTGCAGCTGATTGTGCGAAAAACATAAATAAGAAAAAAACAAAAACAGAAGAAAGGTTCTTTGATATATTTAAGCACGTATATAATAGAGCTTACAGTTCTGGCCATCGTCCACTCTCTGGCTTTTTATGCTGATTTATGCATTATATATAATTTAGACGCTCGTTTTGGCTAACAAGCAAAAAGTTTTGCCTCGACACAACTTTTGCCATGGCAACACAAGAAAAATGTGTTTCAAATGAAAACTGCTCGAGAGTTATTTATGCAAATTTGATAAATGCCAGTTGGCGCACATGTTACACCAAATATTAGATTTTCAAACCCAATTTTGCAGCTAATTAATATGTTTGCTGTTTGCTGCACATTTGCATGTCAAAAGAGTGCCCCATGTGCTGGCAGGTGAGACACGCTTGAATCGAATTAAATAGAAATTAACTTAAGTACAAAGTTAAATATTTAAATTGGATATCTACACTATGCTGCAGGAGTCAGGGCATCTCATTTTTACAGCTTTGTTTTTGCTTTGCATCCATTTAGCGCCTCATTAAAACTGTTTACGACGCCAAGGACAGTGCTCAAAAGGTGTGGAGTGGGCTGGACGTAAAGATCCCACACGTACTCAAGCGTTTTATTATTGAAGGTATTGGGTGAAGTATGCGCCTTAATTGCCAATTTTGGTATTATATTGTCTTCTTTATTGGTTTGACCCGGTAAATCACATTAGACTCTTTGTTTTAGGGTATGATAAAATGTTACATTTTTTATTATCAAAAGTCGAATAATGTTTATGTAGAGCTCAGTGCTAAAAAAAAGTAATTGCAATTCTCCGACTCTTGAACCCATTGCTACAAATGTAACAAGAGTTCAAAGCAATCAAAGTGATTATGAGGAAACAGGAAAATATATTTTCCTTTGACTTTTGATTTATTGTTTCTTAATATGAAATTAAAATCAGACTAAAGGAATGGGTACTATCAAGGAAAATCTGCATTAGTAAAGATAATTGCTTCAAGGACCAGCCATTTCAATTACAATTCTTAGCAAGTGGAAAGTTCTTGACTGACCTGAACTGTATTAAAAGCTCCTGTATCATATATTTTGTATAAGCCAATAACAAATAAGTTCACACATAAGCTGCGCATCGAATTGCTGACTTCACGTCTACTACATTTCTTGCACATTCCAATCAGCATTGCACAATTCATAGAAAAAGAACATCGCATCGCTAGTAACGACGCTGCTGCCACCGCTGCCGCCAAAGCCACAGCTTGTTAGGGATAGATTTGATTTGAGCTAAGTTTATTGAAAATTGACATTCAATTAAGATATATATGCATATACATATATACATATATGTATATATATACATATATTTCCTTTGGATAGGAAATAATTCTCAAAAGAGAAAAGCGTTTAAAGTATGAATTTAATATAAATTAAATAATCAAATATATATTATTTGTCTTCATAGCCTAAACAAGAAACTTAATACAAAACTGACTTTGTCTTTTAAATCAATTGAAATATACTTAAGTTTTCAAAATTTATAAGAAATTAGAGACGCTATAAATGGTTTGAAAACAACTTAATCTGCCTGCATATGAGACAACCCAAGCATGCGTTTTCATATTGTCGTACGGACAAACGGTTGGTCTGATAAGCGGTTATAAGAATTGATGGTTAGAATCTAAATCGACTCGGCTGTTAATCATGAACAAGAATATAAATGCTCTATGTAGTAGACCACACCTTTCCGCCTATTACAAAGACTTTAACAAAAAGAAAATACTTTGAATTCCTGTTTTAATTATGTTTAAGGTATAAAACTAGGTACAGAACTAGGAACTTTGTATACATATCAACAAAAAATTTTGAGAATTTAAATCGAAAATGATAACTAACATTGAAAGGGGAGGAAGAGAAAGAAAGAGGAAGAAACATGGAAAGACAAGCCGAAACAAATATTTAAAAACTTAAAGAGAAAACCATTTAATATAGTGTAATTATTACACATACAAAAGAGTCAATGTTGGTTTGACTTACAGTTCAACTTAACTTCTTGTCGAAAGGTTCACCAATCTGAAATCTGTGTCTTAACATTCACTTCCAAACTATGTTTATCATCGAATTAACGGTAATGTTAAAAATTAGGTTTCCATGCGAGCCATTTATATTTACATTTAAGTTCTATTGACAGCTAGTCATAAATCGATCTACCAAATACAAATATAAATATTAGACAAAGACAAAAACTAATTGGTTATAGTTAAATAAATGTCAGACAAAGAAAGAAATCTAATGAACAGAACTAGGCACAAATAAGCTATTCTAAAGGTCATAAATTACGTTATAGAACCTTCTCAGATGAACTTGCAGTATTTTGATGACTACCTCCATACTAATCCATTACGTTTTACGATGCTACAATACATCAATCATTATAACAATTTATGGGCTTTTTGAACTCACGAACAATCGCCGGTTGTGATTTCCAGCTAAATATAATGGAGCAACACAATTACATTTAAATTCCATCGCTTATATGTTTTTCTTGCTTTAATTTTTATCAAAATACTTTTGCGCGCTTGTGAACGTTTCTCAGAATTGTCATTCTGAATATTAACGTACAGACTGCAAGTGCCAGTGCAACAGCAACGACAACGGTTTGAAGTTGGTTACACTTTAGGGGGCCCAACTCTATAGTAAGTCCACAGGTTTCTCTTGTTAAACCGTGTTTAGTTAGGCACAGTTATTTCAGATTCTACTCAATTATGAAATGTTTTTCAAATATGAATTGTCTGCTTTAGTTATCTTATAGAATGTTGCAATTTAGCTCTTTTGTAATGTTCGATTTGCGAAAGTAATTTCTGAGATTTGTAACTTTCAAAATTGTTTGGTTTCTTAAATTTCCCAACTGAAAACTGAGTTCCAATCTAAGAGTTAAAATGTTTTCTTTTTGCATTTTTTTGCTTGTTTTTTTTTACAATTTTTTATTTGCATTTATATTTTATATACAATTTTACAATAAATTTTTGCCTGTTTGTCGTTTGCTCTGTTTGTTTCATCAGCTCGTTTGTCCATATCCGTTTTCTATATTCATTTAAATGTATATATCATAGTTGTTTCTTCATATTATATTAAAAAATAAATAAATAAATATATATTTAGAGCAATACAGTGATGCTTGAGAGTTTGATAAACCAAATGTTAACATAGGAATTTTGCTTGTTTAAACGCAAATTTAATATTTCATATATAGAATAATTAATTAATTTGAACATTTTTATACAATTCGTTTATATATGTTATATATAACTGGAAATAGTCGCATATATGTATAAATATAGTATATATACTTGAACTATAGACATTTGTATTATGTATGTAATTAACGCTTTACAAATTTCATTGCACTTATCAAACTTTTGATTGACTACAGTGGATATCGCTAGTAACGGAAATGATTAAACATACATATATATTTTCGAGATTATAAAACTATGTACACATTGAGTATGAATATGAGCTACAGAAATCTGCAAAATCTAATCATGTACAGACTAATCTGATTTGGTGTTCCCGCTTACAAAAATATTGACAACGAAAACGAAACAAATTTCAATTTCCAGCTTTTATTATTTTGATTAATTAGCTATATAATATAGTGAACAGATCGAATAACTATCAAATGAACAAACAATATATACATCAACTTACATTTGATAAGTTTTATTGCTTTTGGTTGCATTTAGCGGATACCAACTGTAGTACGTACTTCACTTAATGCTAAGAAGCCTTTTGTTAAACTGCCACAACGATGACAACGTTTATATATTTATTAAATTTGTTCACTAAAGTCGATATGTTTACTTAAAATATTAATATATAATATACATATCTATATATATATATGTATTGTATATGGTGTATAAGAATGCATAATTTTTATATATCTACCTCGTTATATATACACACATAGAATAATGCTCGTGTTTAGTATAGGTCTTCCACGTCTAGTAGTATGTTATGGTGTTCATATTTCGGGCTTTCTACTAATTCAAATAGACTTAACAAACTAAACTTCGGTTCTAGCGGCCAGTGAAGGGCATCCATGCAATCGACAATCGCAATTGCAGATGTTTTATTCACATTTGTTTAATATATTTAATTTAAAGCTTAATTTCATTTGGTTTTCTCTTTATGTCGTCAATTGTTCTAGGTATATAAGTTCTATGCATTATTGTTTCAAATAGCCGTGTTTAGCAAACTCATTTCGATTATACAATATAAAAAGCCAATTACTAAACAACAGCAACTACTTAGTTAAAGGTTCTCACTACATATATATACTATATATATATACACAATAGTTTATATTTTCGCACTTAATTTCAATTATTTGTCAACTGATATTTGGTTAGATCAACCAGATGCTCATACAGCATATCCTCCTGGGGCGTCAGGCCGATCATAATCCAGCCCGATATGGCTGCAATGCTTCGCGTCACCGATAGACTACTCCAAACACTCTGCACACTGTTGCTTAGCTGCGATAAAAGTTCAATTAGAATTAGCGATCAAATGGAATTGCAAACTGCATGACATACCAACTCCTGTTGTGTTAGCGTTATGTTTGCATTATTATTGATCAGATAGAGTTTCTCATCTATGGAATCGGAGCATATAGTTAGGATTATTGTTGCGAAGTAGAGCATTGTGATGATCAGCCATCGAAATGATATTAGCTCGCTGGCATTTGAGAAGCTCCAGCGACATATGTCCATGCTGAAATAGAAATTGTTTATGAGTTAAATGTAAATCTATGGAATATACAATATAATGATATATTAATGTAAATGTTAGCGAGTGTAATCTTATACTTGCACATACAATTTTAGAGAGTATATTCATTCAGGGCAAGGGATATTTTACTGTCCACTTGAAGGCAACTTACTGAGGGACTTAAAATTTTGAGTATAAATTCTGTTGTAATGTAAGAACGGTAATTGGCCCGAAAGCTTAGCTTTGTATGAAATTTATATGTGTAAAAAGATTGCTGTCATTCGTTCCTTGTTCTCTCTATTCTGTACATGAGCCTTGATCATGTTAAGCTGGCTCTCGTAGTTCGAGCATAAGGAAAAACCTACTCTCGTTTGATTAGTGCAGATGCTCGATCGTCGACAGCTCTGCAAATAATCTAAATTGGCTATATACATATACAAGATCCATTATGTGGCCTCCAGAAAAAACTTATTAACTATGGTTGCCAAATGGAGTAAGATATTCACAATTGAATTTGGGTGCGTTATCCTGAAGACCAATTTTTAGCAGCCGTTTTTTGTAAGTTTTTTTTAAATGTTTTTAAAAAATACTTGCTGAAATGATGACAGAATTCAATTTATTTGAAGAAGAAGAAAACAGAGTTCAATATGAAACAAATGAAACTATAGATTGAATAATTTGGAAAATATTCAGAATTAACAGCGAAGGGTGTTTTATCCTGATGACGCGCAGTGTATAGTAGCGAACAGCACGAGAACTATTGTCGCTTGCTCGCATTTGGCTTGAGCCAACTTTGTAAAGATTGCAATTAATTATTGTTTGTATACTGGAGCTGTGCGTGCATCGACAGCTTTAAAAGGTTTCTAAATTGACTGTTTTATATACGTATAGTAGCGGACAGCACGACAGCCAAGGTCACTTGCTCGCCTTAAATAAGTTTGAATTGAATTAAAGCTACACGAAAAATCTTGGTAGCTCAACACATTCGTTTCTTTCCTTGCCAAACAACAGTTCATGTTTTGATATATGCTCACTAACAGCGTAGCCGATAGGGAATTATGACATATATTTATCACTTTTACAATATACAAATTATTGGTAATATTAGAAATATTAGAAATATTGAAATATATTTGTCTAAGTATCGAGCTGTAAAATATCGAATATATAAAACAATACAAGCAATGCAATGCAAAGGCAAACCATTTTTGGTTTTTTGCAATTTCTATTTCAATTGCTTTTATTTGGTCCCCTTGTATTAGGCAGGCGATTGCGCTTAAATGCAATGAACATAAGGTTCTTTAACTTCTATTATATTTACGTAAAATAATTTATTCGTATAATCAATATTCAGATTTAGATACTATATATAAATATTCAACAAAGTTGATCTACGAGTACCATATGAGAGCCTTGCCGACATATGTATGCTAAATTGTTCTGCGTTATTTATTTTTATTATATAAATCAAAAGTTTCTAAGCACTACGCGTACTGATATATGAATAAATATTTTAAAAAAAGAAAGTATCAGTCTCTTAGAATTCACATCAATTAATTTCCATATAGGGGCAAATCTACTCATGAACGGACAGACACATGACTAGTTTAACTCAGCCCATGAACTCATGAAGGCTAACAATAAATATACCTTATAAGGGTGCTTTCCATTGCCATACACATACACAGCCAATTCCCAAATAAATCCTTTTTAATTAATTTTGAATTGGATGCAGAGTAGACAAATATGTATCAAAGGAAGCAAATGCTACTCCAGTAACCTCATTCACTTTGCGTTTGTTTGCATTAGGGCAGCAGTGTCATTCCCACTGGCATTTATTCAAGTATTCTGGCATTTATATTAATTAAATTAAAAGCTCAAGTGAACTAGCAAATATCATTATTTCCTATGTGCATATAGCTAGCTGACTCGGAGATGGAAAAGGTCAAAAGCTACACATGATGCCCATGGAAAGAGCAAAGCAAGCAATACACAAATGACATTTGGAAAAGACGCCAGCATCACATAAATCACAGGACAGCCAGGATAACGAGGCGAAATGTCAGTCTGACTTTTACACTTTCTCTGCCATCGCCTGAGAATTGGGGGAAAGCGAGAGTGTCGAATGGCAATGGCCAAAAACAGTAAAGCCAAAACCGAAAACCGAAAAACCGAAAACCGAAACCCAAACCGAACAGAGAACAGCAGACAATTTCAGTGTTGCTTGGTCTACCAAAAAATTTACCCACAGGCACACACACACAGAGAGACACACACAGACACACGCCAACAGTCGCTGGCTTTAAAGGTCAAGAGTGCAGCAAGCGAGCAGCGCGTGTTCTCAGTGTGTGGGCAGCACAAAAAGAGCAAAGTTTAAGAGCATTAAAATGTATATATATTTACTTTTTTCCTGTAGCTGATGAAATTGGCTACGCAGCGAGCATAGTAAAAATTATTGCAACAACAGACAACGGACGACTGACAGCTGACAACAGCCACGAAGCCAAACAAAGCGAAGCACTTCAAAATTTGCAATTCAAAATTAAGTATGGCATACTTTTCAGCGCCCAAGTGGCAATATTGACGCAACATGAAGCGCCCACGCGCCACTCTTCAGTCGCCCACAGTAGTGTGAAGAAGGCGAGGTCTGGCCCAGAATTTAGTGGCTGCCTACTATTCATAAGCTCTTGACAGGAGGTGCTAGCAATTTGTATCTATGTGTGTGTGTGTGTGTGTGTGCGTGTGTGTGTGCGTGCATGTTTTTTCAATGAAATGTGCGGACCGCTTGAAGGGTTTCCACCTTGGGGCCAGTCGGTACGCTTTGAGGTCAATGTGTTCTTGGGGCACCCAAACAACAACAGCACTTGGTTAGCACGCACACAGCACCGCACCAGGTACTTGAAGTAAATGAGTTTGACTTTCAGTTTCTATATATAGCGCGCCGCCTACGAAGGACAGCCCTGGACTTGGCAAATAAACTAATTGTTCTCCTGACTGATAAGACTCGAAATCGAAATGCATATATCTCACACATTCACTTACCGATCGAACACCGAAACTAAGCAAATTATAGCCAAGCAATAGAACGTATTCAAATAGATATCAGCAAATCCAGCATAGTCGCTAATCAGTGCAATGGCTTCGCTATTTGCTGTCGACGTCGTCGCTCCTGCTGCTGCACCCGCTCCAGAGTCCGTTCCCTTAACAGAATTGGTCAGTTCTATGCCCAACTTTGACATTTCGGCTGTTGGTGCTGTTGTCGTTGTTGCTGCTGCAGCTGCAGCTGTGGTCTCGCCCGCAAGACCCATGCTATTGATGACCTTTGCCCAATCCGTGGGATGGCTACTCATCACAAAGAGCAGATGGGCCAAGGCTAGACCAGCTAGCAGCCCATGGCATATGTTCGAAATGAGCAGCCAAATTCGTTGAATAACACAGGCAAGTTGGATGTTGCTCGAGATGCCATTGCTATGAATTGGAAAACACTTTATTAATTATTAAGAAATATACGAGCTTATGAATGAAAAGAATCGTTACTAAAATTGATGCAGTCTAATTTATATGCATAAATGAAAGCTTTTGGCGTACTTGAAGGAAAATACCCTAGAACTGTATATATTTACATATACAACTTATTTACTTCTGCATATTGAAAAATATGAAACCCGAAAAACAATTTAACTTTTTGAAAAAGTTTCAAAACAAAATACCCTACATAGAAGTTTACTTATGACCAAAGAGTTTTTAATTAAGGAACGTGGTTTAAGCTTAGCTTAATTTTAATAATCTTATTTACAACAAAATTCGGTTCATATTGGAGCTCTGGGCTTAGTATGCTCTGAAATATATTTAAAATATATTTATAATATATTTAAAATATATTTATAATATATTTAAAATATATTTAAAATATATTTAAGCCCAACCACATCTGAAAGAGCGTGTAATGTCAAAGCTCAGTCTACCAAAGAAAATATCAACCCAAGACTACAATTTTTTACTTCTTGAACTACACACTCCATCTAGGAATTACAAATAATACCTAAATAAAGTTAATTATAATAAATTTCTATGCTGCTTTTCATTACAATTTGAATTTAATCAAAATTCTCAAAGCATCTAATGAGAATTGTGCTTTCAGTTTGAATTAGGTCCTTGTCCAACATTTGTTTATATAAGTTAATTAAGTTTTTCCCAAAAATAATTTGAATACCTTTTAATGATAGCTAAAACATCTGACCACCAACTTAGCTCAATGATTCTTGCGCAATTTGTGCACACAAAAGAACCAAACGACTAAGCTTTTCTTAGATTCCAGTCTTGGGACAAAAATAAATACGCAAAGGACAAGATAAGCATGAATAAAAACCAAATTTCATTGGAAATCCATTGGTTCAAATTGAATGAGTGTGTGTGGGCTAAATCAGACTGAGGGCGGATAAAAATAGCGTGGAACCGCCGGATTAGATACACGCAACAGACATAAGAATAGGCGCCCACGCACGGGTGTCGACACCCGACTTAACCCACCGATTTAGGTCGGCATCAAGCAGACACCGTGTATCACCGTAGCTGCCACGTCCGCTGGCCGAGCCGCCATTCGAGCGAAAGAGACGTCCTGCGCCGCCCAACTCCGCCGCCGAGATGCCATCGATGCCAATGCAGCTGCTGCTGGTGCCAGCTGCGCCGCGTGCGGCACCGACAAAGGAACGCTTGTAGTAGCTCTGCTCCACTGGTCGATAGCCCGATGACGTCTGCAGAAACATTTTGTCGATGTGCGCGGGCGTATCGTCCGTGGGCGAGACGACCGGAGTGAATGGATTGTAGATCTCCTCGCCCTCGGCGGGCGCAATGTCATCCGCCAGCTCCTTCAATATGGACGATAGCCCACCAGCTGAGTAAAGCTTGCCTGCAGATAACAGAGAAAGAGCGAGACAGAGAGAAAGAGAGAGAGAATGGGTAAGAGGGGTGAGAATTGCAACTGCGCAGAATCGTATTTGTTGTGGGCTGTGTAAAGAGCTTTTTCTCAATGGAATACAATTCGACAATCTGGACTGGGAGCAAGCAGAGTCTGACACTTACTGATGAGCTGGCCCCGCTTGTCGCGCTGCGATTTCGTCTTGCGATGCACTCGTCGCTCCTCCAAGCTCTGATCAATCTCCAATTCGCCTGACAGCGAGGCATCATGCATATCGGAACACTGCTTGAGATAGCGCATCAGCGTCTCATTGGCCTGTCGCACTTCCATCTCACCAGCCGCTATAAGTTTCCGTTCACGCCTCCTGCGTGACTCCGACTTGCTGCGCTTCCGACGTGGACTCTTGTCAAAGCTGTTCCGCGATCGCAGTGAACGCTGAGCCGGACTTGCCTGAGGATCTGACAGCGATTGCTGCTTGCGTGAGGCACCGCCGCCCACACCGCCACCTCCCCCACTGCTGCCCGCGCCCATACTCAGCGCCGAGGGCGTGGGCGAGCTCTGCTTGAGCTCTCGATCAATGTAGCCCAAGATGCCGCGATGGAAGGACGAGTCAACTTCCAGAGATCGCAGCGCCGGCGACTGTGGCGAGTGTGTGCGTCGCGAGCGATGCCCATGCGTGGCCGGCAGCTGACGCAGTGTTTCTCGGAGACTCATTGCATCACCGGATGAGTTGCGGCTACCATCGCTCTGCTTGGTTGGCTGTGTGGGCGATTCCAGGCGCGTGGTGGCCTCACCATCTGCCGCAGCAGCTGCTGCACCCAGCGGCTCATCAGCGCCAAGGGAGGCGCTCTCCTCCAGCGTGTCCTGCGATGGCGGCGCATGTCCGTTCACCAATACCACTGTCTGCTGGGAGGTTTGACTGGGTGATCCCACCATTTCGATGCTGTCCGCCGAGCTCTGCGCACTGATGCGACCCGCTACTGTTGTTGCTGTTGTAGTTGTTGTTGTTGTCGATGCTGTGTCATTCAGTGCCGCCGCACAGCTCTCGAGCGTCTCCAGCACGGCCTCCGTTACCTCCAGCTCCAGATCGGGCGGCGTATTGGCCGCGGCGGCTGCCTCACGTTCCAAGCGCCGCTGACGAGCCTCAGTGCGTCGCTGTCGCTGATGCTGTCGATGCACCTTGGGCTGAGTCGCCTCCATTCTGTGCAAGCTCAAATCTCTTACTGTCAACTCAATTATCTTAGGCTGTTTCCTCTATATTCCTAATTGCTGTTGTTGTTGTTGTTGCTGCAACGGCTGCTGTGTTCCATGAGCTACGGCGTGCCCTCATAACAGGTGGATTAGTCCAGCAGGATGTGTGTTGAACTTTCGAGCAGTCGAAGTTGCGAAGCTGCAGCTTTTCGCTTTGACCCAAATAATTATGCAGCAAAAACGTCGCATGCACTTACTGCAGCTACACCCGCGCACCGCACACACGCGCACAGACACACACACACGGAGGCACACACAGCTGTGCTTAGCCTTCAAGAATATTTTATTTGCTTGTATGCAATTTGTTAGCCACTGCTTCAATTAGGACTTAAACATTTGGTTTAGCCTTTTGCTGGGAATAAATTTGTAAATTCACTTCTATCAATTCTATTTTGTGGTTTCTCTGTGAAGGTCGCCCGGTGGAGACTTGAGAACCTTGTGTTTTGCTCGCGTTCGCGGCTGCTAAGCGACTGACTTGGCCTGGCCGAGACAGCAATGCAAAATGGCCCAAAACGAAATGCCCTGGCGCTGGCCTGACTCCCATTCGGTGGTGGCTTGTTGTTTGTGTCCTGCTTCCTGAAACGTAGTAACGAGCACAGCAAGGCGAAAGCTTTTCACAATGACGTCAGTGGCTGTGCGTGGTGAGCATTAACGCCCACACACACACACGTATACACAGAGTATCTGTGTGTGTGTGTGTGTGTGAGTGCAGGCATTATTGACAAATTCTATTTATAGGCAGCCGCCTGTGTTGGCAAAGGTGGGGGATTTTTGTTTTTAGCAGCACCTTGCCCCAAAACTTTGTCAGCTTGTTTTCTGGCTACACTGAGAGAAACTTATTAAGCATTAATATTATTTATTACATTACAGACTCTATGGTACTATATATTGAGTATATAATACAGTATTTTGTATTCCCAACTAGTGCAAATATCATTTGATCATTTGCCTAGCTATTCGACGAACTAAACCTCTGTCTGCTATAGCCCCAACCATAGGAATTGATTTAATGTAAGCAGCTGTCTTAATTTTTGCGACATTTTGCTTACCCACACTCTCCCTCCCTCTCTCCCTCTCTCTCACTCTTTCTCTTTCTCTCTCTGTCTCGCTGTCATGCTCACACTCTCTTCGCGCTCTGCTGAATCGATAAATGCGTGGAAGCGTCTCAGCTTGGCTCAAGCTACTGCGCAGCTTTCAGCCTGTACATCAGGTTGATGACGTCAATCGAGAAAGCTCTCGAAACCAAAACAACAACGAAACCAGACACGACCGCCAGCACAAAAGCCGGCAAAAGCTCAACTCGGCCATTCGCAGCGCTGCCATTCCGAAGGCGTTAGGCAAATTTTATTATCGTAAAGCGTGCAGAGGCGTCGTCTGGCTGCATCAGACACGCAAAGCAAAAACAAACGCGCGAAACGCGATTCGCCAGCGCTGGGCCTCAGCTAATGGTCCCTGAAATGCCAAAAGGCGCTTGCCACTTGAACTGTCGCACTGAGCTCAGTCGCCTCCCCCCTCTCTCTCTCTCCCTCTCCCTCTCTCTCTCTTTCTCTAGCTTTTACTGCATATAAGTCTCTGTCTCGTTCGCTCCTGCAAGCCAAACTAAATTGAGCACACGTCATGACCGTGACGTCACAGCTTGACGTCAGTTAACACATTAGCTAAAATGTTGAGAGGGCCAAGCAGAAGCTATGAAATATTAAGGCGTTGCTTGTCGCATAGCATAAGCTGTTCATTTATTGTAGCAGCATTTCAAATGTTCTTTGCCGAAATTAGCAAATTCTTTATATATATAATATATATACAATATATATATATATTATATATATATATATATATATATTATAGGAGAAGAACTTTGGTATTTAATTATTATATCTATGTATATATACTATATATATATATAAAAATATATAATAATATATATATATATTGTAGAATATCATCTCTTAAGATACATATCATATAATATAATAATAATATTTTTTATTTATTTATTTTTTTATACCCTGAGCCCATTGAAAATGGAAATCAGGGTATAATGGGTTTGTTAAAATGTATGTAACAAGCAGAAGGACGAGTGGCAGACCCCATAAAGTATATATATTCTTGATCAGGGTGACGAACTGAGTCGATTTAGCCCTGTCCGTCAGTCTGTGTATCCGTCTGTCCGTATGTATGAACGCTTCGATCTCAGAACCTATAAGAGCTAGAGACTTGCAATTTTTTGTAGTTCCCTGTTCCAATCGATAACTATTCCCGTTCTATTGTTATCGATTAAAAACCTTATCGAAATCAAGTTATTAAATTATATCTCGTACATCTTTGAAGCTAGAGTCTCGAAATTTTGGATTTAGATTAATTTATGATTGATACAATTTTGATTTATCTTATAATTTGAATACCAGCTAAAAAAAAATTTTTTGTTTATAATTTAATTGTTTAAGCTTAAATTTTTTGTACTTTAATAAATACATAATTGAGTATACCGTAAAACGCAGATCGGACGGGGTTCAGGGGATCTCCTAGTCGGGCACCACCGACTAGAATTTTCTTACTTGTTATTTGATGAAATTTTTACAATTTAATGTCCTGCTACCTTTAAGGCAACTTCATCTAAATAGAAATCAAATAAATTATAATTTTGCTTTAAGGCTATGGGAGACGATTACAAAACATTGAAGCTAAGGCAATATAATAATATATATAAGAACTCTATCACTACTGTCTATGAACTTAACGGAAAAAAGGCCGAGCTCTCAAAAGAAACTTATTAGTAGCCAGTTCCTAGGGGGAAAAGAGGATTTCATAATGAAAAAAAAAGATATTAAATATTTTAATTTCACTAATTGTAAGTTCCTCGTGTGTATGCGAATGTCCTTCTAAATATCCACAGCAAATGCGCGAGTCAACAGAAATGCCCCCTCGGGCAAGCTGGCAACCCTGGCCGTGATGCGTTGCCCCGGGCAACTGGATACTTGTTTTGTCAATAACAAATACCAGCTAAAGCCTCAGCCGGTTAAGGCTCAGACAAAAACTACGCATTAGACAAGGAAAAGGACAAGGGAAATGCCTCTGCTTGAAGCACCCGCCGAGTACTCGGAGTCATCGCCGGAGCACTCACTGCAGCCGGAGATACCTCTGTTCCTGGCTCCACTACTGCCGGGCCCTGCTGCACTCGCCCAGTTGCGTCCGCCCACGGCCGAGGTGCGACTGCAGCAACAGCAACAGCAGCTGCAGCTGCAACTCGAACGACAAAATCGTCGTCAATTGGAACGCCGCAACTCCTTCGACCGGGATGAGCCCATTGTGGAGGAGAGCGAACACTTTCCAGCGTTCGTGCATCTGCTGCCTGTGGTGCTGCCGCCACAGCTGCCGGAGCCAACGCTTGATGAGCTCTTGGTAAGTGTGTTGACTGAATCAATCTTTCCATGCTGCTACTGATTCCATGCCCATTCCAGCGTCGCGTTACACAGCGCACGGATCTGGAGCAAGTGGAATCGGTCCGTCTGCGCGTCATTTCCTATTCGGTGAGCCTGTCGAGGCTTTCACTATTCCTGCCACGCCTGCAGCAACTGGATCTCAGCGGCAGCGTGCTAAGCTCTCTGCGCGACCTGGGCTACGGCCTGATGCAGCTCACCCATCTGAACATCAGCAATTGTGGCCTGAATAGCTTCGATGGCACCAGCGGCCTGCCCAATATAAGAGTCCTAATAGCCGATGGCAACATGATACAGCGCGTGGGCCCCCTGACGGAGCTGAGCCAGCTGCAGATGTTGCAGGCGCGCAACAATCGCATCAGCGAACTGGGTCTTCTCTCGTTTCTGGGTCTGTGTCCCCAGCTCATGGAATTGGAGCTAACTGGTAATCCCGTCTGCCGTCTGCCGCTATATCGCGACATGCTGAGACGCAGCGTGGCCACCTTACAGATTCTGGATGGGCAATCCATTAATGATGATCAGCCAGAGACCCGCACTGAAGAGGGCGATGAGCACAGTTCCCTGTCCAGTGATTCGGAATCTGCCGCAAGGCCGGCAACAGCACCACAGAACAATAACAACATCATCAATAATAATGCTGAAACTCGACGAGCTGCATCAGCTTTCGTCACACTGGACTCGACACGCTATCAACGCCAGTCGTCCACGTCCAGCACACCTGTTGCCGGCTCAGTGCTGGGCTTGGTGCGCCAGCGACGTCGACGCAGTGGTCATGCCTGGGTCAGCTCCTCCAGCGGCTCATCAACGGGCAGCTCCTCAGCCGCCTCGACACGCGCGCCCTCCATCAGCTCAGGCTCCTCGCACAGCAGCTTGGATATGCACTCCTCCTCCTACAGCTTCAATGCCCATGGAACTTTCGATTAGAAACAAGGCAAAGTCACAATTGCTCACAAAACAACTAGAAATTTATTGTGATTGAGTTTTAGAGATTATACGAATATTCATTCATTATTTGTTGCTAATTAATAAAGCTATAGAAACTTTGATGATCTTTTCGACTAGGGGGCAAAAATGGATATCTCAAACAACATTTATAATTTTCTTAAATTTATATAAAATTTTGAAATCGAGCTAAACTTGTTGATCACCTTAGCAAAGTGTATTCACAGTTTCCCCCTTCTTATAAATCATGTACATATATCGGGTGTTTTTTTAGAAGTGTAGAACTTTTAATAAAAATAACTGTGAAACCAGCTCTTATTTTAGGCAGCTGTCTGAGACTTTTTTGTTCAGTATATTTTGGCAAATTACCATAAACAGATTTACGCCTGAACAACGTTCACAAATAGTGGAAATTTACTTCCAAAATTCGTTCTCTGTTCGCCAAACTTATAGAGCTCTTCGGCCATATTACGATGCGCATAATGGTCCACCTGAGCAGCTCATAAGGGGTATGTAAGCAAACAAAATGGTCTGTTTGGGAGTGAGAGCAATCCACATGAGACTCTTGAGGCACCATTGAAACCACAAAAAATTACTGTTTGATGTGGTTTGCATGCTGGAGGCGTCTTCAGCACCGACACTCTTCAAACCGACTAATTGGACTGATCGGGTGGCCTATTTAAGATGCAGCCGCGGTGCTCACATGCCCAAAATTGTACTCAAACACTAAATGCCATCGACTTTGTAAGTAAATAAAGCCAAAATTGTGGTCATTTCATTGATTTTTCTGTGTCTTTTTTGTATAACAAGTTTTATACCTCTAAAAAAAACACCCTTTATAATCCAGCTGAGATCCATCTATCTTTCTCTTACTACTCTCCAGATTTATCATTCTATCTGTCCATTGATTTTCAAAATCTCTTCAATAGTCTTTTAGTTCTACATTCAAATATATTGACTGAATAGATGCATAGCATCGGAATATTAAGTCCCAATTCATATATTTGCTATGTCAGACCTCAGACCATATGCAATCCTCTCTCAGAAAAGACCTCAAAGTTTCTGTAACTCTTTAAATTTGCAAGCTGTGCTCTTTACTCTTTAAGCACACCTCGCGCTTACATAGTATATATCTTAGTTTTTTCTAGAGGACTTTCAAAACTTGACCAAAACATTGTCTACGTCTATGAACTAGAGCTAATTGTGTGTTGTGATGAAGTGCTTCAAATTGTGTTTATCTGTTAGAAAAAGTCAGAGTTATCTTTGTCCGGGCTTGGCTACTCCGTATAGGTGTACTGGAACAAAGCTGCCGATGGCGACCTGACTGGCACCAGTTGGCTCTGGCCATTCGCATTGCGAAAGACAATGTAGTCGCGGCCGTTAATCAGCTTTCGCACACCGCCGTTCTTATTACCTCCGAGAATCAGGCCATGTGCCTTGCCGCCGTGATGCCAGTGTTGCTGCTGGTGCTCTGCGCCATGATTGAAGATGCTCTGATATGGAGGCGGGGGCGTCACATTCTGGGCATGTGTGGACGAGCCCAGCAGCTGCTTATCGCCGCTGTGCAGGCGCCGCAGACCACGCAGCCACCTCGACGGCTTCACGGACTGGCCGTTGGGTGAGCGCCCGATGCCGTGGCGTGCCCACTTGTTGGCCTCGTGGCGGGCATTGATGTAGCGGAACAGCAGCTCTGTGGTAAAGACGGCCAGAGAGGTGGCAAAGCCTGTCAACATTATATAGTAGGTCATCATCAGATCTCCATTCCTCAACTGGCGCTCCGTGCTGCCCAGATCCTGTGGGCAAATCTCAGCGCTCGGCAGCTCCCTGGCCGACAGATGCTTGATTATGCCAGACTCAACCAGATTGAGAAGTCTAATAAAAGTTATTTATTAGCATTTTATATCAATGATTTACTGCGTGACCTACTCGGGGTCGAAGAGCTCGCTCAGATTCGAGCCAATGGGATAGGCAAAAGTTCGCTTCTTGGTCAGAAATGGCTCCTTGGCCATGGCGAAGGGACAGTGCACCTTTTCGTCGCTATAGCTGACCGACTTACGATACAAGTAGTCCCTGTACAGCATTATATTGATTGCAGGCCGATCTCGCACGAACACATATCCATTGCGCTCCACATAGTTCTGCAGATTGTACGTATCATTCGAGGTGTCCGTGAAGACGGCATAATTGTTCTGAATCATTCGATTGAGCAAGAACAGCGATTCATTCGTCTTTATGAAAGAAGAAGAGTTAACAGATTGAAGTCTATTATATTCGATGATAATAACACATTTAATTATTGAAAGTCTTAAAAAATCTGCAAAAATAAAGTATGAATATGGAATATTTAGAATATTGTAAATAGTTTCCTGTTTGCCATGCCCCAATGGGCGGACCATATAATTTATAGGTCTCTCTGTGTAGTAGTTCTGGAATACAAATTGTGTTATCAATCTGCAATAACTCAACTGTCAAAGTTTGGTGCTTATGGAAGATACAAATCTTTTCTGTTAGCCACACTCCAAAGGGACTTAACAAAATAAGTATTTGAATGTGAATATTAACTGAATTATCTTACGAAATTTTTAAAATTCCAGCTATAAAAACTATACATTTAATATATTTTTTTTTTTTTTTGATTTGCTATACTTCCGATGTGCGTAGATATTTATATTTGTGTACGGGAGCTATTTAGACGAGTATAAATTCCAAATTTTAAGTTTCTAACACCAGTAGCGTTCAAATTAAAAATAAAAAATCAAATTTTGTATATAAATTCAATTTTGAGATACAGTTTCAATCGATTTGTCACCCTCCTAATATCTACTATATGGGCGTGAAAAATTAAAAAAATAAAAGCACAGTCTTATTCACAATTATTGAAGACAAAGCTTAAACCAAAAAAGTAAGAAAACTCTAGTCGGTGGTGCTCGACTAGGTAAAAAGTATAAGAAAAATCAAAATTGTATAAAATATAAATGAAAATTTTGAGAATATAGCTCCAAAGATGTACGAGATATAATTGAATAACTTGATTTCGATAGGGTTTTTAATCGATAATAATAAAACAGGAATAGTTATCGATTTTTTAAAACAAACTTGATATGCGCGTGCTATACAGGGACTTACAATAAAAAGTCTCTAGCTCTTATAGGTTCTGAGATCGACGCGTTCATACATACGGATAGACGGATAGGGTTTAATCGACTCAGCTCGTCTCCCTGATCAAGAATATATATACATTATGTTACATACATCTGTTACATACATTTGACATTTTAACAAAACTATTTTACCCTGATTTCCCATTTTCAATGTTTACGGGAGTTGTTGCAAATCGGGAAATATTGCATATTCTATGGACAATTTGGTATACTAGTCTTTTGAGGTGTGTTCGATCGGAAACAGCTGGATCACCCTCCTCACACATTTAGACACATTAATTATATGATATTCATTGAGCTTTTTTTTTGGCCGTGAACAAGTATTGGACAGTCGATCGCGCCATACTACAACATTAATACTTGTTTAATTTGTTAATAGATATATTTTTATGTATGTTTGTCTATTTATATATGAATTCGCTTGATTTTGTACACAGCCATACTATGCGATTCTCATTAAAGAATTAAAAAAAATATTAAAATATAAAAAAAGATTTTTCGGCAAACTGTTGAGTTTTATTCAGCTTTAGACTTGCCTTATCTACTTAAAAACTAACTGTCTCTGTCTCTTTCGTTCTTCTCTCTTTACCCCCTCTGTCTTTCTCTCCGTCTCTTTCTCAATAAACACTCTTTCATTCTCCTCATATTTACCTACAAATGCAACTTTTTGTTCCATTTAATTGGTCTGCTGATAATATCTTCATATTAAATTGAAACCTTCTATAATTTTGGACTTTAGGTCAACTTGCGAAGCATAACTTACCGTGCGTATGGCATACTCAACGGCTCCTCCTCGCATGGAGACGAAATGTTTGTTCTTCGATAGAATATCGTTGACCGTGTTGTAGGGCAGAGTGAACTTTGAGAGAGTCAGGAACGCGGTCAAATTGGCCGTGTAAAACGACGTTAAAATTGTAATAAAAATCCACCAGGTCGCAAAGAGCAGGCGTGTCGAGTCTGCGATTAAATATATATGTAAGAGAGTTCTATATATGTATATATATATATATATATATATATATATATATATATATATATATATATATATATATATATATATATATATATATATATATATATATATATATATATATATATATATATATATATATATATATATATATATATATAAATTTTAATTGAATCGACAAACTTGGCGATTGCATGTCCAGTGAACCGAGTGCAGTTCACGGGCCAAATGCAGTTCAAATTGCTGATGCTTATCGTTGCATTAGGGTTAATTGCTGGCTCACCTGCGATGGGGGCGAGGGTGCTGCCCTGCTTCATGAGTGCGCCGTAGACGAACCAGGCGCAGTGGCCCAGGGAATACGGTTGCTGCACTGCATCGCCGGTCAGACGATTTCGGATTATGATCAGCATATAGATGATGGGTCCAACGGCCAGCAGGGACACGAAAATGAGTATCCAGACCCAAAATTCGAACGGCGCCAGTAAGCCAGATCCTCCGGCAGACTCTCGCGGACGTCGCATCACCATTATCCATTCACCCTCATCCAGAGTCGTTGTGGAGTAGAAGACAAAGCTGCGCTGCTCCGACAGAGAGGGTATGAAGGCGGCAGCTATGTCCACTTGCTGTCATCAAAGATACGGAGGTCTTTTGGATGTCGGGTCATATTTAGTGCATGGATTAGAAACTCACGCTATTGTTGACCATCTCAATGAGACTGCGATCCAAGTCTACTTTGGAGCCAAGTATGTTGTCCTGCGGCACAACGACTTCGTAGGTGAAATTGAATTTCTCCTGCAGGAACTCGATGATCTGAAAAGAGACGCCACGACCAACTCGAGTGCCATTCTCCAGCACTTCGGTGTAGCTCAATGGGTAGTCCTCGAGCGTGGCTATGCGCAGATGCCTGCCATTGATCCAGGCCTTCATGTTGCGCAGCTTCTCCCTCTTGTTGCGCAACACCTCAAGTGTTTCCACGGGCGTTTCCTCATCCAAGCCCACGTTCTCGGCATCTATATCGATGGGCACATCCGTCACCACGCTGCCATCCTCTTCAAGTAGTATTAGATCCGCTGGCAAGGTGTTATTGATCGGTGGACAGGCCAGGCAGAGAGCAGCTGCCACCATCAGCTCGATTCCGGTGGCCATTTGGACCACAGGTCAGACTAGTCTAAGACTAGACTAAGTAACTGTTAGCTGCTCTAGTAACTAACTAACTTTTTTCGCTTTCGCATACTGCCCCCCAAAGTACAGTTGCCAACGACTTTTCCTTTTTGGTTTCACAACGAACCGTTAGAGACAGAGACCCGAGCGTTACTAAAACTCGAGTTTCCAAGCGGCACCAGGCGAATATGTGTAAATACGGCCCGCGTGTGTGCCTGACCCACAACAAACACAATTAACAATAATGACAAGTGTAAATATGACAGGACAGAAGCAACAAAACCAGTTGCGACTGCCCGCCCCAGTGCAGATTGTAAGCTTTGATTATGATTTCCATTCGCTGCAGGTCGCACTGGCCTGGCTAATGAAGCGTCGCTTGCGACTCTATTGACTACTTAAGAAAATACAAATATAGTTCAAGTCCACTCAGAACGGACGATTGCCTAATAGCTAATAGAAGATTGTCTAACGAGCGTTCTTATGACTTGCATGCGCTCAAGGACATTGCGAGTCCTGTGGGTCAAGTTTACAATATTCAAGTGTCTAATAACCGGAGCTACATACGTAATAAGCCACAATTACAGTTTACTAGGCCAAGTAATCGTTGGTCGAAATTAGCGAAGGAAGTTGTCAAACATATTTAAATGAAATCAAAATCCATTTTTAATGCGCAAAGTATCAGCTGCTTAGCCGCACGCACTAATTGACCAAATTAAATGGGTAACCAGCTAACTGAATCATGGGTTGACTGATAGAGAGGTCGATCGACTGACTGACTTACTGATTCATCAATTCACCAACTGGCTGACTGATTGAGTGACCTACTAATTATCTGAGTTATCCACAGACTAATCTATCGGCTGAATATTTGATTGACTGACTGACAAACTACTTTTTTCCCAGACAGTTGCTTTTCAATATTTTCCCCCAAAAATCTTAAATTTCTTATGAATCGTTTTTTAGATAAGTTGTTATCATCACCCATGCCCATGGAAATTATTCTATTGTCGCTCACTAAGTATTTTCGTTTTTTTTTATTGCAATTCAATCTAATAATAATCTAATACATTGACTCTCTTGCACTGTTTCCCCATCTCCTTCTCTTATATATTAATCACCTACCCACACACATTCCCCTTCTCATTGGCTCTCACTCTGTCTGTGTCTCTCACTTTCTCTATCTAACTGTACTCTTTCACCTCGCTCTCTCACACAAGTTGTCTGTCCTTCTGTCTCTCACTCCGTCTATCTACGAGTACCACAACTAATCTATGATCTAATCTCTCCCTTTCTGTCCCACTTTCTTTCACTCTCTATCTATATTTGTCTCACTCTATTATTGTCTCTCACTCTCACTATGTACCTGTACTCTTTCGACTCTATCTCTCTTTCTCACGCAAACTTACTCTCTCTATTATCGCTACTTCTATAACTTAGGTTCTCATTCTCGCTCTCTCTCTCTCTCTCTATCTCTCCCTCTCTCATAAACATAGTCTGTCTCGCCTTCTCGAACACACACCTTCTCTCAATTCTATATCCACCTCTACTGACCTCTGTTTCTGTCACTCTCCCTTTTCTCATTTTAATCCTCTCTCTTTCATGGATTCTCACTCTATCTATCTACCTATACTCTTTTATCTCTTTCTTTCTCTCTCTTTCTACGTCTATTTCTTTTTGTCTCACTTTCCCTCCTTCTTGCCCTCTCTCACTCTGTATCTCTCTTACTCATTATCCCTCACTCTCTCTTTATCACCTCTATCTCTATCTCTATATTTATCTCTCTTTCACATACCATCTCTTTCTCTCTCTCTCTCTCTCTTTCTCTCTCTCTCTCTCTCTTTCTCTCTCTCTCTCTCTCTTTCTCTCTCTCTCTCTCTCTCTCTCTCTCTCTCTCTCGCTCTCTCTCTCTCTCTATCTCTCTCTCTTTATTCGCTCAAATGCTCAGCTATTCAAAGTGCTTCGAAGTAAGTCAAATATTAAAAAAATTTAAATTAATTTAAGCTTTATTTTAATTTTAATGTATTTTGTTTTTCATATAAGATGAAAGTATTTAAATTTAAATATATGTTAGGCTTAGTTAAATATTACAATAATTAATTTTACTTGGCACTAGGTATTCATATTCCTATTTACATAAGCTATATACACAGTCACAGCTCTCAGCTAGATCCTAACCAAATCGGCTGCTGTTGTCCAAAACCTCAGCACTGGATCCGATTGACAAACTGTTTTGATTGCACTTGCAGTCCTCGCCGTCGACGCGGCCCTTGCCGGAGGTCAAGATGCGCATGCCTTCGGCAAACTTGGGAAAGCCGGACATGGTTTCCTTCAGCGTGGTCATCATGACTGGCAGATACATGAAGAAGTCCTTGAAGTGGCCCACAACTGTGTGGTAGTCGACGGCTCGGCCACTGGCTGAGCTGCTGCCCGTGCCCGTGCCCGTGCCGTGGTAGTTGCCATCGGCGTCAATCTCATTGCCAGCCGAGCCATAGGGCACGGCAATACAAAGTCGCATAGCTGGAAAAATCATTAAATCAGTTAAATTCTATCATTCAGATCGAGTTACTCCAATGGGGACTTACCCAACGATAATATAATTGCGGCAGCTACGAATTGTCTGTTGTCTGTCATGATGTCAACTCTGCTCGAAATGCTCAGCACTTGCCACGGCTGTTCGGCATTTATAACATTTCAGACCTTTGCTTGGTAAGCAGAAATCTTGATATGGCCCGAGTTTTGGCGGTTTTGTTGTGGTTTTCACTTTTGCGCTGAATGCAGCAGAAAAACTCGAAGCTCTTGGCGAAAATTTGATTTTCAATGTTATTGCTAAAGACCTTTCAAGTGGAAATGCAAAAGGTTGATTATCATCAAGTGTCAGAATTGATAAACTGAATTAAAAAATTAAAATAAAGAAACAAAAATTAAGCGATTTAAAAAGTAAAAATTATATAAAAATATTAATTTTATTTTATTTGCCTGAATATTAATACAATTATTTTTCTTTAATTTAATATATAAATAATGCATAATTACAACAATTTATGATATTTTCTCATAATATATTAAATATTTAATAATTGCTTTAATAAAAAAATTGTAATTTTAAACAAAAATATTGCAGTACTTAACGCCATCTAGTGAAACTTTAACGAACTATAATGTTGTGTGGATTGTAAATAGTTAAGTGTGTACACACTGACAACAAAGCTATAGTTACAGCCGAAATTCATAGATGGCGCTTGACAAGCAACATTTTATGAATGTTGAAATGGATTTTTGAATTATTTAAATAAAATAAAATATATAAAAATAATATAATATACTAAAATAGTTAATGTTTAAATGTTATAAAATAAATAACTTATTAATGCAAAAAATATACAAAATAGATATTTATTAAACTTGTTTATTTTGCTTTAATTGCAGCAAAGTATTTGCATGCTATAAAAATTGATTGAAAATTGATTATTTATTAAAAAAAAAAAAACAATTTATCAATCAAGGCGAGTTCAAGTCGTTCTATATTTAACCAGCTAATTGTATATTTGCACGAGTCAAGTAAATGTGTCAAGTAATTGTGTCACAGCTGCAATTATCGAAGAGCCTTATTAGAAGTTTATTTAATAGAAATAGCAAAACCCGTCGTGACTTTGCAGTGACTTTAATAAGTCAGCGACTCGAGAAACTCGATGACACTGCACGAATACGAAAGCAAAATAAAAAACAAAACAAAGCAGAGTTGAAGTCTGATAGAATGTGTTAAGCTAATCAACTCAAGTAGCTATCAAAGCAACTGGCTGTGCCTCACTTGATCGCTGCTTTCTCAGCCAAGTTCAAAGTCAAGCCGCACTGCAATGCCCGGCATTAACCTTAACACTGACAACATTTCACGGACAGCCCGCATGGTTATGGCAGAGGGGCAAGCCCGTTTTATAGAGTGAAGAATACAAAACAAAATTAATAACGTAATTGATGTTTTTATTCCACTCACCTTTTAACACCTGCATGCGAAACCGTTGATCGTCGCGCTAGTGGCCAGCTAAAAGCCACGAAAACACGTTTCGGCGCAACGGCTCCGTCTTCAAATTGGCCACTATTATGAGCCGGGTTAAATGGCCAGTCGTTTTAATGGCTCAAAGCAAGCAAACTATTTGTAACTAGTCTCATTACCACCCAAGCCGCATACGAATCGCCACACGACAATTGTAACAGTTCGAAGTGGGCGTTTCGAATAATCAATAAAGATGTTAAGCCGATGACTGAGCTGAAATGCTAATTTCGTATTCGTATCGTTTGTGATATTTTATTATTTAGGATTGTTATTATGATTGTCATTATGATTGTCATTATGATTATCATTATTATGTTCATCTTCATAATTGGCGTTTTCATTATCATTATTAGCTATCATTTGCTTAATGATTATCATGTTTATCATCATTGTCATGTTTATTTTCATTATTGGTATTGTAAACGTTTTCTTTATGAATATCATCTTCATCAGCATTGGCATTGGCATTACCATTAGCATTAGCATTAGCATTAGCATTATAAACTTTTTCTTTAAGAATATCATCTTCATCAGCATTGGCATTAGCATTAGCATTATCATTAGCATTAACATTAGCATTAGCATTAGCATTATCATTAGAATTAGCATTAGCATTAGCATTAACATTAGCATTATAAACTTTTTCTTTAAGAATATCATCTTCATCAGCATGGCATTAGCATTAGCATTAGCATTGGCATTATCATAAGCATTAGCATTAGCATTAGCATTAGCCTTAGCATTGGCATTAGCATTAGCATTCTCAAAATCATTGTTAGCATTTTCTTTTTATCATCATCATCATCACATTAGCATTATCATCATCATTATTATTATTATTATTAGTATTTTTTTAATTTTTATTATTATTCCTCATTCCTCTTTTTATTTTCATTTTTATTATTATGTCATTATTGTTAGTCATTTAACATTTTTTTTATTATTTTAATAATCTTCTTCATCATTGTCATTTTCATTATTATAGTCATTATTGATATCATTATGGTTTGTCACCTTTAATTTAAATTTTATTATTAGCCCTAATATTATCATCATTATTACATCAAATCTCATAATTTTTATTGTCTCATCATCTTCCGCATCATTACTACAATATTATCATTGCTATTATTGCCATTATGAGTAATCGTAAACAATTTGCAAATTTCTGTTCAACTTTTTCAATTAAATAGCTCGACTCACGTTCAAATTTCTCCCACCTTAAGCTACAAATATGTCGGCCAAGTAATTGAGTAACCCTAGTGCCTAATTGTTATGGGAAATATGTAACGGGCGGACGACTCCAATCGAGTGTCAGCCCCACGCGCATTCCAATCCAGACGCCAGCGAATCGATGCCTTCAGCCAGCTGATTCGCTCGGCCCCTAATCAAATATGCGCACTTCGTTTGACTTAGTCATTAGACGAGTCGTGAAGTTTTCTAATTTCTAGCGTTTATTTATAAAAGCGTAAACGAATACTACAAACAAAAATGGTCGAGACTAAGGCGACATATCACAGTCGATGCTAGTTATAATAAGGCAGGCAATTGTCCGGCTAGACGACAAAGTCGGCGCGACTATTCTCTCTGGTGATCAAATATGGACGCTGCTCGCTGGGGCAGTTGAACTTCTCGAACAAGTGCTCGCTGAAGCCGCTCTTCTCGCCCGGCATTTCCAGCATATTGTTCCAAATCGCATTGGCCGCCGAGGCCTGGCCCCGCTGACTCAAGTGGAAGCAATCCTCGGAGAAGAACCGCGTGTCCGTCGAGCCAGAGCGCGTGCGCGGAAAGTCCTCGAACTGGGAGAAAGGCTGCACATTGATGGTAAATGTCTGCAAGGAGATGTAGAGCTATTCCCTGTCCTTCTAAGTATCTACTATATGGACTCACCTCGGTATTGAACTCCGCCCTGTTGGCAATCTCGTAGTCCTTGGCTATCCAACGCTTCATGATGCCCTCGTAGTAGTCCAGGTGCTGCTTGCTCTTGCCCATCAGGCACGGACACTCAAAGGTCAAAGTGGTCTGGCAGATGGGCGGCAAGCCGGAAAGCTTGGTCAGGAAGCGTAAGTTGGGCGCTGGCACCACATTGAGCATGAGCCGCGGCACGTTGTCCCGCAGATAGCGATACGTCTTCAGCATGTTCCGCTCATGCCAGGTAACGGTTAGCTCTGGCTGTGAGTAGAAGCAGATGTCGGCGCAGAAGTCATTGTTGCCTATGAACATGGTGACCAGCTTCCAGTCCTGGGTCATGTTCACGTGGGGATCGTTCTTCATGCGCTTCACCAGCACCTTGGCCATGTAGGGCATATCGCGGGACATGGCGCCCAGCTCGGCCACATTGAAGCGCGACGCGCGATCTGTGGAGAGGCCATCCTTAAGCGAATAACCGTAGAGCTTGGGATTGAACTCCTTGAGTATGTTGGGCAAGGTGAGATACTTGTGCCAATTGTACTGCCCGCCAATGGACCAAACCACGCCACGATTCTCGACGGTCACGTGCCCCAGGTTGGTGGCGAAAATACCATTGCCCGCGGTCAGAGAGTCGCCCATGCCGCCAATAATGTCTATGTCGCCGGGTCGCAGTCGATGCACGCTGGTCGGGCGCTCAGCGCTGCGTCTGCCAGGCCCCTCCGTGTCGCAGAACTGGAGCAGAGCGCGCGTGCGCGGATTCGACTTCTGGGTTTTCTGAAAGGCAAACACAAATGGAGGCTAGTGGGGAAGTAAAAGGTGCAGCAGGATGAGACCTACGCCAGCATTACGCACGCGCTGCACGTTCGCCGGCTGATCGCCGGAGCGTCCGGTGAAGGCCAGGCTGAGCAAGCGCAGTGGTCGATAGGCATTCCTGAAGGCCACATCCAATGACGTGCGCTGTGACGTCACACGGCCCATCAAGCCCAGAAACAGCACGAGCAGCAGCACGACTGACAGCTCCTTCAATGACGTCTGGCCCATCTCGTCTTACAGCTGAAACGAAGTGAAGATTAATGTGTGTGAGGAGGGCTCGCGAAACTCTTGCTCTCGCTGGTGACGTCCTCGACACTGAACCAGTTCTGCGTAGACATGGCGTTACAGCGGCGTCGACGCTTTGTTAGTTTGTTCACCTTTCGGCGCTTGTTTTGATTTGCTTTTCCGTCGAGACTTTTATACACTTTTGTGCTTAGTCAGGTTTGTCTGGGCCAATTCTAGCATGTGGCGGTAAGGCATCCGACAATATTATGCAAATCAAGAAGAGTATGAAATAAAAAGCGTTCCGCATAAGTCGCTTTAACAGCTTCTTTAGAAAAGATTCTCCAAACACTTCGCAGCTGGGATAATTATCCACAGCAGCATAAAGTTCATTAGGTGTTGACCTTGAGTTCTTTTTTGGAGTTCTTCTTGAGAGCATCTGCTCCAAAGCGAATAATCAGTCTTGACAATCAGCTCTTCACATCGTTTTATCTATATATTGAATATGCTCAGATTAGACCTAATCAAGAATTGTCACTCAACTAACTCGATCCGTTCCGACTTTTGGCACGCTTTCAGCAAAGCGAAAGAACGATAAATGCTTAAACATAAACATTTATACAACTATTAAGAGCTGGCAGGCGGAAGTGTCGACCGATCGGTCTGAATACGCGTGCTAAATCCAGTTGTGATCAAGATTCATATAGATTTTGTTTCCTTTTCGCATTATGCACAGATCTCAAACAAAAGACTTAGACAACAAACGCGGCAAATTAGATAAGCAACGGAAATGCAGCCGCCGCACACTCAGGAAACACAATTTGATGAAATTAATTAATATTTGATTAAGGCAAACACAGAAATACATTAAAAATACCTTTCAATAACTTAAACTTAGTTTCAATTGGAAATTCACTTTACTTCTGATATCTTTTTCTCCTTCTCGTTACCCGTAAATCTTGCAACGAAAGAATTGCACAATTACATAAAGTAAAATGTCGCGAGCGAAAATCGGATTTAGTTCGAGATTGCTAATTCGTAGCCCCAGAAGGCAGCGCGTCCGGCTCCGTTGGCCGCATAGAATCAACTGCCCGGTAGAATTTCAGAATATGCTGATTTTATATGGATTGCCCACAGAGCCGGACAGCGAGCGTAGTACGCATAGAACGAAATAAAATAAAATGAAATACAACAAAAAATATAAACGAAAAAATACATATAAAATTCGTAGCAGTATACGAAACACGTAAAAAGAACAAAATACAATACAAATTAAGTGCGAATTGTCAGTGGTGAGTATGTGCGACTTGCGCATACCCTGTGCACATCTCAGTCGTTAAAATATTCACTAAATAGATTTTTGCTAAATCTATACTCTTTAACCTCAAGGCTGAGGGCTGAGACTCATTCAGCTTGTAGATTGGATTTAAAAATTTCTTGATAAAAGCTTTAAGCTTGAAATAGCTAAAAATTGCAACTAAATTTTTATTTCTACGAGAAATTTGTAGCACAAAAGTTACGTACGAAATTATTGAAGCTGTGCAGCTGCGTCTCTCTGAAAAATAGTTTTTTCTATTAATCCACATCTTTTTGAAAGCAAAGTGGGATTATATTAGAGTTCGTATTTAGTTGTTCTTGAAATAAAATCTTGATTTCCAGCTAAAATTAATAGTTTAAAATCTTTTAACTTTAAATAAAATTTGTTTTAAATTAAGAAAAATATAAATATATATTTTTTAATTTACGAAACATTTTAAAAATATTTAACCAATTGAGTCCATGGTTTTTCTTTGTTTTTTTTTTTATTTAATTATTCCCACTAGCAATTTAGCTATGTGGTATATATTATATCCAAATTTCCCATTGAAATCCCAAACAAAAAAACATTTAAATTTTATAAAAAATGTTTATATTTAATTTAGAAAAAAAAAAAAACAAATTATATATTTATTTTAGAAAATAATTTATGATGTTTAGCCATTTGACTCTGTCGTTCTAGTATACCCACTCTCAATTGATCTGCGTGGTATATATTTTATCATAATTTCCCCCTGAAATTCCTAGTTTAAAAACTTATAAATTAAAAAAATGTTTTTAAAAATTATAAATAAAAAAACACATATATTTTTTTTAAGAAAATTATTTTTTTAAATTTTAACCATTTGAGTCTTTCATACCCACTTGCAATGCACCTACGTAGTATATATTATATCAAAATTGGCTATCTGTGTTTCACACACTCACACAGATGCACGAAAAGTGGCTGAAGCGCTGAGCCGGTTGGCGCGACGTCTGAGAAGCAACGTAAATTCTGAAATTCACTTTCGTCGAGTTGTTAAAAATAGTTCTTCGCCAGAATCATAAAGCGGTTCTGTAGGCATGGACAGGCTGAAAGGGGCTCGCTTAGGCTCTGAGCTGCAGTTGAAAGGAAACGCGACCGACGACTCGAGCAGCATCATCAGCAGCATTGATCTCGACGTAGTTACTCAGGCATTAAAGCTGGACACATGTGCTGTACGTGCTCAGCCGGCTACACTATGGAGATAGAGGCAAAAATTTCGCGAGCGGGACGGAGGAGACATTAATTTAATTTAACAGTTTCTTCAATTGGCGTTTGTTGATTTTATCGCTGGGAAAGCTATAAAGCATGCTTAATCGCATAAACCTTTGGACCATGTCGCCGTCAAGTATTAGCACATGGAACACCACTTGTCAAAAAGGTCTTGCTGGGGTTAAGCTGTAGACTGCAGTCATTTTTTGTTTGCTGCGCACTGATGCCCCAATCCTAAGTCAAGTTCTTTGAGAGATTGAACATAATATCATTGTTGAGCAGCACCCTCGACTTGACAAACACTTCCACCTTCCACCTTCCACCTTCCACGTTCCACCATCCTCCTTAGACTTCCTCGACAAACAATCCAGTGTTGCCATTAAATAACCTTGTGTCGCAAAATAATATATAATAATACATGAAATAACGGCACGAAGCAATTCAAGCAAAAACAACATCAACAAAAACAACAAAGAAGCAACAACTTGTTTTAAATTAACAACACCAGAAAACAAGAAGGAACCGCCTTAAATGACATGACGACGCTTGTGGCATCATCTTCAAGCCTGGTTGATGTCGCTGATGATGATGATGATAATGATAATGATGATGATGGTGTAGACGTCGTTGAGCACTATAAAAATCATTTAAACCGTTTAGTGAAGAGCAGCTATCAATTGCTTTAAATATAGACTTTCAATAACAACAGGCTCTTATGCTAATGACATATGTGCTGAGCTCTGCAGGCGAACCCATCCGCTGGAATATTTAAATATAAATTAATACTTAATATATTCATACCAGGTATGCCAGCTGCAAGGAAGTCTCTTTAATTACAAGAATAATAAGTATAACAGTTGACTTAACCAATCTCACAGTTTGAGTCCTTAATATACATACATATAACATATATATCAAATAAAGGGTATATTGAGAGAGAGAGCTCAATAAATTTCTTTACTATATTACGCTTACAGGGTATAACGTAGTCGCTTGCATCTTGGCTTATTGTTTTAAAACTCTTCAAGTTTCACATTTGCTATCTGAAAGAAGTTGGAAACTTAAAATCATTTGTCTGCCGTCAATAATTGATTCAAGTTGCATTATTCCGTTACAACAAATGCAATTCAGATTTTAAAACAAAAACAAAAGCTTTTGGATTGTTTTCATTCGTTTGCGATAGCTGAATGGAACACCACTGGTTATGATATCGATACATCGATATCCTTGGTGTCGATTTCGCCTGTCGGCAAATGGGAGTTGTGACGTTATCTTCTACTACAAAAAAAAAACTAACTCAAATTGAAAACATTTCATAGAAAACTTGATTTGATAAGAACACAATAGAGCAGGAAACTGCCACGGCAGCCACATCAGCAAATACGCAGCATCTCAGACTAGACGCCGAAGCCGCAGCTGAGGCCGGCAAAAACAACACAAACAAACACAACAAAGACAACACAGACAAAAAACATTCATTGACTGCCCACTTACTATGGGCGCTCTGCGATACATGGGCTGGATAACCGGTTGCTCGGTATTCACGGCACTCATTTCGATCATCTGGCAGGCATTTCTGTCACTGCAGGCGCTCAACAGAACAACCGTACTCCTTACCGGTCTCCTGGCCATTGAGGGCGCCCTCAAGAGATCCACCGTCGAGCCGGCACCCAAGGTAGCCGTGGGCTATGGCGCCTGCACGGACCTGCAGATAAATGCCACAGAGTTTCTGGACACCTTCTACAAAATGCGCGTGCCCGTTGTGAGCACCGACTTTGCGGCGAAGGATGTGAACAACGAAAATGAGTTTCTGCAATCGTTTGCCTATTACTTCAAGAACGGCGCCGCAGCTGAGTAAGTGCATCCATTAGAGATCATCAGAGACACAGTAATATACATGAGAACTTTATAGGCGCGTCATAGCCAACGGTACGCTGTTTAAGCAGCTGATAACCAATGCCAAAATAATGGACAAAGAGCGCATCCATTGGTATATGGGAGGCAACGCCCCACTGATGGCTGTGCGCTTTGTGATGGAGGGTGCGGATGTGCTGCTGGGCGCGCATATGTCGAAAAAGTACGTGCCCAGACACGCCCTTCATGATGAGGAAATAATCAATATTCCGGTACTTTCAGATTGCGCCCTTTGCTGCCCAAGGAGATTCGTCTTGCTGGCGACGAGATACCCGACGATGATATACATCTTATTCTCGAGTACAAGGCCGGTGACAAGTGGGGTCCATATGAGGCACCACGCGCCAATCGTTATATACTGCATAACGACAAGAATAATCCGCATTTGAGATCGGTGGAGCATCTGACCGACGCACTAAAGCAATATAACCCGCAGCTGCTGGTGGTCAGCGGTCTGCAAATGATGGACATGTTCAAGTTCAGCCCGGGTGTGCGCGAGGCACGATTGCTTCAGGTGCAATCGCAACTGATCAACCAGCGCCCAGACACGCTGCATCATTTCGAGTTCGCTAGCTACGTGGAGTTGCAGCTGCTGCATCAGCTCCGGCAGTATGTGCTGCCTTATGTGGACTCTCTGGGCATGAACGAACAGGAGCTGTCCAATCTGCGGCAAGTGCTCGAGCATGGACGCACCACACTGGCCACCGACTGGAATCCGCGCATCGCCAATACCCTGGACCAAATGCGCCAGGTGTTCATCAGTCTGCTGGAAGACTACAACATACAGCGCAAGGCCGACTCGCACAGGCGCATGGTATCCAGAATGCATGTGCACACCCTGGCCTACCAGGCCATCCTGACCATTACCAATTCGAAGTGGAAGAATACGCGGGCTGCAGCAGCTAAGGCTGCACTGACGGCTCATCGTTACGTCTGCAAATCCCAGTTTGTAAGTAATAAGGCTTTTTATTTATATGTTATTTAACCAACAAACTTATGCACTTATAGATTAATCCAGAGGCGGTGACTCTGGTCTTGGACGACAGCTTCGCCACATCTGCTCAGAAGAAAGCGCCTCGAATGCGCATAAGCGCAGCCAATCCTGTGCCTTGCTGGCAAGAGTTCATACAATTTGGCGCGGATCTGCAGAAAATCGAAGTGGAGATATGCGTGGCGCCAGTGCTAATATGCCGCGTGGCTAAAAAGACAGCGGGAGCTGGAGATAATATATCTGCCTCGGGCCTGGTGGTCCAATTGTGAGGCACACGAAGCAACAACGCAAAAAACAAAAAACAAAAAAAGAAAAATATGTGAAGCAATAACGATGACAACGATCATGTTTGGGACCGGCAAGACTGCTTAGTATTTACACGAAATGCAAAAGACTCAAAATAGCAAACCCCTCAAATTGAATCCTCGAATCCTCCTCGCAACAACTGCCCAATCTCAAAAACATTCCCTGTTGAATACTGTTTATAGACAGCATGTTTAGCACCTTAGTGACCTTAGAAACGCGTTACCTTCAGTACATGGATTACGGACACCGGCAAGTCCTTAAGAATTGCGGAACGGAACAACGATAGAGTTGGCTCATGGCCTTAGTACTACATATCTAGAAGATGAGTTTGCGGATAACAGAACAAAAGCTCGAAATTCAGCTGTTGAAATACTCGAGAATCTTAGTTTACTTCAATATCGAATCTCTGGATACTTAACTCACTCACTCTTAATTATTTAATGTGTTCAAAATTATTCCTAAAATGCATACAAATGCAACCTAGTCTAAGTTTATTAGTTTTTCGTATTGTTTTTTTTTTTTTATTGTATTATTTTTCGGTATTATATCGATGTGAACCATTCCTACTTACAATTTGTTTTGCGCACTTGGTTTTAGGCTAAAATGACAATGTATTCATGCATACATGTATAATAAAAATTTCTGTTGAAAGCTAACTAAAATGGTTTGAGATTCCTATCAATCTATTTTCAAACACCTACAGAAATTACTAAACTAAAATACATATATATATATACTTTGGTTAACAGGGTATAAACATTCTCGCTTCCAATACCTGGTTTCGTTGGGCGCGCGCATAAACGGCGAGGTCGAATTAGTGCGATAAATGTGTATATAAATATCGATTCATCGATAGGTCGATACGGCTAATTCGAGAAGTTTCGTGACCATTCTCTGTCGACGTCGACGTCGCCGCTTTAATTTTCATTACGCTGAAAAAACGTGTCGGTCGCGGTAGAAAAACTGAAAGCGCTTATACATTGTTAAAATAAGTATAAAGCGTCTACATATACAACAAAAATCTGCAAATATGTGCGTAAATATATCATCACAGATAATGGCAATAGAAAAATATTTTAGAACGTATAAGAAAATTCTGTGGGCGTCTATATGGGTACTTTTTCTTATTCAAATGAGCAGCCCACAGGCAAATCCATAATTAATGGAAAAATGCTCAAATCAAAAGAAAAGCTGGACTCATCTGTCAATTGAAATCAATTTTGACGCGTGTGTGTATATATATTGGAGACACTTGAACTAATTTTATATTTTCTTTTACAGTTGCTGAGAAGCACAACAGAACCGCCCTATTAAAACAAAAAGGAATCTAGGCAACAAAGTCTAAACAAATAACTAGTTTAACTTAATCAATCAATCGAATCGTATCGGCAGCCGAAACTAAAGTAAAATGTCTGTGATTGGCATTGATTTCGGTAACGAGGGCTGCTATGTAGCGGCTGCCAGATCCGGCGGCATCGAGACTCTTGCCAATGACTACAGTCTGCGGGCAACACCGTAAGTACCAAATAGAAAAAGAAAAAAGTCATATAAACTAGCACATGATTATGATTATTGCTGATATTGGTATATCAATTAACGAAAACTCTCAATATTCGTTGTGCATAATCGTTTGCTCTTTTTCATTGAGGTTATGTATAAATGTAAGTCATGCCCAATACTTTTGTATGTGTACGTGCGTGTGTATGTGTGTGTGTGTAAATGGTTGCCTGTATGCGCGCCTAGAAATTTCCATTGTTGTCACTGGCAACGCTTTTAATACAGAATTTTTTAATAAAATATGTACAGATAACATGTAATATGTGCATACAGTGCCATATGCATGCAAGCCTAAATTTGGCTCTGGCTGCTCTCCATAAAAAGCATTGCAAATTAATGAGAGGCCACATTGAAATGTTGCACTGCGTGCTGCTCCATTTGAAATGGGGCTTCGCCGCAATGTTTGACTCAGATTCTTGATTTATAAATGTATTAATGCGTGGGAGCAATTTCCACTTTTGCCAATATCATTTTTAATTTGGCCAATTTACATACACACGCACACACACATACACATTCGCACGCAAATCATCGCATGCGTCATGCGGTCAGTCAATAGCAGCATCAAAGAAAGAGCGCAAGGCGGCAGCAGCTGTTCAGTGTTGCCAAAACTCTTTAACTCTTTAGCATGCCAGATCAAGTAGTCAAAAATGCCAGAAATAGCTAAATAACGTTAGAAATAGCTATAATTCCTGCCAGCCGCTATATCACTATTTATGGCGCATTCTGTGTTGCTAAAACGCCAGAACTGACGGGAAAAGAGCTAAATTGGCAACACTGCAGCTGTTGCTGTGAAGAAAATGGGCGAGAAAAGAGTGCGAGAGCAAATGCTGCGTTCACACCAAAAGTTGTCAAAAATAAAATCAAAGCCGGCAAAACATGATCGTACATACTATGACAACACGTTTATACATATACGGCTATGTGCACATGTATGTGCATGTGTGTGTGTGTGTGCCGATTTAATTAAGTTTGTTGACCATATTTGACGCGTTGCTTGTACATTTGTATACCCTGTAAAACAATAAAAGTATGTAGACTCGGAGGAATCTGCTGTGGCTTGATTGTAAATACACATTTAACAAATATAAATATTAACCAATATTAAATTTGTTTGCCTGCACAATCTCGATATTAATTAATGAACTAGTTTTAATAATATCATATATATTTTATAATTATTCCACTAATTTATTTTTGTATTTTCTGCAGTTCGTTTGTGGCCTTTGATGGCAAGAAGCGCATCATTGGCGTGGCCGCCAAGAACCAGCAGGTGACAAACATGAAAAACACAGTTGGCGGCTTCAAGCGTTTACTTGGCCGCAAATTCAACGATCCACATGTACAGCATGAACTCAAGAGCATTCCAGCGCGCGTGGAGTCGCGCAACGATGGTAGCATTGGCATCAAAGTCAACTATTTGAATGAGGATCAGCATTTCTCTCCGGAGCAACTGACGGCCATGCTGTTCACGAAGCTGAAGGAAACTTCGGCTGCGGCCATGCAAACGCAGGTGAATGACTGTGTCGTTACCTGTCCCGTATTCTTCACCAACGCCGAGCGTCAGGCCCTGCTCGATGCCGCACAAATCGCGGGTCTGAATGTACTGCGCCTGATGAACGAGACAACGGCTACGGCACTGGCTTATGGCTTCTACAAGAACGATCTGTTTGAGGAGAAGCCGCGTAATGTTATCTTCGTTGATTTCGGCCACTCGGCGCTGCAGGTCAGCGCCTGTGTGTTCACCAAGGGCAAGCTGAAGATGTTGGCGAGCAGCTGGGATCAGATTGGTGGGCGCGATATTGATTTAGCGCTGGCAGAATACTTCACCAAGGAGTTTCTCGAACGATATAAGATTAATGCCAAGACCAATGCTCGCGCTAATGTGCGTCTGCTGACCGAAATCGAAAAACTGAAGAAGCAAATGTCTGCTAACAGCACCAAACTGCCTCTGAATATTGAATGCTTTTTGGACGATGTCGATGTGAGCTCATCCATGCAGCGTGCCCAAATGGAAGAGCTATGCGCTCCAATTCTGCAGCGTGTCGAGCAGACTTTTAAGAAATTGTTGGTCGAGTCAAAGCTTTCACTGGACGATATACACTCCGTGGAGATTGTAGGTGGCAGCACTCGCATACCATCGGTCAAGCAGCTCATTGAGCAGGTGAGTCACACTCTTCTGTAAGCTTTGATTATGTCTCTCTAATGTAATGTCTGTATTTTGTAGGTGTTCAACAAGCCGGCCAGTACCACACTTAATCAGGATGAGGCCGTATCACGCGGAGCAGCTCTGCAATGCGCCATTATGTCGCCGGCTGTGCGCGTGCGCGAATTCGGCGTAACTGATATACAGAACTATGCCGTGAAAGTGCTCTGGGAAGGTGATGGAACATCATCGAACGGAGAAGTTGAAATCTTTCCGCAATTCCATCCATCTCCGTTCAGTCGCCTGGTGACCATAGCTCGCAAGAGTCCATTCGTTGCGTCCATTGTGTACGGCCAACAGGTGCCGTATCCGGATCAAACCATTGGAACCTGGAAAATCAAGGACGTCAAGCCAACTGAACGTGGCGAGAGTCAGGATGTTAAGCTGAAAGTTCGCATCAATCAGAACGGAATTGTCTTGATTTCGTCGGCCGTGCTTGTCGATCGAAAGGAGCAAGAAGAGGCTGCCGCCGCAAGCGAGCTGGCTGCTGCCGAGGAGAAGGCTGCCGGTGAGCAAGCCGGACCCAATGCTGGCGAGCAAGCGGAAGCTCAACCGGAGGTGAGTGAATCCAGATAGCCCATGACTATGATTACTTAGTATCATCATCATCAGATTCATGCAAATTTAATCATCTGTTGTTGCATAGGCGCTGCTCTCCCTTTCGCAGTTTTCTAACCCTTCCGAAGTGTTGTTTCTTCTAACAACTTCACGTACATCAAATCAATCGGTTCTTATCATTTGCTCACTCCCAAATAACTCGATAAATCTTTATTTGATGCTCTGCTGGCTTATTTCACTTAGATAGGAAATGAAACCGAAGGCATAATATGGCAGACAATTTTATTAGAATACGTTTTCCACTTATGATATCATGCTACCTCCTTCTCCTTTCAGTACTTAAATTGAATTTATGTAAACATATATTGCAATTAGTTTTAACACACAAACAGCAACGTTCATAGGGGCGTATGCTAATTTATTTTTGATTATAGCATGTTTGTGTTTCAATTAATCTCACGCTTCTAAGCATTTGAGCGTAATGTTTAGTTTGAATTTTTATTTTATTTTTGTAGTTTCATAAACATGCAGAATATCGAAATATCAAAAAGCTATTGAGTACTGCAGTTTGTGATTATAATTTGGTTGTTTCATGTTTGCGTCCTGGTTTCATTCCCAATCTAGTGCCGTAGTTGGTATTCCTCTTGCTGTTTAATTATGTTGTATTGTACATTGCATTTGTACGATTAGATATATATATCACATATACATACAATTATTACAACTATTACCCAAATATTGGATATTGTGCGCTCGCGTTTTGCTCTCTCTTAGGCATATTTTGAGAATGAGGATGATAATAATACATCAACAGCCTCATCACCTGGCGGACAAGGGTGGGCACAACGGGTCAAGGGCTGGTTTGGTTCGGTACGTTTTCAAATTTAAAGCAAATAAAAATCTTAATACAACTATAATTTCTAATATAAAAACCAAAATGAGAAAATGTCACGAAATTGGAAATGTCGTATGAGAAAAAATCAAGCACAACATTTTGCGCTTTCTTTTCCCACCCAACAACCGATAGTAAAACGAATGATGAAGACCGCTCATAAGCCGCCTACCCTGTGTGCTCCTACATAATATTGCAAAAAAAATATATATATATATACAAAAAAAATCTAATGAAATATTAAATTGCTTAAACAATTTGCCTAATATATGCTTGAATACTTTTTATTATTTATTATTCAAATATATACATTTAATGCATTTTTATTTAAACAAACTAAGCAAAAAGATAAACAAGAAAACAAAAATACACGTTCTACAATGCGCCTCCAATCCAATGAATGCTACTCGAACTTCTATTTACATAATTAAGACACGAATCACAATCTTTTGCTCATATTGTAGGCTGTTACTTGAGCTGTTTTTCCTCTTCGCTTTGTTGTTGTTCCGCTTCGAAATATTTCCTCTTTCTATTGGCTATGAGAATCGGATAATTATATCGAGTCGATGCAATTGTATTAATCACTGATTTGTACCTTCTATTTTCTATTTCGCGCTGCAGGGCACTGACAAAACTAAAAAGAAGACCAAAAAGGACGTTGAGCTGCCAATGGAGCCTATCACTCATGGTTTCGAGCCAGCTGTCTTGACCAATTATGCACAGCAAGAGGCTAAGATGATTGGCAACGATCAGAAGGAGACGGAGCGCATTGATGCCAAAAACGCTTTGGAGGAGTTCGTTTACGACATGCGCAACAAGCTACACGTAATAATTTAATGAATTTTAGCTTAGCATAGATCAATATCAATAACATTGTCATATTTGCAGGGTGGACCTCTTGAACGTTACGTGGTTGAGTCCGAACGCGAGTCGATTGTAGCGCAGCTAAATGATCTCGAGAGCTGGTTATATGAGGATGGCGAGGATTGCGACCGCGAGACTTACACCAATCGCCTGACGGCATTGTTGCAGAAAACCGATCCGATCAAGCTGCGCGCCCACGACTACGAGCAGTGCCCGGCTGTTTTCGAGGAGTTCAAGCACAGCATTGCTGTGGCCCGTCAGGCAGTGGCTGAGTTCCGCAAGGGTGTGCCCAAGTACGATCATTTGACGGAGACCGAATTTATCAACATTGCCGAAACTGCGGACAAGGCGCAAAAATGGCTTGAAAGCAATTTGTCAAAATTCACGCAATCGCCGCGCACTGCTGACAGTCCTGTCGCCTTGCAGGCACTGCGCCAAGAGGTGCATTCCTTGAATACCTGTGTCAACTCTGTCATTACGCGCGCGAAACCGAAACCTGCTGCCAAGACAACGACACCGCCCAAGGATGCCGCGGAACAGAATGGCGGCGAGCCAACTGCCTCCGGTGACAAAATGGATGTGGACAACAATGGCCAGAACGTTGGCGGCACTACATCCACCGATGCTGCCATGGACGTGGAATGAACTGTGCGCCGTGCGCCGTCGACGATAGTTGATATATTTAATAAAAGAAACGAGTATAGAAACAAAACAAATATATATGGTATTGGCTAACGATAAAAACAACAAAACAAATTTAACTTTACGTATACAAACATGAAACAACACATTGTATATGCACTTTTGCTTTCCCGACGCATCAGAATCAGCAAACTGGCAAACTGTAAACAAAAACTAAATGTGTAAGCGTATAAAACAAACGATTTGATTAAGTGCAGCAGACAACGATGGCTGGCGGGCGTGACAGACAGACAGAGCTGCTGTATGGATGGATGCAACCAACAACTTAATAAAAACATTTTCTAATCGACCATTTTTGCATATAGTTGAATAACAACAAAAACCGACACTAAATGAATGGAATTCAAATAATCAAATAAAACCATAATGATGATTCCAAAAAGCCCTTAATTGGTTTTTGTTCGAAATCGAAATATGTTTTTTTAATATACTACGTTTAGTTGTACTCTATTGTTAGTTGATGACAGCTTATACCCTTTCTTTAATATATATTTATATGTATATAGTCTACGGATCGCCTCATTGACTTACTTAATATATGACAACGAATTCGTAGAATTGAAATAGGTTGAAAGGCCATACAATAAATGATAGCAATGTACCTAAGTATATACTGTAGGCACACGAAAATATTCAGTTCAGTTTTGTCCGTTGAACACATCGCAATCGTATCAGTGGCAATTTCATATAGAAACATGAAATTCTTAGCAATTTTCCTGTTCGCGTTTTTAGCAGCTACAGCTGCATCTGCCAAGAATGATTCGGTGAGTGCTTTGGCATCGAGTTTCTAGGGAAATGTCTTATTGAAAGTTTCGTAAAGCAGTTAAATGAGACTGCAACGCCTTTGGATCAGCAGTGCGGCTCCTATTGCTACACTCTTCTAAGGACCTTCACACAGAGTGCAGACAAAGCTAAAGCTGAAATAGAGGAAGACGCGATAACAATCCGCAACAAAGACAATCAGATTAAGGAACTCGAAACGCAAGTAGCCGACCTTCAAGCTAATCTGGAACTTTTGACAGAGAAGGCAAGCGAATATGAGGCGAAGCTTAGGTCGAATGATGATTTAGTAATAGACGTGGGTCTGAAACTTGATGGTCTCAAAAAAAAAGTGGCGCAGATTGCAGAAATAAACTCAAATAGAACCGAGTCTAAAGTGAAACCTGAATCTTAAAAGAATTGTATAATTCTAATTGTAAAATAATGTTCGATTAAATGATTGATTCGAATAGCATCTAAAAATAGAAAATACTTTCAAGAGTTGACATTACTCATTTGTGTAACATTGTGATTATATTTTGAGATTCATATGCGCTTACATTACAAAACTTGTTTATAAAGGGGGGAATGCGAATGCGAATGCGTGGGTAGCTAGCGTGTATGTAGTATATGAGATAAATAGGAAGTTTGGCTGCGAGCTGGTGACTAGTGTATAAATATTATTATCCATAGATTGTTTGCTTAGGGTTCGCTTGAAGGCTCCTCGGTGCGATCCAGTTTAATAATTAAAGCATTTATGATGCAGGCGCCCGCCTCTTTTGTAAACCAGCACAGATCGTTGAGCAGATGCACAGAAGACTCATTTAGAGTGCCAGAGCTGCTGCCACAGGCACCGCCAGCTGCACCACCCAAGCCCGATCCACCATCGTGCGTAGCCTCGTTGTCGGTCGTATTCAGGCTGCGTCGCTTGGCATCGGTAACTGTTTTGCCCGTGGTCACACCGGAGATCGATTGACGTCGCACGTACACCTCAAAAGAGGTAGAAATGCGATGTACGCCCTGGTCGGAGACATAATGATGCTGTGGCAGCACCGGTTCAATCACTGTGGCATTGGGCGAGTAGTAGAGCTCTAGCCGTGTGCCGGGCTCATCTTTGTGCGTGGCTGCTACTGTGTCCTCGTCCATTTCAAGCGGCAGCGGCTGCCCACGATCCAAAATGGCGCGAATCTTATCCACGCGTGTCATATAGTAAAAGGGCAGCCAGTCGCCATTTAGATCCAAGTGCACCTGTGCCGCCAAAGATCCAGCTGCGGACGAAGTGGAAGTACTCAGAGCATTGACGGTCTGTTGATTCAACTTAAAGTACACCCAGCCCTCCAATTTGTCGCCGTTGCCGTTGCTATTGCCGCTGCACTTCGAGCAGAAGCAAATGGGATCGAGGCGAATGTCAAAAAAGGCCTGCGGTAGCACCAGAGAGGCACAGAAGCGTTTCACCTGCTTCAAGTATTCGCAATCGTTTTGCTCCATGACTGCTGCTGCAGTACGCAGCGAGTCTCGCGCATTGCCACTGGAATTGGTTTCCGACTCCAAGGAGTTGAGCGAGGAGAGATCCAAATTAAGCAACGACATTTGGTCCGGTATCAAATGATGCTGCATGCGCGTGTATTCATTCTGTTGAAGCTGTTGCAGCAGCAGCAAATGATTCATATAATCAATCTCATCATCCTCCAGCACATTGTCCGGCTCGCTGGACAGTTCGCGTTCGTTGGCAGCCTCCACGACTGCCTCGGCGTTGTTCTCACTGTGCTCCGACTCGTGCGAAGCGTCCATAGCTGGTGCCACGGCACTAGAGCACAACAGTTGCTCATCATACTCCTTGTTGGTGTCATAAACTGCGTTGGAGCCATGAGACTGACCCGCTGCATTAGAACTACTTGCACCACCACCACCGCCTGTTGATGTATTCAGCGAACTCTGAAACCGTTGGGTGCTCTGACTACGCTGTATATTCAGATTTGTATTGTGCTGGAGCTGCAAAGACTCGCGCAAGCAACTACAACCAAAAATTGATTAAAAAAGTGAACAAATTTTCATATCAAATTATCTATGATCCACTTACCAAGTGGACGATGAGCCGCCTAGTTCATTGCGCTGCTGTTCAAGTGTGCGATTTTTGATGGAAATGTTTAGCAACAGGTTCTCTGAGACGCTCTCCATGACCGAACGAGTCCTGTTTGGTAAGGGGTTAGAGATTTACCAATTTGATCGACTTGCTGTAATCTGTATTACTTACATGATATTGGCCGAGGCGGAGGTTGAGGCGCCTGTGGGCAATTCCCTGGCACTATCGCTGAGTTGCTCCGTATCCTTCTCTTTTTCGTGCATTTCCAAATGTGCCTTTTCGCACTGCTGTGGCATATTGTCCAGCTCCAGTGCCTCAGGTGCCTCCAGAATGGGCGTGCCGTTGGCATTGCCAGTGCGCGTGGCATCATTGCCCGTCAGCAAAGTGATTTTCTCGCACTTGCCGTATATGTCAAAAATTGGATAGACATGACCAGGCAAGCCGCTGGCCAGGTCTTCTAGATTCGTGGAGCCCACCATAATGACTGCAATACACAGTATTTTCATGAGTTCTAATTATATCTCTAAGTTGCTCCATACTTACTCAACATGCCGGCGTGTGTCAGCGTCAGGGTAATCACTGTGCCCACCTGTATGTTGTCCAGTGCCTCACCATATTTGGAGGCCATTACCTGGCCATTGATGTTGATGTAGTCGTGCGTGGCCAGCCAGCAGCTGCGCTTGCAGTTGAGCAGCGATATGGGCACGGCCAGTGCCTGGGGGCAAGTGGCCAACACACCCAAGCTCAGAGTGCCCTTCCACTTGTTGTTGATGGCGTCCACTTTGATGCTGATGCTTTCGCCCTTGCACAATGGCTTGTTGAGATACACGATGGCCTGGTTGAAGGACTTGCTTCTGGATGCACTGCGTCGATCGTCGGAGAGGCGCGTATGCTTATTGGATATGTCGACAAATTCATAATTTTGCGCCTCTGAATCGATCGACTCCAGCATTGAGCTGTCCTGCTTGTTCAGCGGATCCATGCCAAAGTCCATGGAGTCCTGGAGCCGTAGACTGCATGGACGTAAAGGAGATGCTGGGACTTGGGTAGAGATCACCTGCACGGCCATCGTCGACCCAAGCAGCTCGGCCACAACGTACACATTGTTGGGCACATTGTGGAATTGAATGTTGACATTCTCGGAGTTTAGCAGAATGTTCACCGAGTTCTCCACGCGCTCCAGCGTAATGCGATCATCCACGCGCAGCCACTCCAGGGAGGCCAGCGACCGCTGCAGGCAGCTGGAATTCAAGCGCACCTCATTGCCGCTGACATACCAGACATTTGCTGGTATCCGCTTGAGGCTCGTTGGCAGCTTCTTCCGCACGGTCTCGTCGCCCAAGTTGAGATCGGTGATGCCAATGCTGAGGCAGCCTGCAACAGCAATGATTAGTGCACACTAAGATTCATGAAGTATTTTGCAACCTACCGGCAAACATGGGATTTATAGACGTTAGCTTTATTTCAAAGGGCGAGCCCACACTCAGTGGATGCTCTGCGAAGACCAAGCTGTGCGAGAGGGCAGCCGTGGATCCAGTATATCGGGATGCCTCTGTCCAATCCTTGGTCAGCACAACGTTGCCCGAGACGAAGGTCCAGCGATGCTTGGTCTCCAGCGCTGGATGCTGTATGACGGACGTCGCCTGGCAGCTCTGCGAATTCTCGCTGGTGGCATACGGAGCACGTATGTCCAGCTGTGTCTGGGTCAGGCTGACCTGTGCACACTGCCCATAGAGATCAATGATGGCCCAAATGTTGGGCGCATGGCACTCCCCAGCCGGGCCCTGGTCCATGCCGTCGACAAAGAAGTGAATGTAGTCGCCATTGCGCATGACGCCAACCCGTGCGCCCGTGCCAAGCGTGTCCAAATCGATGAGTACATTGGTGCGAATAGTCTTGCGATTGTGGAAGATCATAGGACCGCACAGTATGATGGTATCGTTGGCCTCCAAATCGGTCGCATTTGGTGCCAATTGTATATCCTCCGGCCGTGTGCCCGTCACACCAATCTCAATGTTGCCCGACCAATGACGCACCATCGTCTCCAGCTCGACTTCGAACAGCTCACGATTGCGCAACGGCCGATTACTGAACACAATGGCATCATTGAACTCAGCCAATGAGTTGGGACGCGATGCCGTCAATCCACTATTGGAGATGCCCGCGTTGGCGCCATGAATGCTGTGGAAACGTAGCGGCACCTCGCTGTACAGCGTCGTATTGGAAATGGTTGAGTTGCCCGTGTCTGGGCTGCCGCATTCAGAGGTGTCCACGATGCTGGCCTGTGCCGCCTGGCCGTACAGATCAATCACGCCGTACACGCGCTCCGGCACATTTGTCGCAGCGGGTCCCTGATCGACGCCATTCACCCAAAAATGCAGCGTGCCATCATCCTTGCGCACTACACCCACACGATCGCCCACCTGTAGACGGTCCAGGTTCTGGCCGTACTGCTCGATCACAGTAACGCCGTTCTGCATGACGCCATTGCCAGTCATCATCCAGGTGCCGGAGCTGCCAAAAACCAAATATTCAAGCTGATTCTAAATGATGAAGATTCTTACTAACCGCACGTTGGTCATGGTGAATGGAAAGTCCAGCTCGTCGGCAGTGTGTGTGGTCACGCCCATTTCAACAGACCCCGCCCACTTGGTGACAACGCGTTCGAGTCGCACCTGGAACAGCTCATTGGGACGCAGTGGACGACGTGTTAGCACTACGCCATTGTTGAAGTCATCGGCAGCGCTAAGATTTATGTTCGATTTCATTAGAAACAAATATTTGATGTACATAGCTGGCAGCTGGCGCACTTACTTGGGTCGGAGCGCAGTGCGTCCGCTCTGAGTGACCGTCGCATGACTGCCACAGATGTGATGAAAAGTGAGGCGATCATCGTTGCGTGCAATGGCGCGTGTGCTGGATATGGTCTCGCTCAGCCCGCCAGCTGCGCCGGCCACATTCATCTCGCTCTCCGGACTCAGCAGACTCAGCGTGGGCGTACCAGACTGACCATGGCTGCAGGCCATAGCCATGCCAGCGACAATATTGTTTCTTCTTGTGACGAGGTTCTGTTGCTCGCGTTCGTCACGATCCACAATGGTCACTTTGATGGTCATACCGTACAGATCAATGACGCCCCACAGTGTGGCGGCTACGCGTGTCGCTGCTATGCCCTGATCCTGCCCGTTGATGTAGTAGTGGAGATTGCCATTCGACTTGCGCATCATGCCAACCCTGTCGCCTTCGCGTAGCTCGTCCAAATTGAATTCACCATACTGCCGGCGCGTGCCCTTGCCATTGGTTAAAATGCCACAGCCGGACATCATGATGGTGCCGCTGCGCATGTTGGTCATGGTGGCCGGAAAGTGGAGCACTGTGGGATTATGCGTGGTGACGCCCACCTCAATCGAGCCCGACCATTTGTCCACCAATTTATCTATGCGAATCTCAAAGAGCTCATTGTCGCGGAGCGGACGATGTGTCATGACGACGCCATTGTTGAACTCGTCCAGCGGACGACGGCGCTCGGCCGAGCGAAAATTGGGCACCAGCTTGACCAAGGAACCGCAACGCGTATGGAAACGCAAGCGATCGTTGACATCATAGAAATCGCCAATGCCGCTGCTGGAGCTGCAGCTGGCATTGCCATTGAGATTGAGCCGCGTCAAGGCATCAATATTGCTGCTGTCCACAACGCTCACATCCACGCTCATGGGCACCTCCAGATTCTGGATAACCTGCTGAAGCGGCTGTTGCAAGGGCGAGTCCAGCAGCTGCTGAAACAAAGCTCCTTTTAATAAATATGTTAAGTGATACAAAACCCACTTGAATACCTCGCTGCTGCTGTTGTGGATGGCGCTCACATCCGTGGGGCAGAGGGAGACCTGCACACAACGGCCATAGAGATCAACAAGCGCCCATAGCGGCTTGGGCATGTTCTTGGCGGCCACGCCCTGCGACTCGCCATTGACATAGAAGACGAGATCATGGTTCGAGGTGCGCATGACGCCCACGCGATCATTTTCGTTGAGCGTTTCCAGATCCGTGCCGTAGTACTCGAGCAAGCGGCGTCCATCCTTACGCACATCGATGCCGGACATTACCCAGGTGCCATTGCGCATGGCCGTGGCGCAGGCAACTAATTCCAGATCCTCGGGCGACTCCGATGTGACGCCAATCTCAATGCTGCCGCCCCAGGAGTGATTCTGCAAGAGATGACAACAAAGCTTACTTAAATGAATACTACTACTGGCATATGCATCCCAACTCACCTTCTTCTCAATGACCACCTCGAAGAGCACATCGTCCACGAGCGGCTCTGCGCTAAACACGAGAGCATGGCTAAAGTTTCGCATGGAGCGCTGTGCGGAGCGATTGCCATTGCCGAGCGTTATGGAGCGGCCGCAGCGCGTGTGAAAGCTCTGCATGGAACTGCCTGTGTGGTCAGCAGACATATTATAAATATTGAACTGGCCTTTCGCCTAATGTTGCACCAACTCCCAGCAAAAGCGGCACAAAACGCGTGCAGCTAATGAGAATGTTGCATGGTTATAACATTTTCGCATTATTCGCAAGGTGCGTTGTGCTTGCTATCAATTAAAACTTCAGTCTTGCATGCAGAATGCAAGAATTCATCTAATACCAACTAAATTCAGTTTCTGTTTGAATTTTTCCTTTGTTATTTTTTTCCTTTTTCAGCACATTTCTGTATTGTTGATTCTTTCACTGTTTCTCTTCTTTTTTTTTGGCAATTGCAACAGCTGACATACAGCGATAACAATTTAACATTTGCTTACACTGTTATATCGATGCGCCAAAAATGAACACTTATTAAATAAATCTAAGCAGCTGCTTCTGAAACTGAACCTAATAAATATATTTGGCATGCTGTCAAACATTTTAGAATCGAATTTGTATATATATCATCATATACATCATAATTAATTTGAACTCAACTTAGCCGTTGCTGAATCATTCGATAACTGCATAGAGGCAACGCTGTATGTCGATAGGTTGCTATCGACTGAGCAGTAACACATTTTTGGGGATTTCGGCTGAAGGCAGAAAAGCAACAAATTCCACATAATTTTAGAAATTACAACGAAAAGTAAAACGTTTAACGCGCATCGCACTTACAGCAAGTAATGTGATAGATCTGTCCTTGCCAATGTCTTCAGCACAGCGTCAAAAGCAGTTCGACCTGAACCGCGCCAAGAACGTGACAACAAATCAAAAAAACAAAACAATGAACGCCAACTCGAATTCTCCCGGACAACGAAAGCTGCAGGTGTCGATGGAGCGCTTGCAGGTACAGCAACCAAATATCAATAGACGTTCCGCCGGCTCCAATTGGCAGGCGGGAGCAGCCATGGGCAGCGAGAATCAAAAGCAGCCAGCAGCAACGGCTGGAGATGAGGACGCAAATGGCGTCCTGACCAAGTCGGCGCGTGCGCGTATGAAACGCAAGGCACAGCGCAATCGGTACTTGGCCATGGACTGCGAGATGGTCGGTGTCGGCTTCAACGGCCAGGACGACATGCTGGCACGTGTCTCCATTGTGAACAAAGTGGGCGAAGTGCTGCTGGACAAGCACGTCAAGCCCCGCGAGCCCGTCACCGATTACCGGACATGCGTCTCGGGCATACGCCCCCACGACATCGAGAACGGCGAGGAGTTCGCCGCGGTGCAGGATGAGGTGGTCAAGCTGCTGCACGGCAAAATACTAGTGGGCCACGCCCTGCGCAACGATCTCGCCGTGCTGAGCATCAAGCACCCCGCAACCCACATCCGTGACACCTCGCGCTACAAGCCGCTCTGCAAGATCGTCTCCAATGGCCATACGCCCAGCCTGAAGCGCCTGACGATGGCCGTGCTCGGCCAGGAAATACAGACGGGCGAGCACAACTCTGTGGAGGACGCACGCGCCGCCATGGGCATCTACAATCGCATTGCCGCCGACTGGGAGAAGTATCTGGAGCGGCGCCAGCAACAGCAGAAATGACGACGGAAAACGAATAAATTAGCTTTAAGTCATTGTCAATGGAGTTTAATAATACAATGTAAATATATTAAGTGTTGAGCTTAAACTATTCACTCTCTTCTCTACTCTGCTGCTGGTCACTTAAGACGCTGCCGTGTATTGCATGGTGGCGCTCCATCAACTCCCGCCACGGGTCCTCCAGCATGGAGCTGTGGAAGTACTGGGAGGCAGCATTGGCGTTGCCTCTGTCATGGAATTGTCTTTGGCTTTGGTGCTGGCCACGCCTGCCGCCGCGATGGCCAAAATTCCGAGGTGTTCCGTGCTGCTGCTGCTGCTGCTGCTGCTGAGGTGTTTTGCTTTGGTAGAAGTGAGGCGTCTTTGCATGGGCTCCCCGTCTGTCCTCGTAGAAGCCCGTATTTTGTTGCTGGTAGAAGTGCGGCGTGTTGGGATTGGATCTTTGTGGCGTTTGCTGGCCGCCATTGTGCTGGGACATGTACTCCGTGTTTTGGGATGGGTATTGTTGCACATTTTGCGAGTAAGGCGCGTAGTAGTTAAAACCTTTCCGAGGTGTTCCCATTATTAAGGCAATTGCAATTTCAAGAGTTTGTAAACAATTCGGGTTTCCACTGGACTTCTAACCAGGGCTGGTGCGCATCGATTAACTTATCGAATTGCATACCAAAGTTCATACATAAAAATAAAAAAATGTATGTAGCTTTCTATATTTAATCAGAAATTTGTTTTATTGTACTTGTTTAGCTCGTCGTAAATTGTTTTTAAAATAATGTGTACATAGACACTTTAGAGGAGAGCGTGCAGGCTAGTATATTTTTTACAGCACAACATTCGGTATTTCAATGCTGCCACAAGACCGGTCACACTAACAGTCTCGTTCGAAAACTCGACAAGCGAAGTTGCAAGTCGTTGTGGTCGCGCCGTCGCATGTAAATTGCATTTTAAACAATTGCAGTGGAATTTCGCGTACAAAACCCTAAGTAATTGCAATGCAACATACAATTTCAAATTTCGAACGCTTTTCATTCAAATTTCGAGCGAACGGCCGTTTAAAGTTTAAATTAAAAGCAAGGCTATAAACTTGAACGCCTACAGGAGTGTTCTATTGAAATCTGCGCTTTGTCTGTGCCTCAGTGTGTGTGTGTGTGTGAGTGAGTGTGAGTGTGTGCAGTGTGGAGTGTGTATGATTGTATGTGAGCTCGTGTTTAATGCACATGTGTGTGAGTGTGTGCATGTTTTTGTGTGTTGGCGTGTGTATATGTTTGTTCAGTTGCATATGAAGACGAAGAAGAAGCAGCAGCAGCAGCAGCCGCCGCATCAGCAACAACAACAACAACAACAAGAAACACATTACTCACTTTGGTGTCATTATTTGTGCTTCCAACAAAATTCTTTTAGGGCGTGTATATGCTTGTGTGTGTGTGTGTGAGTGTGTCTGTGTATGCGTGTGAGTGTGTGTGTGTGTGTGTAAAACATATATAAATTAATATTGCAGTTAAAAGTGCTTGCATTGCAAATAAATAAGAAGGAAAGAAAAAATTAACACAGCAACTTTTTCGCCTTTAGTTCAATACGACAAAAACAAAAACAACAACAACAACAACAGCGACAACAAAAACGCCCAAAAATAAAAACAACAACAAAAACAAACAGATACACTTAAGAAAAAACCCAAGTAGAAATTTGTTTCGGTTGATTTACATATATAGACAATAAATAATAAATTCACTGGCTGCAGGGCGAGCGCAGGCAAGGCAGCAACATCGCTTTGGATATCTTCAGCGGAATCAAAGAGCAACTGTCAAGTTGCCCCGAACGCACCCGCGAACTCTGCCGCACTGTATGGGGCGCGGTGTCCACGTCCCTTAGCACAGCGCTAACTGCGGCGAGCATCGAGGCCGGCGACGCCCGCGACGACGGTGGCGGTGGAGGCGCTGGGGCAGGCGGAGGCGGCGGTGGCGGTGCCGGCGGCGGCGGCTGGTGCAGCACAATAACAACAGCAACAACTGGCGCTGCATCGGCGGGCAGCGGCCGCTTTGCAACCATAATGGGCGCAGTCAAATCTCGCCACATCACCAACGCCGACATGGACCGAGAGGAGGAACATCATCAACGTCAACATCAGCATCAGCAGCAGCCGCCCATGCACCAAAACACGCACTCCATGCAACGCAATGGCCATCACAATGCGACGCTCCAGAAGCAGGATCTGCGCTACGACATCGGCTCCAGCTCCCAGTACCATCACGTAAGGCAGCCGAGTGTGCGCAGTCGCAGCCAGCAGCCCATGCCCACCACCGATGAGCTGGATCGTCGCTTTGCCAAAGTTTTGGTGAGTAGCCAAAGCGGCAATCCATGTAATCCTTATCTCTCTTATCCTAACGCCCACAACCCTTGCTCGCTCTTTCTTACTCTCCATGCATGTGATTGGATGAGCTCATCGCGCTGTGTATGCGCGCATGTGTGAGTGTGTGAGTAAGTGTGTGTGTGCTTGTGTGTGTGTGTGCGTGTGCTTCGATAAGCCCAGTCGAACTTCTGCTTAGTTAGAAATCAAGTTAGAACCAGGTCAAAACTTAATTAAATCAAGTTTTGCGTAAAGCTCGAGTTTTAATTGTATATAAAATATTTAAATTTATTCAGAGCCATTTTAAGTATTTTGTTTTTGGATTTACGTAGTTAAAACATTTGTTTTTAATTGAGAAAAGTGTATAATAATATTCTTAGACTTATTTAAATCAATGAATGTCAAGCCATGACAGATGTAGATATTTATGAAGATAAAAAGCTCTAGTTTAATTTCATATAAAATATTTTTATTTATTGTCAACAATTTATAATATTTTTGCATATGTTCTTAGACTTATTTAAATAAGTTTGACAGGTGAAAATAGTTAACAGTACTTTTAAAAATTAAAGAATAGGAACTACAGTTTATATAAACAGCGTTAAACTGAGTTTCAACATTTTCCATATGTTTTTTACGCCGATTTACGCACGTGCAGGCAACTAACAACAGAATTAAAATATAATCTGTGCCTGGAAAAGTCCGCCTAATACCTTAAAACAATAATTCACTGTCGATTTGCTTCCTGTTTTAAGATCGGCAAAAGATCAGTTCTCATGCATGCTTAGAAAATGCATGCGACTTTCTGTACGTTTGGCACGCACAGCAGTTCAGCTGTGTATTGTCTCGTGTGCGTTCTGAATGTACATACATATGCATGTGTGAGTGTGTGTGTGTATGTGTGTATATACACCTCTCTCACTCACTCTGTCGGCGTTCTGTTCTGTTTGTCATGCATCTGAAGTGCTGGCTCGCAGCAAGCCGCGCAACAAAGTCAACTTAATTAAACAATGGGCGCGCGCTTTTATATTGCCAAAAAGGAAAAACATATCTAATAAAAGTTGTTGCTATAAAAAAGTACTTGAGTGCTACAAGAAATGAGTGTGACCCAATCCGCAGCCGAATCCAAATCCAAATCCGTAGCCCCAAGCCCCAAGCCCCAACACAAACGCATGCAAATGGCAATTAAAAGCAAATTGATCGATTGTCGCCGCTCTCTTTCCCACTGCTGACTCATTCGGCTGGTGTTGCGGCTTAGCTTATCTGCCATTCGCACCCAAATTGAGAAAATAAGTATTGGAAAAAAAAGAAGTAGAAGTAGTGAGAGAGAGAGAGAGAGAGAGAACAGAACTACAGAAATACAGAAATACTAAAAACACGAAATCTTTATTTATATGCTCAGCTCGAATTCTCACTTATCATCCATCCATCGTTCCCAGTGGATGTAACATGAAACGCCGCTCAACGAGTTCTCTTTTCTTTCAATTTTGTTTTTATGCCTTCATTTTTACCCCTTTTATGGGGGCATCATTGTTTTGTCAAGTTGCATGCAACATGTAAATGTAGGTGATTTATGCATGTAGGTAAATAATTAATGCTCGTTATGGCATCGCCTTACGGGTGGGAAAATTGATGTTGCTTAACTGATTTGGATGAAGTTAAGATTTCTAGTAGAATTTATTTATAATTAGATAAAATATTTATGTAAATTAATATATATTATTAAAAATTGTATAGAAAATAATAATAATAAAATATATAATATATATTCTATATTAGTATTACCATTATAGACTTGGAGAATTCACAGAGTTTACGAACTCTTCATTTTAAATAGGGATAACTAAAGAGTCTCGACAAAGACACCAATTGTGGTATGCGAAATCTCTGAAATAGGCAGACTACAAATATTTCTTTGTGTTTTTATTTTTGGAATATTCATAATTGTTGATTTATATTTAGATAATAGAAACATCTATAAATATAAATTTCACAAATGCCATCATTTGCCAAATAAATATACAAACTTTTGTTTACAAAATTCATTAAATTTTGCATATTTTTATAAAAAGCGAAAACAAAATAAATATATTAAAATATATAAACTGTAATACAATAATAAACAAGTAAGAGTGCTCTAGTCGAGACTGCTCGACTAAGAGATACCCTGAACCCTGCGAAGATGCGATATTCAAATCATTTTACGCTTCTTTTATATATACATATACACAAACAACACATACACACACACACACACACACACACATGCACACGCACGCACAAGCACTTGCTCTGCTACTGCGCAGTTTACGCAGCGACTGCGCGCGGGCAGCGCTTGGGCTGCAGTATGGGCTATATTTTGGAAACTTATTTGTCGAATAGGTTTGCTTCTAGATGGACTTTCGAAATCAAACTTTTACAGCGTACTAATGACATTTATATGTATGTATTTGCCAAAGCACAAGTCTCTAGTATTTGAAATACGTTTTCAAATTTGGGGGGAAGGAGGCGTGGTATCCAAAATCCAAAAATTGCAAAATGTTTGTATTCATTACACGGATACACACAGTAAATCTGAAATCTATAGCTATAACGGTATTCAAAAACGAAGAAAAGTTATCGATTTTTATCGATAATAAGGAAATGGGATGACTTATCGAAAAAAAATGATAAACTCGTACTGCGTAGGATATACACGAGTATACATTTCAAATTTCAGATCTCTAGCTTTTGTGGTTTGCGAGATCACTGCGTTCACACGGACGGACGGACGGACGGACGGACGGACGGACGGACGGACGGACGGACGGACGGACAGACGGACGGACGGACGGACAGACGGACATGGCTATATCGACTCAGTTTGTCGAGCTGATCAAGAATATATATACTTTATGGGGTCTGCCATGTCTCCTTCTGCCTGTTACATACATTTTCACAAAAACATTATACCCTGATTTCCCATTTTCAATGGGTTCACGGTATAAATATATATTAAAATATTTTAATATAATGTCATACATATTTTAGTATTTAATCACCAATAATTATATAATATAATACAATATATTTATATAATTTAATAATATCATACACATGAAATAATAATATAGTATATATTATAAAACGTAAATCAAAAACTTTTGTTCGAGTTTTGCGTATTTTTCCGCAACTGTTGCAATTAGCCACGTTCAAATGATTTCCCTAGATCTTTTATATTGTTTAGTTGTTGTTGGCTTGCTTCAAGGGTATACAAACGTTCAATTTGCCATAGATAGCACTTGTTGATCATTCTGGTTATTTTGTTTACCCCCTTTTTGGCACTGGAAGTGTTTAACCGTTTTGTTTATATTGAGTTGTTGTGTTTTGTTTTTTTTTCTTCTTTCAATTTTTTATAATTCTCCATAAATTTGTTTTGTCATTTCGGTAGCGTTCATCTGGCTTGGCCTCGTCTCGCCATTCGAAAAGGCTTAGGCTAATTTGTGTTTACTCTTGTTTCTCTCTCTCTTTTTGTCTCTCTCTCTCTCTTTGCATTGCCCTTGCCACTGTCCGTGCCAAACAAGCGCCCACAATTGAAGGCAATTGTTTGCCCGATTCATGGCTAAAAATAGTTTTAGTTTTGCCAACATTGCCGCTAATAATTTGCGTTTTATGTCTAATCGGTTGCAGTAGTTGCTGCAGATGTTTCCGGTTAGCCGCGCGGGTTGATTGAACTTTGTATTTGCATGAGATGCATTCATCAAATTGCCCTCAGCCTCAAGCTGAGCAAACAAATGTCTCTCAGCGACAGAGGCACGAATGTCCACAGAGCAAAGCAGACGCAACTTAATATGGCCTTAACTTCATTTGATTTGTACATTTGCAAAAGATTCTTTCCAGTTGCCTAACTTTGTTTTTTACTTTTCCTGCATTAAAGGATAATAATAAAGTAAATATGACTTGATAAGAAACTACAGTTTGAAACACCTTTCACTGTTTACTTTTTATACCCTGAATCCATTAAAAATGGGAAATCAACTAGATAATTGCAATTTTTTGTAGTTCACTCTATAGCAAGCTATTACCGTAATCGAATAAAAACGTTATTTAACTTCATTTATTAAATTATATCTCGTACATCTTTAGAGCTAAAGCCTCCAAATTTCTCTATTAGTTTCAAGTATGTTTTATAAAATTTTGATTTTCTCTATATTTTACACAATATTCCCTAAATTTTAGTTCCCTTGCCTTTTTTACTAAATTGCCACATATTCAATGGGATATCATATGCTAGATCATCTGCTGAAAATTTAATTGAAATCCATTAAGTAACACAGAAGTTTTTAACTAAAACGCTATGAAGTATAATTCAAAGCAGAGAGCGGTCGGACTTCAGGGTATCTCCTTGTCGGCCATCCCCGACTATAGTTTTTTTTTTACTTTTTACTTACCTGATTCATTTTATTGTCTTTTATGATATGCCATAGTTAAGGTTTCTCAGAAATTTTCAACTATTGCTCCATTTATATTAATGTATAACGCCAATGAATTCAATCATTTTATGAGTTTTGTGCACTTAAAGTCGATTAAGTTTTTATTATTAATTCCAATTCATTTTGGCTTATTGTAATTGAACATTTTTCTCAAATATTTTGTAAACTAATATTCCTAATTGGAAAGTTCATTGATTAGTTTAATCTATGCATAAACATTGCAAATTTGTTATTTGATATATTAAAAATAATATTACAATAAATTGATAAATCTAAAGTTTTGTAGTATATGCAAAGTAATAAACTAAGATATAGATATAGATATAGATTCGAGAATAACGTCCTTCTCTATATGTCCATGCCTTTGGCTTTATGTTATCTTAATGATAATTAATAGTTGGTTAATTTTTGTAATAGCATTTTAATATCCATAAAACTTAATAGGCTTAATGCATGGGCTGCGGCTGTCTGTGGTGCTGGTGGTGGTGTTGCCTTTATGTCGGCTGCTGTGGGTGTTGTCAGACTAACCACATAAAATCCTCATTAATTTACAAGCTTTCACGCGAGACACAAATGACTTTCACTCATTTAATCGCGCCCGCCATTATCATCAGCATAATCATCATTGTGATCATCATGAAAACGGCATCAGTAGCCGACGAAATCAACTTTGCTTAGAATATATAATAACCATTACGGACGGATTGAACTGAGCGGCTGCCCTAATGGCATTTTCAGTGGCTGACAAAAAGCACAGATGTTACAATGTTATTTTTTTGCTGAATTAATAATCATTGTTCATAAGCATTCATTCAGCACTTTGATGACTTTGTCAGCATTTGCCCATTTGCTGGGCTTTATCTAATGACTGCAAAAACCAAAGAGGAACACTTACTCTCTGTGTGTATTTATCTATTTTGTATATATCTATATATGTATATATGTGTATATATGCATTTATAGTTCGCATTGGGCTTATCGTTTCGCTTCAACTTCCTTGGCGGTCCCTTTTGGGGGCATTCGCTTCTTGTGGTCTCTAGACAAAAAGAGAGGCTAGATGCATCTGTTATTGTGTTCGCAGAAGAACCGTAAACGAGCATAGACTCGATGTGAACTGATGTAAGACCAATCCCAAACGGGCCAAGTAGAACACATAAATTACAATGCATTTTGTTCTGCATCTGCAGTTGAGCGCGCATAATTATAATTAAGTGTGCGAACTCAAGATTGGAAACTATTCTTTGCTCATTTATAGCTTATAATATCAGTATTGAGCGAACAGGGGGAACTACTGCGATATAATTCTGAGGCTAATAGAGTCGACTTCATGAGCTATATACGCAAGTTTTTCCCTCTGAGTTGCCTTACACTTTATATACAGCTCATGTTTCCTTAGCTTATTTTTAGGATCGCCAAAGTTGGTCAGGCCATATTAGCAAGACTTTACTGAAGATTGCTGTTTCTCATATCTTATATGCCGCTGACACGACTGCTTGTTCCTTGTGTTACTTCCTTTTCAGTTTTTAGTGACGATTGACTTTTCTGAGTCTTCTTTGCCACCCACTCACGTTCTTTGTCTTGTATTGTCAATTTCTTCTGCTGTTGTCGGTCTCTTTCTCGCTCTCTTCTGTTTCTGTTTTTAAAGTCCTTCACGAAAGTGAAATGAGTATATTGGTTTTGTACAGTGTCCGTCTTGCTGTCCGTCCGTCTGTCCGTATGAACGCAAACCATTTCGCCGCTATTGAAGCTAGAGACTTGAAATTTGGAACATATACCCTTGTATAGCCTCGATACGTCCACTAGGCAAACCGAAAAAAATTAGATATATATTCCAATTGGGGGCGTGGAAAATCAGAAAATGTAGTGAGTGAGTATTCTGCAGTCGGTAACGCCCGACTGCCACGTTCTTGCTGGTTTTATTTCACGCTCTCCCCTTCTTTTTATACCCTGAACCCATTGAAAATGGGAAATTAGGGTATAATGTTTTTGTGAAAATGTATGTAACAGGCAGAAGGAGACATGGCAGACCCCATAAAGTATATATATTCTTGATCAGCTCGACAAACTGAGTCGATATAGCCATGTCCGTCTGTCCGTCCGTCCGTCCGTGTGAACGCAGTGATCTCGCAAACCACAAAAGCTAGAGATCTGAAATTTGAAATGTATACTCGTGTATATCCTACGCAGTACGAGTTTGTCATTTTTTTCGATAACTCATCCCATTTCCTTATTATCGATAAAAATCGATAACTTTTCTTCGTTTTTGAATACCGTTATAGCTATAGATTTCAGATTTACTGTGTGTATTCGTGTAATGAATACAAACATTTTGCAATTTTTGGATTTTAGATACCACGCCCCCTTCCCCCCAAATTTGAAAAAAACGTATTTTAAATACTAGAGACTTGTGCTTTGGCAAATACATACATATAAATGTCATTAGTACGCTGTAAAAGTTTGATTTCGAAAGTCCATCTAGAAGCAAACCTATTCGACAAATAAGTTTCCAAAATATAGCCCATACTGCAGCCCAAGCGCTGCCCGCGCGCAGTCGCTGCGTAAACTGCGCAGTAGCAGAGCAAGTGCTTGTGCGTGCGTGTGCATGTGTGTGTGTGTGTGTGTGTGTGTATGTGTTGTTTGTGTATATGTATATATAAAAGAAGCGTAAAATGATTTCAATATCGCATCTTCGCAGGGTTCAGGGTATCTCTTAGTCGAGCAGTCTCGACTAGAGCACTCTTACTTGTTCTTTCTCTTAATTATTATCTTTTTACTTTTACTTTTGTTTAAGCTTTTCCCTTTAACTTGATTTATTATTTTCTAATACTCAGTTTCGCTCAATCTTTTATATATCTCTTCTCTCTCTGTCAATCTCTTTTCTCTTTCTCAATCTCTATATCTCTCTTAGTCTCTTTCTTTGTCTCTCTCAATCTTTTTCTTTCTCAGTCTCTTTTTCTCTAAATCTCTTTTTCTCTCTATATATCTCTCTTAATATCTTTCTCTGTCTCTCACTCTCTCGCTCCCCCTTTCTCTCTCTCCCTCTTTCTCTCTCTCCCTCTTTCTCTTTTTTCCTCTTTCTCTCGCTCTCCCTCTCACTCTCGCTCCCTCTATCTCTCTCTTACACTCTCTCATGAAAATCGAATAGAGAGGCCACAAATGAGAGATTTATTTATATTTCTGGCTTTGAAATCACTTTGATTCATATAAAATTATAAATTTAGCATTGCATTCGCTTTTTATTGTTTGTTATTTGTTTTGCTCAGCTATTACCAGATGCTGATTAAGTGAATTTTCGCATGATCTTGTTTTTTCCCACTCAATTATTATATGAATTTACACGAGACTTCCCAGTTTTTAGCTGTGTGTTAATTAAGTTGAACAATTACTTCATTGTCATGCAATTTTTTGTTTGTTTTCTTTTTATTATAATTTTTTGTTTGTTTATATTTTATGCATTATGAAACGTGCTGTATGTAATATTTGATTTGATAAACATTTCACAGCCGTGCAATGAGTAAATGAAAAATGCAATTGAAAATTATTGCAATCTCTTATTGATCGGTTATTGTTATTATTATTATTGTAATTAATGTTTACTCTGGGGGAGTGTGTGCCTTTGTTATTTATTGCTAGGTTTACCTGTTGCCCGTTGCCCTTGCCAGAGGCCCCACTCACACTTTTTTGCCCCTCTGCCCCACACTTTCTGTTCCGCTCGGCCTCTTGGCGCTGAGTGATTTGCCTCGACGCGTTTTTTAAATAACCAACAATATATACGACTGTGTATACTTCGGAATAATAAATGACAAAGCCTCGCTCTCTCTCTCTCTCTCTCTCTCTCTCTCTTGCTTTGTCTCTCATGGGTCGCTTAATATTTATGCCAGAGCAGGCAAAAATAAGTAGCGGCATTTTTATTTCTATATAAATTAGTCGTCAACACAAAATAATCCAACTGCCGTCGTACCGGATACGCATTTTAAAATTGTGTTCAATGAGTGTCTGCGCCTGTGTGTGTGTGTGTGCGTGGTTGTGTGTGTGTGTGCATAATGGGAGACTATGGAACCCCCTTTTGAGCAGTCCCATCTACGCTCTTGACACATGACTAAGCTTCAGCGTAAGGCGCACTATGAAAGTTTTCCCTTTTGATTAAATCGCAGCCATAAATGCCTTCGAATAATATAATACAAGTAATTTAGTTTGCTTAGTATAAAAAAGAGTTTAGCAATAATTATAGGGTATTTGATATTTGTGCATCTTTTCTTTTTCAATTTATTTTTTCTATATAGTAGACCGCACGGCATGATTCATTAAAAAATGGCATATGCAAATCGCGTTGGCAAACAGATTTAATACTGAGTAATCTCAAGAGCTCATAAATTCTTTGCTGAGAGATATATAGGCAAGGGACTTCTGCTTTAAGAAACAAAACAAAAATAAATTTATAAACAAGCTTCTCAAATTTTTCCATTCAATTGAAATTTCATTTCAGTTGCCTGAATTTCAGTGGAATTAAATTGAGTTTTCTAATTTGTTATATATACATATATTATTTCTTTTTTTTTATTCTGACCAACGTCCTGAACAAATGACGCCTTCATCATCTTGACACAGACACACACACCATCCACACCCTTTCCTGCGCTATCTGTTGGCACGCCAATTAGAAGTTTGCTGCGGCTGCACCCAATTGAAGTCACGTAAACGTATTTGCTGATTTCATTATGGCTGGGATATTCTCAGTAAAATGTAAAATGTACAATATATGCACATTTACTTTTTAAATACAATGGCAGCACACTTGACTGCCAGTGTTTGGGCTGATTGATGTTTTTGGTTGAGTGAATCGGAGTCATAAAATCATTGAATGCCATAGATACTTAGTGGCATCGATGCGAATGCCCTTACTCTATAGCAAATTCTATTTTATTGTCATTGCTGTTTAACAGGTGCAGCCAGGTGCCAGTTGCCAGTTGCCAGTTGCCAGGTGTAAATTTAATGTCGTCTAGCCATGAAATTTTCCTAGGTTTACCTTTGATCAACAAGGCAACAGCAGACGTTGCAGCTGTGAAATCTAGAAAGTATCAACGACTTCTATTTCAGCTAATATAATATATACACATATGGAAGTGCTTGTCTAGAAAGTTCTTTAGCTTGTGCCTTATATCCTCTCAGTCCTTATCAGCCAGAGTACTATATATATATATATATAGCTCCTTTGCAGTAAATAAGATATAGCTCCTTTATCTTAGTCTGCATTGCTTATCTCTGCGGTCTCTTAGGGTAACCGCAACCGTATTGTTTATATCTTCTCTGCATGGAATTTGCGGTTAACTTAATCAGTAAACTTCATTCGTGTTCAAGTAGTTGGTTTGCATGAAATCATCTTTGTGTGTTATCTGTCAAGGATGTGAGGTGTCAATGCTACTGAAAAGTCAGATCGTTTGCTTTTGAGTAAGATCGTTTGTCAGAGATCAAAGTAAACGTGATAAGAGTATTGCCTCTTTAAGGACGGAATTTCCTTATAATATGTGATTCATAGAAGAATGTTACGTTGTAGGATGGAAGGTTGTCGGAATACCTGTCGGAAGAAATTTTGATTAAAAAGACTTTGTTCTATTTTATTTATTTATATAAACATTATATTTGTTGATAAGGTTTATTATATATATTGCTAGAAATCTTATATCCTATTGAAAATTGAGTTTCGAGCAGTTTCTTTGTTACTTTATGTCTTTCTACAAAAGACGTACGTAGGTATACTAAGGTTCTCCTATAGCACACTCAATTATATTTGTTGATAAGGTCTAATATATATTCTAAACTTATATAGGATTTATCGCTAGAGAACTTACTTCCCATTGAAAATGGAATCTTGGACGCTTTGTCTGTCTGTCCGTCTGTCCCTATAATATGAAAGTGTCTTTCTCGGTAGCTACAAATGCGTAGATCCTTCTATGTCACGAATAGATCAACTTTGTTTCACTTCATAAATAAGGTTTGATCTCAGAAGATTTTTCTCAGGTATTTCCGACTAGAACAATATTTGCTGTTTCTCGATTGCTTCGCCAAAATCATGAGCTGAGCTCAGAGCTTTCGTATTTCTAAACAGTGAGCTATATTGTACTATCCTAAACTGCTTCTACAGGCTTAATCGGTCTATAAGAATATATATACTTTTGAATACTTTTTGGACGGACCTCGCTGTATGTTACATAGAATGCAACATTTTCTTAGGCCAATCTTAGCTAAGTTTGTTTATTTGACGGCATCAGTAGGAGTCTCAGCAGTAATTAAATATGAATTAGATAGTCAGGAAGGCTTTCGTCAGTTCATTAATGCAGTTCGTTTGCATTGTTTATGAGGAGACTTACAATTTTATTTTTATTTTGCAATTCGGCTTCAAATACATATTTATATTTCTGCCCACTGTTTTAGGTGGCTTAGAGTTATGGCCATTAGCTAATGGCTTTTAATTGTTATGGCTATTATTCATGTTTGTTTACATTTTTTTCTCTTCTTATCATGCAGGCTTCGATGGATCTGCCACCGGACAAAGCAAAGCTCTTGCGTAATTACGATGACGAGAAGAAGTGGGACATGATATGCGATCAAGTAAGTAGAGTCCATAATTTCAAAATTTAAGTGCTTCGCCATGACTAAACAGCCTAAACCGACGGCCACGCCTGCCCTCGTCTCCTGGCCCCTGCCGCTGCTGCTCCCAGACCACATGGCTGCGTGTTTATCATCATCGTTCGGTCCGCAACTTCCTGTTTATGCCAAACGCAAATTTTTGCAGATTAAATGTGTAGAACGACATTATGCGAGCCGCCCGCCGCTGCCTTGCTCCCGCTGTCTATAAGATAGCTGGGCAGAAGGCCAACGCCTAAAACAGTTTCTACTCTTGAACTGTGACCTTTCAAACCCACTCGACAGTGTCGCAGCTCTAATTAACTATGCCAAATGTCACTCGCTTTAATTGCTGCTCACAGCTGCGCTAGGTAAATACGAAAACAAATATATTTTCATGTATATATGAGATCGTTGGTTGTTTTAAAGTGTTAACAAGACTCGAGACTGAACTAATTCTTATTGGATTTCGATCCAGTAAAATAAATGCTGTCGAAATATTTGAGATGATTTTCTAAAGCAAGAAAATTACTCATATTATTAGGGTTTATTGAAATCCTAAACAAGAGAGAAATTTTGAAGAGGTTTTAGGTTAGCTTTAGGCTAGGTTATTGGGTTCATTTACAACTCACTTCCTTGAGGCCAAGTCGTGCGTTAACCTTGCAAACTGTCAACCTGTTCCGAAAAACCCATTAACTCATTTTCAGCATCATCATTTATAAAGCCCTCTCTAGCTGACATCTGAACTACGTAGCACTTGATATTCATATCTGAGTGTAATTTATCTTGAAATTCGTAAAGCTCCGAACTCGGCTTAGCTCGCCTGAGCCTCATATTAGGCATGTGTTTTGGCTTGATATGTATCTGCTGTATATACACACATATATTATATATATATTCTATATATATATATATATTATATATATATCATTATTCAGTGCGTGCTCGACGATTGTTTTTTTGTTGTTGATGTCGCTTGTCGCGTTTGAAGCTTTTAAAAGTGCAAAATGAATCCAATTCCAAAACGCTTGTTGAATTCAAATGGCGTTGAACAATGCTCGTCAGGCTTTGGGGCATTAAATAAACCATATATAACATTTGAGTATTATATTAAGCCAGACATAGAACGCCAAATGGGCGGCAGTGTGGGGGGCTCCAATAAACACACAACAAGGCTACATATGTTATAGGCCGATGTCTACACACAAATCCACATTGCGTGCTCTGTTTGGGGAGTTATGATGAAACTATTAGCGTGTGCGACAGAGCGTGCCATGGTTCGGTTTTGGTGCTGTTCAGCTTGGCTCTACAGAGGCTTTGGGCCGGAGCATTAAACTGGGTCACTGAATTTTCAAGAGCTGCGCCTAGAAAATATTCGCCAATGGCGTTGGAGTAAACACGATAAAAGCAAATATTGTTGGTGGCCAGAAGTGTAGACTAGGAAGTTACTCCGTGCTGATCTTTAAAGTATTTACGATCATCAATTTCGTAGAGGACAATTGCCTTTAAATACTTATTCAAAAGCTTTCTAAACTCTTCTTTTAGAAAATATCAAATGAAGAACAATGAATAAACGGGAATGTTTTGATGCAGATGAAAATGTTTAAATTCTATTTCATAACAGGGCAGTAAGCTAAAGGGTTTATATAGGGCTTGTATTTAGATCAATGTCGCACAGTTTCTCAAATAGATATTCCATATTCGCAACGACTCGCTTTAAGCCGTTGCCAAATCTTCAACGACGGCAATTCTACCCCATTTTCTGCATTATATAGGGTATGACCAAATCCAAAGATCTCGTCGCAGTCTTGCTCTTTTTTTGTAGTTTTTTCTTCTTCTAAACCGCCTGCATGCCAACAGACCTGTTTTCCATAATTCAGCCAACTTCTTGAATGAAAACGCAGCCCACAAACAATGGTCGTTGGAGTTGCGAGGACTTTGGCTGCTACAGCCAATCCCACAACCTATGGCAATCCGATCCACTCAAGCACCATAGCACAGCACAGCACAGCACCACCACGCTCTCAGCGGCTCGCAGTGACAAAATGCAAATTATTATGACTGCGATAAATTGCAGTTTTTAATCGCTGGAGCCGCTCGGACGCCCCATACCTGGTTAAATATATACACATATATAGGAGCAGCTATATATGCATATATACAGATATCTGTGTATATATTTGTTTTTTTTTTCTATTTATGCCGCCTCAGTCGCAGTTTGACTAGGAAAAGAATGAAACTGGTTTTCTTTTTTACTCCGTGGAGTTGCACAGGCAAAGCACCAAAACCCACACATAGTTTTAGTTGTAGTCATGCGTTGTTTTTGTTGTTGCTGTTGTTGTTGTGGTATGTTGTTGGCATAGTAAAAAGCCAAAAACAAGTATACCACGCTTCATGCTTAAAAAAATGTTTAAAGTTAGGCAAGCTATCGATGCTTATATGATCGCTGTGGTCTTGTGCGTTCCAAAGAGTCGAAGACAGCGAGGCAGGCAGGCAGAGAGAGAGAGAGTGAGAGAGCGCACCAGGGCTCTACCGTAAACATGGTACACAAATATGCAGTTGGCAGAGGCAACAACGGCACCAACAATAACAACAACAACAACAACAACAACAACAACGCAACACAACACCCAAAGCAAAACAAAAGTAAAAGCCGCTAAGTTAGTGTTAATGCTTGAGAGGAGGCATTTTCCATTTGGCCTCTGTCCAGCACATTTTTGGTTAGTCAACAATTTTTTAAAGCTTGTGGATTGCGGCAGTTACCGCGTTTAATTGATAGTCTATAATTGGGAAAGTTTTCGGGGCTGATCATTGCAGCAGTTGATCTCGATCATTTATCAAAAACGATTTCCGCTTTATTCAAAATAAAAGCGCGTTTCAAATATAACAAATTCAATATCAAATTGAATTTTTATACCCTGAACCCATTGAAAATCAAGGAAATCAGGGTATAATGATTTTGTTAAACTGTCAAATGTATGTTACAGGCAGAAGGGGGCGTGGCAGACCCCATAGAGTATATATATTGATCAGGGAGACGAGCTGAGTCGATTTAGCCCTGTCCATCTGTCTGTCTGTCCGTCTGTCCGTATGTATGAACGCGTCGATCTCAGAACATATAAGAGCTAGAGACTTGAAATTTGTTGTAGGTCCCTGTATAGTTCGCGCATATCCAGTTTGTTTTGAAAAATAGATAACTTTTCCCGTTTAATTGTTATCGATTAAAAACCTTATCGAAATCAAGTTATTAAAATATATCTCGTACATCTTTCGAGCTAGAGGTTCCAAATTTTGCATTTAGATTAATTTATAACTGGTTCTCTTCAAAGTTCCTGGCTTAAATTGGTTCACTTTTAAGCCAGTTTTTGGATCTGTATTGATTTTGTTTTTTCTTTAAACTTGAATTTGATTTTATAATTAGTTTTTACTAACCCCAACTGCTTTTCTTTTCGGTTACAGGAAATGGTGCAGGCGAAGGACCCACCCTCCCATTATTTGAGCAAGTTGCGAACATATTTGGATCCAAAGGCATCGCGCAGTCATCGGGTAAGTTGACAATTGCAGCCAGTTGGCTGCCTGGCTGACTGGCTTAAGTGTTGAAAGTTGGTGGTGCGTATAGCTTTCGTAACGACTGTGTGTCTCTCTGTCTCTCTATCTCTCTGTCTAACTTGTCCTTAAGAGCGCCAGCTCTTCCTGTGTAGCTGTAGTAACTCGTACATGTACCTTTGTAGCTCACTATAGTTCACTGTGTGGTGCGTTTGTCTGACTCCTGTCCTGTTGTTGCAGAGAAGCGACTGAATTAACCATTTATTCGATAAAAGCCAATATATCTAAATTATAATAAAACAAATCTATTGCTCCAATATTAATGTGTAAATTTCAATTTCTCTACTCACAACACACACACACACACACACATATACACACGCACAACCAACCTATCACGATCTTTCCCCTTTCTAATGCACTTAACCTGACACTTTCCTGCACCAAACAATCGAATCATCAATCACCAATCATTAATTGTTACGTCCTGCGCTCATTATCCTGTTTTCCATGCTCCAACACGAACTCTCCCCCTTTCCCGTCTCTTTCTCTCTCTTTCTACACTTACAGCTTTACCTCTTCTACTTTCTTTGTCAGAAACGTAAGATGGTCGGGGAATCGACGTCCACACAGGTGCTGCGGGATCTAGAGATCTCGCTGCGCACCAACCATATCGAATGGGTCAAAGAGTTCCTGGACGACACCAACCAGGGCCTAGACGCTCTCGTTGATTATCTCAGCTTTCGGCTGCAGATGATGCGACACGAACAGCGTTTGCAGGGCGCTCTGTGTGCATCCGAGGAACGTTTGAATCTGATCAATGGCCTAGATGCCAGTGAGGTGGTGGTGTTGAACAACAGCTCGATGAGTCCCGGCGTCGTTGGCGGCAATGCTAATCTGACAAATGGCTCTCTATTGCTAGACGGCTCCCGACAGCAAAGTGGTGCCCACAGCAATCATTCGCATTCCTATAGCTTTGTGCGACCCACCATTTCCGAGGTGTTGGACAGTCCCAGCCTGAAGCGACGATCGCGACACATCGCCAAACTGAATATGGGCGCTGCCACGGACGACATACACGTGTCCATAATGTGCCTGCGAGCGATCATGAACAACAAGTATGGCTTCAATATGGTGATCCAGCATCGGGAGGCGATAAACTGCATTGCTCTGAGTCTGATACACAAGTCGTTGCGCACCAAGGCGCTGGTGCTGGAGCTGCTGGCGGCGATTTGCTTGGTCAAGGGTGGACACGAGATTATATTGGGTTCGTTTGATAATTTCAAGGATGTGTGCCAAGAGCAGCGACGCTTCCAGACGCTCATGGAATACTTTATGAACTTTGAGGCCTTTAACATTGACTTTATGGTTGCCTGCATGCAGTTCATGAACATTGTGGTGCACTCCGTCGAGGACATGAACTACCGCGTCCATTTGCAGTACGAGTTTACGGCGCTTGGCTTGGATAAGTATCTGGAACGCATACGACTAACCGAGTCTGAAGAGCTCAAGGTGCAAATTTCCGCCTACTTGGACAATGTGTTTGATGTGGCTGCATTGATGGAGGACTCGGAAACTAAAACGTCGGCGTTGGAGCGTGTGCAGGAGCTAGAGGATCAGCTGGAGCGTGAAATAGATCGCAACTCCGAGTTCTTATACAAATTCGCCGAGCTGGAGACGGAGAACCAAACACTGAAAGCGGAGCGTGAACAGTTGGCCATGATGCGGCAACAGTTGGAGGAGCAACTCAATGCGCTCCAGCGCATGCTGCAGCAGAACGAGCAGGAGCTCAAGAAACGTGATACATTGCTACACAATAAAAATCTGGAGCTGCAAACACTTTCTCGTTCACTGCCCCGATCTGCTTCCAGCGGAGATGGTTCCTTGGTGAACGGCAGTTTGCTGACGGGTTCAGTGACTGGCGCAGTTTCACCACCACCTCCACCACCGCCGCCAATGCCAGCAACAACAGCACCACCACCGCCGCCGCCTCCAGCGCCACCTGCACCGCCACCGCCTCCCATGATGCAAGGCCTGACACCACTGGGCAGTCCGAATGGTAGCGTTACTTCAACAGTTCCCTCCCCGCCTCATGCGCCGCCTATGCTCAGCTCGTTCCAGCCACCACCACCACCAGTTGCTGGTTTCATGCCAGCTCCAGATGGTGCAATGACCATCAAACGCAAGGTGCCCACCAAATACAAGCTGCCAACGCTTAACTGGATAGCGCTCAAGCCGAATCAGGTGAGAATCAGATTTATTGATTTACGATCAATTTAATCTTTATTAATAAAATTCTCTTTTTTGCAACAGGTTCGCGGCACCATATTCAATGAGTTAGACGACGAGAAGATCTTCAAGCAAATCGACTTTAACGAATTCGAGGAACGTTTTAAAATCGGCATCGGTGGTGGGCTTCACAATGGTAACAATGGCAGCGAGGTGGATGGCTCGCTATCATCCTATCCCAGTAAACGTTTCAAAAAGCCCGATAACATCTCGCTGCTGGAACACACGAGGTTAAGAAATATAGGTACGTACGGCCTGTAAATATGCAACGTTTTCTTGTTTATACAATTTTTGTTTAACTTTTTAGCAATCTCTCGTCGTAAATTGGGCATGCCCATTGATGACGTCGTTGCGGCCATACATAGTTTAGATTTAAAGAAGCTATCGCTGGAAAATGTGGAGCTGCTGCAAAAGATGGTGCCCACCGATGCGGAGGTTAAGGCCTACAAGGAATTCATAATTGAACGCAAGGACCAGCAGCTGCTCACCGAGGAAGACAAGTTTATGTTGCAATTGTCACGCGTTGAACGCATCTCCTCCAAGCTAGCCATTATGAATTACATGGGCAATTTTGTCGATAGTGTTCATCTCATCAGTCCGGTAAGAAATCGCATGACTGCATGCCAGCGGTAGAAGCTAACCAATACTTTTCTCCTATTTTCTCTTTTCGCTTGTAGCAAGTTCTATCGATAGCCAGCGCCTCAAACTCGCTGAAGCAGTCTCGCAAGTTCAAAGCTGTGCTGGAAATAGTGTTGGCGTTTGGCAACTATCTTAATAGCAACAAGCGTGGACCGGCATATGGTTTTAAGCTGCAATCTCTAGACACATTGATTGACACAAAGTCAACTGATAAGCGCTCTTCGTTGTTGCACTACATTGTGGCCACGATAAGGGCCAAATTTCCGGAGCTTTTGAACTTTGAATGCGAGCTATATGGTACAGATAAAGCGGCCTCTGTGGCTTTGGAGAACGTTGTGGCTGATGTGCAGGAACTAGATAAGGGCATGGAGCAGGTGCGCAAAGAAGTGGAGTTGCGTGTTAAGGGCACACAGACACACATACTGCGGGACTTCCTGAACAATTCTGAGGACAAGCTGAAGAAGATTAAGAGCGACCTGCGATTAGCACAGGATGCGTTCAAAGAGTGTGTGGAATACTTTGGGGACTCGTCGCGCAATGCAGATGCGGCTGCATTCTTTGCGTTGATTGTGCGCTTTACACGTGCCTTTAAAGTAAACAATATTAAAATATATATCTATAGATGCATATTTAAATATATTTTGCATTTCTTTTTAGCAACTCGACCAGGAGAACGAGCAGCGTCGTCGACTGGAGCAGGCAGCTGCTTTGGCAGCAACGAAGAAGGAGAGCGATCAGGTCATGCTGCGCAACAAGTTCAATCAGAAAAAGCAACAGGTGAGTGGACGGCTGAATGGAAACTTATCAGCCACCCAGACGGCCAACTCTTTCAAGTTTGTGTCATTCATTTGATTGATTCTGTTCTGTTATGGAAATGTAACCTGTTATGCTTTTGATTTATGCAGCAAATACATTGCCTGCTTGACTTTGCCAAGCAGCATAGCACTGTGGACATGTCTCCCTAACTGCATACAATACTATTTATAGTATAGCACCCAAGGCAACATCCTCAACCTTAGCACGTATTGGTTATTTGGCTAACACATTCTAGTAATACACCATTTGGGGCGGGGCGGCTGCGGGGCGTGGGTTTGAATTGGGCCTGAAACCTAAACTTAAACCAAAGCAACCTACCACCAATAGCATCACCACAACTACTACCACCACCACCACCACCACCACTACCATCCACTAGCTTCTAGTCGAGTACTTTGGGGCAGCATTTGACGGATGTTGTTTGTGTTTATATCCTAGTGTAAGTCGCTTGGCTAGTGTGTATTTTGTCCCTAACATTTGGTTTGTCACTCGCACTAATCCCTAGCGTCTAAAACCTGCCTTGTTGCTGTCCGCTAATCCAATTCCCAAAAGAAATCTAATTAATTCGGATTAATACAAAGAAATCTGTTTGTATAATATGCTTAAAACTGAGGTAAACATTATTTCTTGTAGTATATTAAAAGATATATAGAGCGCTTAACATGTTAACCAAATTTACGAGCTTTTCGCATATTAATAATCTTCGATTTGTGTTTAATGCCAAATTGGAAACTAATCCACGCTAAGTCTATTGGTCACTCCTGTTGGTGCTGGTGAATTTCTAATCTGAAAACTTTTCTCTTTTGTTTTCAATGCATGTTGTCAATCAGTTGCCTACAACTTGCGCACTCTCCTTGCAGGATGCCGTCATCAATGAACTGAAGAGCAAAACGCATTCGGTACGCGAGAAGAAGCTGCTGCAACAGGACGAGGTCTACAATGGAGCTCTCGAGGACATATTGCTGGGGCTCAAGAACGAGCCATATCGAAGGGCAGACGCTGTGAGGCGCTCCCAACGCCGACGCATTGATAATCGATTGTCGCGCACGTTAGAGGAAATGGACTGCTAGACTAGCTGGCTGGCTAGCTAGCTAGCTGGCTGGCTGTAGAACTGGGCAGAGGCAAAAATCAAAATTCAAAAGCAAATCGAAAAACGAATGTGTAAAAGTCTTAGATAAAGCAACTGAAATATGTGATCGGGCGATTCAATTGTTTGGACAGACGCACTCAGACACATATACACACACATACAGAAATACACACATTCCCCGCTTTTAACATTGTGCTATCATTGAAATTTATATTTTTTGTTTTAATTTTTCGTAATATACCAAAATTTTACATTTTTCCAGTACTATTCATTCAGTACCTATTCGGTGAATCTCATTTTTTGCTATTGAGATATTGAGATATTGAGATATTCTGTCGCCAAAATTGATGGAATTGCATTTTGTATTTGGTTGCATTAGGTATAAGTTAAAAATTTACAAATTTTTACAGTGTATTTATCAAAAGTTCAATTGTTATATTTAAAGTGTGTAAATATATGTATGCATATATATATTCTATGATAATTTTTGAATAAGTTTTTAAACCAAATTGGAGTTTTGATTTGCATCCGAGATGGCAATGAAGTTTTTTACACTTTACTATTATGTATTTAGTTTTATTTCTAACATTTTTACACATATTGCTTAAGTAATGAATTGTATGCATGCGTATAATACATTTTATTGTAAATTTCCTATTATATACGTGTATTGTTTTTTTATATTTTGTTGTATTATATAATCTACATATATTTAACAAATTTTGCGCACCGCTTAAACAAAACGAAAAAAAAATCGAAAATCGAATACTGCAATAAACACAAATAAAAGCGCCAAATATTGCAAGCAACATGAACAATTTTTGTATGCGAATTACATTTTTTAGAAAGTTTTTTAAAAATATACAAAATAACTGAAACAAAAACAAACAACAAACATTTTATAACATTTTATGTAGAACTTTTATATACAAAAATATATATACATTTGTATATACTTAATATATGCAATTTATGAGCCAATTTATTCTCACGAGCCACGAAAGTTTTGACGAAGACTGATATGGAGCAGTTTATATTATACAAAAAAGAAAAAATACACGCATCAACATATATACACATTTAATAATTAAAAACAAAACAAAAAAGCTTTGTAACGATCTTTTTCGAATATGGACGTCTCGTCTAGTGTCTTTCCTTTTATAAAAACTCAAAACTTAACGAATTTAGTTGAACTATAAGCACATTTGTACTACGAGTAATACATAAATATATGTAGTGCCATTGGCATTAATGACAAGGTCCTTAAGCATATCTTTTCGTAACATGTTTTTTAATTTGCCAAAAAAAAGAAAAAAGAAAGAAAATAAAGCGAACATGAGAGCGAAACGTTTAATAAACTAGCACCGCTGCATTGTTAGTTTTAAATATTGTGTTATTTAATTTGATAAGAAACCAGCATGGTATACGAAAAACAAGATAAATATAAACAGATGCCGCATTTTATATATATATACACACAGACATAACAATATATGAACACATTAACTATTTTAAATAAATTATTAACCAAATAAACTAGCCAAAAGAAAAATTCGTTGTTTTCATAAAGGCGCACGTAAATGATTTTCAAATATTGAAAATAAAGCTCGTCTTAACAGTCGAATTTGTCATGCTGCCAACTGGTTAATAATACGATGAGCGCGCGAACTTCAAAAATGTTCTAACAAGAGACCAGATTCAATGTTCAATTGTTGGTAACTAATATTTCACTATGGACATTTAGTTATAAACATAACGTTTGAAGTAACTACTTCCCTCTTGCCTCAAGTTTCAAACTCAAAGTGATTTTATTGCAATATACAAGCGAAGCATGCTGAGAGGACGCTAGCATGCATGCTCTTCCTTCATTTTTTCACCGCTATTCACATATATTTCTTATTACAACTACATTTTTTCACCACTCTTTTTAACTTCTCTTAAAGTGCAGTAATTTAAATTAATATATTTACTACATTGGCCAAACTGTCGGCATAATATTTGAAGCAACAGTTGGTCTTGTGGTGCTGCCAACTTGATTGAATTAGCAATCAGTCTGATAGTCGCACTCCTCTCTCTGCATTGGTAATGTTATTTTATATCGATATTAAACGGCTCATCTCTAGTGTGCGGCAGTCCAGCCGCGAGAGTAAGAGCAGCTGGTCGCTAAAATTTAGTACCTATTGGAATTTCAGTCTAGAAATGATTTAAGCACGAACGCACACTAAATTTTTGCGTTTAATTGTGCCACATTGTGCGCGCCAACGGGAAGAATGTTTAAACGGACATTCAAAGTGGTTTATCGGCCGATTAGAAACAATTTCTTGCTACTGCCGGATCAATACTACGGTGTCGTTTCAACTTACGTGAGTGTCCAAAAGTCAACTTAATATGCCATTGGACCCGCAGATTAGATAAGTTGTAATATATTAATATATGTATATTATGATTGCATATTGCTTAGGATACTGGCTGCCTGAGCCTTCAGTACAACAACCGTGTGCATTATGCCTCATGGGCGCCGCAGGCGGGCGGCGGCGGCATCAAAGACAGCGAAATTGGGATCAATGCCAGGGCGGCCAAGGAGCTCGGTAAGTTACTTAATAAGCGGATGCGCTAATGTGCTGCCAATTGCCAAAATATCGCTTTTCTACTATACACTATATGCACTTTGCCATACGTTTTGTTGTAGGTCTGCATGAGAATGATTTGGTCAAGTGCGCCCTCATCGCTGACGTTCTAAATCTGCGCAGCGTTCACGTCACACCCGTCTCGGCCAAAGATTGGGAGATCATTGTGAGTGCTTAGCCTATACATGTGTGTGTGTGCATGTGCGTGCATGTGCATGTGTATGTGTGTGCGTTTGTGTAGCTGCGGCCAGATAAAAATACTTTTATATCGGATTAGCTTTTGGCGCGGGCGTGCTTCTAAGTGTTTATTTATGTGCAGCCGCTACTTTTCGCCGGCATTGCCATTGACCCCAGCGGGATTTTCTCTTATTAGGGATGGGTAATTCTGAAGTAACGGTCAACAATTTGAATAAGTATAGAGAGTGTAGCTTCCCCAGTTTCCACATAAATAGTTTCAACTGTATTACTGTATTACTAAATTATCATATATTGGGAGAAAAATGAGTGTAAGTAAAATATGTTTAAACAAATATTTATTACATTTTCAATTCAATGAAATTGAAATAGAATTGTAATTACTTAGTTTTAACAGACTGTAGACCTAACATTTCTAACTGTCAGTCAGAAGTCGCCCAGATGTGACAGGCTTTACTTTACTAATTAAAGTGTTCTTAAGTAATCTTAAAATGATATTTTTATGAATTGATAGTTAACAAACAAGAAATTAAGAAATGGCTATTATTAATATTATTTAAAATTAATAATAGTCAAATACTTTTGCTAGTAGTTATATCAATATATAAAATATAGATTCGAAATTCATTCAATTTTTCTTACAGGAGCTGAGTACGGAGAAAATATCTGGAAGTGTACTGGAGCAAACGCGCATTGTCAACTCGTCACAAATCTTGTTAGTTTGGATAAACAAGTCGATGCAAGTGGCGCTGACAGTCGGTAAATATTAAATTGAATGCTCAACACATTACAGCTATATATCAATGTTTGATTTTATTTTGCATCCTATAAAAGATCGCCTTAAGCCGCACATAAACTATGGACGTCTGGATCACAATACGCAGCTAGTTGTGGCGCCAAATCTGTTCCAAGGTCTCACCAATGGCAATGACACCGACAATGCTGAGGAAAATAAGAAACTGTCACGCAGCAAGACTAGTGCGCAAGTGCGGGATGAAGTGGCAACGTCTCCTCCAGCGCTCATGCACTCCGCAACGATGAGCAATGTGAAAAACAATTTGCAACGTAACAAGCGGCAAGATCATATGGAGCGTTTGAAGAAGGACTTGCGGCGTGAGAGTTCGCGTGTCTTTGAGTTTCGGGTCATACGTGGATTGTGGCATGAGCAGGCACAGGAGTCGGATGTGTACATAACGCAATCGCATTTGCCCGAATTCATGGATCTGGAGCAGTTCTACAGTATGCGCACCGCTGGCGAGAAGGAGTACTATGTGCGTGTGCGTCTAGTTAGCGATGACGATGAGGACGAATTGCCAGCTACCATTCATCCGTCCATCGAGCTAAATGCGAATCTAATGAAGCTATTAAACATCAAGGAACTGGAGCGTGTTGTCTTGCGGCCTAAGACAACCATTGTGAACTTTGTGGAGAAGATTGAGTTGTTTGCGCACAAGAAGACGCATTACAAGATCATTGAGAATGCATTTAAGCGGTTTGTGATTGAGAGAACACAGAAGGTGCCCATGTTGTTTAATCAGGAGGAAGTAGTGCGCCTGGAGGACGATCTGCTGGTCACAGTGGGCATATTGCCTGAACACTTTCGCTATTGCGTAGTGGACGCACAGTTCCTAAAGGAATCTAAAATCTATGCAGCCGACTTGGTGCGTCCCGTGCATGAAATTATCAAGGAGCAACCGCCGGCGATTTCGCCACTGAGTGTAAAGGACTTAATACGACTGCCAGAATACGACAAGATTCTGGATCATGTGGTCAGCGAGTTGCGCATGAATCTGTGCCTCAACTCACAAAACTCAGTGTTGCGTCAGGGCAATGTGCTGCTGACTGGCGCCGCTGGCACTGGCAAAACAGTCCTGGTGGAGCGCATACTGGAGCAGTTGTCGGGTCAACCGGACTACTGCTACTTTGATATCTTCTACTGCTCGCGCAGCAAAGGACGCAAAACAGAATCCATACAAAAGGATTTGCGTAATATATTCACCAACTGCCTGTTGCACGCGCCGGCTATTGTAGTGCTGGAGAATCTAGATGTGCTAGCCCATGCTGCGGCAGAGCAGTCCAGCCAGGACGGCGAGTACTTTAACCGCATGGCAGACACTGTGCACCAGCTCATCATGCAGTATACCAGCAGCAATGCCATTGCTGTCATTGCCACAGTCAGTGAACTGCAGACGTTAAACAAGCGGCTCAGCGCGCCACGTGGTCGACATCTGTTCCAAACGATTGCGCGGCTGCCCAGCCTAGAGCGTGCCGATCGTGAGGTTATACTTCGCGAACTGTGCAGTCACATCGCAGCCAAGGAATTGGATGTGGTCAAGTTCTCCAATCTAACGGAAGGCTATCGGAAATGCGATCTTGTGCAGTTTGTGGAGCGAGCCATCTTCTACGCCTATCGGATTAGTAAGTTAATGAAATCAGCTAATAAACTGTCTTAACTAAGTACTTTATTTCGCTTAAAGGCAAATCACAGCCGCTGCTAACAAACGAACAGCTCATTGAGTCCCTAGAGCACACGAATTCCTACTGCCTGCAGGGCATTCAAAGCAATCAGAAGACTGGCGCCGAAACGAACGCCAATGAAATGCGCGTGGAGGAGCTGCCTGGACTGGAAGCTGTGGTCAGTGTGCTCGAGGAGGTGCTCATGTGGCCATCAACGGTGAGTAGCTGTTACATATAGTATAGGTAAATATAATTAATTGAAATATGATTTTCCAACAGTATCCGACGATCTTCAACTCCTCGCCTTTGCGTAATCAGGCCGGTGTGCTCCTTTATGGACCACCGGGCACGGGTAAAACGTTTTTGGTGTCTCAGCTGGCTAGCAGCTGGAGTCTGCGCATTATATCGGTGAAGGGTCCTGAGTTGCTGGCCAAATACATTGGCCAGAGTGAGGAGAATGTGCGCAATCTGTTTAACAGGGCGCGTAGCGCCAAGCCGTGCGTTCTGTTCTTCGATGAGTTTGACAGTTTGGCGCCGAAGCGTGGCCACGACTCCACGGGCGTAACAGATCGTGTGGTCAACCAGTTGCTCACCGAGCTGGATGGCGTGGAGGGGCTGCAGGGCGTTACTGTCATAGCGGCCACATCGCGACCTGAACTGCTCGATCCAGCGCTGCTGCGCTCTGGACGCATTGATCGCTTAGTGGAATGCCCATTACCGGACGCAGTGGCGCGCGTCAGCATCTTTGAGGCGTTGAGCGCGACGTTGAATCTGGATGAATGCGTTGATTTTGATTGGTTTGCGGGCAGAACACAAAACTACACGGGCGCTGATATTCAAAGCATTCTGACCTCGGCGAACATGGCAGCGGTTAAGGAGGCGCTGGCACAATTCGGACATGAGGTGAGTGAGAATTTGAATTGGCCGGAAATGCAGAATGTTCTTGGTAAAGCCATAGCCCAACAAGCAATTGCAGTTGGCGCTTCCGTTCCCAGCGCACCAACTGGAAACAGGGCGCACAAGTGCAGTGAGATTTACTATTTTTGGGGTTTTTCTTCTATCTATGATTACGTGCCGTGCATCTGGATCAGGATTAGGCAACCTTATGCGGGTGCTAGGCCAAAAAAACGTAGTAAAAGCAAAAGAAGAAACTGCAGACGAGGGGTTTTTAGATATATAAGTCACGTAACGGATATTTCCTTATTGATATGCGATTATCGCGCATGCGCACGTACTGCAACAATAACAACTACAACAACAGCAACAGCAACAACTCAAAAGACAATGGACACATTTTCTTATGCATAAATTAAACATAGCCCAAGGGCCGCGATAATAAAGAATGCAAGCCGAACCAAGCCAAGTAGACGAAATCCTCAGCCACAAAACATGCTTAGAATAAAAGTAAAAAAAAAAACAACAAAAGGAAAAGAAAAGAAAACTACACACAACAATATGAACAACCACAACAACAACAACAACAACAGTGCGCAATTGCAACATGCGGCAAGCGCGGGACGGACACCTTGCAGACAGGTAGAACCCAAGGAATCGCTGGCACGCACTGCGAGTGCTCGACAGGATCGCTACTTGTATAAATAATATTAAACACCCACACACACACACACACACATACACACACATAGATATGTAATTGTATATGTGTATGTAGCTAGGTTTTCACGATGTCGTCGGTAACGCCGCCAGCCTCGTGGTTGCCGATGATGATCGTCGTCAACATATCCAAAAGTTTTGTTGTTGCCGTATTCAATCGATCGTTACTTTCAGTTGTGTGCGCACATTCAAGCAAATCGGTTGGCTCGCGACTGTGTGGGATCTGTTTCGGTTAGTGCAGCGGAAGTTGTCAATAGCCACAACTCCCCCCAGCTCAAATGCTGTGTTGGCCAGTGCAGTGCAGGGGGCAGGGCAGGGTGTGGGAGGCGGGCCTTAATAAGTATTGGCAACGAAGCGGAAATGCGCACGGGTCCAGAAAAGGGCGGCCGGGCAGGGATTTCGTTGCCTGCCAGATTGACAGTCAAATAAAAGCACTGCGACAATTCGTGTTGTTCTCTTTCGTTTGTTTTGTTTTTTTTTTGTGATTTTTCTCGTTATTTATTCGAGCTAAAGACAAAGACGTGATTTTTTTGGGCAAAGAATTGGCGTTGAAAGAAAGAATTATGTACACATTTTGCCAGACATGGATGGCGATCGCTCAAGAGCGAAAATGAAATCCAGTCAAGTGAAATGCAAAGTACATAAAAAGCCAAACAAAAGATAAAACAACACAAATTTCTGAAGTGTTCATAAAACTGTCTGCAGGCCAGTGCAAAAAACCAGATATTAAACCAATATTAATAAGCAATAATTCAGATAGTTGTAAAACAATAAGAAATGTGCAAAATCTTCCATTAATATAATGTGCTTAGATATTTATATAAATGCCAAATACATGTATCCATAGCTTGTGCAGAAACGTGAGCTGAATTGAAAACATTCAGCTTCTGAATGCTGCACGTGTGTCTATAAAGTAGTGACAAATATATGCATCATAAATAAATAAATAAATAAATAAATAATTCAAATAATTCTGTGATGCGAACAAAATTCCTAATAGAGTTCTCAGCCAAGCCAAATGTGTAATAACAATTTAACCTGCGCATAAATATTCGCAAGTTGGTGATAAATATTTTGCAAAAGCTAGTCCAAAATTCAAAAGTCAATTCATTCTTCATAATTATAAACGTTTCAAGCCATCAGTTTCCAATAATATTGACAAGCTGACAAAACACTCCAACAACAACAAAAACCACGAATTATAACAATAATAATACATATTTCAAACATACGCGTTTTGTCTGCTGGCAATAAATGAAAAAAGCAAAAAAAGGAAACTGAATAAATTTAAAATCGCGACGTGTGTGCATATATCACACCAAAATCAGTACCGCCAAAACGAAACAACAACACCAACAAGAACAACAACAACAACAACAACAACGACAGCTACAACTAAGAAACGGCACTACAAAAACAACAAGCGCAACAATATTTGCAAAAACAACAACAGCAGCAACACCAGTTGTTGGCTTGCCTTAAAAAAATATATGATAAAATATAAATTTCATTAGTGCACAGTGGTCTCAGGTGATAAAATAGAAACTGAATTGTCTAGCAGCAATTGAAACTAGAAGCGAATAGGCAACTTTTAAGTGTTATGGATTGCACAGTCGCATTGAAACTTAGTGAAAAATAATATATAATGAAAGTGAAATGACTTCATTTGAAAGTTCTTTAACATTGATTAGAACAGGGGTTTTATGATTACATGAGAAAAGGCAAATAAATTAATAATAAATATAAATTTAAATTTAAATGTAGCTTTTATAGTGCTATAATCAATAATCTTAGCTGTTATTATCTTCCTGCAAACTTTATTGAGGCTATAATAGTTCCCAGCTATCCGGAAAGACATCCGCTTTGATAAGATATAGCCTGATGAATGTCCGTTAATCAAATGCATATCTCTATATGAATTGGGACAAAAGAAACATAATTTAGCACCTACTCAAATTGTAGTTCTATTTTTATTATATGAAGTCAAATATCTTATTGTGCTCGGGGTTTTTTTTTGCGAAAAGAAATGAAATATTTCAAGAGCTAAAACTAGTTTTTTTTTGCGATTCCTTTACACCAAGTCAACAGTAATTATTTTCTATTGCTTCATCAAGTACTGTATTGTACTCATAAAATAAATAGAGTATATTTGTTTCTATTATAGTTTATATGTCCATGTTATGGAAGCTTGAGAGTTGTAAATTAAATAAATATATGATATATGGATGCAAACCCATATTCCAGCAGATAAATAGACTTGAGCTGTAAAAAAAGATTTCAATATCTCTATTTTGATATCAAGTCTATATTTTATGATTGCAAGCGAGTATTGCATAGTTGATGCGAGCCGACTCAAACATTCTTGCATGTTTCAATATTATGCTGGAAATCAAGTTGCCAATTTAGGACCACAGTGTTTGTGCCTAAAGTCAATGCTCGACTCTACCAATATACCGACGATTGTTATTATAATTGCATCTAAAATTTCTAACTGTACGACGATTTGTTGTATCAATGGAAATGACGACATTTAACGCATTTGGCATGTGGCCGATGCTCACATATAAGTGTATATATATAGCCAACTTATAGATACTTGACTTGGCTATAAGTGTGCCTGTGTGTGTATGTGTGTGTTTACGTTGACAACAGCTACAACAACAGCAGCAAAGGTGTTGCTCATTACAGAGGCAGTGCACATAATGGTTGCCTTTTTGTATTATACGCGTTGCCTTTTTTCTTTTTAGATTTATTTTTGTTTCGAATATTGAAAAAAAGACGCAAAAAATTGAACCTAACTGATAGCAATAAATAATAATAATAAAACTAATAATAATAGAGAAGAGAAAATGTAAAAATGAAGCTTTGCGAAATATAAAAGTGTCTTTGCAAAAGCAGCAGCAATTTGGCAACAGCAACAGCTAAGTAAACAACAATCACATTAACAGCAACAGCAACAGCAACAACAACTCAAATGCTACACTTGACAATGCAAAATCTGCTGATCATCATATTCATCATCATCAGCTACAGCAGCAGCAGCAGCAGCAGCAGCAGCAGCAGCAGCAGCATCAACAGCATCAACAGCAACAACAGCAACAACAGCATTTCGAGCTGCCACTTTGAGGCGCATCGTTGCCAAATCGATGTGATTCAAGAGCCACAGCCTGGCTATCGTCATGTGCCCACAGATGTGGATATTCAGCTGGAATGCCAACAGCCCCAAGCCAAATGGTACTACAACGAGCAGCTGAAGCACAGCGACAACAGCTGGCTGCTAGAGCGCGCCCAGACGCAGCAATCGGGCCACTATGCGTGTCACTATGATGGTAACCGTTGGGCCAATCTCACGCTATTGATCGGCTACCAAAAGTCTAGCGATGACCTGGCCAGCTTTAGTCAGCAGCCTCGTTTGGCGCAGCAACTGGAGCCATGGGTGAGGCGCACAGCGGGCTCTATGCTTCATCTGAACTGCACTCCGGAAGCGGGTGTTTTAAAGACGAATATTAGCTGGTCTCACAATAACACCCAATTGGTGGGCAGTGCTCGGGTAAGGCTCAAGAAAACAACGCTAAGCGTGCTGCAGCTACAGCCCGAAGATGCGGGTGACTATCGCTGCCGTCTATGTAATTTGCAGAGCTGCGCCGACAGCACGACCCGCCTGGAAGTCATGACGCGTCAGCACATGGCCCCTGTGCTAAGTCCTGGCTCTCCGCATAACATGAGCGTTGTAATGGAAGAGCATGCAAACATCGAGTGCAAGCTGGAAGATTCACAGCTGGAACCAAAAATCATTTGGCTGCACCAGGAACGAGCCGGAGACATAAATGCGCTGTTGCAGCGGCTGGAACTACAAGCCAACCTGGAGGATAATGATGAGGTGGCAAAGCTGCCGACCAATAAGGATGAGCCGCAGCTGTTAAAACTGGGCAGCGTGATGTTCTTGGATGCTGGCTGGTACATTTGTGTTGCTGAGAACAAATTGGGACGCACTTTGGGTGCGGCCTATTTGGAGGTGGTTCCCAAGCCCCTCAATATTTCGACCTCAACAGTGCGACCAACAACAACAGCCACTACTCTGCAATCGATCATTAGTGCTGCGGATGACGACGCAGCGGATGAAGCAGCTGATGATGTCACGGACGATACCACATTGGAGCAGTACCCCAAGTTTAAGAAGCCCTTGAAACGTTTGCAACATTTGCCTTCGGGCAAAACTCTTACCCTCTCTTGCCCCAGCACAGCGCATCCGGCGGCAAACATCAGTTGGACATTTAATAAGGGCGACGGCTACAAGGAACTGCAGCGCGATATTGGCGGCTATAAGTTCAGGCGCTGGTCCTTGACCATGGAGGATGCCATATCGAAGGACTCCGCTCTCTACATGTGCAAGGTGTGCAACATCCTCGGCTGCATTGAATTCGAGTACAGCGTTGTCGTCAACGATCGCATCCGAGCGCCGCCAATTATCACGAAAATGGACAACAAGACGGCGCTGATCAACACACAGTTGGTGCTGAAGTGCGATGTGCTGTCCGATAACGAGCCCTCCATCAGGTGGATACGTGTGATGCATCACAATCAATCGATGCCCTTCGCATTGGACTCGATGCCCTTCACATTGGACTCGATGCAGCCAGATGTGGTGATCATAGATCTGAAAACGTCAGTGGATCGACCAGATTTGCTGGTGTTCAACAATGTGACGCACCTGAACGAGGGCTGGTACACGTGCCTGGCATCCAATTCGCTGGGCATGAGCAATGCGAGCATCTATCTGCGCGTGGTCGATCATCTGCCCTATTTGCATTTTAGTCAGCTACTCCATACGCATCCCGTCGCCTTCGTTGTGACCGTTGTGATGGTAATGCTGCTGTTCTTGCTCGGCAGTGCCTTTATTGTGTATATGCTTCGCCGGCTGCGGCGGGAGAAGCTATTGAAGCATCGGATCGAGACGGTGCATCAGTGGACCAAAAAGGTGATCATCTACAAGCCGGCCAGCGTTGAGGGCAGCTCCTGTGCGGGTGATCTGCAAATACCAGTCATCAAGATCGAAAAACAACGAACAACGTTCTCCAATACCACGACAGGCGGCTCCTCGGATCCTGCACAGGGCTTTAATGAGTACGAGTTCCCTCTGGACTCGAATTGGGAGATCCCCAGGCAGCAGCTGGCACTAGGCTCTATTTTGGGCGAGGGCGCCTTTGGTCGTGTTGTCATGGCCGAGGCGGATGGTCTGCCGCGCAGTCCGCCATCCTCCAATAATGGCATGGGCATCATTGTCGCCGTCAAGATGGTTAAGGAGGAGCACACGGATGCGGATATGGCCAGTCTGGTGCGTGAAATGGAGGTGATGAAAATGATCGGCAAGCACATAAACATCATCAATCTGCTGGGATGCTGCAGTCAGAGCGGTCCATTGTGGGTCATTGTCGAGTATGCACCCCATGGCAATCTAAAGGATTTTCTCAAGCAAAATCGACCGGGTCAACTGCAGCGACGCAGCGACAGCGATGGCTATCTGGATGATAAGTCGATGCAGCCACAACAGCAGCTGGGCGAGAAGGAGCTCACCATGTTCGCCTTCCAAATAGCTCGCGGCATGGAATATCTAGCCTCGCGACGGGTAAGCTCACCTGGGTTAATCAGCAACGAGCAACGAGCATATCAGCCTAATTTCTCAATCACTTTTCAGTGCATCCATCGCGATTTGGCAGCGCGTAATGTGCTCGTCAGCGAAGGCTATGTGATGAAGATAGCTGACTTTGGATTGGCCAGGGATATCCAGGATACGGACTATTATCGCAAAAATACCAACGGACGACTGCCCATCAAATGGATGGCACCGGAATCTTTGCAGGAGAAGTTTTACGATTCCCAGAGCGATGTCTGGAGCTATGGCGTCCTGCTCTGGGAGATAATGACCTATGGCGAACAGCCATATCCCAATATCATGTCCGCTGAGGAGCTGTACAGCTACTTGATCACTGGCCAGCGCATGGAGAAGCCGCCAAAATGTTCGCTCAACATATATGTGGTGATGCGTCAGTGCTGGCACTTTGAGTCATGTGCGAGGCCCACATTTGCTGAGCTGGTGGAGAGTTTCGATGGCATACTGCAACAGGCTAGCAGTAATCCCAACGATGCGTATTTGGATCTATCGATGCCAATGCTGGAGACGCCGCCGTCCTCGGGCGATGAGGAGGATGGCTCTGAAACTGAAACATTCCGAGAGACTTTACCGCTTAGATATCAATATACATATAAGTTTAACTAGTGCTAGGGATGGCTTTACCAAGAACATCCATCGACCATCATACAACAAATACTCAATAAAATACGGCCGACTCTTTTTAAGCAAATTGAATTAATTTTCTTCCATTCCCTCCGACAGAAGCTGCCAAAGAAAATTTTAGTGAAGCAAAAGCATCTCATCGAATCCTATCAAACGACTCGCCCATCGCTCAGCGCCGCCGATGTGTCCAAATATAAGAAAACGTGAGCTCAAACAAAAATACAATATATCAAGTATTTTCTGCTGACTAAATATGATTGATTTCAGTTATGCTCGCTTTACTAACAAGGAGAAGAGTTCCAGGGAATTTGTGGCTAAGCGGGCCACATTGGCATAGCTCTAAAGACTAAACTAAGCTCAAGAGAGATAATTATAAAACTGAAATTCGGTTATATGGAATGCTATTTTTGCGCGTGTTTATTTTCTATTTTTCGGGAATTGTATTTTTTAATATTGTTGACACAATAAAAACGAGTTTACATCATTTTACACGGCTTAGACTGATCTTATATTTTAGGCTTTGAGTTTTTCAACAGAATATTGAATATTTTATATATGTATATATACATTTGCATACATAGATTAATTTATAATTTATAATTAAATATACAAAAATATGTATTTTAAGGAAATTCGATCTTCGCAAGAAATATGCCCAAGCGAATGCTCGTCTTCTAGGGTATATTAACTGCGATAATTGATATTTGCATATAGTACATATTTATATAAAATTCTTTTGATAAGCTTTGGGATCAGCCATCGGCACTGGCATATTAAGTCTCGAAGAACATTTACCTTCCAAGTGCCGCTTCATTAAGAATGCTAAAAGCGACATTTGCGATCTGTGGTCTGCTGAGCTTGTCCCTCTGTGCCGGAGTCGTTGTCAATGGTTGGAGCTTTCGTCCGCGTTGGTGGTTGGGCGAAACTGCTCCAAGCCCCGATGCTGTGAAGCCAACGCAATGGGCACTGCATCAGCGTTTTCTGCTGGATTTGTTGCTGCAAGTGCACAAGCCGCTGCTGCAACAGGAGCTCATCGACATGGGCCGTGAGCTCAACGAGAATCCCAGCTATTACGAAACGGTAAATAGATCCAGTTCGAAATAGTTAATTGCTTACATATATTCTGTTACAGGGCAGTTGGCCATTGTTGCTGGACTTCTTTGAGCGCATCCAGCAGGGTCGCATATTGCGTCCATATAGCATCTATAGCCTTCTGCAGGAGGAGCTGCCGCAGCAGTTGTTGGGCGTTTATCGCTTTCTGGTGCTAGCCAAAGACTGGAGGACCTTTCAGTGCAATGCATGTTATGCTCGCAGCCGTTTCAACCCCGTGCTCTTTGTGAATGCATTGCAGCTGGCGATTGCTGAGCGTGCGGATACAAAGGATCTGATGATGCCGGCCATGCATGAGGTGCTGCCACAGCTCTACTTCGACAAGGAGCTGATACGGGAAGCAAGATCCGTCAATTGGCAGCAGTTGGTTCCAGTTCGAATCGCTCCAAAACGCACCTGGAGGGAGACACTGGGTAGCATGTTGTACCCAAAGATATTCAGCCAGCCACAGGTGGTGGAGCTGATGCCAGCGGACCCAGAGCCGGAGACATAAATGCGCTGTTGCAGCGGCTGGAACTACAAGCCAACCTGGAGGATAATGATGAGGTGGCAAAGCTGCCGACCAATAAGGATGAGCCGCAGCTGTTAAAACTGGGCAGCGTGATGTTCTTGGATGCTGGCTGGTACATTTGTGTTGCTGAGAACAAATTGGGGCGCACTTTGGGGGCGGCCTATTTGGAGGTGGTTCCCAAGCCCCTCAATATTTCGACCTCAACAGTGCGACCAACAACAACAGCCACTACTCTGCAATCGATCATTAGCGCTGCGGATGACGATGCAGCGGATGAAGCAGCTGATGATGTCACGGACGATACCACATTGGAGCAGTACCCCAAGTTTAAGAAGCCCTTGAAACGTTTGCAACATTTGCCTTCGGGCAAAACTCTTACCCTCTCTTGCCCCAGCACAGCGCATCCGGCGGCAAACATCAGTTGGACATTCAATAAGGGCGACGGCTACAAGAAACTGCAGCGCGATATTGGCGGCTATAAGTTCAGGCGCTGGTCCTTGACCATGGAGGATGCCATATCGAAGGACTCTGCTCTCTACATGTGCAAGGTGTGCAACATCCTCGGCTGCATTGAATTCGAGTACAGCGTTGTCGTCAACGATCGCATCCGAGCGCCGCCAATTATCACGAAAATGGACAACAAGACGGCGCTGATCAACACACAGTTGGTGCTGAAGTGCGATGTGCTGTCCGATAACGAGCCCTCCATCAGGTGGATACGTGTGATGCATCACAATCAATCGATGCCCTTCGCATTGGACTCAATGCCCTTCACATTGGACTCGATGCAGCCAGATGTGGTGATCATAGATCTGAAAACGTCAGTGGATCGACCAGATTTGCTGGTGTTCAACAATGTGACGCACCTGAACGAGGGCTGGTACACGTGCCTGGCATCCAATTCGCTGGGCATGAGCAATGCGAGCATCTATCTGCGCGTGGTCGATCATCTGCCCTATTTGCATTTTAGTCAGCTACTCCATACGCATCCCGTTGCCTTCGTTGTGACCGTTGTGATGGTAATGCTGCTGTTCCTGCTCGGCAGTGCCTTTATTGTGTATATGCTTCGCCGGCTGCGGCGGGAGAAGCTATTGAAACATCGGATCGAGACGGTGCATCAGTGGACCAAAAAGGTGATCATCTACAAGCCGGCCAGCGTTGAGGGCAGCTCCTGTGCGGGTGATCTGCAAATACCAGTCATCAAGATCGAAAAACAACGAACAACGTTCTCCAATACCACGACAGGCGGCTCCTCGGATCCTGCACAGGGCTTTAATGAGTACGAGTTCCCTCTGGACTCGAATTGGGAGATCCCCAGGCAGCAGCTGGCACTAGGCTCTATTTTGGGCGAGGGCGCCTTTGGTCGTGTTGTCATGGCCGAGGCGGATGGTCTACCGCGCAGTCCGCCATCCTCCAATAATGGCATGGGCATCATTGTCGCCGTCAAGATGGTTAAGGAGGAGCACACGGATGCGGATATGGCCAGTCTGGTGCGTGAAATGGAGGTGATGAAAATGATCGGCAATCACATAAACATCATCAATTTGCTGGGATGCTGCAGTCAGAGCGGTCCATTGTGGGTCATTGTCGAGTATGCACCCCATGGCAATCTAAAGGATTTTCTCAAGCAAAATCGACCGGGTCAACTGCAGCGACGCAGCGACAGCGATGGCTATCTGGATGATAAGTCGATGCAGCCACAACAGCAGCTGGGCGAGAAGGAGCTCACCATGTTCGCCTTCCAAATAGCTCGCGGCATGGAATATCTAGCCTCGCGACGGGTAAGCTCACCTGGGTTAATCAGCAACGAGCAACGAGCATATAAGCCTAATTTCTCAATCACTTTTCAGTGCATCCATCGCGATTTGGCAGCGCGTAATGTGCTCGTCAGCGAAGGCTATGTGATGAAGATAGCTGACTTTGGATTGGCCAGGGATATCCAGGATACGGACTATTATCGCAAAAATACCAACGGACGACTGCCCATCAAATGGATGGCACCGGAATCTTTGCAGGAGAAGTTTTACGATTCCCAGAGCGATGTCTGGAGCTATGGCGTCCTGCTCTGGGAGATAATGACCTATGGCGAACAGCCATATCCAAATATCATGTCCGCTGAGGAGCTGTACAGCTACTTGATCACTGGCCAGCGCATGGAGAAGCCGCCAAAATGTTCGCTCAACATATATGTGGTGATGCGTCAGTGCTGGCACTTTGAGTCATGTGCGAGGCCCACATTTGCTGAGCTGGTGGAGAGTTTCGATGGCATACTGCAACAGGCTAGCAGTAATCCCAACGATGCGTATTTGGATCTATCGATGCCAATGCTGGAGACGCCGCCGTCCTCGGGCGATGAGGAGGATGGCTCTGAAACTGAAACATTCCGAGAGACTTTACCGCTTAGATATCAATATACATATAAGTTTAACTAGTGCTAGGGATGGCTTTACCAAGAACATCCATCGACCATCATACAACAAATACTCAATAAAATACGGCCGACTCTTTTTAAGCAAATTGAATTAATCTTTTTCCATTCCCTCCGACAGAAGCTGCCAAAGAAAATTTTAGTGAAGCAAAAACATCTCATCGAATCCTATCAAACGACTCGCCCATCGCTCAGCGCCGCCGATGTGTCCAAATATAAGAAAACGTGAGCTCAAACAAAAATACAATATATCAAGTATTTTCTGCTGACTAAATATGATTGATTTCAGTTATGCTCGCTTTACTAACAAGGAGAAGAGTTCCAGGGAATTTGTGGCCAAGCGGGCCACATTGGCATAGCTCTAAAGACTAAACTAAGCTCAAGAGAGATAATTATAAAACTGAAATTCGGCTATATGGAATGCTATTTTTGCGCGTGTTTATTTTCTATTTTTCGGGAATTGTATTTTTTAATATTGTTGACACAATAAAAACGAGTTTACATCATTTTACACGGCTTAGACTGATCTTATATTTTAGGCTTTGAGTTTTTTAACAGAATATTGAATATTTTATATATGTATATATACATTTGCATACATAGATTAATTTATAATTTATAATTAAATATACAAAAATATGTATTTTAAGGAAATTCGATCTTTGTAAGAAATATGCCCCAGCAAATGCTCGTCTTCTAGGGTATATTAACTGCGATAATTGATATTTGCATATAGTACATATTTATATAAAATTCTTTTGATAAGCATTGAGATCAGCCATCGGCACTGGCATATTAAGTCTCGAAGAACATTTACCTCCCAAGTGCCGCTTCATTAAGAATGCTAAAAGCGACATTTGCGATCTGTGGTCTGCTGAGCTTGTGCCTCTGTGCCGGAGTGGTTGTCAATGGTTGGAGCTTACGTCCGCGTTGGTGGTTGGGCGAAACTGCTCCAAGCCCCGATGCTGTGAAGCCAACGCAATGGGCACTGCATCAGCGTTTTCTGCTGGATTTGTTGCTGCAAGTGCACAAGCCGCTGCTGCAACAGGAGCTCATCGACATGGGCCGTGAGCTCAACGAGAATCCCAGCTATTACGAAACGGTAAATAGATCCAGTTCGAAATAGTTAAGTGCTTACATATATTCTGTTACAGGGCAGTTGGCCATTGTTGCTGGACTTCTTTGAGCGCATCCAGCAGGGTCGCATATTGCGTCCATATAGCATCTATAGCCTTCTGCAGGAGGAGCTGCCGCAGCAGCTGTTGGGCGTTTATCGCTTTCTGGTGCTAGCCAAAGACTGGAGGACCTTTCAGTGCAATGCATGTTATGCTCGCAGTCGTTTCAACCCCGTGCTCTTTGTGCATGCATTGCAGCTAGCGATTGCTGAGCGTGCGGATACAAAGGATCTGATGATGCCGGTCATGCATGAGGTGCTGCCACAGCTCTACTTCGACAAGGAGCTGATACGGGAAGCAAGATCCGTCAATTGGCAGCAGTTGGTTCCAGTTCGAATCGCTCCAAAACGCACCTGGAGGGAGACACTGGGTAGCATGTTGTACCCAAAGATATTCAGCCAGCCACAGGTGGTGGAGCTGATGCCAGCGGACCCAGTTGTCATAGAAGTGAATTCCCTTGGGATGCAGCTTAGCTTAGATGTGGCCTTGAATGGCTATTGGAGCAGGCTTATCAGCCGCCTGATAATCGGGTCGAAAGCCAAGGAAGATTATGGGGCTGCTATAATAGACGGCGATCGCATGGTGCAGTTTCGCAATGCTCAGGATGAATGGATATACCGCCAACAAGTTGAGGGTGCAGCGAGGCCAGAAATCGGGCAGTTGCTGATGCACAACATCAAGCAGTTTGTAGTATTGCTGCAGCTGGAAGAATTGGCGACGGGCACAAGATCAGTTGAGCTGGTCACGCCCACATTGATGACAACGGGTGGGGTGCCCTACAAGGCGACTGCGCTGAGTGCCGAAGACGTGCGGCAATTGATAAGAAAGTCTATTGAAGAACTGCAAAGTCGGATTGATAAGCAACTGGAAATAAATGATGAAATTCAGCCTACTTGGGTCGTGGGTCAAGTGATTGCAACAGAGTACTGGCTGCTCTGTAGACATTTGAGTCTGGCCATCAACGGCAATCATGTGGAACCTAGCCTTTTGGGCATGACCACGTCCAACCTGCGAGATCCCATATATCGCTCGCTGCTCATTCAACTGGCTCAATTAATATCCCAGTACAATCCAGAGCCTAAGTCTGGGGCCTACGACAAGCAGCGTCCGATGATAAAGTTGCTCCAGGTGAGCAGATTGGAAACCTATGAGCAGCCAATGGACACCGATTTGATTAACCTGATGGATCAGCAGTTGCTTCAGTCACAGCGCAACAATTTGCAATTGCTGCGTCGCCGTCTTGTGGCACGTCAGTTGCGCTTGAATCACAAGCCATTCAGCATTACCTATGAGCTGTCCGTTCCGGAAACGATGGTGGTCCAAATTCGCAGTTATCTGGCGGTGCCTGGCAGAGCTCAGCCTCGACTACTACTCGAAAGCTTTATACGTGAGCTGGCAACTGGCGAGCATAGACTGGAGCAACATTTTCCTGCCGCTACAAGTGATCCCACGCTTAGCGAGCTCTATGAGGCGCAGGCACCATTGGATGCCGCCAAGTCGTGTTCATTTCCTCAGCATCTGCAGCTGCCTCGTGGCACTGCTGAAGGTCTAAGGCTCCAACTACTTGTGCAAGTACTTCAATGGAACGGCACTGAGATAGGCGCAGAATGTGTTGGAGCTGCCAGCTTTATGGATGGGAGTGCCACAGTGCTCGCTAGCGACAGTTTAGATGTGGTCATACACCATCAGGAATTACAGATGTCAAAGGACCAATTGGAATACAAATAAAAATATATTCATATATCGCACAAAAGCTGCATGCAAATTTTTTAAAAGCATAATTTTTTCCATTTTAATGATTTAGTTAACAAATAATATCGATTTTTATAATTGTATGTCAAGAAGAGAATTTAAATATATGTATAATATAAGGGCTGACTCTTGTACTTGGCATTTGGAACTTACCAAAATTTAAAGTTGAATACGAATGGCTTATCAGGTTTAGCGGTTTATCTAAATTTTATCGAGAAAGTCTCTGTCAATATGACGACTTTCATCAATATTAAGCCATCTTAGAGGGAGGCGCTCAACAGCAAAAGAGCATCGTCTGCTCTGAATTACTTGAATTACTCTAAACGCATGCGTGCCATATACGTTAAAGATCTACTTCTTATCTGTAAACAAGTAAATGTTTTAATTGACTGACTGAATTTACTGAGGTAATGTAGTCGGAAGGAAATTTAATTCTTTCAAGTTGTGTATTTTATATGCCTTACGTAAGCGTTTAATCATCCGTTTAATTAATCTGTTACCTCAATCATTATCAATCGAAAATATTTTCATGCCTTTCAGTTTCGGAAAATAGTAAAATCGTGTTTGGGAACCCTCACTATATCACCAAAAATTAAGGTTTGCCATAAACAGACAATGCTTCGACAAGGTATTGAGATTTCAATATTGGTCATGCTGTAAGGCTCCTTAAATGCCTCCAATGATCTCTCTATTGTCAATCTGAAAGTAAGTTAGATATTCTAATTCAGTTTTGTGTCTTATTGTCATAGCTGAAGCTTGATATGAAAATAATTATTGCAATATTCTTATTATTTAATTGTAGGTAATGATTTACAGGTTTTCTAAATTAGGGTAGTACTCTGCTAAATCCATCATCTCACTTGTTTAATCAGTATGTCAAAAATAACATTTTCATCCGTTAAGGTTAAGATTTGTTCCAAAATACTTTAAAATAAATGAAAGTCCTTGTGGTGAATAATTTAGAATACAGACGTTTTTGAATTGATTTTGAGTGTGATATACAAAGCTCAGGTTTTCCTAGCGCTATAAACTTGATCTGACACACACATGTGCTAAGATTTAGAATAGATTTAGAATATCCATGTTGATTATATATAGTAAAAATCTTATCATAACCATCATCAGGTATAATTTGAGAAATATTGTTTGAGGAATGTGAGAATGGATTGAGTTATTATCTGCAACAAAATGAAACTAAATTAATAAAATTTATATATGTATATATATATATATATATATATATATATATATATATATATATATATATATACATATATATATATATATATATATATATATATATATATATATATATATATATATATATATATATATATATATATATATATATATAATACACACACAGCTGTATATTTGTACGTTCGCGTATTATTTATTTAATAATATAATATTATATTTTATATTTATTTTTTGTTTTTAATGGGATTTCTACAGCTTTTGAATTTACAATTACCGAAACAATTTAAAAAAAAAACGCTTTAACAAGACAACTATCGATAATAGAAATCGTAATAGAAACTTTTACCTATCGAAAGCTGCGCTGCTGATGCTAGAGCAGTGTAAGCGCCATCTACTTGTGGAAATAGATTTGCAATGCATTGCTTTTCTTGAGAGCTTTACCATTGCAGTTGTTTTTTCTTCAACATTTGGATATTATATTGGAAAAAGGAACAGGAATTGTGTTCGATGTTGATTAGATGGGGACATTGATAAATAAAGGTTTTTTTTTGCTGAACGGAGTCGGGCATTAAGTCTAGCACAGCAATAAATAAACGAAAAAATAAATGTTTTATGGACTTGTTGATAATTAGTAAAAACCCCCGACATTTCAGTAATCGAATGTATTGTAGTATCTGACAGCTAGTTGTCAACGCTGATATCTTTGATGTACATCTAATAAAGAAATCTAATCAAAATCAATCTTATCACTTGTATTTGAATTAATATTTGTAGATTGGCTAGGCTTCACCTGGAAGTGGAACAATCAAACAATTAAGATTGCTTTTGTAATTATACTGTAAAGTTTTATTATATTTGCATAGACTTTTTTAAGTTTGTATAATGTTTTCACGCTTGAGTGGTCGAGTTAGTCTTAGGCTTGGCCACGAGGATCTCGTATTTGTCGAATTGGCGCAGGGGCAAGTCCTCATTCTTGATTATGCAATTCTTGAGCGATAGGAACAGACTGCCCATTAGCAAGCCGCCATCGGCCTTGGCGCGGCAAATGAAGACACGTTCATTCCAATGGGTAGTGCCCACGGAAACGGCGCCTTTTTCGTAATTACCATCGAAGCTGCGCACCCACTCGTAGTCAAAAGAGGATTTAGAAGTCAATAGCTGATAGGTGATAAGCTTGTGGCTCACTTTGTCTGTGTTGAAATAGGCATAGCCCGTTTCAGCCACAACACGGGCGGGCAAAATGTTGGTGGCGTAAGTGACTCGGCCTATGTAAGTGTAGTAGCCATAAGGATCAAATCCTCCAACTATGACGTTACTTGGCAAGGGAACTGACAGATTTCCAGTGATCCAATTATGTTCAGTATCTAGAGGTTTATTAATTAAGGATATGGTTTATTCAGCGATCCTTGGCTTGCCAAAAACTGATTTCTTACCATATGTAGAGGGAACACACCACCCCACGGCAAATAGTCCGAGTACCAACAAGCAGGTGACTTTGTACATATTGCAGCTCTTCAAACTAACAAGTGAATGCTCGTAAAGAGCGGTAGCTACTTTTATACTAGCGACTTATCTATTTCCACTATCGACTCTGCCATATGAGTATAATCATAAGTTAAATTTAGATAGATTGTCGATTTATGACTTGCTTGAACTAGTAGCTAAACTATAGTAAAGTCGACACGTTGCCATCAGTGCACTCATTAAAAGAAAGATTAAAGTAAAACAAACTAAACTATCAATAGTATAAACGGAAATGACCTGAAAAGCACTATTTGGGGTTAGCTGTTTTTGTGTTCTTGGGCGCCATCTATTGTTCGTTTACGCAACTCCAAACAACGTCAGCTTGGTTAAACTATAAGCCAAAGGGTCAATAATATGATTTCGATTTCATTAGTACAAGCCAAAGGGCTAGACTATTTGTTTTTGCTTTTATTATTATTATTTAAGCTTGTGATTTAAGAAATATATACATATTTTTGATTAAATATGTTACATAAGCGTTAATTCATGCATCAGAAAGAACATGTGAAATTGTGTGTGGGGCCGAAAGGCTTGAGAGGGATGGATTTAAATTGAATATGCTAATTAAGCATTACAAACTATTCTATTGAGAACAAATATATGCAAAATACCTGATAAGTTGGTAAACGCTTGCCCGAGCATATCTAATTAAACATGAGCTTATAATGATACAAATGAACTAATTCAATTTTAAATAGTGAATAGTGAATTCGCCTGCAAAGGGTCATGAATCTAAATAAGTTTCATCAGTTTATTTCACTAGTGTTCTTCGAATCTGCCATTTTATACACCTCTAATTTCTTTAGAATACTGCACAATTTGTTCTCTCTTCTTCTCCTTCTTTCAGCTGGAAATCAAATAAAATGACTGGCAAATAGGCAAACGGAGAAGTCCCCAAAGGAAAACTTGAAAACGAAACGGTTTATTATGCTTATGCGAATGTGATGACAACAAAAAGGCATAATAGTAAAATTAAATGTGTCTATTATGCCAGCAATACAATGCTCACATAAAACCACACACACACACACAGGCAGGCAGACACACACACACACACACACACAGGCTTCACAATCGTATAGCCCATAGAAACATTTGGCAGACAAGAAACGTTTAAGGAAGGATGTGTTGCTTAGAGGACTTGGATGGCTGGGGCAGGCAGCGGCATGTGGGGTTGGGTGGCTATGGGACGATCCATTCGCATAAAAACAAATGCACAATATGACAAAAACAACAAAACAACTGGCATAGTATTGAGACATTGAAGCTCAGTTCTTGGCAGCGAAGAAAAAGCGAAATCAACTTGAAGGCCTTGTCGAGGGGCTCATACATGGTTCTGGAATGGGCATTTGGCCTGGGCGTGTTTCTTGGCAGATAAGCACAATAATATGCACGTATTTTACGGCAGTTCCACCCCCACCTGCCCCAGCAGTAACGCATCCGAACTTTGTCGGCCTCCGTTTTCGCGCAGCATTTTCTAAGAATGCGCAAATTTAAATGCGAATTGTTTTCAGTTTTGTTTGCCGTCGTCGCTTTGCCTAATTGACTTTACGTGCCACGCCCCCCAATACCCCGACGCCAGGCACCGGTCCAAAAGTTGTCAAGAATAGACGACAATCAGCGCTCATTTTTTGCCTTTTTTGTATGCGTCTAATTTGTGTGCGGTTTATGAAAAGAATACCAGCTTCCACTCTTATTCCCACTCCCACTCCAGTTCCAGTTCCAGCTCGCGCTGCTGTCGACCTAATGAACAAACATTGCCCTCGCTGTGCGTCAAGAATCAAAATGCGAAAAGTTCTTACTCATTTTACGGCTTATTAATTTTTGATTGTAGTCAAGGTAACAAACAGCCAAGGTCTCGGAGTCCTTAATATGCTCTTGTATGAAGGCATTTTAAAAAGATTACTTAAAAAGAGTTTTGGCTAAGATTTATGCATAACATTTTGGTTATAGATCATGAACTAACGCAAGCCTGCAAGTTTTAATGATGTATCAGATTGTACTTCCCTAAAGGTTTGAGTCGTTCTGAATGCGACTTGCCTTATCAAGCCAGATTCGTGAGATGTTCTAATCTAAAGCGTGTTTATCGGGTTTCCTTATATCCTTCGGCGCACTCCTTGCAACAGGGAATATATTGATGATAAAACAGATTACCAATACAAACTTTTTGAACAATCAAAATATACTTTAAATTAGAGGACAGCAAATATATATTAAAAGCTTTATATTTTCATATTTTGGTTAATAGTTTTTAATAAACTGAAGGCAATCGAGGCTCGGATTATGAAATATGAAATATACAGCTGTGTTCATAAAAATAGTAGTGCGACTGAAACTTAATATATAATATATATAAATCACATTATAGACTTTTTCGAAGACATTTTACTTACTGAATCCGAATGTCGAATGCCGTCAGTATTTTAAAAAATACCTATAGATATTTAAATAAGTTAGGCACATAGCTAAGCGTAACTAAGGGATATTTTTAACTTGAATAAGAATCTCATAAATAAGATATTCAGTGAAGATATGTCTCTGACACTAATTAGTGCATTGTTTTGCTGGCAATATAAAGAAGCAGAAATGTTAAACGTGCACCTCAGCTCCATAGTGCTGGGCTCGTTCGAGTGGGCAATAAGGGAAAGCAAAGCTCTAAAGTGCCCATTGGCATTGGCATTGGACCCAACATCAACAGCAACACCAACAGCAACACCAACAGCAACACCAACACCAACATCAACACCATCATCATCATCGTCTTTATTGCTATTCAGCATCTCTTGTGGCATTCCTGGGTATTGTATTTCATTTCCGTTTTCATTATTATTTGTGGGCAGCCCCGGTTGCCCCGTTTCGACCAACTGTGGATGTCCTTTTGGTCGTTTGGTCCTTGGCTGTCGCTCAACTCGCTCGCTGTGCGGTCTATTTGGTCTGTTGTCTCTGCCGTTGGCATTCGCTTCATTTTTTTATCGCCTTCGTCTTCGTCGTTGTCGTCAAGAACAACGCCAACGACGCTGCCAACTTCCTGCTATCGTGCTAATTTCCGTTGCTTTATCTTGACACAATGGTGCGCATTAAAAGCGTGATGGGGAACTGCTGGCAAACTTCATAACTAAGGGCGGTGCCGTGGTGGGGCGGGCAGCAGTGTTTGAGCCACGAGGTTGGTAGTGGTGGGCTCCAATGCAGCGCTGACCGCTGCGCTTTTATTTCCGCCCCACATTTTGTCGCCATATTAGACGCCATTTTTGTTTTCGCATTGTCAACACATTGTCATTGGGTGCCAAGACTTGCAGAGTGAGCGAGTGGGGTGCGGCTCGCTCTCTCCATCTGCTTATCATCTACTACGTACTGCTGTTGCTGCTGCTGCTGCTGCTACCACCGCTGGTCGCATTTGCATGCGGTTTTTCTCTTCACAAAATATTGATAAATGCCGCCATTAAACGCGATTAACCATTTGAATTATGTGGCAAAGCCAAATTTTATTGCCAACACAATTCTATGGCCAAACAAATGGCATCATTATTAAAATATATGTACCTATATTGAGTATGTCTGTGTCTGTGTGTGTGTGTGTGGGAGTGTGATAATGCAAAGCGACCATAATTGGGGCGGGCATGAGCTGAAAGTGGGACCTGCTCATATATTTAAAAATTGTGCTTACAATTTGCGCCGCTTGAATTTCAATGCAACCGCGAAAAATTATTGCCAATTGTTTGTGCGCTGGTCCAGTCAGCATCTGCAATAACAACAGCAACTTCAACAGTAACATCAACAGCAATAGCAACAGCAACAGCAACAGCAGCTACAACAAAAGCTTTAGAGACTAATGCAATTTTAGTCTAAACAGTCGCCAACAATTTGAATGAATTGCATCAATTGCCGGCCCATTGTGCTGCCAGAAAAAACAGAATGAAAGAAATGCCCGCCCTTGTGCTCGTCTATTGAGTGGGCGTGTCCGGTTGCACGTTGCCTTGCTGCATTGTTGTTCTGTGTGTGCGTGTGTTTTCTCTCTCTGTGTGTGCTGCACTCGCGGGGGTAATAAAATAATTGCAGCGCACGTGTCAAAAATATTCAAAAGGATTAAGTAGCGACCAAAGCCAGCAGAGAGTGAAGAAGGGCTATGAGACCGTCGGGGTACGTGGGGTACGCGGGGCTGCTCAGGGTGGCTGTAAATCCTACAGTTTCCTTCGCCGTACGCATTGTCCAACTGATTGCATAAATTGTTATGGAATGCCATGGACGAGTACCCATAGAAGGCTCTGAATGTGACAACGAACAACTCGGCTTTTTTTTGTGTGTGTATTTTGTGCAAGAGGCGTGAGAGCAACTGTTGCGGGCTGAGGAGGGATTGTAGCCTGTGAACAAGAACGCCTTCGCTTTTTATGCATCTATTATGCTCTGTAAATTGTTGAGGGTGTGATGAATATGCGATGCAGTTTGCTCAACATGGGGCTTGCATATAGTAATAAATTTCGATTTTTATTTATTTATTTCAAAATATACATTTATATATTTATATATGTATATATGTATATGTTTTCTATTTATTATAAAAAGGTCATCCAAGGTGTGATTTTGTAAAATGTCTGTAGCAGGCAGAAGGAGGCTAGCATACTCAGAAATGTTATATATTATTTATTAATATATATTATATATTACTGATTTTAATAAGCAGTCGTTTAGGTACTGTAGCCCAAAGATCTGCTAGCAGCTGCACCAAAAGTAGGAGAAGAGTCGGATGACACTGCCCTTAAGACCTACTTGATTTAAAATATATAAAATATTCCCTTCAACTTAATCTGTGATAGTAACACCCTATGACTGTTTCTTCTCCTAACCTATGCATACTGTGTTCGTCTTCCATAGCCTAACAAAATATATTTAATTAATTTCAGTTTACATTAGTAGCAGGACACTAGTCTGCAAATATTTCATCAATGTATATATAAATATTTTTTATTTTTTAAAAGATAAATAAATAAAAAAATAATAAACAGATCAAATAATAAAAATTAAGCTCAGCCATAAAGTATGTACTTTATATATTTATATATCTAACCAGGATAAACAGCCAAGTTAATTTAGCTTGTCCATCTAACTGTCTGAACTTTCTCTCAATCGTATGAGCACTTTTAGCTTATATTTGTATTATATTTAAGCTTGAATAAATAAATTTAATGTTCTGCTAAGCTATTTATTACACGTACTTAAGAAGCTTATAATATACTTTTAATACATTAGAATCACATAAATAAATGTATATATTTTGTATATATACATATAATATTATACTATTATATACATATATTATTATAAAGTCTCACATTAAAATATAAAGATTCTATTCAATTTAAGGCTTAGCTTATGCATGCTATCAAAAATAAGATTGTTTTCGTTTAAAATATCATGCATATATATATATATATATATATATATATATATATATATATATATATATATATATATATATATATATATATATATATGTATATACATGTATATAGTATATATAGTATATTTCAAAATTGGGTTTTACCGCCTTTTCAACCTTCAGCTTAGATTAACATACAAAATGTTTCAGTTTGTCTGAATTTGATTGTCGCCTTGCTGTTCTCTAGGCTGTAGCCAGTTGAGGATTTTATGAATGCAGCTTTGGCAAAGACTGTGTAATGAGAGAGTGATTTGTATATATGTGATATATAATATATAATATATATAATTATATATATATTCTCTTCGTTTTACAGCGTATATAGAATGCGACTTGTCATACATTTTGTCATTTTCTTGATATGATTCGTTTTTTTTCTAAGCTCTGGTTGGAATTTATTTTGATTTGCAACAAATTTGCTGCGGCATTGTGTATTTTGTGTGTGTGCGTGTGTGTGTGTGTGTGTGTGTGTGTGTGTTGGTGTATGCTTAACGTTTTATTGCTTTTCACATTCGTCATTCGCCACTTGCACTCGAGGCACTTGAGGGCCTGCCGGGAGGGTTGTCTTTAGCGACTGAAACTGGGCGCTTTGTTTACTTTGTTTGTGGCATGAATAGCAAATAAGCCGCGACAAATGCGATTCGATCCCATAGTTCGGTGTAGCATTGTATGGCCTGGTTTTCTCCCGAATTTTGTAGACCGAAGTGTGGCGCGTACCGCAGTTGTCAATACATTTATTCTAATTACAGCGCATTCAGCTAACGCTGCAAAATAATTTAAACATTTGCCGCCTCATTAGTTGGCAAAATGTTTGTGATATAAAAAATAAAATTGCAGTAAAATACTCGTTAAATGGTAAAATGCATTTGCTGTAATCTCTGTGGCCACAAAACCAATTTGCGTTACAAATTTATATCAGCTAAAGCTGCCACCTCCACCCAGCATATTGGAAAATTAAATGCAATTGCTTTGGCTCTCGTGTCTGTGGTTGCAAAATTGATTGATTTTGCTGTGACAGCAACAGTAATTGAAAATATTTGTTAACTATTAGTTTACTGATATATGTATACATTCCCATATCCATGCCATACCCATGCCACCTGGTTACCTGCTTACCTGTTTACCTGCGTCAGGCATCCCTTCCTGGGCACATTTCCGTAATTCCCTTCAGCTTCTTACAGTGGGCCGCCTCGCTTTTAATCCCACTTCAAGCGAAGCCTCAAGAGGTTCCTCATTCTTTCTTATCTATTGATGCGCCAAAGCGTGTCAGCTGCTTGGCTGTGAGAAGGAGGAAGGAGGAATGAGGAAGGACGTGGGCTGGGCAAGGGCTGTTTGTGGTTCCATCGCTACAATAACAGAAAAGCCTTTTGACAATGCGCTCTACAGATTTCAATGTATTTTCAACAACTCCAATTCGATGTACCCCGCACCCGAAAATAGTAGAAAGCGGCTATATAAAGTGAGTATGAGGCAATTTCATAAGCTCTAGCTACTCTATGCCAATCTGCCCCACTGTCTACAGGGTATTTTGCAGTCGAGTAGTTTCGTTTGTCAACATTTCGATTTCTGAAACATTTATTTTTTTTTAATTCGTTACAAATTGAATAGACGACAGTGACGATTGCCATATAGCATTATCACCTACACACCCGAAGCTCTGAATAGCTTGTAAGCAATTGGTTCGATTCCTAGTCCCCCATTCCATAAAACCTTTCCTTCTTTACCCCACCTCCTTCTCCTCGTCCTCCTCCTCCCCCTCCTCCTCCATCTACACCATTAGCCTTTGTATTTTGGCTGCGTCGCGTATATCACATTTCCGTTTGTTAGCATTTTTCTACATTGTATATTCGCATACTGACTCGCACGAGTGTATTCATGTACGAATATGAATAGCAAGAAGTTTTCTGCTCAACTTGATAGCCCCAAACACAAACCCAACCTGAGCCCCAGCCACGCAACTGAAACCCTTCCCAATACAACTTGCATGCAAAAAAATTGCCATTGTAAATTTTGACTGGGGTTATGCGAGCGACGAGGGTTTCCCCCTCTCACTGGATGGTGTTGTGTTGATTTGAAGGCAGCTCACGCCTTCCCCAGTTGCTTTCGATTGTCAATATTTTCCACACGTCTACACAAAAGGTACAAGAACTAAACTATGCTCATTGATTTTCTTCTCCAAGCAATGCATTACCGCTAGTTGCACGATGATTTATAAAGGTATGCCAATTTGGACTGCCTAATTTCCTAGGTCCTCATTTGGGAATCAGATATCACGATTCTGTTCATTTTGTACTTAAGTTTTTTTTATTTGCAGAATGAATACATATTGTTTTCTTAATCTGTCAAATGGAATCAGCGCCTTTGGCCAATTAATTTTCAGAGCCATTCATGGAAACATTTTGTGGCGACTTTTGCTGAAACTGTGCAACTAACTGAACTGTGAAATTGTTTGCCAACTAAATGCAAAAATAGAGAAGAGAAGAGACACTCGACACAGATAAGAACGCCAACTTGTTTGCTTAATAAATAAACTTTATATTCATAACTGAAAAAGTTTTGCGGTGTCGGACGCTTAAGCGGCATGAGGCAAGAGGCAAGAAGCATGAGGCAGCGCAGCGAAACAAATGTGGCCGCTAATTTGCGTGGCAAAAAGTTTCGCTCGGCGCCCTCGAATGTATGCTATGGAATTTGGTTGGCTGTGGCGTGCAGCATTCGGAGGCGCCACAAATAGAGCGCGACGGCATTTCCGCTGGCTGAGTTAGCTGGCTGAGTGCAAGCCGCACAACATAAATTATGCGAGCATCTTCCGCATCAGCTGCTCCGCGCTATCTGCGCCGTGGCCGCTAATCACAAAAGTTTTCGGCAATGCGTTTCTGCTACCTTCAATTGCCACTCGTGGAAACTTTGGCGCTGCCAGCGGCAGCGCGAGAGAAAGAGGGAGGCAAAAGGGTTAGACAGAGTTGGCGAAGTCTCACAATTCAATGTTTCTGCAGCACTGATTAACGAGACATAATTATTTTTGCATTAAGCGGCGGCTAATAGGCCGTGTAATACCAAAGTTTGTTTTTGCCCTTAGATCAGCTCATCAGACCATCGAAAAGGAAAAAAAAAGAGAGACACTCGAAGATAATGAAAGTGCATTCAGGTGGCAAAAGTCGGAGACAGGTCGACTGCTAACATTTTTCCATTATCCGATGTGCCACATTCTTTGCCAGCATCAAAACCAATTTAAATCACAATAATACGAATATGCGATACTCTGCACTTTATTTATGGAGTTGACCTTTCCGGGAATACACATAAAATTTATAATAGTTTAGAATATTTTATATAAAGAGAAGTGAAACCAATATAAATCATATGAGTATACAATACTCTTTGCTCGCTTTTGAGGGAAACTAAAAAGTTTATTTTATTGAAATATATTCTAATTGATTCTATTGTATATAGAGTATTTCAGCTGTTGCCTCTATTCGACACATTCGCTTTTGAAGAGTATCAATATTCCAGGGCCGTGGCAGAAGGCAGCCTGGAAAAATGCAACATTTGAGTGCCTGCAGCGAAATGTCTGCTGTTCTATGGTTGGCCAACGCAGCCAGTGTCTGCCTTGATGAGAAAACTGTTCTGCAGCGGAGGGTTAAAAGCTGAAATCGTTTCGAGCTCAGCCAGTGACAGCCATAGCCCGACAGCTTGACAACGGAAAGTGTGATTATATTTTCATTTTCAATTTTTTACGGCCAATTAATTTGGCAATTGACGCTTCGCTGGGCGTCTGCGACGGCCCAGATATACGTATATACACACAGCCTTGGAGTGGGTGTCGCCTGTCGTTGTTGCAAATTGAGTTGTGTGGCAAGAATAAGAAAAGTCTATTATAGTGGCAGCAAAAAGCTGCCTGCCAGCTATTTGGCCGCTGCATTGTCTGCCCCGAACAGAATATGAAAGTGCTTTTGTGGGCGGCTTTTGTTGGGGGCGTCCTCTAATCCCTCTTCTCCTTCCCAGCAATGTTATGCAATTTGCATTAAGATCTGCCATTCAAAATTAGAAAATTCACTCGGTTGCAAGTGTTATTGCTAATGGGAAATGGCAATACTTGAGGTAAGGTAAGTGCAGGTGAAAACGAAAGACTTATTTTTAATGCATTTATGCATCACTTGCATAGCTTTATTTAAGGATTACATAGGAAAGAAATTATTATATATAGTTATTACATTTCGTAGACATCGGAAAACAAATTAATTAAGGTTACTAGATCGGTCATTCGGTCGGTGAAAGTTTTGGCACATGGTTTGCTTTAGTTCTTTAGTTCTCGCTAACAATCAGAACATCCTCCAGTTGTACGTTGGGCAGCTCCAACAGCTGGCGCTCGTTTTCAATGCGTCGATCCAGGGGAAAGCCAAGAGGACGGTTGTCCATTATGGAAGCCATGCTCATGCCCATAACGCCATCCAGGCGCTTCATGCGAATTGGCAGCTCACGGTCCACACGCTCGACGGGTGAGACAATCGCAAGCAACTGCATGGGCAGACCCTCGGGACGGCCACGAGGCAACAGCAGGCGTTGAGGGAAGCTACCATTCTCGCCAACCAGATCACTCATTAACAGCAGATCCTGTTCACCACGCAGTGCAGTCATCACACGACGGTAGATCTCGCTGTAGGGCGTGGCGTCACGTGTGGTCCAGGCAATGTTTGAAGAGCGATACTGAATGCGGTTGCGGCCTGTCTGCAGTTGGGTATTGATGGCATCTAGAAGCACAAAGTTCGAACGACGCTGCTCCAAGGGCAGCTCACGACCATTAACATCCTGACGAGGTCCCAGAAACAGACGAATGATCACATCCCGTGGACTCTTTGAGCTTATATCCATGTCAATGGTGAAGGGCTTGTTGTTCAGACGACGCTGTCGCACCATCATTTGCGATTGCTGAGGCTGATCCACCAGGCTGCTCACATCAATGTCGCTGTCGTCGATGCGAGTGCGCAGTTTGTCGACGCGCAGAGCGTTAATGACTACATCTTGCAAGTCCAGGTATTCACGATTATAGACGCCCAGCTGCTGCTCGCGTATTTTATCCACAATGCCTATAATTCTGCGTAGTGTGTACTGCAACACGCGGTCACCCATGCTGACGCCCAGTCCAGAGCGATCCATGCGCACAGTGGTATCCTGAAGCAGTTCACGCAGTATGCGCAGGATTCCAATGTCGCCTATGCGACCAATGAGAACATCGCCAATGAGACGCTCCAGGCGAATCTGCTCATCAATCTGCTCCACGCCAGACCTATCGATGTTGCCATTGCTAATCTCTCGAATCACGCGGCCCATCACCTGTTGCAGGCGACCCTCGATGACATTGATTTGCTCAAGCAGCACTCGATTACGACGGGAGTCCAAGCGCATGTCATTCAAGCGGACAAAATAATCTTGAGTTCTATCTTGGTTAGCTATGTTCAGGCGGGAATTGTCGATTAGCTGCCATTCGTCATTAACCATGCGCGTAGCAATACGTTCCTGGTTCAGGCGTGCCAACAGCTGGCGCAAAGTCTGCAATAGCATTTCGCCGCGTCGAGTCGTGGACTCATCCACAGTGTTGACCAAGCTGCGTCGGTAGCGGTGTCCCTGCTCCACGTTCTGTTGTTGTTCCTGCTCTTTACGCTGGCGATTGCGGCGCAGCATCTCCATGATCTCATCATCGCTCAGCTCAGTTAGACGATTGTCGCTGCGGATTAAACGCATGATGTCGTCAACTTTCATTGTATCCTCGCCATCAACACGACGACCCTCTGCAATTGTGTTAACACGACGCGGACTCATATTTTCCATTTGCTGATTTACGCGACGTCTATTGATGTGCACCAATCGCTCGTCATCACGACGCACAGTTTGGAAGTTGTCAGTTGCAGGGCGCATGCTGTCGTCCTGGCGGTCAACACGCAGAAAGCGTTCCTGTTGCTTTTGCTCTTCGCGGTCGCGGTTGCGACGCACCACATCACTGACGTCATCATTGTTCACCTGGCCTAGACGGTTGTCCCTGCGTATCAACTGGCTAATGTCCTCATTCCTCCAGGCATCAACGTCACCAACACGACGGCCCTCGCTTACTCGATCGCCACGCACAATGCCCATGAAACGTTCCTGCTGCGTTTGTTCCTTACGCTGACGGTTGCGACGTACCATCTCAATGATCTCCTCATCGGTCAATTGATTCAGGCGGTTATCACTGCGTATCAGCTGCAAAATGTCCTCATCATTAATGGTATCAGTGCTACCCACACGACGGCCATCTCCAATTGGGCTAACACGACGCGAAGTAATGTTATCGTTTGTTTGGCCCAGGCGACGTCTATTGATGTGCACCAGGCGCTCATCATCACGAGACACGGATTGCAAGTTATCGGTAAGGTCTTGGATGTTATCCTCATTTAAGTTTCTGCGCTTGCCACTCTGCTCCTGGTCCACACGGCGGCCCTCACTAAATCGTTCGCCACGAACAATGCCCCAACGGCGCGACTGCAGCTGCTCATCCTCAGGCTCGATGCGGTTTACGTTCTGGCGCCGACGACCGACATGCAACAAGCGTTCGCTGCGAATGTCAACTGTGGGCAAGTCGTTGACGTCATTAGTCGTGGAGCGTTCTTCCCAGTTACCGCTCAACATGCGACTAATTCCTTGACCTATATTGCGCACCAGAGTAGCTCTAGTGCCAGGCGTTCTAAATTGTGTCTCTTCAGCGTTATCATCGCCACGGCGCATTGAACTCCAAACCCGCTCACGCTGGTTGTCATAGATGCTCTCATCTTCGCTTTGCTCTTGGGGCAAACGGCGGCGGTTTATTCCCAGCACACGATCGTTATTTATATTGCTGAAGTCTACACGATTTTCGTCCCCTTCCAATTCTATTTCCCTTTCCAAGTAGTTGTTGGTTAGCTGGCGGGCATTCGTGGTGTCCTCAAGCAAAGCCAGTTCTTGGATTAGACCCTGCATAAAATTTCGCATGCCAATGTCCTCAGTTAGCAGTGAAATGTCCTGATCCTCCTGAATATTCTGAATGGGCAACACCACACGATTCTGGCTCTGCTGCTTTCGCTGTGCCAGCTGCATGTGCAGATCGCGCCAAGGCATTACCATTCGTATGAGGGGATTCATCTGACGGATACGCTGGCCTAGACCAACCACATCTACGAGAGAGGGTCGCGGGCTGTTCTCAATCTCCGCTTGCACACGCTGGACGCGCTCCAGTGTCTGTTGGTCGAGATACAGTTCGGGCAATATCTCCTGTACAGCAGGAATGATTAATCGTTGGGTGTCCTCGCGATCGCGAATAGCTAGTGTTAGGGCATTGATCAGCAGCACAGGATTAACGTTACGTCTCAGATAGACGACATTACGCTGCAGTGTCTCAAAGTCGATGGCGCGCACGAGTAGACGGTAGATGCCACGCAGTTGCTGAACATGTTCCACATTGCGAATGCTATAGACCTCGTGCTCATCCAGGAGACGGCGCTGACGATCCATGTCAATCACACGCTGCATTTCCCTATCAATGCCGCCACGATAGCGCTCCGGAGCAACAATAAGGCCCTGGTCCAGCTGTATAAGATCATCCTGCAGCAATGGCTGCTCAACCCGTCTCACAATGTCCAGAATAAACTTTTGGCGCAGCAAGTCCTCCCTGGACATGCGCTCGACGCGCTGATCAACTGCAAAATAATGAAGATCATTTGGAATTAAAGCCTTACTCCTGCTAGGAAACTTACCACTGCCAATGTCTCTCTGATAGTCACGCTGGACAATGCGACCAGCGGACACTGTGCCAAGCACACAGACTACTAGCACAAGAAATTTATTCATCTTGTAAGTAGCTACTTCCTTGCAAACCAGAAGGCGACTGCATTTTCAGCTGGTCTCCACGGCGAATTTATACCCATTCTTATCGCTCAGTCTAGGCCTACGAAAATATTTTCAGCATTCGATCTGCATTGGCAACCAAATGTTTATCAGTTCAATCCCAAAGTACATTATGCAATTACTTATAGACAGGTCTTCCAGCTGGTTCGAAATCGAAGCCAAAGGTCAGCAGATTGCACACTGGCTGCACGGACGCTGCATTCGCTGGGTTGATTGGTTGCTGATGCAGATAACGGGTCAGATGAAGATGCTGCTTAATTAGTCCGTTGCCCCGCTGTTTGCTGCCTTTGTTTGAGCGTCAATAGCTAGAATTTTGCTGTCATGCAGGCTGCAAGCTATCTGCAGCTTCCAATGACCGGACTTCATGTATTATTTATTTATTAAAACAAAACATATGATGTTTATATATACCTTTATTGTTGTTTAAAGCCGCTTTTTAAGCTCATAACTATTTCTTTTTTATATTAATAGATTAGCTATGACATCTGCACGTTTTCATTTCTTCGCATAAGCAGTTAATTATTGATATTTTTGCGCCATTTTAATTCAAACAAGCATGAATATTGCAGATGGGCGTCTACGACTTCTCGTTCACGTTCCAAAATCTGCAGTATCTAATTGTCCAGTTTAAGAGTTGTAGCTCCAAAGCTTATATCTTATATAAATATATATATATACAATACTTATATATAGAATTTTTGATAAATTAATAGACAAGGCAAGCATGCAACCAACTCTAGTTCAATAACTATTGATATTTTATTTAAAAGGAAAAAAAAAGATATTGAGAAAACTGGAGTCAACTTAAAGATAAACTAATCAAAATGTTTTATAGCCTAAAAAGAACAGAACAATATTTCAATAATACCACCAACCCGATGGGGGTATTTTATTTTAAGTTATAGTTGCTCCCAAAGAGCCACGCCCCCGGAATTTTGGGCCTAAGCATCCAAAACTGATGAAGATACCGCTCAACAGTATCTCTATTATCGATATTTTTTGGCACGCCTTCTATTGGCGTAGATATATAAACTATGTATTGTTATACAAAGCTGTTTACACGAGTAAATTCAAGTCTCTAGCCTAATAGGGATCAAAATATTACAGAATTTGTACAAAGCACTATAAAGTCTGTTCCGATTTGCCTTGCCCCTAGTGGATGTCGATCTGTAGTTTTAAAACTGAGGAAGATACAGTTTTACTCGATTTTCCACGTCTTCAATAGACCTAGATATATCGACTATACATTTTAAGTCGAGTTGTTTACACGAATATATGTACATATATTCCGAATTTCAAGTCTCTATTACCTTTAATAATAGCGTTTTAGTTATACTAAATATATTATTTTCCGATTTGCCACGCCCCTAGTGGACGTATCGGTTTTATAGACAGATGTACCAACGAATGTGTAATCCAAATTTTAAGTCTCTGGCTTCACTAGCGGCCAAACGGGTTGCGTTCATACAGACAGACAGACGAACAGCAATGCGGATATTGCACAAAACTAATATACTCTTTACCTTTCGTAAAAGAGTATTAAACTAAAAATAAAATTATTATTGTATAGTTAACTCATACTTAATTCTGCTGTAATTTTAATAGGGATGTGCGATGATTTGATTAGTTATGAAGATATAAATATGTGAAAGGTGATACTGATATCCACTTAGCTCTCGGTACATAGTACTGCTCACAATTGTTAATTTAGTATGTGTATTTTAAAAAAATCAAAATACATAGAGAAGTGTGTTCATTGAAATCTAATTGAAATAACATATATAGTTGAGCTGCATGCAATTCCAGTTCTGCTTATCCTTATAGCATCTTCGAACTCTGAAATGTATGACTAACACCTAAAGCAGCTAAAACACTAAGAGCTGGTGCATGGGTATGCATATTTCAATACGTTACATACAATACGGAATAGTGGAGCTCGCAGGAGCATCTGAGCATCTGTGGTGCGGGCAGCTGTGGGGTGGTGGCCATTGTTGTGATTGGGACAACCAAGTGATTGGCGATTGTGAAAGGATTCTGTCAGCTCTGAAGGGGCGATTGCAATTTTTCTATTCACATTTAAATTGGCAATTCGTTTGGCCGTGGCTTTTGTGTGTTGACAGTCATTTTTTTGTTGTATTTTTTCTTGCTACTTTTTGGATGCGCTGCGTTGCGACAATTTGCAACGTGCCTGGCATGCAACGGAAGTGAACGCGCTACGTGGGTGCCACATTGCTAGGACTAAACTGTTGGCATTGTTGCTGCTGCTGTTGCTGCCTTTTCTAATATAATTGCAATTGTTTGCCAGGCTGCCAAATGGTCAGCAACTTTGATTTGGCCTTTGCCGCTGCACTTTTTCAACTTTTTGCAGCACGAAGCTGAAGGCTCAGCATTTTTATGCATGCCAGGCGCATTTGTGTGCCATTAATTGCTTCTTTATGCTCAGCTCAGCTGCTGCTGCTGCTGTTGCTGGTGGTGTTGGTGCTGATGCTGCTGCTGCTGCTTCAGCTGCATGTTCAGCAATTATGCAGCGACAATTTTGCATTAATTGCTCCTTTGTACTGCTGGCCAGTAGCCCAGCCCAGCCCAGCTCAGTCCTGCATGCCGACTGACTGCTGTGTGGGTGGCGTACCTACAGCAAAAAAAAAAACGAGCTAAAAAATGAGCCTGGTATTGTGGGCGAATGCATTTGCAGCTGATTCTCTCTCGTTGAATGGCGCTGCTCAGTGCTCGGTTTAATTGCTGACAGGCTCATTTGTTGGGGCACAGGGTCCAGGCATAACTTTTATATGCAGTCATCCTGATCATGGTCAATTTCATTAATGCAGTATGACAGCTCTTTATCTGGCACCCAATTGAAGCTTTTTTGTTATTGCGAAAATAAATTGTGAAACAAATTGTCATTTATTGTGCATGGTAATTTCGTATTGTCATTGTTTTTACTCTCCTATTTGATATGCCATGAGGAACGTGAATTCCAAATTGTAAGACTAAGACTATACTGCATTCCAGTTTCAATATCAATATGTAAGTATAAGACATTGTTATCTATGATTCCACTTAAAGTCTCGCACTCTGTGGTAGGTAGCCCCACAGCCATGCGATAAGCTGTGCATATCCTTCACACTGAAGTGGGAATGTCAAGGCATCAGTATCTTTGCCTGTCGTCAGCCTTGCCAGCCTTCTGCCAAGCAAATGAGGTATAAGCCGCTTGGAGAGGGGAAAGGGGCAGCGGTGGTTGGTTTCGTTTCGCTTCGCTTCTGCGTCTTGCCCTGACTTAAATGCGATTTAATGCCTTTTTTGTTTGTCTTCCATGCGTCGGATATCCGTTGACGCAGTGGGCGTGATAAACCACAGTAGCAGTAGCAGAGCAAAGCAGAAGAAGAAGAAGCCGGAGCAGCCTTGTCTGACTGCTTTATCCTCGTCCCCGTGCCGTTGTGCGTGCCTCGACTGGGTCGCTAATTTGCTTGGCGTTTTTTATGTCTCATCTTCGCCTTGGCGTCTTAATCTTATATCCTTTTTTTGGCTGGCTTGGCACTTAAAAAATGTAGTCCTTTGTTGGGCAGATAAAACTGCTTACAAATGCTTAAAAAATTAAAATTTATTACACGCGATTATGTGCCGCACTGGCAGCAGCTGCCTGCAAAGAAAAAGCTTAGAAGTCAAGTCCCTACAGCCCCCCTTCTCCACAATAGAAGAGATGCAAATGGAGTGCCATCTTTTTCGGTTCGCCATATTTCCGGCCAATGGACATTGCCCAATTGATTCATGACCCCACAATATCCTCTGCGTAATGGGCAATGGCCGAGGCTACCTTAAAGCGCCAACTTCAGCAAAATAATAACAAGCAGCAAAAAATAAATATAAATATACTACTTCATAGTAATAATGAAGCGCCGGGGCAAAAGAAAAGTGCCACGCCAACGCATGGCAAAAAGAAAATATTTCTTTTTATCGAAACGGATGTGAGTGTGCCAGGAATGAAATAGCAGAAGAAAAAAATGAGAAAGGGCGAGGGGCGAAGGGCAGAGGACGACGTCGTTCCAAATAAATAAAACAAAAATTTGTACCACAGTGTGGGCTGTGTAGGAAGCGAGAGGGGGAGATATCTGAGCTACTACTACTCCCAATGCGGCCTTTGTCACCTCTTCATTCACGCCCACAGAGTGCAGAATGGTTCGACTCTCTGCTCTGTTTCCATGCCCAGCAACCGCATAGAGCAAATCAAACAACTTTCATTTCACACGTTTTTCGTTTGTCCTTTGCGCGCTCCACTCGCAGTTTTTGTTTGCCTTGAAACAAGTGACTTGAGAGAATGAAATTGAAAGAGCTCTTAAAGTGTGAGTAGTGTGTGTGTGTGTGTGTGTTTGTGTGTGTGTTTGTGTGTGTGTGTGTGTGTATTTGGGATGAGTGCACGTGTCCTGCGCGTGTCTGCTAGTTTTGATAGCTATTGACTCCTGCGGGCTGAGGGCTGTAAGTAGTTGACCCGTTAAATTTTGATAATTGATTTGCCAGCCATTGTTGTCTCTGGATGGCTCAGAATCCGTTAGCATCTAATACGAATCGAATACGGAATATTGTTTCCATTGTTTCAATAGCTTAGAATCCATCAGTTTTAGACAAGAGAACGTTGCATACATCTAGGCTAAGCCTAACCAACTGTTAACTAATTATTTACTTGACTATGGCTATCGCTATATCACTTAATTACCAGATCTTCGGTGCTTCGGCTACAGCTTAACAAGCACATTCAAGAAATGCCCTCGTCTGGCTTCCGGTCTGTTCTGTTCTGTTCTATTCGCTGGTTGGGGCATATTGTCCTGAACGCCTTGTGGGCTGGCTGACAACTTCATTGGGCAAATATTTTTGTAGCATTTCGTAGTGTTTCGCACAAGTGATTTGCACTGTGACTGTGACTCGACTCGACTCGACTCGGGCATTTGGGTGAGGTCAAATACAAATAGAGAGGGACTGTCTTTATTGCCGGGTCTCTGGGTCTCGGACCAGGACACTATAAAAACGACCTTGCGGCAACAAAAGGCAGCCAGACGTGAGCTCTCATTCGCTTTTGCTCTGTCTCTATGAGTGTGTGCCTGTGTGTGTATGTGTGTGTGTGACTGTGCAGACAATCAGCGCACGACTTTTGGCTGCCGGGTTGGAGTTGTCAGCCTGAGGGTGGGGGCTGCATTGGTTGGGGGGGGTTTTGCTCTTTGGGCAGACGTCGCGCGTTCACTTTCTTATCAGTACTTTGGCTGCGCTGCAGCGTGGCATTTGTGTGAGTTTTATGTGCGGCTTTTGAGCTGGTTATGATGCTGTCGCAATTGCCACACAGCGCGCCGCTCTAGCCACCCCATTGCCAGTAACTGCGGGCTGCTTCTTTGTTTTGGTTGTCAGCTGAAAAGGTGTCAATTGTTTTTTAGACGAGCTCGCTCGCTCGCTTGCTCGCAGCTTTCCGCAACGCCACGCCGCGCTGTGCCACGCCTCATCGCAACTCACAGTCGGTTGCATAAACAAGTGGGCGTAGTGAATCCCATTAAGCATTAAGAGTTGAGAGCGCTGAGCGCTGAGCGCTGATCAACCCCCTCTGAACAGTAGACAACCCCTCGAGCGGCCGGCAATTTAAACTAATAATCAACGCATCAGCAAACATTGTCGTTATTATTCACGCGCCTGTGGCGCCCCCTGGCGGTTGACTGTTGACAGATTGCCTGGCTGGTCGGGTGGTTTGGTTTCGGATTGGTATTGGTGTTGGTGTTGGTGTCCGTGTTCGTGTTGGTTGTGTGTGTGTGTGGGTCTTACAAGTGTATTCATCAATCAGTGGGGCGTGAGCTATTTAAAAATCGTTTATTCGTTTACAGTTATAATTTGCCTTTCGTTTTGTATCACATTAAAATATAGATTTTATATATACGCATATATATTACACAAGATCGGGCCAACAATAATATATATGTGGTATATAGATAAAGCACTAAGAACTTAGAAGCAATTAAGACTATATATCTAAACTATTGATTTGATTTTGTGGTAACTAAACTAAAGTTCTATTTAAATGTGTTCAATCGGTTGTTGGAATTGGCTCTGTCTTCTAGATTCAATGGTATCCGGAAAGCCTACCCAGAGTCAGTTGCATCTATTCAAGAATATACTCATGTGCCAGGTTGATAGGAACAATTTGATTTTTATTTATTTCAGTTTCCGTTCAAATTTCTGCTTTGTTATTTGGTGTATTTCTTTTTGGACAGCATATCCGATTATATATATTTGTGTGTTGTTGTTTATATACATAGCTAAGTACCACATAACCAAAGTGAATAGTCATAGACATAGTCAGGGAGGGGGAAACAGAACAGAAACACGCAACATAAAACAGAAACACACAAAGATTCAGCTAATACTAGGGTCCTACACAAGTAAGTGGGCAGATTTGCTGGCTGCTACCAGTTTGGGTGGGGTGAAGGGGGCGGGCGGTACTTAGTCGCTGTGAATGCTCCAAATTTAGACCGCATGCTCCGCAGCGGCAGCGCCGTAGCGCAGTGGAGTCGGTCAAATAATGTTGGGCGGCGTTGTGGCCAGCGCTGGGACGACGGCGACGGGCGAGGACTTGGCTGATTTGACACAGCCGTAGGATGAGATGCCTGTGCCGCTGCTGCTGGGCGGTGAGGGTGGAGTGTCTGGACTGATCAGTGGTAAATAGCGCCAGGGATGATAGATGCTGCCAGCATACATGGCCTGCAGACGCGCCTGCAGATCCAGCGCCAGTGTTGGATCCAGCGGATAGTGCGCCAGCCCTGGAAAGCCACCGGGTACGCGCGGCAGCGACAGCTCCAGCGGAGATCCAAAGCCGTACTTGGCGGCCAGCGAGTTGGGAGAATGCGAATGGGAGTGGGAGACGGCGGCAGCGGCAGCGGCAGCAGCCACTGCGCTCAGCTGCGCATGATGATGATGCGCATGGGCATGGGCGGGATGTGGATGTGGATGATGCGGATGGTGATGATGATGCGGCAATCCCTGTGCATGTGGCGAATGCTGCGACTGGACTTGCTCCTTGCCCAGCTGACCAGCGACCGTCAGTCCAGAGTTTGTGCCTGAAGTGCCGCCTCCGCCGCCACCGCCACCCGGCACCGGGGACTTGTTGAGCGTCTTGGGCTTGCGGCGAGGTCGATATTTGTAGTCGGGGTGCTCTTTCATGTGCAGCGCGCTGTAAATTGAGTAAATGTTGAAACATTGATCAAAGATCGGGCCACGGCATCGATATTAAAGCGATTGAACGATCACGATGATATCACAAAGTCAATCTGTTGCCCAGTTCCCTCGGCCATAAAATTGAAGCCATACAATGCAGACATGGCAGCTACATGACTAAGAGATACTCTGTACTTTTTGGGAGCATAAGAATGAATACCCAAATTCAGTTACTTAGGGAATGACGAACCTGAGTTTCCCAATCAGGATTTGAATGTATTGTCAAACAAAAGATTTTTATAAATGAAAATTAAATACTATCATTATATATAAATGAATATAGATAGTATTATATCTAAGATTGAATTTAAATTGAATTGAATTTGTAAGAAAATGTAGTTTGTATCTGATAGATAAAAATCTCTCTCTCAGCTCATACCCGGCTTGAACTATGTAGGGTATATTAACTGAAGCCAAAACCCTTCCATAAAACCTCTCCTGCAAGACTCAATGCTTATCTGATTCCATTTAGCAAGGCAGTGTTTCTAAAGTTCTGGAGCTCTGGAGTTCTGTAAGCATTCCCAGCTGCAACAATGCGCAATTGTTGACATTTGTTTGACAAACGATAAATGTTGATAAAAGGTGTGTATTATGATGTTGTTGCTGTTGCTGTTGTTCACTTTTGCTTTCTTTGCCTGAGCTGCTTTGGCTTTGTTGCAGTTCCCATACCCTAATTGGTCAGCCCTGTTATCTCTGCCCGAAAAAAGTAAAAGAAGTAAATTCAGAATTCGAAATTCGAAATTGAAATGATATGCGACTGTGCCGTCGTTATCGACGCGTCGCCTCGCACATTGGCAAATATTTGAACAGCATTTCTTGTTTCCGAACTTGATAGTTGTCTTTATTTATACATTTATATACGTATTTGGTTGCCTCAACCAAGAATTGGAATGGCCATTAGGTTAAGCCCCAGGCAGCTCATTAATTATTGTCAGTTAACATTTACACAGCCATTTGGCAGTCCAATACAATCAATAAAAGGATTTAGACAGTGCAAACATTGCGCACTTATCACACTCTGTGTGTATATATATTGAGGTTTCGTGCCCAAATCGAATGCAAAATGCAAAGGCCCACAAAAATACCTACATATATGTTAGAGTTGTTTGCCCAAGATATGCCAATCGAATGCGGCCCGACCCAGAGCTCCAAATGCTACTCAATGCCACTTTGGAGCCCCACAATAGCTGCCCATTGTCTTAGCTAATCGCTCAAATTGTAACCAGCCAACAAACCCACTTGCACACACACACACACACACACACACACACACACATAGACACGCAGTCACTTACCGCAAACGCTTGGCCTCGTCAATGAATGGACGCTTCTGTGATTCGGTGAGCAACTTCCATTCGGCACCCAAACGCTTCGATATCTCTGAATTGTGCATTTTGGGATTGTCCTGCGCCATTTTGCGTCGCTGTCCCCGGGACCACACCATGAACGCGTTCATTGGTCGTTTAATGTGGTCATGGTGCGAACTGCCATTCGAGTTGGAGCTGTGTTGTTGCTGTTGTTGCTGTTGTTGTTGCAGCTGTTGCTGTTGTTGCTGTTGATGTTGCAGTTGCTGCTGTTGCTGTTGTTGTAACTTAGGCACCGCTGGAGGCGGTGGCGGCGGCGGCGTTGTGGCTGCTCCGATTGTCGTTGGCGGTGAGAGGCTGCTGCTGTGATGACTGTGACTGCTGCTCCCACTGCCACTGCTCGTGTAGCCATTGCTGTTGTGGCTGTGACTGTGATTGCGATGCAGCAGCGCCGAGATGCTCGTCATGGCTGTGCGCTGGGACTGTGCAGCTGGGTACGCCAGGTGAGTGGCCCGATTGCCTGCTGTCGGGTTATCCAGGGACTCCACTGCGGTGCACTGACCGTTTCCTCTATGCGTATATACGTAGAGATGTGCTGAAATGCAAACGGTAATGGAGTTCAATAGATATGCTTTGTTTGTGGCATGCCATCGCATCGCATCGCATCGCATCGATTTGCATTGCAAAGTGCCAGACATGAGGTGTGTGTGGGTTCTGGTTTCTATTCTTTTTTTGTGAGGGGTTACTTCAATGGATTCCGAAACAAAATATGATAACTGCGAGGGGGTTAATACTAGGAATGAGTAATCGCTCAGGGAAAATAACAATATTAAGCTTGAGCCATATGCATAGGGAAGGAGCTTTGTAAATTTTAATATTAATGTAACTATTTCCGGAAATTGAAGATTGGAAATTCCTTTGGTTTCCCCCAATAATGACATATTTGCAGACTAGCTATGAATCATAAAATATTAAGCAAATATTTTGAGTTCAGTAGTTTTTTTATCAGATATAACTAGACAAATAGAGATAAGAAAAAGTATTTAAACTAAAATTAAATTATGATTTACATATATTTGTTAAGGGGAGGAGGCGACTCTAAGCACTTTCTAAGAAACTTACTTCAAGATATTTAAAGCTATAGAAACAATTCCGATATTCACTCAGAAGTTTCTGAAGAGTTACAAATGTAATAAATACATTTATAAATATATACAAATCTGAAAAAAATAGCCTTATATTTATATATTTATATATATATATATATGTAGATATAATATTGTTTTTATGAAGATCAAATCAGATTGCAGATCAGTTCTTCTAAATTGAGCTCAGATCTCAGTAGTTGAATTATAGCTATAATATTGTTTTTATGAAGATCAAATCAGATTGCAGATCAGTTCTTCCAAATTGAGCTCAGATCTTAGTAGCTGAATTATATTATGGAATGTCTGCCCAGCACCTTGACCGCTTTCTAATATTTACTTAAAAACTCAAAGTGATAGATTCCACAAAACCGAATAATTGATATGGGGGGAAATAAGAAACTCAATCAGTCAATCAAACAATGTTCAAATACACACGTCAAATGAGTCACATAAGGCTCTTATCTTTTGCTGATACTCATGAATGCTTACCTTTTGTACAGTTGCGGATTTGGTGCCGTAATCCCGATAATGGGTAAATCTTAAATTCGATTAACAACACTGTTCAGCAATCGATGTAAAGTTTGTTGACACTTTTGATCAGCGAGTCGCTGCGCTCTTATGGGATATGCTGCATAAAATGTTGCTTAATTTGCATTATTTGTTTTGTGCTTTATTTAAGTTTTAATTGCGATCTAAACACTGTGAGTAACACTTGACAGATGCTTTTGTGCGGCGCTCGAAGCTTCGCTTCCTTTTCAACTGAACTGAACCCGAGCCGAGTGCGTTGCCGGAGCCGGTGCGTCCGTATCGAGTGCGCGACAGTTTTGATTTGAAACACACATTCTATGGACTAAGGGCACAATCTATGGATGGCATTCGAAAACTTGCGACAGTTGGCGGAACAAAAACGGGAAAAGCGGCAAACAAAACTGAAATCAACTCAACTACGAGCGTGTGTGTGTGTGTGTGTGTGTGCGAGTGTGTGTGCGGGGGTAAATTTGTTATTGTAGTGGTTGCATGTTGGCTGCTCGCTCTTTGCACCACAGGAGCGAGCAAGAGCCAATTAGCGTGCGACAAAGAGCGAACGAGCAACAGACAGGCAGCCAACGAGCCAGAGAGAGTGAGCGAGAGCGAGAGAGAGAGAGAGAGAGAGTGCGCGACGGGTGTTTGTAGAGTTGTTGTTGTTGCTACTTTTGGTGCTGGTCGTAACAGCTCGGAGGACGCGAAGACGACGCTGGCATCGCCAACGTGGCGGCTAAGTGATAAAATTTGCTGCCTCTGCTGCTGCTCGCAGCTCACGTTTCTTACCTTCTGCATTTTGCATTTGTGTTTGTATTCGTATTGGTATTTGTATTTGTATTTGTATTTGCATTTGTGTTTGTATTTGTGTTTATGCTGTCGAAAACTGTCTTTTGAGGTTTCTTGTTTTTTATTTTTTTATTGACCAATTGTTTGTCCTGTTTGTCCCTTTCTTCATGTACACGTACTTTTGATGTTTCTGTTAAGGTAAGATTCGTGTACGATAATCGAGACCGAAAAATGCAGTTGCTTATCGAAATTTGCCTGACTCCTTGTTTGCGCCCACAATCGATCGTGCAAACACCCGATTATCTTGTTGTATATTCCGTTTGCAGTTGTAGTTGTAGTTGCAGTAAGATACGCTTTGGCTTCCATTGTTTAGAAGGGGAGTTGTCGGCTCAATTGCCCCCCTTGTTTGCTGCGTGCTCCACAGGAAATTCGTCATGCGCCGCTTCGGAACTGCCATTATTTTCCGAATAATTGAAGTCATAAAACATAACAAATTTGTTGTGCTTCGATTTGCGAGTGGGGTCGATGTAGTCCAAGTTGCTCTTATAAAAGAGCGTCTTTTATGGAGTAGGTTTGTTCCAGGAAACTAAAGCTTAGAGCAGAGCTCAAAACATGTTTGTTTTGAAAATCTCCACTTGATGCACATTTCGCGCCAAACAAGTTTTTCCTTTGTAGCCTTGCGCATGCGCCGCTCTCCAATGCGCTTGACTCGTTGTGTAGAGTTTTGGGCTAGCATAGGTAGGTGGTAGGAGTTGGGAGCAGACGCCTCCATAGCCCGTGACATTAAAAATGGCAGCGCTATCAACTGTTGCCCACACTGCTCTAGCCACCCACACAGCCCCACCCCAGTGGTGCCATTGTGAGGCTACGTTGCGCGCATGTCGACGCTCGCTTGGCGCTTTGGCCAATGGCATAGACAATGCTCCGGAGGAGTGGGAGCGATGGATGGCGCTGCGGCTGCTTAGACGCGTTCTCAATGGTGACGGCTTTTTTATCGTTTTTGTTTTGCATGCGAGCTGAATGCATTTTATTGGCCAAGGCGCAGGGCCAAGACAATGGGCAGCAACTGGTGGCCGTAGTTCTGTTTGACTTCTGCTGCTCCTCTCACTGCCACTCCTTCAACTATTACTGCTGCTGCTGCAGCTGCTGTTGCTACTGCTACTGCTACTGCTCACTTCTGGCAAGTGTTATCGTGTCCTGGCACACACTATGCCAGCTGCCATTTGTTCTCGCATAATGGACATTATGGCTGCTCTATTATGCCCGGCACCAGGACAATGAGCAGAGCATCGTTCAATTCCGCCAACTAACATTGCGCTACTTTGGCAAGGACCCAGGCCAGCACCACGGCAGAACTTTGTCTGCTGCATGATTGCCATAATTTTGGGTATTTTTGAAGAGCTTTCTGTGACACTCGGCCAGCCAGTCCCTCGGCTGCTTCGACTGAGCCTCCACTCATTGTCCACTGACTACGCATTGTTTGCCTGTGTTTCAGCTGCAATAATTTATGGGGAGTCCTTGACAACGTCGCCATCATCTCCATCGTTGCCATCGTTACCACATCGCCCACAATTTCCATGTGCGGCCACAATTTTTTTTAGCCCCAAAATGGAAATGTGGCTCGCTAATCGTGATTTGTGTTTTAAATGAGCGCAGAGGCAGAGGCAATGCAAAAAGCGAAGGGCTGAGCACTGCAGCGACTACTGAAGTGGGTAAACTGTGTGCGTGGCAGTTGACTGAAGGAAATTCTCTGTGCGACGAGTGGAATCTGATGATGCTTGGCTAGTAGACATGAAATGGAATAGAGTTAATAAACTGCGTTAGCTTGTATATATAACTAAGAGGTAATAACTGTCTTTGTTCCGGTCAAATTTTTTTTATCATTCAGATAATAAATAGAAAATCTTTAGAGGGCGTAAAACTCATGTTCATTCCTAATGAACTTTCAAAAAAATTTAGGACGACATTGAAATTCTGAAAAAAATAATTTAAACACTAATTTTAATACTTATTTTATTTAAAATAGTATCCTTATTCATTTAAATTTGAAAAGCTATAATATTAACTTTGGAGTTCTAAAAAAGACTAAGTTAATATGCGTCAGTTTATGTATACAAAAATAAATAAATAAATAACTAATTTTAGAGTTTATACTTTTTTAATATTTTTTGTTTCTGCCATTTTAATATGCAGTGCAGTATATATTCCAAACGATAATTTTATTATACATTTTTTAATAAATGATTTCAATTTTAAAATTATTTAAAATAATATATTAAATTTTACCGCCAACATTTATAATAGAGTTAATCATTTGTTTTTTGTTAATTTCAATCATTAACGACAATATGAGCATCATCAACAATAGATGGCGGAAAGACTATGGTGAAATAAAAAGTGGTGCCAAGTTGAATTATACACCTCAGCGATAGCGCCATCTAGTAAGCAGTAGTAAAACAATATTGAATGGCGCGCTATGACGACTGTTTCGGGAAGCTCAGCAAGAGTACTGTGTGTGCGACACCTGGCGGTAGTTTGTGAAAGATGAATATTCACAAAATTCACAAGCGCCCTCTAAAGGTCAATACACACACATATCACACATATCAGAGCAATGATAACGCCATCTCAAGTTCAATTTAAATTTGATTCAACATCAAATTTAACGTGGCATAAATTGAAATTCATGAATGATTTACTTTTATATTTTATGCAATGAATTCATTGCAGCAAGGCTCACAATGTGCCGTGTTACGTTGTCCCCATCTGCATGCGGGCAGCTTCGCTAATTGCGGCTGCGCTCAACGTGGCGTAAAATTAATTAAATTTGCGGCGATTTTTGCACCTTGAGTCGCACTAATTAGTGGCTAACGGTAATTTGTTTGAGTTGTTGCCGCTGCTTGAGCAAACGAAATGCGCGGCGTGTGTTTGTCAACGTGCACGGCATGGCACGCCACGGCAGCTGATTGGCCAGAAGGAGCTGCCACAAGAAGTTCCCTTAATTAGGAAGCGTTTAACGTTTCGCGCGCTCTTGACTTTTGTCAGGTCCACGACCCCCGCCAGCACTGCTCATACTATTCTCGCTTCCTTCAACCACCCAACCACTTAAGAGCAAGTCGCTTACAAATAATTAAAAATTAAATGGAGAACAATACAAAAAAAGTTTGGCAGGGCTTTTTTTTTTGTTATTTTATAGAAAAACGTTGAATTAGCTAAATTGAAGTAAAAAATGTGAGGAATAAAGAAAAACTGCATCGAAAATAAAATCATATATATAATTTTCTGTTATATTGTCTATTTGCAATTAAAAGCTATGCTTAAATCTGCAGAGCCTTTTCCGTTAATGAGTTAGGCTCCTTCCTTCTTTACTTTCTCTGTCAAATTCGTGCTTAGATTAGAGCAAGTCGGGCTTAGACCATATCCGCACCATTGACAGTCCCCATGGACCTATTACCATTGATTGGCCTACAAATATTTTTGATAAATTAATGTTAATGAAGAAGTAAGATGAAGATTGAAGAAGTGCCCCAGTTCCAATTGGATTTGTGCTGCTAAGCTTTGCACAGGGTAGTCCTTAGTCGAACAGTCGCGACTAGATCACTCAGTAGTTAATCATTTATTTGAATTTAGCTCATTTGTTTTGCTGTATTTAGTTTTTGTTTTGTATTTTAATGTTGTATATGTGTAGAATTTAAATACATTTAAATTTATGCTATGCACTTCGTTCAGCGTTTAAAACATAAAAAATTGCACCGCTCGTTGTTCTGCCTTACGTGAGAATCCTCCAGCACCTGCTGCTCCTTGCTGCTGTTCCTAGCTCCTGCTCCAGCTCCTGCTTCTGCTCCTGCTCCTGCTTCTGCTTCTGCTTCTGCTTGTTTGCTGTGCAGCTGCTCTTCGTTTTAACAAAGCTTATGATTAATTTACAACTCGAGGCTTAACTGTAAAGTTGGCTACGTTTAACTTTAATCTCGCATTTCCTAAGTCATAGACAAGTTCAACTCCTCGCTACCATTGGACGATGGTGGTCAGAAGATGACCGTTAGCGGTCGACGAAAATCTGAGGCGCCTCCAGCGCCGCCGCCACCACCAGCTGCTGCACCGGCGCCCACACCAACACCCACTCCAACTCCGGCGGCGGCACTGGCCAACTGGCCGCCATATTGCTGAGCATATTGATGAGCATAGTCCAAGCCCACATCGCTGGGCGAGTGTAGATGCGGCTTGGCCTCCACTTGTCCGCCCGCGTCAAGCTGGGGCGTGGCGTCGCGCTCATCCAACCCGCTGCTGCTGTTGTTATTGTGCGAGCTGCCGCCAGCACTGCCAGCACCACCACCACCACCACTTGCACCGCCAGCTCCGCTGCTGGCCATAAGCAGTTGGTGCTGCTGTTGCTGCTGCTGTTGTTGCTGCTGCTGTTGCTGCTGTTGCTGCTGCTGCTGATGATGCGCCGCCGCGTGCTGCTGAGCGCCATAGATCTTGGAAATGTCAAAGGCATAGTTGGCACGATCCTGATACATTTTCGAGTCGAAGTAGGCCTTGGTCAGCACGCTGGGGTCCAGATAGGCGCTATAAGCACTCGCCTGACTGCCTGCCGCAGCAGCTGCTGCATTACTCAGATACGAGCTGCGTTCCAATGCTGCAAACTTGTCCATCTGTCCAGAGAGAGTGGCCTGAAATGCCAAAGGAGCAAAAATTCAATCAGAATGGAGCAGTAGAGTAGTTTACATATACCTAAACCTGTTAAGCTAAAGATGACAGCTGATGCCAAGTCTAATTGCGTCTAATTCGCTCGCGTAATCCGAAGTGAAAGCTTCACTGCGAACAGCTTTCTAGCGCGGATCCTATCTTAAGTCAGGTTAAACTTTCAACTGCCAATTTCACTTCAAACTTTAGCAAAGCGAAAAATGATTTAATAAACGGGCAAGAAAGATGCAATCGGGTGTGACCGACTGCATAATACTAGTGCACGCTCAAAGAAAAGGGTTAATGTATACACAAGTAAGAAAATTTTAGTGGGTGGTGCCCGACTAGGAGATCCCCTGAACCCTGTTCGATCTGCGTTTTTAAATACACTCAATTATGTATTTATTAAAGTAGAAAAATGTAAGCATGTAAAATAAAAGTAATCCGGTATTTAAAGTAAATAAAAGTAAGAGTGCTCTAGCCGAGACTGCTCGACTAGGAGATCCCCTGAACCCCGTTCGATCTGCGTTTTTAAATACACTCAATTATGTATTTATTACAGCAGACAAAATGTAAGCATGTAAAATAAAAGTAAAAAATACCAATTTTTTTTTTAATCCCGTATTTAAAATAAAAAAAAGTAAGAGTCTAGTCGAGACTGCTCGACTACGAGGTACCCTGAACCCTGCGAAGATCTGATATTCCAATCACTTTACGCTTCTTTTATATATACATATATACATATATACAAACAACATATACATACAATGAAAAATATACACATTAAGCACATGCTCTGCTAATTGCGCAGTGGGCTGCGCTTGGGCTGCTCTTGGGCTGCGCTTGTGCTGCAGATTGAGCTATATTATGGAAACTTATTTGCTGAATAAGTTTGCTTCTAGATGGACTTTCTTAACCAAACTTTTACAGCGTAATAATGACATTTTTATGTATATATTGGCAAAGCACAAGTCTCTAGTATTTTAAATACTTTTTTTTTAAATTAAGGGGGAAGGGGGCGTGGTACACCAAATAAAAAATTACAAAATGTCTGTATTTATTACACGGATATACACAGTAAATCTTAAATCCATAGCTATAACAATATTCGAGTTACGCTTAAAAAAGGAGTAAAATGATCGATTTTCATCGATAATCAGGAAATGGGATGAATTATCGAAAAAAAAACGATAAGCTCGTATGTAAACTTCGTATGGTATACACAAGTATACACTTCAAATTTCAGATCTCTAGCTTTTGTGGCTTACGAGATCGCTGCGTTAACAGCGACGGACGGACGGACGGACAGACGGGCATGGCTATATCGACTCAGCTCGTCGAACTGCTATATATAATATATATAATTTATAGGGTCTGCGAAGCCTCCTTCTGCCTGTTACATACAATTGACATTTTAGCACAACCATTATATCCTGATTTCTCATTTTCAATGAATTCAGGGTATAAAATTAAATCTTTTGAGAATCGCATTCAAATTCAACATAATGTAGCTAAGTAATTAGAAAGAGATTCTTGGGACAGACGGACAGCTAAGTCGAAATACTCAAGACAGTATTCTTATTGCGACTTCCACAGTCAACTTTTATTTTTTTAAATTTGTCTAAAATTCATGAATAATTATATATATAAAAGAAATATATATATATATCAAATAGGATCAAAGTAGTTTTGATATCATTAGCGAGAATATCAGTAGCTTAAAGCTTAACAATTTGCCAATAGACCTAATTTACTTTCTATAGGGATAGACGTAATATGCCCTGATTTATAAACAAGGACCTGTTTATCGCTATGGGGTATGGGATGGGTGTGAGTGGTAACCCTTGGTTAGTGCAAATTGCTTAACACTTTTGTGGCTTTATTTGACCAACTAATTGTGGATGCGAGATGAACAACCCCACACGGCAAATAAATAGAAAAACACGTCTCAGTTTAATGTTATTTGATTTGCAATACGTTTCTCATTGCAACACCAGTTGTTGGTAGGTTTCGGGGTCGGGGTACGGTTGAAGTCTTGGGCCTTGATCTGGGAATGGGACTTAGCCTGCAACTGGGTTCTGCTGAACGGGTGAGCTATGTTAAGTGCGTCAGGGGTTGTTTTGCTTCATATCCGTTTTGTTTTGAGTGGTTGAATCGAGGGGTTGCTCCCCGTTCGCAGAGCACTTTGCTCTGGGCTATAATTATGTTGTTAACACATCATCATCACCATCATCATCACCAGCAACAACATCAGCGCCAACAGACGCAATCGGAGTCGGGCTGGTAGACAGACCCGGGCCCCTTTCCATGTGTGTGTTTGGGCCGAAAGCGTTTTGGATTACAATTTGATTTGATTTGATTTGCGCCCAATTGGGAATTAGTGAGGATTGGTAAATATTTTGATGCACGGCGATTTACGCGGAGTTGATGTTTGTATTTCGGTTGCTCTCAATTGGGCATTATTTCGTCAGTTAATTGATTTAGCTGGATGTGTTCAAGTGGTTTGAGCCTTGAGCCTGTTAAGGTTGCGGCGAGGGCAGGTGGTTAAAATGTCGCACAGGCTGTTTTCCTGTTGTCATTGGGTACATTACCAAAGTCAGCTGTGCAAACTCTGAGATGCTTAGAAACAAGAACTGTTTTGAAATAGACTCAATTGCTGTCTGTAGCTAGCATAGCCACAACTTTGTGGCTTTGTGGCTCTGGAATGTTTCTAAACTTGGCCTTTGTGTGCGCAGATATGGCCAGCATAATAGTGAGATGTAAAAGTGAGTTGTGGAAAATAAATGGCAGCTTGGCCGTCTTCTAATCCGCCCACTCGCATGCAATTTTCGTGTACAGATTTCAGTTTGGGGAACGAGAACGCTGGTGCCTTTAAAGTTGGTCTATTATTATAATACCACGGCCGGGTCGAGGCATATTATTAACCAAGTAATGCTATTGTTGGCGAGTAATGCCAGGCTTTCAACACCCGCAACGCATGTTAAGCAGCCGCAGACATCAATCACAGCCTCAAATAGGCAGCCAAGAGCCCGGCTCCAACAAAGCCAAGCAACAGTCATGACTTTTAATGGGTTGTTAATAAATATACGGCCCATGTCTGCCCGAGCGAGGGCATCAAGGAGAGCGAGAGCATTGCCTCAACAGATCTGAGCAAAGGTCTGATGAAGCCTGCTCCCAGCCATTGCTTCGAGTGCGTATTGCTACTGCTCCAAGTTTTAATTGCCAATTTTGTTAATTTTTCTCTCTTTTCTTTATGGTCAGCTGGGCCCGTACCCCGTTGGCCAGGTTCTTGTAGCACCTGCCCGTTATTTGTTTGTTTTTGCGCTCGAGGCCTTGTTATCTCGGCGATCTGCTGCTTGGCAACTAAATGTGTAATGACAACTTGTGGCAAATCCTTAGCATGACATGTCAGAACTCAACCAGGATCGAATGGTGATCAGGAAGCGTGTCGCGCTTAGTCACGGCCGCCTGTTTTCCGCCTTTTAAAGTGGGCGTCTGCCATGGGAGTTTGTAATTATGTTATTAAGGCGACCCGCGTACCGATCGATGTAATTGGACGCGCTACCGTTCAACATTTATTTTTTGTATGTGATGGACGTACCAGGCACTTGAGCGCTTAACCCCCGCCCGACCCAAACACAGACACGGCTACAGACACAGGCCCAAGGTCCGGGCTTTAGAGTGTGGATCTGGAATATGTTGTAGACTAGACTAGTACTCACCTGCGTTGTCGTTGGCGGCGATGTCTGCGTGAGATGGCTGCCCAGGTGATAGGCGGCCGCTGTGGGACCGGGAGCAAAGTAACCCGGCGAGATGCCTGCAAGTGAAACCAAACAAACTGAAGTGAGAGAAGGTAACAAGACAACAACAACAACAACAACAACAACAACAGCAGCAGTAGAGAAAAAGAAAAAATAAGTTTACAATAATTATGACAATGGTTTTGGGTCTGTTGTGTGCTTAAAATAATTGCCACTCGAAATATTTTGCGCCCTTTGTTCGGTTAACTCTTTCATATATTTCGGAGCGAGTTATCTCTTTCTCTGTCTGCCTTGCCTCGATATAATTGTGCGCTGAATCAGCTATTTTGGGAGAGTTATCTCTGCATCTGATAGATGCCAAGCGCTCCTAACCAATTGCCCTAAACGGTAGTCGTCCAGCTGCCCTCTTGGCCTTTTGTTAACGGGGTCTCGATAATTACAAGCGCCGCTTATTGAAAATAAAATAATATACAACAAAATAAAACAATTAAAAATAAGAAAAATCCATCTCATTCATGGCGCTAGTCAGCGGAGTCTCCAAATTGTTGGATGCTGTGGCAATTAAAATTGCTGAGACAACAAAGCTGAAAACATTTTGTGTTCGTCTCAAGTAGCGACATTTCGACATCAATCGACTTGATCATCTTCATCTTCATCTTCATCTTCATAGCTGTTATATATCATATAACAGCGGATTAGGTACCACACAAGGTTTTCACTGGTAGCTACGGCTGCTGCTGCTGCTATTTGTTTTCCTCTTCTGTTATTATTATTAAATTAACATCACAATAAACACAGAAATCTTGTGTTAATATTGAAAACAACTTTTTACTATGAACCGACCTAGGCGCTGTTGAGGGACTCTTCAGAGAACTGTTTTCTTTTATAGCCAAGTTCGCAAAAGCTAAGGTATGTTAATGTCTGTGCTTTCTAAAATTTGATTATCTTCTTAATATATATAAAACATTTTAATAGTTTCACTAAATGCAGCATTCAATGGAAACCTCTTGTGTTTTAAGACTTTCCGTATATTAGTTTATCACACAATGAATCTTAAATTATAAATAGTTTATCAAACAATGAATCTTATCTTATAAATAGCATTATGCTATATAATTAATAATAATATTTATATTTAGTCTAGTACTAATCAGTGAACGATTCTACTCCACTAAGGATATTTTTGAAATGAATTCAGTAAATGACATTTATTATTTGCCTTTCTTCTCCCAGCTGTTGCATGCCTCAGTTAGCAGTTGTTCCATATATATATTCTGTGTCCTAGTCTAACACTCTTTGGCCACAATTGGCCATCTTTGTCTCGCAAAGCCATTTTAGATAGTGCCGTGTGCATTGAAGTGAGACTTGAGCTAAGGCAAAGGCAAAGGCGAAAGCCTAATTCGCTTTATTTATTACGCATTTCCTAGTATTTTTATTATCATTTCCGTAGCGCATAAATCATCTGGATGGCATTGTCCTTAACCCGGGGCCACTGATCCCCGAGCCGCCAACGCACAAATTTGCTGCCACATCAGCAAAGTGAACCCAAGAAAGTTGCGTTAAATTTGAGGTCCCAACCGGGCAAAAAAGACAAAAAACGTGACAAATGCTAATTTAAGTCCTCCAACCAAAAACAACTACAGACTGAGCTGCCACCCCCACCAGCACCGCTAGCACCACCAACCCATTGGTAAGGGAAATCATGAATGTTAACTTATGCTTATACTCTGCCTACGTCTGTCCTTCTGTCTGTCGTGGCTGTCGCGTCTATCGTGTGTGTCTGTTCTGTCACTTGAATTGAGTTGTTAAGCCAGGATGATGACTTCACAGTTTGTCAGAGCATGCGAATGGGTGGTTCCGGTGGTTCTTAGTTGCCACCCCCTTTGTTGCCTCACCCCTCGGCGGACGCCATATTGTGCAGGTGGGGGGCTGTGTGGGGTGTGTGGCACAAACAAAAACCCAGCCAGTCAACCGCTCGAGTGTGAGGATAGTTTGTCATATTTTCATTCAGTCCTTAGGTTCATTTATAGTGCTTCGCCTGGGTGGGACCCTGCCACATATCGTGCCACATTTGCATTTGTCTCAAGCCAAAGCTCATAAAACTCGCCCTTCTACTTTGCATTGCGGGTTTTTCGTGGGATTTTGGCATAAAACTTAATTGGTTTTATTGAAGAGATTGTTTGCGGCCCACAGATTGTTTTAGTTTCTTCAAATATATGTTCAGTCTTGTATTGTGTTTTAGTTTTCATTCTTTAGTTTTTCAAATATTCCAGGTGTAGGACATGTAGATCCCATCATTTACCCTAGTTCAGTCTCTAACTTCCTTACTCACAGTATTTGAAGCTAAGGCATGGTTTTTGAAAACGGCTTCTTGCTTACCTGCACGTAACGCCTCCACTGGCACCGATGGGTATGGCATGGGATACGGGTAACCATCGCGCCTCAGAGCTTTGGGCTTGCGTCTGGGACGATACTTATAATCGGGATGCTCCTTCATGTGCATAGCGCTGTGCAGAGAGAAGATGTCAAATGTCAGGGAGATTCAGCTTGGCAGCAACGCTTACTTACCGCAAACGCTTGGCTTCATCGATAAACGGACGTTTCTCTTCCTCGGTGAGCAGCTTCCATTCGGCACCTGCAATTGAGATATATTGCTATATGATGTGAAAACTCGTTAATCCATTAGATACTTTGAAGCAGTTGTCAAAATATGGCAACACAATGAAGCGCATTCATGACAACCTGCTCCAGAAGTGGACGCACATCAACATAATTTCCTAACAGCCAAGCACACACACTCATAGACATGGAGTATAAACTTGTCTTTTCTGTGGTAACAAGAAGGATATCAAATACGAAACAATGTTGTCGTCGTTTTCCTCCTCTGGCACTTCCTTTGCACAGCTCTATCTCTTTCTATTGTCGTTTGGCCATCTTCATCGTCTGTCCCTGTCTATTTGGCCACCATTGTTGCCAGTTTTGGCATTGTCGTTTGTTGTTGTCGTTGTTGTTGTTGCTGTTGCTGTTGTTGTTGCTGTTGTTGTCTCGTTGTTTGTCTCATTGCCTGTTTGTCAGCTCAGTCAGTCAGCTCCTCACGCCATTCAGGTTGGCTCAGACCGGCAGTGGCTGGTTAGAGAATGCTGCCGAGTCCTTGCACGATAATGGCCCGAAAACCAGCAGGTGGTTTGGGACCGTTTGGGGGCGTGCTTTTGTACAGCATTCTGTCTCGCTCTCCCGCCTCTGGCATATATCCAGCGTTCGCTTTGAGGGCGGCAAGTGAGTTTGTATTTTGTATTTGTATTTGTATTTGTATTCGTATTTGTGCTGTACGTTATATTGTATATGTATGTAGTACATGGCATATGCACGTGCCGCACACTCATAAGTGGCAAGTGGCAAGGCAGGACCCTCTTGCTTATATGCTAGTATGTCGACTCGTAGGCAGCTTGTGCGTCCACATTGTGTGCAGAAATTGCAAATGTTTTTAAGTTAATGTAAAACGTTATAATGACATGTGTCATAAGCCCGCTGATAACATCTAAAATGTCGCACAAACAGCACTTTACTTATTTGTCTCAAGTGAGTTCATATATTTATAAATATATACACATATTTAGTATATATATCAATGTATCTCTGTGTTTATGTACATATATTTATGTACTTCGAACGAGTGTCTGTCTTCAAATTATATTCAGATATATATTTTTGTATTAAATCAGCAGCTGAAAGTATATATTCTTGATCAGGACAACGAGTGATGACTTGATCTAGCCTCGTCCGTCCGTCTATCCGTTTGTACGATATCTGGTGTAACTCAAAACCTAGAGACTGCACATTTTGTTGTATAAATTCTTGTATACCTTACGCAGTATATTAAATATATTTCATATTTTTCTATAATTCATCGCGTTTCCTTATGATCGATAACATTTTATAATATAACTTAGATTTAAAGAATCTTCCACTAGAGCACTTTACTTGCTATATGTGCTAAAACCAAGCTTTTATCTTTAAATTATTTATGTCAATATTTCAAATATCTTTCATCGTTGAGTAATTCAAAGTTAATTTTTCTTTTAATTTTAAATAAAATACAATTTAAAGGGGGGGCTAAAATAAATATTAGTTAAAATTTTTTGATTTCAGCTCATGGATAAACTTTAAGTTTTATTGACCTGATCTATACATTAATCAGCAATCTTTATACGATGTATAAATATATCTATAATATGTACTTAAGTGATGATTAGCATCAATCATTAAGATTATATGGCAGTTGTCAAACTTGTCAGGAAAATAAGGAAAAATTGTTCCTTTATCCTTTATCATCGCATTGGGAATTCTGCCGTGTCTTCGAAGCTTCTTTTTGCCATAGACAATGCAACTACTGTTCTAGTTATAGTGCTTAATTCAAAGCCTTGCGCTATTCCATTAGAGATAATCGTTGTTATTGTGCACAATGTTGAAACAGATTGTAATACGTTAAGGGAAATGCCTAACAAAAGAAATGGACTTGAGGGAAATGTCCTTAATTAGTTATAACGTATAATTTTAGTAGCTGTAAGGCACAACCACACTCACACTGTCACATAAATTGCATTGTTGAAGCGACACAATACTAATGAGAAGCTATCTACTATCCATAGGACGGGGTTGACCGGGCTAAGAAGGAACGGCTGTCAGGCCCACACACACACACACTTGAATAGACATACACACAATACAAGCTGAGGTAGTTGAACAAAAACTATAACAATAAACGTAGCACAAAAGCACAATTGTGCCAAAAGACTAGACATGTGCCCACACCCACGCCCACGTCCACATCCACATCCACATTCACGTCCAGGTCTGAAGGCCCCCTTCAATGCGAAGTTGGTGGCACTCATAAAGCAAGTAGCTGCCCCTTAACTGGCAGCTGCTGCTAAAATACTAATTTATAGATACATTGACAGGCCGTCCAAGTGGCAACTGGGCATCAAATGCGCAACTTGGCTCCTGTGCACGACACCTTGTGGAGCATTTAGCTGGGGCATAGACTTCCAGACAATTCACATAATAATAAACAAGACGCAACAGAAAGAGTGAGAGCGAATGAGTGAGGTAATAAGAGAAAGAGAGAGAGAGAGAGAGAGAGAGAGAGCGAGAGAGTGGGGAAGTATCTACAAGTTGTGCAGTTGTATAAACTAAGGAGGGCGCACTGCTGAGTTGACATGCCACAAAAGGATGACAATTGGACAATGTCTATGTTTGCCCGTTGTCGTCTGGCGAATCCCCTGGGCAAGAGCTGGAGCTGAAGCTGGAGCCGGTTGAGTGGCCAGCTTAATAATTGATATGAAAAACAAGTACAAGTTGCACATGACAGTTGCCAAGATGTGAGATGGCAGCCAGTTGAGCTGCCTCAAGCATAATTAACAAGTTTTTCCCCAACAGCCTAAAGAAACACTGGAAAATGTCGGGTGCTAACCACAGAGCAAATATTTAACAGACGTCGGCTCCAGTTGCAGTTTGTAGTTCACACAGTTTACAATTGGGGCTGCGAGTAACCCTAACTATCCCAGCCACAAGTTCTAGGAGTGGGGCTGAGGCTACTTTTGGGACAGTTCTCGAAGCTAACTGAAGCTAACATTCACACATCACACAATTGGGGCACTTATGGGATTATGGCGTCTGGACTTGAACTCTTGGGATTCTGTTTACTGTGCTCTGAGCGTGGCTCCCACTCGAGCGTTTGCTCTCATCTGAACTTATAGTTTGACCAGCGATTAAACTGTTTACACAGCAATTTGACGTTTTCAAGCATTGGAAAAGCGGAAAAGTGACCCTTGGCTCATGAGAGACTAAAGTATAGAATGAAGGAAAGCTCATCGAGAATGTAATACAATTGCAGACATTTAGTAACTGTGCGCTGTATTTTAAGCGAAAAGTATTTTGATCTGAGTGGCTTTAAATGTAATTCATAGATTAGATGACATGTCTTATTACAGTAGCTTAGAAGCTAAGCTGCTAGCTTGTTTGCGAGGGGAAGCATACGAATATGGCTAACAAAAATATGAGTGGAAATATCTATTTGTGTGAGCTTAGATATATTATTATAGCATATATTATAATACGTAAAAATATTTAATAGTAAAGAAGATGAGAGAATATGCTGAAAAGTTATGTAGGGGTCGGCTAGGTTAGGCTGGGATGGTTGTAGGAGAAATATCCCTTCTGCATTGTTAACCTCTACAATTTGGACTTGATCATTCCCTATAACAGATTCTTTATTAAGTTCTATTCACACATATCTGATCCTTTACGTAAGCCTTAACTTTGATATTTTCGATATTCTCCAGGAGACAGAGCTGTCTTCTACTGCTTGATGCTCTATTTCTTTTCTCTCTTGTCGCAAAGTAATGCTTCTGTGTGTGAGCTTAGTATTAAGGTCTCTTACTTTATGGAAATGTAGTAAATACCCAGATAAGTTAAGAGACAGCGCGGCTTGCAAATGATTAGGATCTATAGAATAGGTGGATAGCAACAAATCAAAGTCGCTCCTTTCGCCAAGAAGTGCTGTCCTGTTGCCCATCCTAGCCATGTAGTATATTTTCCATTTGCAGTTGGGATCTCATTGTTGAGTTGAACACCCCAAGGGGTTTTCTTTTATAATTATACAACTGTTTAATTTTTATGGTGCCCGTTTCGATTGAGCGTGTTGTAATTAAGTCGAAGTCTTTCCATTCATCGACCGCCTCATACACCTGTCAATTGCCATGCCGACCTTCGGGTTCTGCTGTGCAAAGTGGAATCGTTGCCTTTTACCCCAATTGCAAACTAATCAATTGTTTGCGCTTTATTGTGCAACAAAAGGACTTGGTGGGCGGGGCAAAAGGCTTGAGTTGTTCGACCTTTTGTGTTGGCAGCGCAATGCAAAGTCGCAATCGAATCCAAGTCGAAGTCTTTGCCATTGTTCGAGACCCGTCAGTCAGTGCGCCAGGCAGTCAGTCAGTCAGTCAGTCGGGCTAACATCCATCTCTCGGGGGGCTTTGTTTAACAATATTTAATATTCCCGCTGGAGCTGGGCAGAGTTTTGATTAAAAAAAAGGAAAAACGAAGGCGATTGCCGATTGCCGATTCGACAGGTTTTTCAATTATTTTCAAAACAATTTTCCATTCAACACAAGGAGCAAAAAAAGCGACTGCCATTTTGTTGATGTCGCTTGCCACCGTTTGTGCTGTTGTTGTTATTGTTGCCGTTGCCCATTGTTTGTTTTGTTGTTAATTCAAATTTCCAGACAGTAATTAATGACAGTTACAATTTCAATTAAGCCCCAGCGCGCGCGCTCAGAAAAAAAAATGTTTTCTATAACACATCTTTTTTTATTTTATTTTATTTTATTCCCATTTGCCGTTGTTGTTTTTGTTTTGTCTTTTGTTTTGCATAATAAAATAAATGGCAACGCCGACGGCGACGGCGACGGTGATGGCGACGGCGACGTCTGAAGAGCTCTCCAGAGTTGCCAGTCGCCAGTTGGCAGTTACCGTTACTCGACGCTCAACGCTCTTTGCCAGTGCCTTTCGCATTGTGCCTGTGTGTGTGTGTGTGTGGGTGTGGGTGTGTGCGTTGAGAAAAAAGTAGCTTTCGCGCCGCCATTTTTTGTGGCGCCTTTGTTGCTGCCACAGTTTTTTGTTAGCCGCCTTTTCTCTGCGCAATTTTTCATAATGAGCCATTTTTTGTTGAATTCATTTTATTTCATTTAATTGAATGCCAGGGCAAACTTTTCAAGTGCAAAACTTTGTCATTTGTGTAAATGTGGCAAATGGTTTGTTTATTTTTTATTTTTGACGAAGCTGCCACATTGTTGCAGCACTTGCAGTTCAACTTCACTGAAGCTATGCCACAAGAGCAGACTCTGCTTTAAACTGTACGAATGGCTTTGCAGTAGCTGTCACTTCCATCAAGTTTCGTTTAGTTTCGTTTCTTTTCTATTTCCTCGTTATCTTAAGCGAGTTACCTACATACATCTTGAGCTTCCCTCTGACCCACTCCACTCAATTACGACAATGGCGAACGGCGTCTTTTTCGTATGCCCTGCTCAAAAAAATCGAAAACTCAACAAAAGCTGCAACTGACAGCAAATATTACATAGAACTGTCAATTGACATAATGGATTTGCCAAAATACAATAACAGCAACAACAACAACAACAACAACAACAAAAAGGTGAAATGAAATGGGAACAAAAGCTCACGCCTTCCCACAAAATCTCAGCCCACCCAAAAAACTCAAGTTTGTTCTGGAGTGTTTATTGTGTTTAAATTGTTGTTGTTGTTGTTGTTGCACATCGATTTTCATATATTGGTTTCGGCCTGCTACTTGAACTTTGCCTGAAAAGCGTTTGCAGCCAGTTGCCTGATTAAGAAATGCCTTTAAAGTCTATGAATGAGAAAAACACAGCATGAATCGGTTGTAGCAACCCTTATTGCCTGGCTATATCAACTGCCAATAAGGTAGCTGCGATCCGCAGACAGAATGAGAATGTCTTTAAAATGAATATATAAATTAATATATATATAATTATTGTGTAAATAATATTCTTAAAAAATCATTGTATTGTTGAAAATCTTTTCGATTTGGCAGACAATTAACGTGGTATTCGCTAGTCGATAACTGTTTCATTACTTCGTGCCCCATCTGCTGCCCCTATTCAAGTGCAGCCAGTTCGCCTTTTGTTGTTGTTGCTGTTGTTGTCGCGCTCAACTGCACTGCAAGTGAGTCGCGTTTAATTTGCATTGTTTTTGCTTAAACAAAGGTAAAAAAGAAAAAGTCATTTTACAAGTGCTTCAGTGGCGGAAACGGTGAAATAGAGGTGGGAATGCAAGTGGAGTTGGTAGCCCCCCGTTGAGTTTGATTAAAAAATTGCTCAAAATGGCTGCCCCGAAAGCTCTGTGGCAGCAACATTTGCCTTGTTATCGATGAGGGCAGCCTTGTTGCTATCGCTGTTATGACAGTATTTTTGTGGGCCTGATTAGTGCAAGGAGCAGCCGCAGCATCCTCCTGCTATACCAACTCAAGACTCATCCAATATGCATGAGTTGGCCAAAAAGGTAGCTGCGTCGCTTGCCTGTTGCCCCATTGTTATGCTAAAGATTTCTGCTGTCACTTGCCACGTGCCTCATGGGTTGGCTGGCTGGCTGTCTGGCTGCGTGTGTGATTGAAATTGAATTTGATGCGAATTGAAAACCAAAACCTAGAGGCCCAGATAAGATTTGTTGTTTGTGCGTGGGATTAGCCGTTACCGCCGCCGCCCCACTAGAAGTAAACTACTTAACTTTGCAACTAGTTAAGCGGCGAGACAATGCTGCAGGAGGCAGAAGGCAAGCGGCGATGATTTGGCAGAGTCTCACTTGGTGGGTGCGTGCGTGTGTGTGTGTGTGTGTGTGTAGGCAACCCTTCTCTGAATCATATACGAGCATAATCAACAGCTTCCTTGGCTCGATCTGCTCTTCCTGCTATTGTTTGACAGCCGCTTGTCAGTTTTGACAGTTGCGTTGAGTGCGCGCAACGGACGAGTTTTTGGTTTGTCATTGTCATAAACCGAATTTGGAGTGGGTGGCAGAGGCAGGGGATACCAGTTGGTATTACGTTGATTAGTTTAAGTTGCATAAGTAAGCTAGAGAAAGAGATTGAGAGTGAGAGTGAGGGAGGGGGAGAGCGTGAGTGGGCGCGAGAGATTGGCAGGTCGTGTGCCGCCTCTTAATTTAGTTTTGTGTGAGATTCGTTCATTGTTTTCAGATTACAAACATACTACGAGTGTATTGTATATAAAGCCACGGCTCTCACCCATTGTGGTTCATTAAAAAAAAGAAAGAGATTAAAGTGCATACAGTCTGAAAACAATTTGGATTCCAGCTGAGCTGAGTTTGCGTGCTCTTGAGCCATTTCATTTAACTTTCGGCACAGCCAATAACTGAAGCGGAGAATTCTGTTTCTCTGCCTGAGTAACGCGTTTATATAACTTATAAGAATACAAGCATATACTAAGTAAATATCAGCACTTACCCAGCCTTTTGGATATCTCCGAATTGTGCATTTTGGGATTATCCTGAGCTATTTTGCGACGCTGTAAGCGTGACCAGACCATAAAAGCATTCATTGGACGTTTTATGTGCTCCTCATTCTGGCGTTTCGTTGTGTTCTGTATCATCAGGCTGAAGAAGACATCACTGCGAATAGATTAAGGAAAAGCTATTAAATGGAGGCCTCTATAGCGATAACAATTAACGATCTTCAGAGCCATCTAATGGCACCTACCTGGCGCTGCTGCCGCTGTTCATGAGACTGCCCATATTCTGGTGCAGGTTGCTAATAGGCGACGCCTGCGAATTGTGATGCAGGTGGGCGGCTGCGGCGGCTGCCATTACGCTGTTTGATGTGCTTGACGTGGACGTGTAATGTACCGGAGCACTCGAGTTGGAGCTGCTCAGACTGTGACCGGTGCCCGCAGACAGATGCTGGCCAATGCCGTTGCTGTGGGGCTGGTGCGATTGCGTCTGCGACTGGCTGTGTAAGGAGCCCGCCCCGGAGCTGGCCGCCTGGCTATGATGTGAGGCTGTCGAATGTGGTTGCTGCTGTTGAGCCGCCGCGGCGGCAGTTGCTGCTGCTGCTTGATGATGCTGATGCAGTTGCGAGTGCTGCGAGCTCAGGTGATGAGCGGCCGCTGCAGCTGCCGCCGAGTGATGCAGATGCGGATGCAAACTGAGAGCCGAGGACCCGTTGCCGTTGGGCGAGCCGCCGCTGCTGTTGCTATTGCACTGATGGTGGTGATGCTGCTGACCCAGCTGACCCAGCGACAATTGCTGGCTATGATGGTGGGCGTGACTGTGGGCGTGACTATGTTCACTCGAATGTTGCTGCTGTTGTTGCTGTTGTTGCTGTTGCTGTTGCTGTTGCTGCTGCTGCTGCTGATGATGATGCTGTATTAACTGGCCCAGATGCGTGCCGCTGCTGGAGCTCACCGAGCTCAAATGACTCTGCAGTGGATGTGCGAGCGATAATCCAGAGAGCGACAAGTGCGTGGATAAGCGTTCCATCATTTTCTAGATGGAGCTGCAGTCGAATTGCTGCTGGCTCTTGGCCGGGACTCTCTGGTTGCTGGTGTGGCTCTAATGGTGTCAGTGGTTAAGGTGCTTTGAAGAGTAGGAGTCCGGCTGTTGATAGAGTTAAGATTGATTTAGTCATATGGAATCCCGTTCTACAGAGTATTAATTTAAAATTGAAATTGAAGCAGCTTTGACTTAATAATGCTCTTGGGCCTTTGTTAATCAATTAACTAATTGATTTGGGCTTTTAAAAGTGTGTCGCCTGTCGTCTGTCGCCCGTACCCCAATAACTTAGCTCCAGGCCATGTCCCCCTGCTGTAATGTGAAAACAATGCCACTTGCTGGCAGTGGTGGCGGTCGCCACCTCAACTCGAGATTCCGGCTGAACGAAACCTTTTCTCTCGACCTCTTTGTATGCGCCCAAATGTCAACCCTTAGAAGGGACGGGCTGCACACGCCGGCGACGGCGTCCAGAAACATACTGGATACGTCCTGTTCATTATGCATCTGGGCACTTGAAAGCCATTTCTTTTCATTTCCATTTTGAGTATTCTGCCCGCTTTTCGGGCACAGGTCGTCAGGTCATTGCCGTTGATAGGCTTCAAATCTCAGTCTTTAACCATTCACATGTGCGTGCATTATAATCGGGATTTATGTGGTCCACTTGATGCCCATACCAAATGTGTGTGTGGGTCGCTCGCATTAATGTGTTAAATACACACCACAAATACACACACACACACACATACATACACATATGTTTTGTAGTGGCAAAAGGGTTCCCAGTTCATGGTCAAGAAGCAGCGTCCGGCCAAACGCTTTCAATTTGCTTAATGGTGCAGTGATGATGACGACGCTTCGATTCTGGACTACAATTGAGCTGGGCGTGCGGAAGACATTCGGGTAAATGGAGCCACATAAGTTCGCATAGTCCGCATCATGGCGATGCTCTTTAGCGTGCATAATGCTCGACAAATGTGTCATTCGCACTGCATATTTGCATAGATGAAGGCTCTCTATGAGTAGATGTGAATTGTTTGCGTTTGTGCCAGGGTTTTTTTGCTTCACGTTTCGTAAACAGAATTTTCAGATACTTAAAGTGTATAAATAGGAAAGTCACTTATATAAATTAAACTTGCATTACAATAAATTTGTATAAGAGATTTTTATTGTGTTCGGTTTAGAGTTGAAGGTGGATATAGGAAAATATCTTGTATAAGATAAATGTTAAGTTTAATACGATTTATTGAAATGTTTGGCTCATATCCAATACTTTCGATAACAATAGCAAGAACATTCGAATAACTGATCCATTTTAAGAAGTCTCTGAGGCCTCAGCACATCTGAAACATTTTCATATTGAATACTGTAATTATTTTAAAAAATTCTGGCTGACTCCTGTGCGATCTCCCACCGCTTACCCATATCACCGTTATCCTTATCATCTGCCCATTTCGAGTTCATAATTCTCTTGTATCCTACGACAACTGCGACATCTGCACTGCTTCCGGGCATTATCCACTTGGTGTTAAAGTAAAAATTGCCCAGGCATGCGTATTAAGCATGAAATTTATTAAATGCAAAAAAAGGGAAGGGTTTGGCAACCTGCTGGACGATAGAGGGCAAGGGAAGCGCATATTTTTGTAATCCTTATGGAGTGCAAACAAATTTCTGTGTTGTCAACCTGGTATGGAATGCTGTGAAGTGGTAGGGAGCGCAGAGTTGTGGCAGCAACTGCTGCTGCTGCCAAATATGGTGCACGCTTGGAGTTGGTGCTGGAGTGCACCACAGGCCACCGCCGGCACACCGGTTGCACCACCAGCTGTGCACAAATTGCACTCCAGATATTTTTATTTGCTGTGAATATCATCGGCAATGCTACCAGAGATAGCCCAGCCCTTCGATCCCAAAACAATAATGCTCCCACACATTAGTTGACTAACGGAAAACCATTTGACTTATAAAAGTTGTCTAACAAATTATCAATCAATATGGAGAGCGTGGGACGAGGTCGAGATAGAGGCTCTCCTATGTAAGCCGATAGACCCTCCAGCTGAATGAAGTGCTCTGTTTTTATTTCTTTTGCGCTAATCCAGTAACACCAGTAAAAGCGTTAATAGATATCGGCCAAGTTATTTATGGGCAATGCAACGGCTGCCTTCGTCTACGCTTTTCTCTTTGTTATGCAAATCTCTGGCGGCGATTCCTCGGCGCAGTAGGAGTAAATTACCACGCCGATCACATAAGCAAATATTTATACCACGTAGTCAAGAGCTGCAATGGGGTATGTTGACTATCAAAGGAATCGGCTTGAAACTGAATTGCTTTACAGGTAAAAAAGAATATTTTTTTTGGTTGACTCATCTTGAATAATCATCTGAATTGGTTTTACAGGGTATCACAGAGTTGAGCAAGTGTGCAAGTGTTAGGCATTCCTACTTGTTTTCACAATGACCGGTATGGTTACCTGTGCTACCCGTTGTCGAGACTTGCAGACTGAATGACTGCGACTGGGCAACCGGGCAACCGGGTAGCTGGGCAACTGGGCAGCCGGCCAGTCAGGCAGTCAGACAGTTTGGGGTCCCTGTCTCGCTTCTCGTTCATTTGTTCATCCGTTTGTTGCAGTGTCAAACAAGAATTATGATCGGCTTAGCCACATGCTGAGCCTGCGCAGAGGCCCAGAGGCAGCTTCAGCTCTCTGAAGTGGCAGTTAGGCTCAAGAATCAAGAATCAAGAATTGAGAATCGAAAATCGAGAATCAAGAATCTCAATTCAATACAGGTAGAACTTTAAGTGTCTCCACTTTGTGTTGAAATGTATCGTTCCGCTTCTACTTATGCTGAGAGTCGTCTCTGTTGTTCCAATCCCTTATTCATCCATTCCCCATTCCCATTCCCCATTGAAAAGTGTCTCTTGGGCACACGCTGTGATTGTGATCCGTAGCCCTAAGCCGCTGGGGCCCCCTAATGTTTGTAATTAAGAACTTTCACACTCGCAACAATCGCATCGTAAATGTATCTCTTGGTTTAGTGTCAAGTTCCTCTTCGTGGCAAGGGCAAAGCTCCAAACTCAACAGACAAGAACCTATGTGAATGCGAATATGGTTATTAATTAGAATGCCAAGCGGTTAAACCTTGTTTCTGTTACGAGATGTGCGAATATCGCTAGTTGGCCTTACTCATATGTACCTATATACATATTAACATCTGGACCTCTATTTGGCTTCATATGTACACACATTTAGACTCCAATTGTTCTCCGAGCCGCAAAATGTGCGACTAACAAAAACTCTATTTGCACAATTGTATTTGGTCAACAGATCAGAATTTCACAGTTGTGCTTGCCAGCATATCCACGAGTAAGTAGTTCAACTAAGTTTAGACTCCGGAGGTATCTCTATTGGAACTCACGTCACTAAATCGTATTTTGGTTCATTATAAACTAGTGGATATAGCAAATTGCGTCATTTCTAATGCAAATGATCTCCTTCAAGGCCTGTGAACTTGTCCAGGTTAGTTTGAATACTTCCAATGCGAAAGTGTCAAATAACTTTTTGAAATGAAAAAGGTTAATTTTTATGGAGTATTACAGAAAGTATAATATATTCTCTAATATACTCTCCAGTATATTCTCTAGTATATTCTCTAGTATACTCTAAAATATATTTTTCAGTATATTCTCTAGTAAACTCTCTCATATATTTTCAAGTATATTCTCTAGTATACTCTCTAGTATATGCTCTCGTATATTCTCTAGTATATTCTCTAGTTACTCTCTAGTATACTCTCCAGTATATTCTTTAGTATATTCTCTAGTAAATTTTCTCATATATTTTTAAGTATTTTTTCTAGTATATTCTCTAGTATATTCTCTATTCAGTGTATTCCATGACTTTTATAATATTGTCTTACAATAAAAACGAAGGTCAAGTAAATATTTGGATAACTTGCTCTGCCATCGTAAGCTTAATCCATTCTTTTTCAATTGGTTTCTGCTAATATCGTTTATTCCCACATTCCACACCTTCTTAACGAACACAAAAAACAATAAGAGAACTGATCCATGAAGGATGTGATTGTGGAGAGAGAAAAAACTGAAAGCAAGAGTTCGAGACACGAGCGAAACGAACTCATAAAGATTCCGACAATAATGATTCGGCATAAACTGAGTGATTAACCAAACATTCAAATACTTGCCCAAAAAAATCAAGTTTTGAATGCCCAAAAAATTGTAGCATTGAATTTTGATTTTTTTTTTCTACTTTCAAGTTTTGATGGCTTTATTTACAGATTGGGACTTGAGAGGGACAAACTAAATGATCAACTTATGAAACTACTTAGTTTTCGAATCCATATTTAAAATAATGGTTTTATAGTTTATGGCTTTGACTGTGATGATAATAATTTACTAAATATAATATTCCATATAAAATATTAAATGCGATCCCTTTTCCGACTTACCTTGAGTGTCGCTGCATTGCCTTGGTATTTAGTGTGCAGTGATTGGAATCGAATATAGTATAACTATGTATATTCTATATACTACCTAAAACTTGATGGTGGCTTAAATGCTATAGCACTCGGTTGGCTTAAAGTCCGTCCCGTTTGAGTTTTTGTCTAAATGCTGAACAATTTATGCCAGACATTTACGACCTAAGCCAAAACGGAGCTGAAGAGTTGTATCTGATTTGTATTTATGTTTGTTTTGCACATTACATGTTAAATGTATCACTAGTTTATGTTTATTTAACTTTGTTTATTTGTGTATGCGGGCATCTCCATTCATTTGTTTATTCATTCAGTTTGGGATTGCCGCTGTTGCTGTTATTGTTTAACACTGAAATAAGTAGCTTATGCTTAGGACTTCACGATTTTATGAGCTATATAAACGAGTGTTGTTCTTGTTGCGCGTTGCCCGTTGCTTTTGTATTGGTGTTTGTTTTGTTGAGCACTTTGCATTAAGGGTTTTGTTTTTCTTTTTGTATGCCCAATTGGAAATTGGGGCGTTGTCGCAACATTTGGTATTTAACAACACTGAAAACGTAACGATTTCTTTGCAATTGATATAGATTTGTTGGTCAGCAAAGTGTACTTTAACCGTCGCTTGGGCGTTTCGTTAAGTTGATGCAACGTGAAACTTGCAACTGGCAACAACAAATTTTGCTTTTGGTCACAAAACGTTTTTCCGGTCTATTCGTTGTTGTTGTTGTTATTTAACTATAGATTAAAAGTAAGGCCGTCGCTGCTGGCTGCTATTGCTACGGCTGCTGTTGCTGTTGCTGTTGCGACTTCTAAGCGCTGCCTTTGGGTTGGCGGCTATTCAACGGATACGTTCCGACGCGTAACTAAAAACTTGGCGCGCGCTCTCACACGAGCCGCAGACGAACGAGCCGCACGGACTTGTCATTTTTGGGGGGTTGGCTGCAGCGACAGCGACAGAGGCCAGAAAAACAACAAAACCAACACAGCCAAACACACACATACACAGACACACACACACACATGGACAGTGGGGAGCCAGAAGCTTTGCCATGCAAACTTTTAGTTGCTCACTCAGCATTTTTGGCTCTCTCGCGTCACGCACACTCACACACACATACACACACACACACACACACACACACACACTCGCAACACACCAATACGAACGTGAACTGGTTAACAGCAGCAGCATTTTATTGGTTTATTTGTTTGGCTTTGCTTTTGATTAATAAGTTTTCAGATGACAATTTGTAACATGTGAAAACACGCTCACGTTGTCGCATAACTAAAACATAAGTCAAATTTGTGTTCATGCAAATGAGTAGAGTGGCCTACATGAATGTATGTGTATATGGCTCTGTGTGTGTGAGAGAGAGAGGCAGCGCAGCCAACGACTCCAAAGTCACAAAACGGTCTACCGCGGCCAGGTGCAGGTGACACTTGAGCCAAGAAAAAAACAGCAAAGAAATACGACGCTTAAAAAGTAAAAAGAGCACCGCTCAGCTGTGCAGAGCCATGGAGAGAACGAGAGAGAGAGAGAGAGTGAACGTGCGAGCGAGTGAGCTCGCTAGCTAGAGAGCGCAGAGAGAGCGCCAATTGAGCGCCACGCACAGCAGGTGTTGCCTTTTTGTGCGAGCGAGACGACAATAGTGCCCAGACTCGCCATCGTTGTCGTCTATTGCTGCATGTGCCAGCTGGTGGGCGTTTCCAATTGTAACTGGCTCTGCGACTGCGAGCTGCCGTCGCCAACTGCGGCTGCCGCTGCTGGTTCTGGTTGGGGGAAACATTTTACATGGCTGGGAGTCAAATGGGAGTCGAGTCGCCTGGCAGTTTTTCTATATTGTATATTTGTTTATTTAACGCATTTACTTAGCGCTTCCAACTATCGAAAGCAAAATCAACTAATCTTAATGGACACTTTTCAAACTGATGCTGACATGTTTGGTCTGCTGCCCTTTTTCCTTTTCTTTTTTTTTCCTCTTTTTTTTGGGCTAATCTACTCTTTAATATGCAACGCTTTAGTCCTTAGCTGGGATATCAGCTGCCTTTGCCATTCGCTGTATTTCATATTCATGCAGCGCTTTGTTCCATTAATTTCCTTGGTGTCCTGTTGCCCATGACAACTCTAGTGACTGCAACGGCAGCGACAACGGCAACTGCGACTGCGACAGCTCCATTTGTCGCCATTGTTTTTAGAGCTTTATGATTGTGTATAAATATGTATGTGTGTGTGTGTGTGGGTGGGTGCATGTGTCTGCGTGTTTTTGTGCTGCGCAGGTGTTTGCTTTTGTTTTCTGGGGCGGTTTTTTAGCGCTGATTTTGATTTAGCTGAACTGCCTCTACTCGCAGTTGGACTTCATTTTAATTAACAACGAACTAATGACAACTGCACACAAACTCAGCGCAATGCTCTAATTCTTATTCTAATTTAATTTGACTCTAATGACTTGAGCTGCTCTTCCACTTCAGCCAAGACTCTAAGGGGTTGGGGTGGGCAGTGCTAGCAGTTACCTCTACTTGTTACCTTCTTTGCCAATTGTCAGTCAACAATTGCAAGTTTTGAACAATGGCGCACATTTTTCCAGCTCTCTCTTCTGCAACTAACTGACTGACTGGCTGACTGGTGATTGCAACTGTGCCACTCGCCAAGCGAGGGTAGTTCCATAGATATTTGCTGAGTACATGAATATAGGGAATACAAAAAAGAAAAACATTACAAACATTAAATTGATTTGATTTAGGCAAGAATTTTAATTACCGTTAAAACAATATATAAATATGATAACATTGTTTGTCTGATTGTTAGGATTAAGACTTATCCGTAGTTTTTAAGCTGCCCTCTACATTTGGATCTACCTTTTGGTGCTCTCTACGTACTTGGCTCTGGCCATTGTCTTTGGCAATGCTTCTGTCATATCTGCGTCTCTTTTACTGTTAGGCAGCCATTGTTATTACATAGTATACCCTGTATTTAGTCCATATGGCATAAGATGTTATATCAACTCAACTACGTCGGCTAAAATGATTGTATAAATCATAGTAATAGTTATATGATTAAATAGTTTTATTTAAATATTAATTATCTGTTTTCTGCTAAAAGTACAATATTTAGCTGTTATTATAGGGTATTCAACTTGACGCTGATGGTTTGACATTTCCAAGTTGTTTTCGCAATGCATTTGTTTGTCTGTTGTGTTTGTCTATTCGCTCGTTGTTTCTTTCGTTTGTTTGTTTGTCCGTTTGCTTGTTTGTTTGTCGTATTTATCATGGCAGTTGCCTTTGCCTCTCTTCTGCATTCTCTGCACTTGCAAATAAATGTTAATGAGTAGTTGAACAATAAGGCGCTGACAATGCAATCTCAGAGCCGCTTCCATTGCCTCTGAAATGCAACTGAATATAATGAATATACAATATGAATACGAATACGACTACGAATACGAATACGAGAGTTTGTATAGCCTGTTTACGGGGCCCATTTAGGTTAGCTTTAGCGATTGGGGTCTTGGGGCTTTAAGCGCTTTAGCGTATGCAAATGCCACAAATCAACGGCAATTCAATGGAGTCTAATGCCTAAATCGCTGTTGTTGCTACTCCTGTTGAGCGCTGGTGGGGCAAGGCAGGTGCTGCCACACATTGCTGCCAACTTATTTCAATAGAACATTTTCTGAAAGGCCCGCACAACAAAGAGCCAAAAAAAGAGGCTGTTGCCATGTAAATTTTGCACTTTTTGTTGCTCATTAATGTTAATCAAAATGGGGGAAAAATGGCCAAAGAGCTGCAACCTATTGAGCACAACACAACAGCTATGGCAACTTGACAAAAGATACCCTGTACCATCATCAAACAAAGATGGAAGCTCAATCTGTGCCAAGAAGACGCCCCAAAGTATGCCGCGAAGTATAAAACTTTATCAATATTCCGGCTTTAGAGGTAAAACGACTTGGCAAAGTCGTATCACTTTTAATATTTGCATAGGGTTTACAATGATTTTCTTTTTTTTATTTTTTTTGGGTTACCGCTGAGAGCTCGGTCAGCAACAGGACGAACGAAGCTTCTGCTTCGCTTGAGCTCTGCTTCGATAAGCATCGGCTTCTATTTCATAGGCCACAAAGCAAACAGTTTTTGCAAATTGTTCAAGCGATCGGATAGCTGATTTATCGTTAACGATCAATCCGGCGTTTGGCAATTGTGTCGCATGGAGAGCATTAAAACACACACACAGACACGCTCGCACACACAGATGAAACCAACAATTGAGATGCGCATCATTGCTTGAGTGCCTTTAATCCTTGCGAATTTCAAACGGCAAACATGGATTACAAACACACATTGGCATAGGCACATATGCAGATAGCGTGTCTGGGATGGAGGTAAACAATGCAGCTCAAACGTTGCCATGAGATTTGAAGCAAATCGATAAGAGAAACTGCCAAAACCAAAAGCAGTTATGACAACGCATCGATTCAGCGATTGATATGCCAGATATAAGGCAACATATGTGTTCTCATTGTTCCGCATCCAGACCCTTCTCTATCTTTGGCAGACAAAATAATACACAATAGCAACCAAGATCTTTTTCCTGAACTTGTCTACTGTTTCACAAACTTATTCTGAGATAAGTAAACATTCCTTATTTCTCAAAATTGCAGAATTTCCTATAAATAAGCATATACTCGTATATTTTCAATCATGCGGTCTACTCAAACTCTCACACTTCATTATGTCCAAGATGTAATAAATAATTTTTGATTTTTGCACACTTTAAGGTTCTTTAGCATGTATTCTCGCCGATATGAACTGGTATCTGTTCAAACTTTTCACAGACCTAATTCCCGTCAACGCCCTCGCCACATATTTACCAAAGATGAATGATCTAACAAGTGAGCAAAAAGAAAACCCTTCAACTGGCATTTTGTTAAAAAAAATACATAAGGAAAAAGGAAAACTAATATTCGAGGAAATTTGTGAAAAGCGCAAAACTGAAAACTGAAAACTGAAAGAAAAATAGGATAATGCCAAGAGATTCATCTATTTAACTAGAACGCCAGAAGAACGCATGTAATTGACTTTTGTGTGCGCATTTTTTCATTCATCGATGACAGACAATAGGGCGGCAGCAAAGAGTGAAGAAACAGCAGAGTTGTTGCAGAAGCAGCCGGTGCGACAATTCATTGACTGCGCATACACCCGGACGGCTCCGAGCTGACCGAAAACCCAGACAAACTGGCGCGACTCGCCGGCCCTAACGAATCATCTCTCAATGGTCCATGTCTCTCAATGGCGCAACGTGCTGCCTCTGTCTCAGTGTGTGTAGGTGTGTGTGAGTGTGTGTGTGTGTGAGTGTGTCTCTCTCGCTAAGGATACGCCGAAAAAGTGTCAAAATTCCTATAATCCGCTTAAAGGTGTTTTAATGCCCAGCTCTACAGGCCGAGCTGGTCAAACTTCTTCTCCTCCTCCACATTTTGGTTCTGTGCTCTTGCCACCTTGCCAGCGCGTTTCACATGAATGAATTTTCAATTTGCTGCAACGCATTGTCTTGGCAACGGGCTGCCGCCCGCGTCCTGCCATTCAATGTGGCACGTAGGTGTTTTTTGTGCGCGTCATTGTCTCTGCCTTTGGCCAGAACAATGCCACAGCAGGCTACGGACATCGGGCATCGGGCATCAGGCAACGGGCAGACGATGGGCACTGAGCATCACAAATGGCCGCTTGACCAGCCAGCTAGCCAGCCAGGATAATGCGCGCTTCTTGCCAGAGTTGGCTACCAATAAACAATAAAAACAACAAATACACACATACACATAGACACAAAAGTGCAGCCGACGCTTGCCACAGACAAGGTCAAGTGGCAGTCCGTACAGTTTAGTAGCTCTTCAAGTTTCACACAGTGCCACACAGTTTCCCATGGCCATCTCTCAGGCTTATGCTTTTGCTCTGTTGCTCTGAATATCACAGTTTCTGGCCTTTCTTGCCGCGTAATCATCTGCATTTAAATCGATCGATTCGTTCATTGAATTCTCACTTCCATTAGGCATTGCACGCTGAATTCTTTATCGATTCCCATGCCTGGGACACTGTCCAACTGTTTTATCTATCTCGACATGATTAGGCAGTTTAGCATGACGTACCTACTGGTCAAACATTTAAATGAGCATAAATCTATGTATTCGACACATCGCGATGGGCTTATAAGCACTGCGCATCATCAGGATAGCGCACCCGTCACGTTCTTCCTTAATATTGAATATTTTCTTTATCGTTCGAGTTATAGTCCTACAATTTGTTTCTATTTGACTCTGTTTCATTCTTCTTAATATAAAATAAAATGAGTTCTGCATCGTTTCAGCAATTATTTATTTTAAATGTTGAAAAGAAGCTTACAAAAAAGACTGCTAAAAAATTGGTCAACTTTAAATTTAAATTTAATTATGAGTATCTCGGTCAGTTTAGCAACCAAATTTTTTGTGCAAGCCACAAGATTGAGCGTCATGAAGAAAAAATCTAAGATTTTTCAATTTAATTATGGACTATCTGGACCAATAATCGCAATAAAATCTGACAGTCATAGAAAAACTACTATTTATTTTCTTGGAAATTACAAATTCTGCTAGAAAAACTTTATGGACAGTAAGTAGAAAGGATAGGCGATCCACACTGAGAAAAGCATATAGCTACTTGTCTTCAGATATTCAGGAAAGAACTGGTGTTAAAGCAATTCTTTGAATGGTTTAAAGATTTATTTCAAGATTTAAAACTGTTCTTTTAGTTTTGTTTACCTAATTGTGGATAAATAAATTTCTTAACTAAAATTAATTTATTGTTTTACTTCTATGGAATATATTATACAGTGTTACCATTCCTGCCAGATGTTGTTTAGAAGAAGTAAGAAGTCTGTTAAAAACCAAGTTAGATTGTAAAAGAAATTGGTAGAAGTTTATAGAACAATCTATGAGTTGACACTCCAAAAGGTCTGTATTATTTGATCAGAGTTTCCAACAATCCACAAACATATAAGAAAAGAAAGATATGTAAGCATATGATTTTATAAAACACTGGATTCTAAAACTAATTACCATGCAAATAGACTTGAATCAGTGCCATATGACATTCAATTAAACCGTTTGCTCTTTTTCCAGCCGGAACCCCTTGGAAATCGATCCAAAAACCAAAAACTTAACAAAAGCCCATAGAAACGACACAAGCCGAAAAAAAACATATGCATTTCATTTGATTTCAATCATTTCACAGTATTTGCGATGCCTATCATAAATTCGCATAAATTTACTGAATGGGCAAAATCGATACGCAAATTTCAAAAAGTATTCAAAAAAGAAAAAAAATGAAATCGAAGCATTGCGAAAAATTGAAAAGCAAAACGCGACGCATGCTGACAAATGGAAAACATTTGTAACGACCATTAAATGATGTTGTCATTGTTGTCGCTTTCGTTATTGTTGTTGTTGTTGTTGTTTCAGAATTAATGCAAATCGTATTTGGCGAAGGGTTAGACTGTGCACCGGATAGGGGTCAGGGGATGAGGCGTTGGGGTTTGCCATTTTAATGAAGCCATTAAAAATTGCTGACATTTGTCAATTTTTACTTTTTTTCTGCAGGGCGTTGCCAATAAAATTGCAAAATTGTAAAATTGTAAAATTGGCAATTTGATGCGATTTGGCTAACCCGAAACACGCCCACTTTGTGCCATTATACCTTGAAGGCAATTCTATGGGAAGATCTATGGATTGTTGTGCTCGGCCATGGGGTGTTAAAGGGTTACATTTCATTCATTCTCCAGCCAATACTTTTTTTAACAAACTTTGGCCATTAAATTGGCCACGCCCGAAATTTATAATTGCAAAATGTTGTACGGCCCATTTGGGCTAAAGTCTTTGACTTACAACCGTTACAATTTCTATGGGCAGTGAAACGAAACCGTTAAGGCGCTCACTTGTTACAACACAAAAGACAAAAATAAAAAAAATAAAATAAAATGAATTGAAAACTGGAAATCATGAGACAAAGTTGTCACTGCAAAATGGCAGCAGATAGGAGCCGTAAGCCTAAACATATCAACTTTAATTTGAATTCAATCAAAAGGGTCTCTATTCACAGTCGCATTCACATTTACATTCGCTGTTCAGTATTCCGTTTATACCATTCACCGTTCACGGTCACTTTCGCTGGCAAACAATCGAGGCTCATCAGCGTCTGTTGCTCTTGATCTTTAGTTGTGCTGTGGGCTGCAGCTCTGTTGTTTTGGTCCGACGCAGCTTCAAAAGGCGGCCGTTTCATATCCTTTGATTTGCATACGAGGCGGACAACTACAACTACAACATCAACAAGAAACAACAACAACAACAATCTACTCTGACCCTCTGACCCTCGGCTCCCCGGCAAAACAAACAGTTAAGCAATGGCAAAGTTGCTACACTTATGTCGCGCCTTGCCAGTTCATCATCATCGTCATCGTCATCGTCATCTTGATGAACATCATCTGAGGATCATCCACATCAATTTAACGGCGCGATCTTTGCGCGCTCGCAGCTGCTGTGAGTCAGTCCTTCGATTAAGGTTCAGCTTCAGTTTCAGGTTGGTTCGCGCGCTGTCAGAACCAATCAAGTCGACACTCTTGACACAAAACGATGCGTAACTCTTCGAGAGGTTGTGCACAGCAATTCATCAAAGGACCGTGACCAGTGCCCGTGCCCATGCCCATGCCTATGCCCAAGCCCATGCCAAGGCGAGCCTCTTCGCTAATTTGCTGACTGTGGCCGTGGCCCTCTTCGAGTGCCAGACTCTGTGAGGACCAGCAGCTGGCCAGTCATAATTGACAATAGTCTGCCCTAATTGCTGACTAGTCATTGCCAATAACTCATGCTTTCGTAAAAAGCTTGATCAGGCTCGCATTAATGAGAATATGATATCCTGTTTACTCCACAGTTTAGTCTTGCTATTTAAAATGAATTTCTAAGTTTTATGTTCTCATAATTCATGGAAATATTCTTTTATAACATATCCCTTGCAATTATTTTCAAAATATCATAACGTTCTTATCATTTTGATCACTCTTATCTCCTTTACCCCTGCTACAAAACAAATGCTAGCTAATTGCACCGAGGCAGCATCCTTGTTTTATTATCATTTGCTGCCTGTTGGTTGTGTTCAACTTTTGAACTCGTTTAAGCCTATGAATTTAATTTAATTTAAACTTTAGCCCTAGGTGTTCGTTGGGCTGTCAATTGGCCCTGCCCGGACGACGTTTGACCCTTGTCGCTGGGATGCTAAGTCAGCCCTTTGTCTTTACCTGACCTCAGCAAGCCAACCGGGCCAGCGTTGCTGTAAGTTGCAACCCTTTTGTCACCTTTTAATTTGATGAACTCACTTCCGTCCAGCCCACCAAGAAACAGCATCCCAGACACATTGGCATCGCAATCGGAATCGGAATCGGAATCGGGATCAGGATGGTCTTGTCTTGATCTCAAGCCGGTCTGCTGCCTTGTCAGTTTTGATTAGTTGAACCACTTCAGGTCGTCTTGCTGTTTTTTTTTTTTCGTTTCTGTCCCGTATGGGAATGCGTATCCTTACCTGATCGTAATACGAGCGCAGATTTGACGATCTGGCGATCTACAGATAAGGCGATCTGGCGATCTGTTGTGCAATTCTGAAGACCTTGCCATATTGCACCGTTCGTGGTAGTTGAAGTTGCTTTTTCATAATTTTCACATGACCAAAACAGCTTAAGATCAAGTTAGCCATCTAAGCTGACAGCTGGCAGCCCCTTATGACATTTCGCGAAACTCTAATCCCATCATAAGTAAGCTCTTTCAGTTGCTCCCAAGGCTCTTGGCCTTGTCTCTCTGTCCTTCTCTCTCCCTCTCTGCCTCTCTCTTTCTCTCTCTCACTCTCTCTGTTGATATTCCATTTCAAATTAAATTTCAGTTTCATTTGTTATTTGCTTAGAAAGTTTTCCAAACATTGGCAAGTTAATCCCGGTAACCTGTTTTATGAGCCGCAGACTAGCACTATCGCTAGCAGCATTATGCAAATTATTCCACAGCCCAATTGCTACACAATTTAAAGTCTATTGGAGGGAGCCTCCTTTCAGTCTGACTGCCTGCCTATCTGCCTGCCGGCCCGACTCCAGCTGATGATCAATAATAATCATAATGACAGTTTTAAGTGGGTTAGCCCTACCATTGTGCATTTGCATTTAAATGCGCTTTGATGGATAGCTGTCTGTTTCCCATTCTCCAGCTCAAACCATCTCAAGCCATCTTTACTCTATTACATCATACTATTATGTGAAACGTTCAATGCTTCTTTTATTTGCAGCTCTCGTCCTTCAGCTCTTACGGGGCAATCAATCAGCTTAGCGCGCAGCTTCATTATGATTATGGGCTTGTCCTTCAACTCGTATAGCAGAACCGCATTCATTCTGCATATTCGTATTTAAATGCATTCAAATGCCAATTTTTATGCCAAGATTGTCAAAATGCTCAAAGCCTAATCTAATATGCTTTGAGGTTTTCCTTTTGAACTGGCCCCGCACAAAGCAGAAATCTGTCCATTGTTGGACCTTGCCTCTATTAATTCCTTTATAATTCTCGCCTGACTGACCAACTGTAAGAGCTAGCCCACCTTTGCTACTTCAACTCCCCCTCAGCGCACACACACACAAACAGGAGCCCAACAACAAGCTGACTCAAGAACTCTCTCAATAGTCGATACTGTGAACACCCTGTACTCTGCACTGAGTACATTGAATCACTTCTTATGCCCCGACCTCTTTAAAAATATTTCTTTTAGATTATATTTAAAGACGTTAATGATTATTATATTATATAGTCAGATAGATGACCCAGAAAACCAATTGTAATTGACTAATTGATTCAATGTTCAAGTTTTATATAGATATTTAAATATTTTTTATATATTCAACTTGAAAATTTTAAATACTAAAGTTCTAGCTTTTGGCAAATTAAAAGATAAGTGTGAGATTTCAGATATACTTTATAATATAATTAATATTGTTGAATTGTGCTGTTTGGCATACCCTTTATTACTTTTCCTACTGAGTACAACAAAGAAAAATATGAAAGTTCCATAAAAAATATATAAAAAGAAAATACAACAAAAGCCAAGGGCAAGCAAAATAAATATAAAAAAATCTCAAGTACACTCACATACACACACCCACACACACACACACACATAAACACCATAGAGATTTCCAGCTTGTGCTTTTCCTAAGCAAAAAGCCAAGATTATGCGGGTGTCCACTTTTGGGCACAAGGCTTTGGTAGGAAACGCAACTGATGCGTGTAACTGAATGGTCAGCCGCAAATCGGATTAGCACTAAGCGATTTTGGCACTCGTCGCCAATTCAATTAGGTGACAGACGCAACGAAAAGCTCAAAGCCGAAAGGTGAAAATTGCCTTGCCGAGCGGGAAAGCTTTTTGGCCGGGCCTTGGGAGAGGTATTCTTTGGTTTTTTTTTGTGTGTCAGGGCTGACATTTGCTGCCACTAATTGGCCGCACTTTTGAGCAACTGTGTGCCTTTTGTAGCGCTTCCTTTTCTCAAGGACATAAATTACAAGTTTTGCCAATGGGTTGCTTTTACCTTCGTTTTTAATAGGAAAATTCAAAGAAAATTAGCAGCGGGCAACGGGCAACGGGCAACGGGGCACCTCCATAAATTGTACCCTAATTTTCGGCACAGACCTAATGATGCCACAGTCCAGGCCCATAAAATGCAACTTACAAGCTGAGAAAATGTTGTTGCCCTCGCAAGGGGGTTGGCTCGATGGCAAGAGACAATGAGACAACCCGACTGACCCAAGAGTCGACTGGCAGAAGTTACCTTAAAGATTGTCAACCGGCAAGCAAAAGGATAATAAAAAGAATTTGTAACAATTACGGAGCAGCGCAAAAAGTGGTTGAGGGGTGCATAGCGAAATTTATGTGTTTATGCTGAATTTCCATAGATAATCCGAAAGTTTTATTTTTTAAGGTTTTCTGCTTTTCTCTCTCCATATACGACTACAATTTGGAAAGCGAACTGCGCTGTACAGCTGCACAGCGAGCGTTGGCGATGAGAAATTGCTCGCAGCAGTAGAACAATGAGAACTTAATAACAAGAGCAACAAATAATAAGAATAATAATAAACAAACAAACAAAGGGATACACAAAAGCCAACAAAAGCAGCATAAGAAAAATCCAATGCATAACAACGCATTTTTTTCGTGGCTTTTCTTTCTGTTCGACTGTATCTGTCGGCTTAAAGGCGTGAAATACAACAATAATAATAAATATTTGTTAGCTCTCGGTCTTCCTCGAGCTGTTGTTGCTGTTTCTGTTGCTGTTGTGCTTCTCAGTTTTGGGCATATTTTCATATGCTGTTTAAGTAGTTGTGATTGATGCGCACAGCGCGCGTGTTGAAAGATACGTTTTGTATCTGTAAGATACGCGCGTGGTAACTGTAGCCAAACAGAGCGGCAAGAGGGGTTAAGGTTAACTGCTGTTATCGGTACTTAATATTCAAGCCACATGCTGAGACATGGTAAGGTAAGGTAAAAGTTTGAGTATTGGCTATCGATAAGTTTATCTTAGTCACCTAACTTTTCCTTCTTTCAGTGCTAAAATATCAATTCGAGCATTAGTTATTGATCAAGTTAACATAACGACTTGATAAAATTCTAAAATATAATCTTAAGTAATAGTTATCAATTAATGTTAAAATAAATAAACAATTCGATCTAAGTCATCTACTTTATTTATTTATAGACTTTTTGTAAAATCATTAATTATTGATAAATAAATGATTAAAAATCAGTATCGGTTAGGAAAGTTAATTTATACATCGATCTTAGTCAATTCCTTCTGTTATTGATGAATTTACAGTGCTCATTCTAAAGCGCTACAAATGTAAAAAATCAATTTTAGTACTGGTTATCGATAAATGTTACATGAGAAAATATATTATCAAAGCTATTTGTAAAAATTTAGCATAGGCCATTGATAAATAAGTCAATTCCTTTTAGTATAGATAATCAATCACACAGCCCTTCTGCTGAAAAGCTTCAGTCATAAATTATTAGTTATCGTTAAAAGTAGCATTGATGATAGCATTGATGATACTTGAATATTGGTTATCGATAAATATAACAGCTATGAATATGTAGTTTGGGAAACTAAATCGATCCATATCGCCAAATTAGTCAATTCATTTTACTATGGATGAATAAGCAATCCTCATGCTGAGGTGATACAGTGAAAAAATACCTGTTATTGATAATTCCATGAGCAATATTATTACATATATTCGACAACACTCTTTCATCTATATATAAATCATTTGCTGAAGCTTAAGTGTTGGTTATTGATAAATATCTCAGCCTTGATTAAAATAGCACTGTAGTTTGGGAAACTAAATTGACACATCGATCTACATCGATCTTTGTCAACTCTTTCATCTTTCATGGCAATCTTATTGGATGTCAACTATCACTCTCGACGAATTTCCCCATTATATTCTAGACTGTTGCCGTCATTGTTTTTCCACGCTTTTTCCACTTAGAACTGTCGCATTGATAAATGAGCTTTGCCCTAGGACGGTTACAGTGACAATTGGCTTTTGTGTAAGTTGCTTATAATTAAAATTCTGTGGCACAAACAAAAGGGCCAACGAACAAACAACAGCAACTACTTACAGCCACCGAAAAAGAAACGGCCCGAAAAAGTAGCGAAACGAATGTCACAAAAGCGGCAACAGCCGAGAGAAAGGCAACAAGCAACAACACACAGACACACATACACACTGATAAACACACACACACACACAACAACAAGAGAAACAACAGCAAACCAATCGAATCACAAAAGCCCACAAATCGGATTGCGGACTGGACCTTTTCATGGCGCTCAACAAACAAATATTTGTCATTTAAACGTGTATCTGTATCTGTATCTGTAATTGTATCTGTAGCTGAAGCGCTTTTCTATTTCTAGTCAGAGAGACGAGCAACGGTTCCGGTAGCGGTTCTGCAACTTTTGATTTCAATTGCTTAGTATACCATATACTCATACTCACACTCATACTTCTACATATAGCGGTCTGTCCGAGCTTAGACTTATCAATATGTTGACCCTGCCCCTGCCCCTGCCCCCGGCACGCACCCACAGCTTCTTGCGCAATTACCGCAAGTGTGAGTTAGTTGATTGTCAGGTAATTGTTAGTGTTGTTGTTGCTGGCGAGTTATTATTATGCTCTATTCTGTGTATGGGAACGATGACATATATTATAATATGACTAAATCTTAAGAGCAGTCTCATTAATTAGGGAGAATTAGTTAACAATATCAATTTCAATATCTGAATATATTTATAATTATTTTAAAGTAGATCATCTGTACTTCACTTATCAATAATTTAATACTTATCATTTCATATCATACTTATCATTCCTTTATCTCATTTCAGGGTATTCAGTAGTCGATTTCACGAAACGTCACGTTTACTCTTTTTTTATTATTACCGCTCTTTTATCTGATGCTGACAATTTATTATAACAATTTATGGCCATTGTTGACTTTATTGAATTGTTTAATTATTAAGCAATATTTGATTGATTGCGAATTCCATTTCATTTGCTGTTACACTTAGTTTTTTTAAGCTTTCTCGTGCGGCATTGTTGTTTCGAGTCGGTTGTTAGAAAATGTTGCTGTGTTTATTGTAGATTCGTGGCTTTTTGTACCGTGTTGTCGCTCACTCTCATTATTGTCATTTATTATTAAGTATATTTTGGTCATTATTATTTCTTAGTTTTGCTGTTGTTATTACAAACGCTTATTGACCCAATTTCGGGCAGCAGTTTGCAGTTTACCATTGAGTGGAGCTCTCATATCTCATGTGGTCTTACCCAGAGCTGAAAGGCACAGTGTAGAGGTAACAATGCAGAGGGAACGGGATCGGGAACATGTGCAGGAGTTGACCGGGGAGTAACTGCAACCATAAACGAAACCTCACTTCTGTTGTATTTCCAACTGTGCCCATAAATTTTAATCCATGACAAAGTTGCCAACTGGCTCCCAGAGCCGCCCAAGTTGCCAGGCCGCAGAATTGACTGCATGCGCCCGACCATACACGGATATGAATATGAACTACAAATGGACACTGAATGGAGCATTTAATGGCTGCCGCAGGAAGGCACGGAAACGCGGATTGAAAAATGGGCAAAGCAAAACAATTTTTTTTATCACATTTTTCTAGCATTTTTCTCGAACTGGGCAATCTGAATGGAGCTGTTGCTCGTCACTCGCGAGGCACAGTGAAGCCAGTCTAACATACTACTATCCAACATAGGAGTAGTTATTCTTAAGCATAATTCAATACAAAAGTTATTGTATTTATTTATCTTAATGAAGCTCAACTTTCGATATGAGATGAAGTCCAGCGTTAACTCTAATGTATACAAACACAGATTGTAATATTTTCAGGAAAGTCTGTGCCAACTTCAACTATGACCTGTGATAATTAAATTTAAATTGTAATCGTAGTCTCAGTAGTTTATAATATTGATAAAGAAAAACAGCTTTGTCAACCGAACGTCACGTCAGAGACTTTCTTGGAACTGTTTATTTTGTAAAATCGAGTAATACAATATACAATAATTCCTGTCCCTTAGCATGATTAATATTTTCAACTTTTTCAATATTTTCTTATAATTTTGATATAGGCTTGACCCAGTATGCCAGGAGCAGTAGTAATTCAGCTATTTCGCTTTCATTAGCTGTTGCTGGCCAGCCAAATGGACAGCAGACCGCCCTGGCTCTGTTGTTGATACTGAGACGAGCATTATCCTTTTGGTCGCTGATAGGTGCAACGTATTTGGTTGTTTCTTCTCTTCTCTTTTTTTCGCGGACGCATTGATAAAGTGTGCCATAGCTTGGGGTTAATGTCGCGCCAATGATTTAGCACCTTGTTACAGAGCCGCCCGCCCCGACCCCAAACCCAACCCTAGCCAAATGCTGATGCGGATCGTGGCGATTCGACCCGACAACGCTTAATTGCGCTGATCGCGTGGACAGCGTTCAAGTGTGACTCGGAGTCCGAGTCGGAGTTGTAGTCTGAGCGCAGGTCCGATCAGAGCCCACCACGGGCGCGTGTCGAATTGGTTTTGTGTGGGTGCGTGCGCTGATTTGTTGTGATAAATAAGTGGCAGCCTATATAGGTTGTTACAGATGCTATGGCACTGGCGATAGCGACTGAGATGAGAGCAGAGATGTGTGGACTGAAGGCGTTCGTTCGCATAAATTCCCAGCTCTTGTGGATTTTCATTAAAATTTTTAAACATTTTTTCTGTGTGGAGCCGTCCGAGGCTCTTAATAAGAACAAACAGGCCGTTGAGTCGGCACAATCGCTTGGCGCCCCATGGTGCCATATTTTTGTTAATCCCCCGAGCCAATGCTAAAGAACGCACATAAAATTTTATTATTTATGGATGGCAAGCAGTGCCATATCCTGTGGCATTTATGACACGACCAAAATTCCAATTGTTTCTGCTGCCACTGACACTGGCTTTACTGCTGCTACCGCAGTGCCCCTTGCCCTTCGTCCCTTCTCCCTCTCTCTATCTCTCTCTCTCGCTCTATCGATGCCAGCCGAGCCTGGATGCATAGGTGTAAAGCATCGCACGACCGCGCTTTGATTAACCTTAAGCGCATAAATAGTGGATTCAATCAGACCTGCAAGAGCTGCCAGTCCGTACCCAATCGACAAGCAACCGGCAACCGGTTTGCCTGCACTGAGAAAAAATACATCACATTACTCCAGAAGTGTTTAAAATATAAAGTAATTAACATATATGTATATGTTGCAGTGCTATAGAAAAACATTCGACATTCATTGCTTCTGTCAAGTCCAGTTGTGCTTTTACTTGATATATATCTTTGCACATCTGTTGGCAAAATATTTCAGCTTAGTTGATATATCTCAGAAATAACAGAAGTTCTGTTATCAATTCCTGGAAAGCCCACAAATCTAATTCCTTAACTAGCTATATGATATATTGCCTTCTATAGACGGACTCTGCTTCGAGTTGCTAACTTTTGATACAAGAATTAGCTAAATACTGTTCAATGAGGGAGACATACTTTATGGATTACTTGAAAAGTTTCCATTGAGCATATAAAATTGAACGCATTTTGACAATTTCTTTCAGTGTACGCTCCACGTGTCTGCCTTGAACAACTCATTAGGTTCGATTCTTCTTTCGGAGGCTTCGCCAGAAACTTTTGCGGCAGAGTCATTGTCATTGTTATTGTTGGACGAGTTGCGCTTTTGTTGTTGCTGTTGTTCGGTAAGAAGTTTAGATGCGCTTTTGTCAGGTCTTGGAAAAGGGAAATGAAAATGAAAATGTTGTTGCTCTATTGATTATTGCATATTGATTGCTGTGTGGCTCTTTTTTGTTGAGGCGAGCAGCGACAAATAAAGAAAAAATGAATGCATTTCCACTGCACAGCTAAATTATTGATACGAAAACATTCCGAGAGCCAGTTCCCCAATGCACGGGACACACTTGAGGCACACATGAGCCCAGACACAGACTCAGAGAAGTGAAGTCGCCGACTGGTCTGGCCAGGGCCAGACAGAATGGAACCGTGCAGCAACTGCCACCAGCTGTGTGTGCCATTACGATCTTGGTTGGATCTTGGACCAGCTTGGGGCTCTCCGCTCTCCACTCCAAATGCATTTCATACAAAGTCATCGTCGTCGCAGCCAAATGACAGTCGCCACTTTATAAGAGGCTGATCAATGGCTGGATCTTTAGACTTGTCTTGTCTTGTCTGGGGCAATGCATTTTCGTATTGTTTTGATCTGAAATTCGTTGAATTTTGAACAGAATTTTGACAGTTGCCACTCAGTTGCATTTGAAAATTCCATGGAACACTCGGGGCCGGGGACCCAGTCGAGCAACAGGCTCGCCGGCGATAAAGTTAATTGAGTTATTTGGGCTGACAGCTGATTAGTTGAAGTTGGTCCCATTTGAGCGAAGCGAGGGGGGGCTGCCGGTGCTGAGGGCCGGGCAATGGGCAATTTTATGGTGCGTGGCAATGGCAAAGTGGAAAATTATTATGCTGCCCCATTAAGTTGCCGCCATTGTCATTGTTGTCGGCCCGTGGTGTCGACCCACGCGCTTGTGGCACTCAAATTTCATGCCGCATGCAAATTTTTGTGGCGCATTGCGCAGGCGTTGCAGACAACGGCAGCAATATATATGCATTTTTTCCCAGCGATCATCAGGCATGATAAAAGATTCAATTACAAGATGGTTAAGTGAGTTCAGTTCATGATTCGTGTGACTTTTCAGCCACGTTCACCAAATGAAAAGGGAATATTGGTTTTATGCAGTATCCGAAAGGACTTAAATATTCGAATCAGATGGTTTAGGTTAAGTTGTCTTAGCCCAACTTTCAGATGATCTATATTTTTGGATGCTTACTTATTCGGAGCATCAATGTACATTCAAATTTTCAAAAACAATTTAACTTTTCATGTACAATTGACTCAATTCCGAAGCCAATATTCGCGAAGTTTGAATAACGTGGGTACTTTGCGCCCAATATCCAAATGAAATACAATTTTCTATCTACTAACTTTCAAATATTTAAATTTTTCTCAAAAACTTGTGAATTAATTTGTATAATATTCCATAATCAAATCGGTAATCAACTACTTCTGCACTTTGAATGATTATAGCTTGAGTATCTTTGAATCGACTTTCAGATCTCATGCATTTTTGGATACTTATTAGGTCGGCTCATCGATCTACAAGCAAAAGTGTTTTATGCTAATCTTAACTTCTTAAGTCTTCATTTTGGAAGAGTATGACGCAGTCGGTTGCAGCCTACTGTATCGTTCATAAGCGTTTATTTTTTATTTCTCGGCCGAGTAGGCCTGACATGCAAACAAAAACAACAACAATGAAACGATGTACAAATGCAAAAATCCATCAAAGTGATGGATGACACTTTGATAGTGAAGTCGGTAACTCGGAAAGTGTGCAATAGTTGCACTTCAGGAAACCGCAAAGAAATTGCCCAATCGCAAAAAACTGACAGCTGCCCGGAGTAGCAAAAGGAAGAAAAATTTGCGCTCATGTGAGACAGAGATCTTGGGAGTGCGTAAAAAATCAAAAATAAATTAAAAATCAACAAACAGTAGTCGACACGTCAATGAATTTGAAATGCATGCAAATGCGAGCGGGCCAATTGTCCTCGATGGGGGGTAGGAGGTAGGTCGCACTCTGCCATTTGAAGTCACAATTCGATCCTCAGGGTTTTTGCCAATTGCCAATATATCGGCACACAAGTCGGGTCGATTCCTTTTTGGGGGGAGGGGGGTGAATGAGGTTCAGTTTCCCATTGATCGCTTTGAACTTTTTCTTTTCGCCACGGTTGCAATTCTCCTTTGTTGCGCAATGAAACTGTATCCTTGGGCATTCGATTTGCATACATATATAGATCGACATCAGGATCGGCGACACGTCGCACACACTTGATTGCCTTTGAATGGCAAATGAATGCATCTGGAATTTGCAAATCTTTGTCGGAGGTAAGTCGATACACAGTGGGCATAATGTCTGTTAGTTAGCTATGCTGCCAGATATGCTGTCATCTCAAGTGATCGCGTTTGCCTTTTGCCAAATGGTTCTATGATTTCCCATAAAGATGTTCATTTCGTATTCTTGCATGGATCTTTTGTGAATATTTGCCAATCGTGATGATCGATGCTGTGCTTGAAATTCGAAACGCTGGCAATAAAGTTCAGAATACATAAAGATTGGAAGAATATAGATCATTCTGCAAGTAGTTTGAACTATGATTCAAGTGTGAACTACTTTCATATTAATGCTTAAGTTAGAGATATTCATATGCAGATCTTAATGAATGCAAGTTCTCTTTTACGTCTTACTATCGATCCTTTGAATTGAATTTCTAATAAACGATATTACATTTCATTATTAAGATTTGCGTCAGTAAACCCCTTTTTGGATGTATCCCAAAATTTGCATGCTCGTTAAATTTGTTGTTTGCTGCTGCGGATCATCCATTGAAATATAATTGTTTTGCTCCCATTTCGACTTCGGGTCGCATGTTCTCAGTTTTGGCGCCATTTTTCGTCGATTTTCATTATTTTCGTTTGCTTGTTATTGCAATCAGGAAAACATTGTTTGCCATTTAATGCAGGCATCAAACCCCTTTCGGACTCTTTTTTGCCAGTTAAATGTTGATGCTGTGCTTGGCTCTGAGACCAATAAATAAACAACAAAAGAGTTAAATTCAATTGCAACTCTTCCGCGACCTTTGTCAATCCCAGACAATTACATGCTTGCAAATTTTTTCGACTTAGCTCAACCTTCGTGTTCAATTATTTTGCACCTTTGCGAAACGATCGAAGGATCGGCGACTGCGACTGCGACGGCGACTGCGACTGTGATCGCAAAAACTCAATCAAGTCGAAAACCCAAGTCTCGACCCCGTTTCGAATCCGTGATATTGTTCTCGACCCCCGACCCACTGTTTCAAATGCAAAAAAAGGAGTAAAAAACATTTTGTGCGTGACCCTTTTCGGCAAGCGAAAAGATCTTTTCTTTTTGTCAACTGCGCAGGTGAGAGATCGCAATTTGCGTTGATCTTTCACAGGGCTTGCCCTCCGGGGCGCATTGATTTCTTGACGACATAAACAATATCACGTACGGCAGGAGAGAGAAAGAGAAAAAGGGTGCAGCGCCTCGCGAATGTTCCAATGACAATCGTTTGCTTAACGAATACGTTGATTTTCTTTAATTTCGTTTGGCATTTTCTGACTGTTTTTGCAATACTTTTTTTGAGATTCATAAATTATCCAATCAATTGCGAGCTTTGCATCGTGTGAACCGCGGTTCAGCAAACGCGAGGGAAACGCCTCTATAAGTATATGGACCGAGTGGATCGATCTTAGAAATTCCCACAATTTGCATACGGCTAATTCTAATTATACAAATCGCTGCTGAGCTGCGGTCATTTAAATCTGCCCATGGCTAACTGGCTAAGTCCGATGCTCGGCTCGATGCCCGATGCCTGCTAAGTAAAAGCCGGCTTAGGCTTAAACTTACTTACTCCTTCCTGTGTTTATTTTTGCACCAGCTGTGGCCAACGAGCCTGGGAAACTCCGAGCTGCAACTCGCTCGCTTGCTCACAGGTGTTGTCATCGTTGTCATCCTCGTTGTCGTCATGATCGGACCGACTGTACCTCTTTGGGCATGCATACCTACCTGTTTGTTGGCATTGTCTGGCTTTAGCTATCTTTTATTTGGGAAATTCCCAAAACAAATGAAAATAAAGTGAAACTCACAACAAAAGTCAAATGCCCGGGGCACGGGTTCGGTTTTAAAATTATATTATTTTTCTTCTTCTCTTTCTTTTTTGTGGCCCTAGGCCACTGATCACTTACCACTGTGTAGGAGGCCATTGTTTTTGTTTCTCTGTCCTCTGTTCTCTGTTCTGTGTTCTCTCTGCTCTCGCTCTCTCACACTCTCTCTGCCGCTTTGTGCGCTGTAAGTGATCCTCTTCTGTCTTTTATTTGCTTTTCTTTCTTTCAGCCTTGTGTCTTTGCTTTTGTCTCGCTCTCTTTGTGCGTGTCCGCTCAGCTACTTGTCTACGTCTCTTTCATACTCGCTCTCGCTCTCTCTCTCTCGGCTCTGTCCAGGCAATGCTGGCGACAGACTGTCTGGCGCGTAGGCGTCAGGGTTCACGAGAGGGAATGGATGGGTTGGTATGCGTGTATATAGAATATATGAAGCATATAGGATGCATATAATGCTTAAAAGTAAATAGTACTTCAAATGTTTTTCTTGGACTGCTAAAGCATGTAGAGTTTGGAGTGTTGTCTTTCAAAGGAAATTCATTGATATTAGAAGATTATATAAATATGATTGTGTTTCATTCATTTGAAGGCATCTTAATACTAATTGCATTATGATTATTCTAATATAAAATAGATCAATAAAAAATAAGAAGTATTCTATAACTATCTTAACGGTATTTAAATATTTTGCCCAAGTTGACGATTCGGTTTCAAATACATTTCAAATTTGGACTTCTCTTGTTAGGATACATAAATTCTTAATTGAAAACGAGAACATTTTCTTATGCCGTAGTATATTCGAAATGCGTTTCCTTTCACAGTTTGATGACTTTTATTTCATTTCCACCCCAACAATTCGGTAAGCATTTTCTTTATGAAAAACTTCCCCCGTCCGTCTCCGCGCATCCAGCTGGCTATCAACCTAAATGACACTCCAATTTGGAGAGGCATTTCCACATTAATAAGCAAGCAACACATTGGGCATAAAAGCCAACTAAATAACTTCCATATACAGAAGAAAAAGACAAAAAAAATAAAATAAAATAGAATAAAAGTAAAACTGCATTTTGTCTTGGGGCGCAGTCAACAGAGAAGTCGTTGTCTCTGTGCATTCCTCTAGTCCTATTCAGTTCTCTGTTCTTCTCCAGCTCTCTTGTTCCCTTGTTCTGCTGTTTGTCACATACTCTTCTACGAAAAGCGTGGCCAACAATGGATATGGATCGTGGATCGTCTAGGCAGCAGACGCATAAACTATGCCCTGGACAATGGCCACAGAGCACTTCCTTTCAGTCATCTACCAACTACCTGCCGTAGGGTCCACGGGTGAGCTGGGAACTGTGGGTCGTCGTCTTCGTCGTCGTCATCGTCGTCGCCAGCATGTCTGGCAAGATCACCGGCAATACAATGGATAGAGAAACAGTCGCCCTGCTGTCTGTTAGATTAGTATAGAATTGCAGATCATTCTGAAATTTCATTTCGTTTCATTCATGCTATAATCTATTTTCTTTTAAATGCCCAACAACAGCACAAACACCATGCTAAATATGCTCAATGACCCTGTCCCTGTATCTGTCTCTGTCTCTGTCTCCGACTGTAGCGCTGTTCGCCTTGCTAAGACAACAACGGCGACGCACTGTCTGCCAGGATCGATATTCTGCTCTTGACTATTGTCCATGCCTAATCACCTTGCTTTATGAAATAGATAAAGCATGACAATTCACTTTATATTCAGATCGACATCGGTTAGGGAGCAAGTGTATTCCTAGTTGACAGTCACAATTGACTGTTTCTACAGCCCACTGGCAAAGCAATCTATTCAATTGACCACCCTGCACATAGCCGTAGTCGTAGCCTACCCCCTGTCCGAAACAATCAACCCCTCTTGAGCGAAACAATGAAAAATTTAAATCCAAGCTTAGCATAATAAAAATTCAAGCGAGCGTAAAACGCTAATCTCTGCCACAGAGTGTGTATCTGTATCTATGTATCTATATGTAACTCTAGAGGGTCCTTTGTTCTCTATCTGAGTGCAATAGTATATTTGGCTCGCACAAATTTGTTTATTGGAAAATCTGTGCAGCGATGCATCTATCTGTCTGTGTTCGCCAAATGTCAGATTAGATCAACGTTGACAACAGCGCAGCACTTAAATAGGAGGGAGAGGGAGATGGAGAGAGAGAGAAAGAGACAGATAGATTAGGCTAAGGGTACAGTCATGCCTCTCCGTCAGTTGGGAGCTCAATTAAAGCGGGGCAAATGCTGTCATAATGCGCATTTAGTTGTTAGCAATGCTCCATATAAATTAAGGCCCTTTGTAGCCACGCCATTCAAACTTCCTATTGCCAATCCAGATTCCCTCCTTGGAATATCAGACGTAATAATGACGGGGCGAAAACAAAGCAAAACGATGCGATGACGCTGATTCAAATAAAATATAAAACACAAAAAAATACAGAAACACCCAGCAACAAAAGCGGCAACAAAAACAACAACAAGCGCTACACACATATTGCGCAGGATACAAATACAAGGACACTGCTCGGCATTGGCACTGGAGAGCAGTGGAGTGGGTAAAGTTAGGGTGGGGTAGCCAGGTAAGGTAGGGTCCGGGGTCCGGGGTACGGGGTACGGGGTACGGGGGATTTATGTTTCAACAATTTCAATTGTTTGCTAATGTTTTTGTATTGCGTTTGTTGCCATTGTATTTGGCTTGTCTAATATGGCAGGCAGGACGAGAGTTCAAAGATTATGACTACATGGATTGGGTATCGAATGGCCGTTGTTATCGATATCCAGCAGACGGCATCAATCGAACAGCAGCCGCTCTCTAGGCTGTCTTTGCCCATATTAACATTAAAGTGTGAAATTTCAAGTGAATTTTGACAAGAAATCAGCGTCGAACGCTAATCGCTGTCTGTTGCCCGGTTCGCCTTCTCGGAAGTCTCGGCTTGGAAAATCGGGAATTTCCTGTGCTTTAGCACATCTTTTGGGCTCTTTAATAAACCCACTAATAAGGCCAAACAGGCCGAACAGGGTCAAGGCATTAGCATTAGGCCAAACAATGGCTGTGAAATGCATTTAGCTTTTATGCAGGACACGCGTCCTTGCCGCGGAAATACCCATTGCACAAAGCAATCTGTTTCTACTTAGCTCAACTGCTTTACGATCCCCCTTCAGCCAGACCCTGCCACCGACGCGCTAAGGTAGCCGCCCAAAAGGTCACTTTGCCTAATAACTTTAGGTCACAAATACGCCTTACAATCACTCCTACGCGAAGCACTGACTGCTGATCCCTCGTTGCCTGAGGGCCTGGAATGGGTGTTGTGTATAAGTTTGTCATAAGGAATGCAACACCCCAGAGCCCAAGTAGGTCGCACATGCTTAAGAATTAGTTGACATAGAGATCAAAATTCAAAGAAAAATAGTCTCCAGAAAAATGTATAATAAAGTAAGTGCGAATAGCGAGCGGACGACTTCGAATGCTTCAGAGTTGATCAGCATAGTAAAATATGTAATATTAGTTTACCTATATTTTATTTTTGCTCACACTTTGACTATTTTGTACAAGTAATAAAAGCTTTTCAATCTTCGTTAAATGAAACTTTTCCTAGTCGTGCCTAATGATATATGAAAAGCTAATAAACGACTTCAAAAGCACTTAAATATGCATTCGACTAATCAGCCATAAAGTAGATTCTCATGAATCTGCCAAGATTTCATTAGCTGCCTAAAACAAATCTAATGATTGCTTCTGGCGATGATTGCTGTCAGCTAGGAGTTGGTAGCCCGACGCCCACAAGTAATAACGTGACTTCTGGCTGGCAAGTTCCTGAACTGCTTTTCAGCACGCTTAAAGAGCCAAAACTGAAATTGAAAATATTTTAATGTGCCATTTACTGTGTTTTTTTTTCACTCAGTTGAAAGTTCTCGCTGCATGCAGCACGTGCAGATGGCCTGAATGGCACAGCCAGCTCCAAACAAAAGCGCCAAGTGAGACTGAGACTATGGCTAAGGGCGTTGCATCATTGGCATTGACCACGATTACAGCAGGCTCAGCAGCAGGAGCAGGAGCAGGAGAAGGGTAACAAAGCCACAGTTGAAACGATGCTATGCTGACTGGCTTTTGGTATGCTAACAATATGAGAATTTATATGACAAGTCTGTCATATTTTTACAAACGTTATAAATCACCAGACGCTCAATGCCTCAAGTGGTACCGAAATGAGAAAGGTGTGAGGTTCCGTACGGCTCCTTCTCTGTGCCTGTGCCTGAGCCACAGCCAGAGCCAGAGCCAGAGGCTGAGGCTGAAGCCAATGCAAATATGTAAATATTGCCTCAAGGCACGCGATTCTACACGATTCCTTGTGCGTTTATTGCTCAGCTCGTCTCGACTGGGCTATTTTTATGGTCTACTTCGGCTGCCTTGCGGTGGGTCTGAGCACTCGGTCTGTTCTCTTCTCTTCAGTTTCGTACACACATACTAGCTGGAAGTGTTTCTGTTGAAAAACGAAACCGAAACTTGTACGAAAAATGCAAATTTGGTTGTCTTGTCGGGACAATTGACAATTGTTGGGCTATGCTATTGCTATTGCTGTTGCTTCAAAAGGTAACCGCCATTCAGGACAACCAGTGAAAAAAAGGACAATTGCGTATTGAAGAACATCATTTTGGTTGAAAGAATTGAAAATGTGGCCGCAACAATTGAGACAAATGGCGCATTGTCAACGTGCCGCATCGAAGTCATATTGGGAGGTCCTTGCGCTGCATTGTCCTTTGCGACAAAAACAAAGACGCATTTAGTGGTAAATGCTCATCAAAACATAGACTCAGCGCTCAGCCATCTGGTTAGCCAAGTCCAAGACCTGGCTGCCTCTCATCCATTTGAGTTAAATGCAGCGTATGCAAATCTAATCCTAGCTCCGTCCACCTGGCAAATATTCAATTAGCATAGCGATTGGCGCGTAAAAAAATACCAGCCAAAGCCACTCGAAAAAGCGGTGCTTCAGAGCACATTTAACCTGCCATCTATATCCACACCACATATCTCACATCCATGGCCAGTTCTAGCCGCAGCTTAGCTAGTTGCATGCCGCATTTAAGTGCTGGCAGCATTATCCTTTCTATTCGGTGAGCATTGGCAAATGTTTCCACATGCTTTGGCATTTCCGCTTCCGTTTCGGTTTCCGCTTGGCGCCAACAGCTTGCCCTCGCCATCCCCATTGTTGCCCCAAAAGTCAAGTGGCGTAAATTAATTACAGAACCAGCCCCAGCCCCAGCCCCAGCTTTCACACACCCGACTTGTATAGAGCAGAGTCTCTCTGATATATCTGGCTTGTTTTGTTTTCTCTCTAATTGCTCCAAATCTCCCAGTGCTTCACAAGTGTGCACACACGTATGTATGTATATATCAGCTGTAAACATGGCCATTGTTCGACTTTAAAGAGATGAAAATGTTCGCGTGGAAATTAAAATGTTTACAAATTGAAAATCATAGCGCAATATTTTAATTGGATATCGCGTTAATGCGTGGATGTGCACGTTCAAGGATTAGCAAGCGTGGGACGGGGCCTCGGAAATTATCGAAATGAATGGCACTTTTACTAACTAACTAATTAAAAAAGTTATATCCAGAAAGTTAAGCTATATTTTGTTTAGTTTAGAATCTTTATTTAACGAGAATTATATTATTTTAATAAATATTTGCTACTAATTGTAATCGTGTTTTAGTCAAGCAAACATTAAACTAATCCAATTAAATCTAATGGCTTCCCGATGGAACTACAAATTATTTAAATAGCTTGAGCCCGGAACTAAATTCTCCATATCACATAAAAAACTTCAACTGTTTCTGTTTCTACATAGGGTTAGCTGCCCTGACATGTTGTGCCTGGACTTGGAAATTCAATTTATTGTAGTCTCACATATGATTTCATGTTATCATTAGTATTAATTAGCTAACATCATTAGGCAGAGAACTGACCCGCTTTTGCAATAGCAGCTACCAGTTAATTCTTGGACCTAGAAGATAGCATTCACACCAGACCAGACCAAACCAGACCAGGCCAGGCCACATATCATAGAATGCTGGTAGTCAGATGATCAATACACTGATTGAAACCATGCTAATGATGGGCCTTCTTTTCATTTTTTGGCATTGATTTGGATGTTGTTTGTTTGTGAAATGCGTTGTTTTTTTCAGCTTGGTGACAAAAGGCGAGCAGCATTGATGCGGGATCAGCATCGATTGATGCTGCAGATCGGGGATCGTCAATGGCCACTAGTCCCTGACCGTTACGCGTCACACGCTCCAAAATGGAAGCGGAGACACGTTTGTTGTCCGATTCATAACCGTTTCGAGTCTTTATGACACGGCGCGCCCCCTTTTGACAGTTGCTGCATAAATTTGAGTTGCGCGAGAGCCCAAAAAGGTAGCCGAGCGACCCATAAAATTAACATCTTTGACGCTAAGCCGTGATTTACTTTTGTTTTAATGTCGCCGTCTTTGTGCTCTCCACTTGATACAATGCAAATCGAGTTGATTTCGATATGATGATGATGATGACGCCTACCTGTCTTGCTCGTGGATAATTTAACTGAATCAAATTGGATTTGCATAACGTCTAAAAATCGTTAAATGGAACAGCCTAGCTAAATGCGATCTTCAACCATGAAATACTCTATTTTAGAGAAAGAATATCGCATTGAAACTGAAAACACATTTTCTGGTCTTTGTCGAAGGGCATATAAGAGTATTTGCTTAGGCCAATCAGAATGTCATAGCATAGAGCTTAAAAAAGACTTTCCTAACTATGAAACACCCGGTAATGTAATATGTTCCTTCTATTCTATAAGAAATTCTTTGTTGGATTTCTCAAAATAACTACAATATATAAATAATCGTAGAACGTCCGTCCGTCATATAAACTTGATACACTTTACAGGGTATGAGGTATGAGGTAAGGCCAATCAGAGTGTTTGGCAAACTTGTTTCAAAACTTTTGTTGCTTTAGCTGGCACTTTTGCACGTCTAGAAAAACATGCCAAATCCTTGTTTAACCTTTGCACCCAAACGGCAGCTATTTAACTTTGGCAAACACGTAACTTGTCCAAATTTTCGCGCCGCCTCGGGGCTCAGGGAGAAGCAAAGACAAACTTTTCGCACACACATACACACACACACACACAGATTGATGTCGTCTATGGTCGAGAAGAAGGGTTTAGTTTGCAAACGGGTTCGACTGGAATTCGCATGGCAGTGGAGCGTTGGCAGGGGACGTGTCGCTTATAATCTTCACGCAGCGCTCGACTCGCCTGCCGTTGAAAGGATAATGGAACATTGATTATTATTTTGATACCACCACTCAAAGTCTGCAAATTAAGTACGCATTTATCTGAAGTAATTTGGGTTCAAATGTGCGGCAACTGCGGTCAAATTGTTGCCCATACTTGGCAGCTACCAGCCTCCCTGGACTGGTGACTGGTTGCTTGAGAATGACATTAAATATATCGTATTTAAGTAAGAAACTGGCTACAAAGGATGGTCACTTTTGTCCACTTCCGCGCATGTGTAGCAAATGGCCCGTCATAGTTTCAATGATAAATGGCCATTCAAACGGGGACAAACAAGATGGAAATAAAGAAAAACTTAATGTACACAAAAATGCCGGCAGGCTGAGGGCTGTCGAGGGCTGTTGGGGGGACGGCTGCTGAGATTTGTTATAATTTGTGATTTGTGTTAATTACTGTTCCATTATGTGAACTGGACAAGGCTAGACGGTCACATAAAGAAAGAAGACCTGCATAGTTGTTGGAAAGAAACGGAAAAGCATAAACTCCTTTTATGAATTGTGGATATCCTTATGTATGTGAATCAGTTTGTAAGTAGGGCAGACATCGCTGATATGCCTAAATATATGTTATATATTTGAAAGCTTTTCTCAATCTTAATCTTAATATATGCTGCGGCGCACAATCAGCCACAAAATGGCGTCGCACAATCAATCTGTGGCAGTCGCATTGATTGTCCAAGCTTGTTATGCATAATACACACAGAGATCTATCTTCATAAGCACTTCGAAATGCCACCTTTCTCTAAATGAGACAAATGCCAATGGCGGAGACAAATGCGAGCAACGGTTTCACCATCGCGACACACACACACACACACACAAACACAAAAGCACGTGCCACTTGACAGAGACCATAGAGCAAAGACAAGGCAGTAGGAGCGACCCAACCCTAGTCCCACATCTGGACAGGGCACTTGGCTGGCTGGTTGAGTTTTTAATTTGACGCAATTGTTTGGCATCGATTTGAAACGATTTGGATCGAGTAACCCCAAGAATTTACACAATTAATGTCAAAATGCGATTCGGCTTTAAAGCGCTTTCAAATGTCACTGGGCATGTCAAAAGACTGGCCGCCATTGATGCCGAGCCGAAGTAAAAACAAAATCAAAAACTTTATATAAATGTTGTTTCTTTTTTACTTCTTTGAATTCTGTGTGCATGTGTATGTGTGACTCTGTTTGTGTGTGTGTGAATTGTGGCTTGTTGGCTACTGCAAAGTGCTACCAGTTGAGATTGTGATGTGACAATGGTAGCTAGAGAAATCCTAAAAGAGTTGTTAAGTAACTTGCAATGTTTAAGTTGGCAAATATTAACATCAGAATATAGTTACATATATATAGTTATATAGTAAATATATTTAAATATATATAATCAGCCTAACCTAACTACCTAACCTAACTGAACCTAACTGTTCGATGAATCAATGCTACTATAGGGTAGATAAGAAATCTATTAATGTGAAGAAACCTTTTTCCGTAAAAATCTAAAGAACTGAAGAAAATACTGCTCTTAGTTAGAGTCAGAGAGAGGCTATTCTCTATGCGGTTGCTCTCTAAATTCAAAACATTCGGAAAAATAAAGTCTGGTTCTTGATTAAGTTCTGCTGGTAAGTAAAATCCTTGGACTGAAGCATGAAAATATGTCAAAATGCAATTTAAGCTTTGTTTCTCTCAATCAACTTTAAACTAAAGTTATATATACTCTCGTATGCTTGCTGCTTCATCATCTTGAACAAATTCTTGTCAGTATATTTAAAAGTCTGTAAAGCATATATGTATATTTGCTTGATGTGAATTGAAACCTGTATTCGGTTTAACATAAGCCAGTTAGAGCATAGAGGCTTCGACGTGTTCACGACTCGTTTGAGCTCCTCCAACTTAAGTTCGAATTAAGTTTATAATTGGCTTTTGTTGTACGGCGTATGTTTTGTGATTTGATTTGGTCGGGTCCAGAGGCTCTTTGCGTATCGCTTCAGCCAATTCATCATAATTCATTATACATTTTTGACATTTTCCAGCGTTGAGCCCACTGTTGTGGAAACTAATAAAGATGTCATTGGCAGACAATCGCCTGATTCACAGGCCCCTTTAAGACGTAACTCTCTCTCTCTCTCGTGTGTCTCTCTGTGTGTCTCTGTAACATTGGGCATAAAAATGCTTTATAGGTAACTGAACCAAAGCAATTCATAATTTTCATAATTTACGCTTTGTTTGGCAAACATTTTGGCGCCTGCGAAGATTTTTCCTTGCCACATATGCAACGGGGTGTGTTCCATGTTTTTCCCGAGGAACCGCAGTGGCTTCTTACATAACTCAATTTTACGATCCGAAGCTACCTACTTAATAAATCATAGAAATCCTTAGCAGACAGCGCCCGACCGACACAGAGAGTGAGAGAGAGAGAACCAGAAAATGTAAGTAGAATTTCATAATTAATTTTTAATGCTTGACTGCGTTGCACTTTTTACACAATTATGATTTATAGCAGCAAAATAATATGTATATATATGTATATATATACAATATATATATAAATCAGTTTTTTTTTTAATTTTTGTAAAACATTCAATTGAAATGTTTGGAGTGCATTCGGCGCAAGTTGAAGCCGTTTAATGCCCGCGCAATTTTTATTGTAATTGCAAAGTGAAATGTCATTATGTATTGCATTTTGTAGCCATTGAAGCAGCGTAAAGTGGTTCGGCCTGTTCCGGTATCGTTGCCGATACTTGGGTTCGACGGTACGGGTTGCACTCGCAACAGCTGGCCGCACGCCAACTCAAGTGGCCCAACTTCAGAGTTGACTCTGACTCCAAAACCAACTTTGACGCAGACTTCGCTTCGATTGCCGCCGGCAACCACAGCTCTGACTCACATGTGTAACTGTATGTGTGTGTGTGTGTGTGTGTATGTGTGTGAGTGTGTGGCAAGTTCTCAACCTCCAGCTGCTGCTTACCTTGTTGCTCCTTTCTTTGGCAAACTGTCAGCTGTGGCTAATTAAATGAAAGCCCCTCAAGTGCTGGAACTCTCGCTAGTTGGTTGACTGAGTCCCAGATTCAAAGACCAGCTCCAACGGGTAGCTGTGCACGCTCACAGAAGCGTGTAATTGTCAAAGGTTACAATTGAAGCTCCAACTGTGGCATGTGTGTGTGTGTGTGCCATGTGTGTGGCCGCTGTTGATGAAATTCCAGCCAAGCAACACCTGGCCATAATGTCCAATGTGTTGGGCTATGCACATAGTCAAATAGGCCACATCTGATTTCTGCAAACGGCATTTAGTTCGGTTTCAGAGCAAAAGCTGACAATGAAATATATCTGAATATATGTAAGCTTAATTTAGAGAATTTTGTTGACTCACTTATCTTCGCTTTAAGAAGCGAACAGTGAAAACAATTATGAAATTTTTATTAAATATATAAAATACAGTTAGTACTCCGACAGAGTAGCCATTGGTTTACGATTCATTATTAATGCCTTCATCGTCTGAATGCCTAGAATGCAGAGATATAACTCACAATTGTATAAGGATAATAGAGCATTCATTACTTACTTTGTGATGCAAGCGCGGAAATATTTAAATACATTTTTAATGCGCATTATTACTGCGTATACACATGGAATATAGTTCCAATTGTAGTTTGCTTATACAAAATATATTATTATTATTATTATTATTATAGCTGACGTTTTATACCTACAAATATGATACAATAAATGGGTTTTTAAGCTCATCTATTTGGTTAAGTGATAGGGCAATTTCGCAGCTCGTTTGGGCTGGAAGAATGGCATCTATTCAATTGATGTTTGGCTATAGAAAGCACTAAACACAGCTGCCTCTGCTCCCGTGACCGCGTATTCATTGCCCAAGCTAGCCTCGCAGACATCCTGCACTTTCCACACAGCCGCAGCCACAGCCCACAACAGCTGCACAGAACCGCGAGATCCTTGCCGAAAATATGCTCGTCCTTTGTACAAAATAACTGAGTACGTATACGAGTACACTCGTATTTTCATAGCGTCGACGCTGCCACTCAATTATCGTTTTTTTCTGCTTCATTCTTTCTTTTGGGAAATCTGACCCCGCACACAAAAAAGTACGGATTTTTTTTCATTTTGTAATTGTTATTTTTCGCGCACACTTTAACCTAATGAATAAATAACATTAAACGCGCTCTAATGGGCGCGATTTTTGGCGAGCAGCGGCCGGGACGGAGGCGGGTTGGGTGGTGGGAAAAGCGCCGTAAACCATTTCCATTGTGTGATCCCGTTAAGTGGGTGCACTTGAGCCATGAGCTCTAAGTCCAAGCCCAGAATCGTGGGCTCTGTGAGAGCATATTTTCGAATTGAATTCAAATGGAAATCACAGCAAAAACGAGAGCGGACCCGTGCTATGTAATACCCTGCATCTTTGATGAGCTAAAGAAAACTCAAGTCGCATCCAATTCACATCAACATTCATATAAAGGCTGGCCAACAATTGAAGATACAATGCCAATCATCGTTGCCAAAGCTGTGCTAATTGTTAACGCAAACTGAGATATATAATGCGAACCGAGATCGATACAATATGGAAAATTTTAAATTCAATAATCAAACATTAACAAATCGAACAACAGCGAAAAAAATACATTTCAAAGTAAATATTGTATATGAAAAGTTGTTCAACAACAAAGCGACTTGGAAATACTCTTCAGTGTATACAACATGAACTTATGCATTATTTCAACTGGATCTGGCTTGAATCTTAGATGAAATAAGATATCTTATATAACAACTTATCAAAAAAAAGCAATTTAAAATTACTTATTAAATAAAAGCAGATATGAATAATTTGTTTAATATTTTGTGCGCTATATGGTAATTTTTTAATAATTAAATTAAAATAAAAGTTATTTAAAACAAAACAATATTTAAATTTGTCTCACGAATGGAGGTTGCAATACATATTCATTGTCACATGGATACAGTAAAATGAAGAATATAAAAATCAACTGATGATAATGGACATAAAACAGATTAGAGACCTTCAACCAAATTAGCGGTTAACAGTCACCAGCCGAACTAACAAATTGGCCCATAAAAAGTAGAGCTAAACAGTAAGTGGAAGAGTCATGGAACCCACCGCAGAGCAAAAGCTGAGCAACACGCCCCTTTGCCCACTGGGTAATTTCGATGCCGCGATAAACATAAAATTGGCTGTGCCACGGATGGTGGCACTGACAGAAGGATGCACGGATGTGGACTCGACGCAAGGACGCAAGGCAACTGTTTGCCGATTAGCCTCGACTGATAGTGGAGTGGCTGTGCGGCTGATGAGAACGCGGCCAACTGATGGCTGACACAGATAAGCGCAGCTGAGCCGAGTTTCTCTCAAGTGGGCAGCAATTAGGGGTTGCAATTGCAGCCCGGAAATCGTCCTTGAGAACAATCTACACACACGCTAACAACTTGGCTCTACTCAACTCAACTCGACTCGACTCCCGCCCCAAATCGGAGCTGAGCATAAAAAACAAAACCCAACAAAGTGTAAATAAATTTATTAAAAGCGGTCAAGAAAAAAACGGAAAATAGAAAAACACAATTTTTCACACCATTTGCGCGACAGACAGAACAACATAAGAAAACAAACCATTACAGCAGCCAAAGTTCATCAGTTGGGTGTTGACGGCTATCAGATGCTCTGCTTTCTATGTCAGTGATCAAGCTGAAAAGCGTCTGAGTTTAACCAGTTGGGTCACGCAACTGTAATTTAATTTAATTATATGATATGATATTAAAACAGAAGGCAAAACCCAACCGAAACATATTTTCCTTCGGAAATCTTTTCCCGATACGCCCACTAGGGGAGTAGAAAATGGAGATGGTAGCGTTTAGGTCGTGAATGAGTATTCTGCAGTCGGTAACGCCCGACTGCAACATTCATACTTATTTCAATTTAAATTATGACAACAAGTAGAAGTGCTCTAGCCGAGAGCGCTCGCCTAGACGATACCCTTAACTCTAGAAAGAGGTGATATTCTAATCATTTTACTCTTATCTTATACATACATTAAAAACAATGTGCAAGCATACGTAAGCACTTATTTGCCCGCGATCTTTCGTAATAATGGAATCCATATGTGTGTGTTTGCCAACACACAAGTCACTAGTATTTGAAGTGAATTTTTGTTTGCAAAAATTTGCGTACCCAACATCTGAAATATGCAATGTTTGTGTATGGATCGCATGACCACCCACAGTAAATCAGAAAACTCCAGCTTTTATGGTATTGAAGCTACGTTACGACAGACGAACAGAGTGAAAGACGAAAAGATGGACATATCTTTGATTCAGCTTGTCTTCCTGATCGACAATATATATGTATATATATATTTATGAGGCACACGCCTTCTTGTGCCCGTTACATACATATTCAGAAAATTATTATACCCTGAACTCCCATATTTAATGGGTATAGGGCATAAAAATACAGTTTTCTGGATGTGATAAAGAAGCAGCTCAGAATATGTACGTATAATATGTGCCTTATATTGAGCTACTAAATATATATTTCCAATTTAAATTCTCTAGTTATCATCGTTTACTGCTGCGTTTTCATGGAAGGCAGCACAAACAGAGTTGTCTAGATCGATTCAGCTTATCCTTGGGAATTTTGCCCGACTAATATATCAGATAAATGTGTTACAATAATACTTATTTGTATATGCCCAGAATTAGTAGGTCGTAGACTAATGAACACGATTCTATATTGTCTTGATAAATAACGCTTTATATTGTACAAAATTATTAATATAGTTTTTGTCTGCCTTATCTTATAAAGCTATTAAGTCCAGTACATATAAAATTTAAACACATTCGAACCATTCGAATAAAATACAAAGATCATTAATAAACAATGCCTGACGTAATTTGTTAAGCCACGTTTATTGTGTCAATTGTTTTCGATTTAATTGTTGTTTTGCTTCACGAATTGTTTAATATCTAGCCAAAAGTACAAAACCCAACTCTGTGACGTCGACATCCGTTGAGTCGGCGGGCGACAGACACACCTGTGCAATTGCCCATTGGAGCTGCAGGTGACGCAGTTTCTCTCTGGCTCAATGGCTAATTGTTCATATCAAGTGAAGTAACCGCCTTAAACCAGTTGCGTAAAAAGTCATTGTCTGGAATAAGTAAAAGTTTTAATTGAGATTTCTTTATGGAACGTAAATGTTTAAAAAAATCTACAAAAGGCCAACGAGTTGATGCAGTTGTCACTTTCTGTTGCACTTTTGCCACGCATTCAAAGTCAGCGAAAAATGTCTCCTGTCGTCAGTTTATTCCGTGGCATGCCACAAAAAAAAATGGAATTTGATATATGTATGGCCCATTCAAATAGCTGAGCACTCTCATACCCACTCCGTTGGCCCGTTGGCCCGTTGGCCAGCAGCTCGCATGGCTGTCAGCATCGAAATGGGCCAACGTGGCATCCCGATGCTGTTGCTCCTTTTCGTGACAGTTTCGAGTCCTTTTGCTGCCAGCTTACATTGTGCTTGGGATTTCGATTTCGTTCTTGTTGTTGTTGCTGCATTTCCATTTGGAATGCTGCAAAAGTTGCCAATCGCTGTTCACTTACTGCCCTGAGGATCGCTATTCGATTTCAGGAATGCTGACAACGTAACTTGAGAGCCAGGGCAACATTTGGACAATGGACAATGTTTTGTCTAATAAATTCCGAAACACTAAACTTCCGTCACATCATAAATCACCCAAAGGAGAAATCACGGGCTGCCGCATGATTTGATGAGGGCTGCGGCGGGGGGTATATGAACAGCTAACTGTGTATGAAAGAGACACCAATAGGCGGAAAGAGAGAGAGAGAGAGAGTGTGTGTGTACATGGAAGAGGGAGAGGGAGATGGACGGACTACCCTCATAACACAAAGAATTAACGTAATTATGTTCGCATGTGTATAAATGACGAGGTTTTTGTATCAAAATTTGCAA